>OY728137.1:66135000-67385000 GCA_963277665.1 Viscum album
AATAAATTATACATCCCATCAGTGTGTCCTTACCTAAAAACCTCTACAATAGGACTAAACCCCCAAGGTATGAATGTTACCTCATCCCCATGTTCTATATATGTGAAGTGGTTATTAATTAAGCTATAAGGATAGCTTTTTATGATGGTCTTGGTCCACTACATGAATCACAAAAAATTGGGCCATCAGCTACCACTCACTATTAGCATCTTGAACATCCTAAATATGAGTCCTTATCCTCAAAGAATCATCTTACACATTTCCTTTACCAAGAATATAAGAATGATAAAAATTAAAGGAATTCATTTATTCAACCCACCTAATCTTTTTATGATTTATTTAAAGCTTCATGAATTTATAATTTAGGATTTTATTGTCTATGTACACCACAAAACACTCTCCCATTAGATAGTGCTTCCAAAAATGAATTGTTTGAATAAAAACTACCGTCTTAAGGTAAATTTTTGGGTAATTCAGTTAATGAGTTCATAGCTGACATGAACTATAATACATGACTTTATCATCTTAAATCATTACTATTCCTAGAAGGATATCTCGCAGGTTTTTGACAATATGATTGTTATGCAATTAATTTTCAAACACGTATGTGATGCTTCTATGAATGAAAATTTCTAATTGAAGTGCATGTGATATCCAACCAGAGAAAAGAAACTATGTACATCAAATAAATTCATGGGATTCTACTAGGAAACCTTGTCACTCACCATATGTGTGTCCAATTACACTCCTTTCATAGAGAAAATTTGACACTATAAGTTCCCATGATGGATCAAAAAGTGTCATTCGGTGGGAATATAATATAGATAATGCTATCTTAGTTTATTAAGAATGAACTCAAGATTTTTCGAATGGTCATGTTGATTTTGAGAATACAGTAATATATAATCAATTAATACAACTACTAATGATTCCAAATACATGTTGAAAATGAGATTCAACGAAACCATAAGTACCATGGGTGCATTTGTCAAACCAAATTTCATAACGAGATACTTATTTAGTCTATACCTAATCGAAAACTACATATGATTCATATTATAATGACATACTCTTAACTAATGATATCCTGACCTCAAATAAGTCATTAATAAAACCCAAACTACTTAGATATGGTTGAATAGAATGGATATATGTTGTAGTGGATACCATTTCATAACAATAAACTAGTTTAGCTAATAATAAACCATGATAATCCAAAGGTAAGATTCTACCTTCTCAAAAAAATTATACATGAACCCCAAGGATAAATATTTTTTAATATTCCCACCAAGTTTTATAATCGCTTATCTACCTCTTGAGATCCTACAACATAATAGTATCCATCCTATAAAGAGAAATGAATACCAAAGCTCTTTCAAGTACTTGTTCGATTGAAAACTCTACCTATTACTTAAGAAGTATCCTATAAAATTAATTAGAGAAGAAATAAATAAAATTATCTACAATTGGATGGAATTTAGCTTAACATTCTATTTGATCAACTATGTAGTGGAATGAGATCTGTGATTTGATTATGCCTAACCCATTATTCATAGGACTCTCTTGACTATATTGGATATCAAATATAAACATGTTAATATCACTTCCACACTCAAGTGATGTAAAAAACACCATCTTATGATCACAATATACATTGGAATCATAAAGAAATGACAAGTCTATCTGGTGGATGATATCAAATTAATTCATCTCAAGGATGAAGAGGTCCTGTAAGAATAAATAACTACCTACCACAATGGGGGTTACTTGAAATGGAGTATCTTTCTGATCGAATTCCTAAAAGACTATCGAATGTCATTTTCCTGCATAAGTGTTGAATCATAATCCAATGTCTTTCAATGATAGTCAGGGAGATAAAATAATGTGGAATTACTATATCAAAAAGGGATGACACTAAATTAGATTTTACCAAGATATCACATCGTAATATAGACATCCTTTCACCTATCTTGGTAGGTATCAATTCTACCATATATATACATATATATATATCCTAGTCCATGGCCCTAGGAAACAACATAATACCCCAGAGTTGGTCCACTGAGCTGGGGTTTTGTATTTTAAAACTATAATCCTATACAAGTTCCACCTCCTCATCCGATATAGACATTAGTAATCTATACATAAGCCTATCATAGACATACCTATCCTACATTAGAAGGTGGAGCTGGTGCATATCCTCTTCCACAAGGATCACGTGGAAATTTCTGACAAAACCTCTAAAGATACCCCATTTTCCATAGTCTCGACACTCAAATAGGCCTCATCCATGTTGAGGCATAACATGAACATTATTTCCAAAATAAGGAATATCCATGAACTATGAGTAAAAATAATTTGGGTGACACTTCTCTATCAAGATCACACCTAAAGATGTCTCCAAATTCTGTACGAACTACTACAATACTTGGTGCGGAAGTACAATGACATGTACTATCAACATCCCCAAAATTTTCCCATATGACAATGGATTGATTCAAATATGTGCTATAATGCAATTAATTTTCAAACTCAAAAAATACCATGAAAATAAGGCAAAATATATTTCATGATGTTTTCAAAAGTGATGGAGATAAAAACTAATAAAGTAAGGTAACAGATCAAATAAATAAATGGTATGCTTCCAATGTAATAGACAATGAGATAATATATCCTTGGATAAGGGAGGTAGATCAATTCAAAGTTTGAAGCCATGGGAGAGATCTCATTGGAGATATATGATAGAAAAATAGGGTGAGAGTTTAAAATAATATGGGGGAAATGAAATTTCACCCAACATTAAAAAGAAACACTGTTAAATAAAATTTTTTCCAGCCATGCACCATCATTATCCCAATGAGACACCCCTAACATGGTTAATTTCACAGTTAAATAAACCTTGCACTAACCATATGTTTCATCTCTATTAAAGGTCTGATGTTTTTTACATGGGTGTGAAGCCTCTCTATCATTTATTTTCAAACCATGATCCCTTATATATGGACCTCATGGTTGATCCAAATAGTTTTTATTAACTATTTGAAAATAGTGTGATGCATACTGATTCCCCAAAAATAGAATATCCTTGATCAGAATAATCCATAGATGATATTTACCCATTTTTAATCATTTAATCCAAAGAATAATGTTATAAATAACGAAATAAATAAATCATAAAGTATTCGTACCAATAATTGCCGATGTGTCACAAAATAATCATTTCCTAAAGACTCATAGGTGTAATGTTATAGAAAAATCATGTAAGGATATTTATTGAAACCCAAAACATGGTGGTGAGAGATTCATAATAAAATATTAGAAATATCACACTTATTCACATGAATGAAATAAGTGTATTTCCCTAAACAATAAAAAGTATATTAGTGTCCATATAGATGAATCATTGTTACCTTCTAGATAAATCTTTTACATGAATCATCATAGAGTCTCATTCATTAAAAAATAATTGATGAGATCAATATTACTATATCTACTTCAAATTTATGTATATGTTACCATGGATGTGGATTCACTATTAGATAAAAATTATTTTAAAAAATTATTGGAAATTCATCTAAAAATGTGTGGGTGTTATTCTTCTAAATTAATGAACAACTATTGTTTTACTTAGTAATGTCATATACCAAGATGGATTATGAAACAAAAAAGATGATTGAGTAACATCATAACAAAAATGTAGGGGGGAATAAATTCATGGGATTTAATTTTTTTAGTATGAGTTAGGTAATTTTACATGATATTAAGGTCTCATACACCCCATAATAAAATAGATTTGTAGAAGTAATTAACATAACCACTTTATAGAATGAAAAGAATGTGAATAATTTTGCTAAGAAACCAATGATATTATAGGGATAAGTTAATTGATTATAATGATACCTAATCAATAGATCACCATCAATCCCTATAAATATTTATATTCCTTATAATATATTTTCATATAGACATCCATATAAATTTTATTTATTTGTATTTCTATGCTTTCAATTTTCATATATATATATATATCTAAGGATCTTGGAAAAAATCATAATACGATAAGAACCCTAAGAATATTAATAATCTATTGAGATATAAAATATAGACACAAGACTTTGGACCCTATAGAAAATTAAATGATTAGATGTAGAGATTTTATTTTCATTGAGAACCCTGTGATCGAGGACAAGCAAAATTGTGGTGACTGTGACCCCAATACCCTGGGGCTAGTGTCTTGGTTATTATGTTGGCATAGATACAAAGGGTGAGATCCTAAAGGACCAATTAGTTTAGTAGTTTTGGATAACTATATATATATGATAAAAAATTTATATTGAAAAAATAAAATAAAACATAATACAAAACAAAATCAAGTGAACTGCATCCATGAAAACTCATATAAAAAATTCTTCTTCATATCCCTGTGAAAGGAAATAAAATAATGGTGATCTCAAATGTTTTGTAAGGGTTAAATATAGATAAAACTGCCCTGAATAAATATATAATAATAAATATTTAATGGTAATTAACTAAAAAACACATTCCATTGATCAATAACTTTTTTATCATAATTATATATGTCATAATAAATGTGTTAAGGTAAATAACTAAAAACAGATTCCATTTAACTAAGAACTAATAATGAAATTAATCTAGAGAAAATATCATTGATAAAATTACATGTATAATTATAATAAATGTAATATAAATGAATTAAATGATTAATTATGGGATTTCATGATCTGAAGTACCATGATACCTCTATGATCAAGACCTTTCATAATACAGTTTAACACTACAGGTAGAAACCCGTTTCATTTGGACAACTCATTAATCTCATAAGAACTATTGATATATTGATGGGATATAAAATTTAAATCCATAAACATATCTACATTTCCATAAAATTACTCATATATCGAATAATTGATTTAATTCATGAATAATATGTTTTATCAACAAATATCAATATTGAGTAGAGGATACACATTTATCAAAATTTCCCCAGTTAATAAAATATCTTTTGAACAATACATCATATGTAAAAATGATATTCATTTTAAGAAATGTTATAATTCATCAAACATGATTTTATTTATTTATGATAAATTTATTTTCCAATTAAAAATGATCACAACAAAGTGATTATTTCAAGATAAATTTGACAATCATGAAAGAAAGTGATATTGTACAATAACTTTTAAAACTTGGTAATTTTCAATTCAAATACCCTTGGATGAAATAATTTGAATTGAAACATAAAATACCATGAAGTATGAATTAATAATTATATTACATGTAAAAAGGGTAGTATATAAAATATATAAAATAAAGTAGGTTCATAACAATACAATATGTCTCAATCAAGGGAAATTGTTACTAAGTCCCTTAACATGAGTCTTACTCATGATGTACATTCTTTATCTTAATAAATAATAAAATTATGTTAAGTATTTACTATTTTAATAACCTTTTTCACTTTTATTGTTTCTTTTTTGTTAACTTTTTAATATGTTACATAATATTACTTAATCAATTGGTTTTATTACTAGTGCTTCGATGATATTTAACATATGTGTCAAAAAATGACTTAGGTTGGATGACCATGGTCAAGGAGATAATTATTTAAAAATCAAAAAAATAATAACCATTAAATTAATATCAAATTTATACATAATTCATTCTTTTAAGACCAGAAAAAAAATTGTTTTTGATAAATAAGGTACACTACAATTATGGAGATTGTAAGACGTATATACACATGTTTAACATTTCCATTTTTCAATGATCATTGTGGAAAAGTGGTAAGTAATATTTTATCCTTATTAAATGACAATAATATATTAAATACTATATAAATTCTTTAAATATACTTATTTATATTATCCATGTGGGGTGGTGATGAAATGAGAGTCACATCGCTTCATGAAGGAAGTAGTCCACATGTACAATAATTATGTTATAATCATTCATTGAGTGAAAATGTAAGAATGAAAATGATATATAATATTTTAATAATGATAAACATGTCCTTAATATCATAATTATTTCAGGTATATCACATATAATTATTAACATTATACGTACCACCTTCCATGTAATGTGTTAGTGAAAAAAATATCACATCCCTTGGTGAGGTGGTACTCCTCTGAACACTTGGGCGGTGTTATTGTATCCCATAAGGAAAGAAAAGATAAAAGTTATATATGATATAATGACTAAAAGTTATTATTATTTAATAAATATAATTTATATACTTTATATATATCATCATTCCCAACTGTGATAGATTGAAATTGAAAAATGAATGACATAAGTTCAAAAGGATACAATCTGATATACACAGAAATGATGATTTAATAACCCATTTTTGGATAGGAGATGGTTTTATGTCATTAACATAACATAAAAAACTATATTTTCCTAGATTATATTTATATGATTATATCATAATGGTTTAATTATAATTTATGGAGGTTGAGGAATAAATAAAATAAAAATTCTCATTGAAAAACATTACCACTTCTTAAGATAACCTCCTTAGGTTTGCACCGAAATCCTTAATAGATTATATATGTACAAATAATAATGCATATAATATTATAGGATGAATTTTGGGGAGTTATTTCATCAGTTATTGTTTAAAACAAAATTTTTTGAATGTGTGAATATGATATAAGAGGGTTGGCCTTTTATAAGTGAGGTGAGTGGAACACATGTAATTTTTGGAAAGAAAAAGTTCTACAGATGTTTTTAACATGAAACAAGGATAAAAAATTTATTATTTAGAATTAGACATTAAATGGTCTAAATATTTCACTAAAAATTATTTATAAATTTTTTTAGGTCATTTTAACCCTTATCCTTTTTATTTGACCCCCAATAAAACCATTTTTACCTTAACCGTGGAAAATAATTTCCACTTCTTTATTATTAATTAATGTAAAAAATTAATTGGAAATTATTAAAAAATAAAAATAGTTATTATTAAAATATGGATTCCATTTTATCATATTTTATTCACCTAATTTTAAATTTCTAAATTTATATTAATCCTATAGTCACAATGTGAAACCAAGTTTTCAAAGATATAATGTTCAGAATTTCAAAAAGATTGTATATTAAAATTCATTGTTAAATTATTACAAAGAGATAAATTCAAATAAAAGATATATAATTTTACTAATTTTATATTAAAAAAACATCAAAATATAGTATTATTCAAAAATAAGTTAAAGAAAAATCCATTTTTCAATTAAAATTTTGTATGTTTAACTATTCATCAAAAATTGAAGCATTTTGAAAAAAATCCAAAAAATTCACCCTAATATATTTTTGATATTATATTTTAAAAAATGAATTTAACTTTATAAAATAATATCTTTAATAGGGGAATTGATTAATTTTATTTTATGTGTGTGATACATGACTAAACCACCCTTTAGAAAAAAAACATTTCTCTTGAAAACATTATTTTTTATTAAAAATGATTCATAGGTTTTTTATGTTCAATGGATAAAAAATGTACATTTGTAAAATAAATTTTTTAAAAACATTAGTAAATTCTCTTAATACCACCCAATTTAAGATCTATATTATATTTATCCTGTTTAAATAAAATTTTAATATAGAGTATTATGTTTCGTTTAAACCCAATGTTGTGTGTATTGCCAGTTATCGATGGAATTAAATTTATTCTAAAATTAATATATTGTATAGTCTTTGCGTGTTATATTACCCTATCCTAAAACATCCTTAAAATTTCATGTAGATTTCCTTCTAAATAGATGAGGTCAATTCTTCTTCATAACATCCTCAGTTCTCTACTCTACAACATTTATTCATTTATTCTTGTATTTCCTCCAATTTACCTTTATAGATTAAGTTATCTAATTCCTCATTAATTTTTCCCTAATATAAAGAATATATATGGGTTTTCCATTTTAAAATAGATCAGTTTTCAATTCTATTTCATCATAGGTGGTCATATCTATTGGTTCTGGCATGTACATTCTAAACAAACGATATATGGAACGCACCATGTACTTTTGGGAGATTTTTTGGCACTGAGAAATTATAACTAATACCTCCATTTATTTTTAAGTTTTTCATATATACCTACATACATATATATAAGTTTCTTTTTCTTACCCAAGCTTATTACACCCTTCAATGGTGATAATTCCAAAAAATAGGATCTCCCACTTGGAATTCCAAAATCTTCTATGATTATCGGCATAAATATTTTTCCTACATTGATTTAGTTTAATTAAAGACTAAAATAAATTTACCTTTTTTTTGTGTATTCAAAATGTATTGGTCATATGAGTTTCCTTTCACCAACATCATCCCAAAAAGTTGGTATAATACTTCAAATCACATTATTTGAATACTTGAATCAAAACTATTATTATAGGAAAATTCTAAGAAAGGAAAATATTCATCCTTTATAACATAAATATAAATGTATAATGAACTAAATATGCCATATATTTTTTTCATAGTAATTTTTGACTATCCATTAGTTTGAGGATGGTAGACAGTGCCCAAATTAAGCTCAATATCAAGAGCCTTTAGAAGACATTTCAATAATTTTAATCTAAAATAGCGATCACCATCATAAAATTTTGAATTTGGTATGCCTTAATGTATTCAAAATTCATTAATATAGATCTTTATGAGGCAGATGAACAATTAATATTCTGCTATGGTGGGAAAATATGCATATTTGGCTATGTGATCAATGATTATTTATATTACGTCATCCTTTCTTGAAATCTTTGTTAGTAAAATAAAAAATATTTTGTAATTTCCTCTCATATCCAGATTGGAATATGGAGAGGTTTTTTAACATCTTTATTATAATATACCTTGATATGAAACCCTCTCTTGTGTCCAAATCATGTTAGTTATTGAAAATCAAGCAGCCTCCTCGTATGCGAGAGGATACCCACTAGTAGTTGGGATGTGATGAGTATAGTGGGGAGAATAGACCCCCTAGTTTATATATACAATAAAAATGAAATAAAAAAATATAATTTAATATCATAATAATGTATATACAATAAAAAAATAAATCATACAATTGAGAATTAAAAGGAGGAACTAATAAACAGAATAATAGTGAACTCTATAATGAAAGTATGAAATGTATATAAATTTTAAACTAATGGTAACAAAATTAAAATATTCATCTAACCCAAATAAAGTCAAAATACCCTAATCATGATCCAAATGTTGATCCCATATCCAAAATCCTTCCCATCCAACATGAAACAATAATCTTTAAGGTCCCCTTCTCTTATCCAAACTTCCATTCCGATAATTTTTTCAGGTGCCAAATATTATCCCCAATAGGGAGTGAGTAAAACATTGTAGGTCGACAATACCATATCAAAACAAACAAAACTAATAATATGTTTATTCTGTGAATTGATAAATATGTGTACTAACTAATCAACTGAATATAATACAATGATCAAACCTCTATGACACCACATCAGAATGTCATTGTCTATGTAGCACAATCATTCCAACCATAACCACAACAAATGTCACAATCAAATATCTGAGAAGAGGCCTTTGTATACGTATTTCAGTATCTATGGATATCCCTCTATATTATAATTTTTTGATCTAATAATATCCCTTTATATATGAACTTTAGTATCAAACTGGTCTAATATCACTATATAAGTTCTTCTGCATCAATCTAGGAAAATCCCTATATGTACGCATTTCAACATCAAACTGGGCCAAGCCTGCTATATAATAATTTTAAAATTAAACTATTCCTAGTCATATATATATATATATTATTTTGAGCATCAAACTCAACACAAGTCATAATATCACGGATATCACAATATCATACCATAATCCTCAATGCTTAATTCTTCAAATTAAAATTTTCATTCTACTTCACATTCATTTTTATTTAAAATTAACACCGTCAAATTCAATAAAAAATAATCTATTACCAAAGTGATTCTATATCAATCAAACACATAAGTTCTCAAGTCATCATATACTCACTTAAAACCATTAACCAATCCACTATTAATCAATGTTTTACTAACTCAATAGGTACCCCAACCCATGTTATAACAACTTTGAATCCAAATGAATATAAGAAATAATATTATCCATGATTTATCATCCCTTATCATTTATTTAATTAACACGAATTATATTATAGTAAAATTAAAATATTTATCATACTTAAATAATAAACATACTATTGGGTTTGGTTTTAGAATACTTACCTAAATTGGTCAATCACCAAATTCATTTTTTATTTAATTAGAAATCCACTTTTAGGAAGAGTGGTAACCATATACAGAAACATTGACGCATCATCACAGATGACCTTCAAAAAGAAAATTTCACCATACATATTTCAAAATTCAAATATTTCAAACAGAACCACAATCACCGCGCCTCCCACGAACAACCAACCAGCGTCACACACAAACCAGAAACCACTCCAGTTGCAAATTTTTCAAAATTTGAATTTGAAACAACCCTCATGCTTAGCCATCCACGTCACCTAGTTGCCATAATCACATCGCCGACCTAACGCTGTCACCGCCAACGTTTCTTCACTTCCATCATTGTGGTCATCGCACATAATGTCGCCATCACCGGTGAGAACTAAAGATCCGTACTCACGGAGAAAACTATAAAAGTCACCACAGGGACAACTCATTGTTTTTTACGGAGTCGGCATACCACCGAGGCGACCAACAGTTGAAGCAGGACAGATAACCTCCACGGCCAGCAATTGCTAAAGTGCCAATCACCTCAACCCCAAACCAATATAGCACCGGTGATGTTAATCGCTAGAACTCAACAATCCAGAGTGAAATGAAACCAGCAGGCTTCTCAATGAACCCTCACTGCAGACATCCACATCGCACCACTGGCACCACTAGGAAGCAACCAACACCAAAACACTATATAGAACCACAACGCCACCCGAAGAACAGGAACCTCAGAAAACATTACACCTGCACCATCCGAGCCACCTGGGACATCCTCCCCATCGCACCACACAACCCAAACACCCTATAGCCCAACCCACCTGACCAACCTAGAAGGGAGAGGAGGGCCTGGAGGCCAGAGGGGGTACAGGGGGAGAGACAACCAAAGCAGGCCAAAGCCGATTAGGCACCCCCAACCTTACCGAACCACACCGTCGTAAAAACCTCATCAGATAACAAATACCAGAGCGACTAACACTCAAACAGATGAGGGAAAAAAAGGAAAAGGCATTGGGAAAGAGAAAATCGGGGAGAAAAGAAAAGGGGTCGGAAAGCCCCATGTTCGTTGAACCTAGAAGCCCAAAACATTTGAGAATTCGTCACTCCAAGTCTGACCTAGAGAGGAGCATTGGAACATAAGGTCAGAGCGAGGTGAGGAGGCCGGGGAAAAACCAAAACCCAATCAGAAGAAGGAATGGAGAAGGAACTGGCATGGGGATGGAACCCTAGGTTGAACCGACATGGGGATGGAACCCTATGTGAAAGGGGCGATCTAGAGAGAAAAGCAGAGGAAAATGGGAGTGCAGATATCTGCCACCGTGAGGGGATGAAACCCAGGAACCAGGTAGAAACACTCCAGCAAGCACCGCATAGGAGATCAAACTCCGAGAGGTCACCGTGGAGGAAATCAGACACTGGGATGTCAGGGGGGAGTTCCCCCGAGAGGGGGAGTTCTCCCTTATAGTTTATTCATTCTCATTTCACCTTAATTGGTCAATTAACGAAATGCTTCCAATAGGATACACCAATAAGAATGATGGCTCATAAGATCATAATAAGGAATGTAGATAAAAAATGATGCATTTTAATACCCAAAACAACTCATAGTTAAAAGATTTAACAACTACAATGTAGAACAATGTAATATATGGTAAAACTTAACAAAAACAATTCAACAGAGATTGACTACATGAATGGTATGTATGGAATGTATGAAGCTGCAATAAAATCACCTATAAAATTCCTAGGGATTGGGAGGGTAGGGATATATACAAAAGGAATGAAATTATATTCATGAAGAATTTCTTATAATTGATGAGCCTATGAAGTACACAACATCTAAATGTATTACACGTTTTGTAATTATATTGGTAAAAGTATACCAAAATTCATGTCACCTCAAGTGAATTTAACCCTACCCATACATTACATGTTGTGTAATATAGACTCACAACAAGTAACTAGTTCACTCCACGAATGATTTCATGGCCTACATTCCTTTCACATTATCATTTTGGTGATAATTACATGTCATCTAATACATATAAACAACTTGTTTTATGTGTTAATCCAAAATTCTATAGATGTTATGAAACAACATCTCAAGCCTTATAAAATCATGTGAAACCCTTATAAACCTATATTACATGTTTACATCAGGAATCCATTCATTCCAACAAGCATACATTCCCAAAAATAAGGTCATTATCCCTTGTGATGTATCCTTATCTCTAAATGAGACTCAAACAACAAGTTTTAAATCTATGGAACACACCCAAAAAATTTGTTCTACTACATATTCAAATAGGGATATACTTGGTAAAATAATGGAAAATAAATCCTCCTCGGCATATAACATCTCATCCCTAAGCTACTCCAAGAATCTCTGTGGGGGTCTTAGTGAACATATTTGGACACTTTTATAACATATCATACTCCCCCTCCCAGGTACCCTCTTGAACACACAAATTCATCCACTAGACTCAATCCAATGGTATAGTCCCACCCTATAGATATTTTTCACTATGGTCCATAATTCTAACTAAATGATCATAAAATGAAGCATCTACACAAATATTGATGCCCTTGATATATAACACATGGGAAGGTTCAGGGTGATATCTCTAAAGATTCAACATTTTCATTGAATTGTTGCACTATGGATAGGATAATTGGTTTCCCATGGGAACGACCCTTTCTACTATCACATTTGGCCTGAAAATCATTGGCGCTATCTTTCGCTATTTTTGAATAACGATTTTTCCCAACCATGGAGAAACATAATATAATTTTTTTTTACCAACTTAAAAATCTAGAAGTCCTCTACACTGGTTATCATAAGTTTTATACCTTCCCTATGTGGTCACCAACCACCTCCTAATAAACCGAACCTACTTATATATCTCCTTCATGAAACTAGGCCAAACAAGCACTGAATCAACTACCTCTAACTGAAGATGTGTTTAATGACATCACAATCCAAATAAATCTTTGAAAACATCCATTTGGATCTATTCTTAGAAGTTTTTATTACAGAAAAACACCATAAAGGGCTTTATTCTACTCCCTCAGAGCACCAAAATCCAAAACACATGTTTGTAACATGCCCTCCATAATTTGATTAGTATGCTTGGATTAACCATAAATTTGGGGACGATAGTTCATGTTTAAAAGAATCTGAAGTCTCAAATGTATTTTAAGACCCTTACAAAACTATGATGTGATACAAGGATCTATATATGATATGATACCCTTCATAACACTATGAAACCAAACTGTCTCATGCATGTAAAGACAATCTAGATCAGCATTTGTCAAATTCTCTCAGATAGGCCAAAAGTGGGATTTCATTATCGTTCAATCCATTATCCCAAATACTATATCATTATTTTTAGGTTTATTAGGGAATCCTATCGAAAAATACATCATCACATCCTCACATTTCCACTCTATAAGGGGCAGAAGATGAGGCATCCCAATAAAACGTCGATGCTTTGTCTTTACCCACTAATAGTTGAAAATCCACACTATAAAGCCTTATAACTCTATAATTCCATACCACCATTGCATTCTATGGTGATAATTATACATATTTCCCAATCCAATGTATAAAAACCAACAATAATCAAGAAAATCCATCATTATCCCATCATTAAAACCCATAGAAACCCATACTCGAACATAGAAAATAAGATAATTTCCACTACCAAGAGATAATCTTGCTGGTGAACCCCACCCCCCCCCAACCATATATTCTCTCTTTTATAACTATTACATATTTGTTAGATAACTACTTTGTATTGATCCTAAACAATAGAATATGTATGAAAAATTTCAAAACCAAACCTACTCATCAGTGGGACTCTAGAACATCTAGATTCAAGTATTCAAAGAGTTCCATCATACACTACTCATAAAAGATACTTATACTTCCTATGTATGCATATTTCAGATCAAGGAATAAGAAATGAAATTTTTATTTCCTGGTATATAAGTTATCTCTAAGTTGAAAGACTGGAGACACTTGACCCACCTCATCTACCGATGTTTTAGTTCCCTCTAAGAAAATATGTACTTGAGGCTCTTATGGTATGTGTACAGTAAAACCCTCTCACCCAAAAGATATTTTCTACATCATCTTATGGAATTTACCAATGCTTCAAACTCTATATCATGAGTCAGAAAATTCATCACATTTGGTCCTAGCTATCTTAGGCCAAAATAAATCAATCGATACTCTTATATTAGAACTGTTCCATTTAAAACTATAGATGTACCATAGTAAATGGTATATGATTTACCTATAACGGTTAAAATGAGAGTAGGGGATGAGTTTATCCAACTATTTGGATCCTTAAAAAAATATCTCACAATATTATAACCAAACACACATCACCTCATTCTTATTCACCCTATAAATATATCCCTCCAACTAGGATAATTCCATTATAATGTGCCTATAATAACCTGTTAATCCTAAAATGATTTGAATCATAAAAATATTTTTGGGACACACCCAATATATCAAGGCTAAAACCATCTCTATGACCACTTACACCCTTTCTTATATGATTAAAATATCCAAAAAGAACACTTTATCAATCCAGAAACTGCATTTGGTTAGGTTTCCATAACGAAATTTCTCTCTCAATGTAATCAAGATGATTTCAATATGTTGGAAACGATCATCTACTGACTAGTAGTACACTGACATTTCATCAAAAAAATCATGACACACTAATCCATAAAAGGATGAATGGCCTACTTTATGAAGGCCTTGAATACCTCTAGTGTGTTCAATAAAATAAATGGAATCACTATGAACTCATAAAAGCCATACCTACTATTAAAAGTTAAAAAATCTATGTATGATGGTTTCACCTTAAACTAGTGGTATCCTATTCTCATATCTATTTAGACGAAGATCTTATCACCACAAAAATAACCAAATTCATTATAGATATGTGGTTGGGTATACCATTTCATGATGTCGTCTGGTTAATTCTCCAATAATTTGTACATAAGTGTAAAGGCCCATCAGCCTTATTAGAGAAAAGAACCTGATAACCCAATTGATATGTACTAAGTTGTATGAAACCTTTATCTTTCAGATCATCCAGATGAGCATTCATCTCTTGAAACTTTGTTGGTTCGATTCTATAATTAGATATAGATACTAGATCTTCCCACGATACTAACACAAAAATGAATTTTGCATATCATTTGTGTGGTAATACATAGAATATATCAGTAAATACATCCAGAAAATAGCTTACCACTAGAATAATATTATCAGTATTCCTTCATCCATCATCTAATACAAGTATTATTATCTAATATGTGAATCAATATAATCTTCACTAAATTAGTCATGGATGACTAGCCTGAAGATGCCACTCACCTTAGTGAAAATATTTTGTTCCATTTGGAGATATAAAGATAGTGTTCCTCTCGTAATAGTTGATATTTTCTTAGTAAATAACTAACCAGTCCATACAAAAATAAAATAAAATCCATTCATTTATAGAAAAATATTGTTCATAAATGAAATGATAACCACCAATTTCTAGAGGACACAACTAGAAATAGTTGATATTCTCTTATTAAATCACTAGGGTGTACCGATGGTCCTGAAAGAATCCATGTATTCCATAACCAATGTAAAAAACATTAGAAAGAGAAGATAAAAATTGAATACGATTCTATAATATTAATCAAAATTCAAGAAAGTTTATATGATACAAAAAATCGTACCTCTGATATCATAAGTTCATGTATCCACACTAGTTATAGTAGTCTTCATAGCATGAAGCTAACTATCCCCTCTTCTTAGGGCTCCAATATAACTCCCCTGATCTATTCATTCTACCTGGTACTTCAACTCATGCACTAGGGTATCGCATTCCCCACCTCAACCTGAACGTCCTATGGAACTCTATCTACTTGTCTACTGAGATGTATCTGAATCATTCTTAGAATCTAGTACCTAACATGATATCCATACATTTCACTACTATGATAAGTTACTATAAAATGATTAAAGATGACCTATATAGCCACAAGAAAGGAAATCCAAAAGGAGGTATGTACACTAAACAATTATAGGGACCAATATACCTCACCGGTTGAATAATAATAGAATATGATCCATAGATGTCTCTCTAAATCCATGACATCTATTAAAATTGTTTATATGGAGATAAAATTCATAGAATTGCTTCTCCACAAAAGTATAAGGGATTATTATTCCCCCTATTGAAATAGCTTGGACACTGCTCGAGGCCTCTCTCATATGCTCTAACATGATGAGTTCCAGATTCATCACATTCAACAATCGGATCATGAGAAATACATTCTCCTCTAAACTAATATTATATTGGAAGCCCATTTTAAAAACATATCTCTCTCTCCATATCTCATAAGTTGGTAATATGTAACAAATAACTGTAAGTCATAGAAATTTCCATCATATTATGTTACTAACATGCTCTCATGTGTTAGGTGCATGAACTCATGAGCCTTATAAACTCTCAATATCAATTAATAAATGTTTCTCAGTAACATCACCTCAAATTACTTCAAGGATAAATCATATTTCTTCCCATAATTATCTATAGTATCCCAATAATGATTTGTAGTTCCACAAATCATGTCTGCAGTAGGCTTCACCCACCTATTTTTTTGTGTCTCAAGGTTCTTGAATATTGTACATGCAAAATTTATTTGTAACTTAGCTACATGGAGGACCCCCTACCAAGTGAATTTATGAAGATAATGCAGCTAAAAATCACTTTTCAACTCAGAAATCAAAGGCACGGTGGGAACAATCTCCCCTTCCATGGATCACGTCCCCCTTATGATGTTTTCATGAAGCTTAAAATCCTTTTGATCTTCAAGAGATATAGGAAACACTAGTAATACTATGTTAAGTGAGTGATGATTTTTACTCTCTTGATGGTCCAATTAATGATTATAAGGAATAATTTTCTCAATAATAAAAATTAACTCTTTAAAACACTAGAAAAAACCCAGTCAAACTCAAAATGTGACATCAACAAAGAACCACTAGCTCATAGTCTCTTAAAACATCTATTATAATTTATTTAGAATGAAAAATATTTCATTCATTTCTATTTATTGTAAATAACTAATATATTATTTCACAATTTAAATGGTAAAGTATTTCTAACATGAAATAAAATTTCTATGTCGTGAATATTTCATGTCAATAAATTTCCATATGTGCCTATCAAGATGATTACATACTCATTTCATTCCTTATCGGGCCGTGATGTTAAATTTCAAGAAACAATAAAATTATAATTTGTGAATCACCAACGGTTAAATTATATCAACCATACCAAGAGAACTTCATGAATACTAATCCCATCACTTAGCTTTTGTATTTCCCCCATACATGGGTTATCTATTCCCTTGCGAAATGTTATTACAGAATCTTAACATATCCTAGTCCAATTTCTATCTTAACCAAATTTTAAAATAATAAAAAAGAAAAACCTTCACCTATCATAATACTTATTAACATCTTATGATCTGGCACTCTCTCATATGGCCAAATCAAGTTGTTTACAAGACCTTACGAGAACATCCCTATATTCAAGAGTCTATTGACTAGTAGTGGTGGTGTGATGAGTATAGTTGGCAGAATATACCCACTCGTTTAGTGTTATAATACAATATAATCAAAAAATATAAATATATATTATAGTAATTTATGTTGAGAAAATATGAAATCATACCACTGGGATGTAAATGGATGAACAAATATACCAAATAATAGGGAACCTTATAGTGAAAGTTTGAAATGTTTCTGAATGTAAAAATGAATGAAATATAAATAAATTACAGATCTAACATAAATAAACTCAAAAGACCCTGTTCATGAACCCCATGTTGGTCATGTCTTCAAACGCTAACACATATAGCAGTAAACAATCAGCTATAAGATCCCAATACCTTGAGCAAACCTACATCTATTTATTCTTTTCAGGTACTAAATTTCATCCTCTATAGAATGTGAATACAATTAGGTAAGTCAAATCCATAATGGGTACACAAACCAATCTAATATTATGTTAATTCCATAATGTGATAAACATGTTTATTAATTAATCAACATAATGTCATAAAATAATTATTTTAATTCAGTACCATTCTAGAATATCTCTAATCATATAGATTAATCTGTTCAACCATGACCACAAACAATAGAATAATAATTTAACCAGGAAGATAACTATATATAATCATTTCAGCATCTGATATTATCCCTCTATATAAGCATTTCATCATTAGGGCATATCCCTCTATATATTAATTTTAGTATTAAACTGTTTTAATCCTGTAATATTATAATTTTAGCATTAAACTAGGATAATCCTTCTATATAATAATTTTATCATCAAATTGGGTCGATCCCACTATATAATAATTTCAACATCAAACTAAGGCAAGACCACTATATAATAATTATAGCACCAAACTTGATCAATACCTTTGTATAAGTATTTCTACATGAAAATCAATATAATACATAACCATAGGGATATCACAGTATCATATCCCAAGCCTAAATGGTTGTAACTAAAAATAACCATTTTTCATTCAATTACACATTCATTTTTATATCAAATTATTTATACCCATTTCAATAATCAATATTCAATTATCAAAAAGACTCTATATCAATAAATATATAGACTTCTCATGTTATTCTAAACACACATTAAACCATTATCCAATTCACTATTAGTCATCAGTTCTCTTTCCCAATGGGTAGCCACAAGCCCGGTTGCATCACCATTAAATCCAATGGAATGTAAGAAATAATCCAATTCATGATTTATCATCAATAATAGTTAAATAAAATAATTTGTGCATTATTTCAGCACAATAACATTATTTTACAAACTTAACAAATAAAAATAACATAAGGATAGGTTTTAAACCAACTACATTTTAATAGTAATCAATGCAATGCTTCTAAGAGGTAACACCAAAAATAATAAAAGAGCATAATTTCACAAGAAGAAACCTAGATCTCCCAAGATCTATACCAATATCCATAAAAACTATGGTCAAAATATTCCATCAATACAACATAAAATGTTGTACAATAAGTTATAACCTGGAAAAAATAACTCATCAATGATAGACTATTTGAATGGGACATTTGGAATGGAGGAAGGTATTATAAAATCAATAATAAATCACCTAGGACATGAGAGTGAAGGATTGTGTGAAATAATAATGAAAACATAAGTGTATAAAATGTTTTATAATTTTTGAGTTTAGGAAGTACACAACATGTAAATGTGTTACACATTATGTACTTCTCGAGTAAAGGGTACAGTGAAATTCACATCACCTCAGATTAATTTAACCCTCCTTGAACATTACATGTCATGTCAATGCATATTTGAAACATGTAAAAATTCCATTCCATGAACCAATTCATAGTATACATTAATATCAAGGAATCTACCTTCCGATAGTTTCACATTTTATACAACATATAAACCACAAGTAATTGTCTTTTAGGAATGTGTAGTCCCAAATTTTATAGAAGATACCAAACCACATTTAAATCCATTTAAACTCACATGAAACCCTTATTACCCATTTGAAAAATATTTAACTAGATTCAATTAATTCAATAAAATATACATCCTTGATCATTAGGTAATTTTCCCTAATAAAGGATATCAATATATGAATATGACTCCACCAATGTGGTTTAAATACAATGTACAACCCAAGAAAAGTGGTTTGACAAAAAACATTTAGTGGGATGTACTGGGTAAAATATGGGATCTTACATCCAAATTATTATCTCACTGCTTTCAATTATTTATAAACCAAACTTTTGGACACATAATCCATAATTTCACACTATATTTTTTCACAATAATAATTTTCCATCAAATCCATATACATATTTTTACCACCAGGGTTTATAAATTAATTCAAACTATGATAGTTATATAAAAATTCCTTTTTAGGTCATGTATATATGGAACAAAGAATCTATTTTCAAATTAATAAACACCAACTTTAAAAATGATGTCTTTTAATTTTACATCATTCACAATTTGGATTTTCCTATGAAAGTTTTCATCATCATATTGAGAATTTGTTATATTTTCAAATAAATATGGTTAAATAATAATTTTATAAATGAGTAATATATATTCTTATTTAATAATTTCATTTTCCATATTTACTATATACATTATCATATGATCCTTCACAATCCTCATTTGGGTCATAATTTCAGGATATTTCCTACTCAATGCATCTTCTATCATATTTTCATTCCATAGGTGGTAGTGTATTGAGAAATCATAATCCATGTGTTTATAAATCTATCACCTTTGTATCATATTGAGATCATTATATGGAAAGATGTATTTTAGTCTTTTATGTTTTGTGTATATATCACATCTTTGACAATAGTGATTTTGTCTCAATATCTTCAAATAAAAGATTACAACTTATAACTAATGATCATGGTTTGGATTGTTCTGTACGAGGGACTTTAATTTCATTGATTCGTATGAAATAACATTTTCATTTTCATTAGGAAACTTCCATGTTTCTTTTTGATGCATTTTTATATATCAAAACCCCATCAATTCCATAGGTTAAAATAAAAATAAGATTTTTGACCAATATCCTATTTAGTTCATCAAAACATTCTTCACATTCCTTTACCTATACAAACATAACCCCTTTACATGTATTCTTGTGTAACAAGTTATCCAATCGGGATAAATTATGAACAAATCATTGACAATAACATGCCAAACCAATTAAAATATGTAACTCTATTACGATCACGGGTATAATCCATTATATTATTTCATTCATCTTGAGAGGATCAACTGAGATTATACCCTTTGAGACATTAAGTCTATGGAAAAAAACTTCTTGATGCTAGAAATCACACATAAAGATTTTTTATATAAATCTTCCCTTTTAATAGTCCCATGAATGATTTGTATGTGATTTTTATGGTCCTTTTATAGAATTTAATACATTAAAATATCATCAATTAATACCACAAAAAAAATATTCAAGATTTTAAATGAATAATGTATTCATTAGATCCATAAAAATATAGGGATCATTAGCCTATAAAACATGCAATATGGTAAACACATAATTTACACACCTCAATAAGAAAACTATTTTAGGCATTATGACTTCAATAATCACTATTGATGATATCAATAATGATGTTAACAGTTTCAATAATATTTGGACTCAGGAAGTTGATCTAAAAAATAATTTATGTGAGGAAGAGGATACTTGTTTTTATATTGATATCATTAATTTCTCTATAATCAATGCACAGTCTCATGGATCAATCATTCTTCATAAGGAAGAGAATATGGGATCCCAAAGCCATAATATTAGGGACAATACATCCCTTATAAAGAAATGCATATATTTGTCTCTTAAAATCCACTAATTCTACAGAGTACATTATATAGGGAGTATTTAATATTGGTCTTTCTTTAATGATTATATCAAAGGAAAATTCAACTCCATACTTTGGGTGATGTATATGTAATTCCTCAATATATAAATCATTTTATTCATATACACTATGTGTATCCTCAATTTGAATATTAAATTTTCCTTTCCAATATTTTTTTAACTTCATTCTCAAGAATCTCATTTGGTATTGCTATTAGGGAGGGATCTATATATGACTCAGATTATAAATTCTCTTCTTTAATCATAATGAATTCTATATCTACCTCACAAATTATAATTTATTTCTTTTGGAAATAAAAGTTTGAATCATATTTTTTTATTCAGTATGTACCAAGTATTATATCTATTTCAACCATAGGTATCATAAAATGGTTAGAAAATAAATCATTTTTTGGTTTTATAATGAGGACTTCTTAACATATGTATGTTGTACTGAACTACCAATAGGAGTATAAAATAAAAAATACCTTCTTAAATTAAATGTTAAATATATAATTTTCTTTCCAGAAAAACATATATATAAATGATCTAGTGGATCCATAATCAAATAAATAATTAGATAAATTTTAATACAGGAATAAATAACTTTCCACCATATGATTAGGTACTTCAACCATAGCTATAGTGATCTCGTAAGTTTATACTTCTCCCCATATCTTCTCTTGTAGTATATTTGTTTTTGTATTGGGATATTTGTGTGAATAATTCCCCATTTATTTATAGATTAATCCAGATAAATAATTTATTTTTTTATCCCATTAAATTAAACAGCTATATTCCCTTTATCAAATAACTTATAACAAACTTCAATTCCCTTCAAGAACATCCCATGATGTTTATTTTTGAAATGTTCAAATGATTGAAATTGGTGAATTCTACCCTTATTATTTGATGAATTTACTGTATCTGTACGCTCTTATGGCCACTCCTTCACTTTATTGAACTTGAATTCGTATGATATATTTAATTATATATCTATTTTCAAAATATATAGAACTATTTCATTATATGATGAAAAATATTGAGAGATCAGCGCCCTTCAGAGACATGTCCTAATAATATCAATGAAATGGTCATTATTGCACTCTCTGTTTCATATGTAGTTTGTAGAATACCTATATGTCCTTATAAATTTATCCTCGTACTCCACAACACAATATTATTTCTTTTTCTTAAATCAATATAAAATTCTCTTTATTTTAGTTTTCAACTCATGAGAGGGTATTTGTCAACGAATATATCGTTTAAATATTCTCATCCCCTAGGTCTTATTTCCACTTTATCTTTAGTATTCAATATCAACAACTAGCATTGATCTGCATCACCTTTTATAAAATACAATGCAAGTTTAACATTTTCCTTTTCACTATATCCCAAAATAATTAATATATTCTCAAGAGACATAATCCATTCCTCATCTATGATTGGATTATCATTACCACCAAATGATGAGTGATACTATTGCCTAAAGTGATACAAAATTAGGTAATTTTACCATGGAATAGGTTTCTCCATCTGAGAAAGGTTATTTTTCATAACATGATTACGATTTCCTACTATATCCATAATTTTTTTAGTTCTAATAATAGCTATTTTGGGATACTAAACAGTTAAATCTATAAATTTTCCATGAGTATTGATACCCTTTATCCATATAAAAACTATTTCTAAACAATGTTATATAATAGATAAGCTCCTAAAATTATAAATTATAAATCATAAATTATAATTCAATATTTGTTGTAACACTTAGAATAAATTTAAAGTTATTCATTGTTAATCTCATACACATAAACATGGTTTCATTAAGGATATATTTATTTTCAAATCATTGATAATGGGTTATATATACTATGTTAATTATCCAGAGAATATCCCTTGAGTGTTTCAAAACCAAGTGCACAGTAAGGCACATTTTCAAGATATAGGTTTTGATCGGTTGAATCTGAATGAACTATTCTTAGAGTTTTTACCTCAATGTACCTCTTTTTCAGAACCCTATCGACCTATAGTATCTATATAGGGTTTTATTTAATGGAAATAAAAATAATTTATTCCTTACGAAAACATTAATATTTTCTTATTTTTTTACCCAAAAATTATATCATTAGGTTATGTCCCCTAATTTATTTTTTCCTTAATCTAGTTCCCATGGCTTCCACTAAACGTCATCTAATACCAAATAGAAAAACCATGGCCTTAGTATCCTGAATTCGGTGTCTGTTTTATTACATTGGCATGGATACAAAGAGTCAAATATTGAAGGACCAATCAGTTTAAATGTTTTTGATATCTAAATACAAACATGATTCCTATTTTACATTAGTAATAGAAAATAAATCATAATACATTACAAAATTAAATGAACTGCTTCCTTGAAAACTCATTCCAATAATTCTTCTTCATATCTTAGGGAAAGGGGAAAAATAAGGGTTAGATCAAATTCTTAGTGAAGGTTAAGTAAAGAAGATGATATAATGAATCAATAAATACTGATCAATATGGAATGGTAAATAACTGAACACAAATCCCATTTTATAAAAAACATTTTTATAATAATAAGACAAGGCATAATCCATATGTAAAGGTAAATAACTGAACACACATGTCATTTAATAAATAACTGATAATGAAATGAATCAAGAGATAATATCTCAGGGAAAATCTTAGGGATAATGATAATAACTATATTCCAAACGATGTAAATTCATAATTATTTAGATTTTAAGATCTTAGGTGACATTATACCTTAACATTAAAGATATATCAAAATACGATTTATAACTAATGGTAGAAACCTCTTTAATTTATTGAACTAATTTATCCCAACACACCTATCGATGCATGGAGGAGAAATATAATTCCAGAACCCACCCAGTAAGGAATTTCTAAAAGTGTTTTTTATATACAATAATAATTATAATTCATTAATAATATTCTTTATTAAAAAATATCTATATTGAGTAAATGATAAGGATTTTTTGATATTTTTTCAGTTAATAAAATAAAATTTAAATCAAAAACCATATAAAAATATTATATGGTTTTGTAAATAATCATATCAATCGAACAATAATTTGTATATTTAATAATAATGTAATTTATAATGAAAAATTATCATGATAATGTTATTGTTTCAAGAGAATGTTAACAATCAAAAAAGAAAGCGAGGTTGTATAATAACATTGATCATTTGTTAATTTCCCAACTAAAACCCCTTGGATTAAATATTTAAAATTGATACATAAAATACCATAAATTATGGTTTAATTATGGTATTATTTTTAGAAGTATTTGTATATACACCATTAAAAATAAATAAGGTGCATAGAATTGTAATATACCTCAATAAAGATAAATTGAGATAAAGTCCATTACCTTGAGTCGAACTTGTTATGTACATTCTTATTATTCATGAATAATAAACTAATGTTAGTTATTTATATACATAAGAACAATTTAAACATTATTATTCATTTTTAAACATATTACCATGTTATATAAAATTAATTAATAAATTATGTTTGTGTTGGGTGTTTCACTGATATTTGACTTATGTATCAAGAAATGACTTTAGTGGGTTCACTATGGTCAAATAAATCCTTAATTAAATATATATATATATAATAATTATAATGAAATAATTATCATATTAAGTCATCAAATATAATTTTGAAACCAATCATGAAATATGGTTTGGTGAAATTAAGAATGTTATAATCATAGATATGGTAGGTTTTTCATATTAATGAGTAATGTTTCCATTTTTCAACGATCATTATAGAAAGAAGGTATGTAATATTTTCACTTTTTAGAATCATTATAATATCATAAATACTATGTTATTTCTTTAAATATAATTATATATATCATCATTATGGTGTGGTGATGAAAATAAAGTCACATTGCTTCGTGAAGGCAGGAGTCCACACGTACATTAACTACGTTAAAATCATTTAGTGAGTGAATAACTGAGTAATAAAATGATATATTATATTTTAGGAATGATAAATATGAAATTAATAACATAATTATATCATTTTTATCACATATAATGATTAAAATTATCATTATCACTATCAATGTAAAGCGTTAGTGAAAGACGAGTCACATTACATCGTGAGGCATGATTCTGGTGTACACATGAAAGATGTTATTATATGCCTTAAAGAATGTAAATTAAAAAATATTTATTTATTATTTTATGACTAAATTGGTATGATTATGTTAATAATATCACACATATATATATATGTACTTTATAAACATCATTATAACCAACTATGGTATGTGGTAATGGAAAAATTAATGGCATCATCTCGTCATGTGATCGTCTTCTGTAGACATGACTATTGATTGAATTACTTGTTTGATATAATTTGGGATAGATATAGGTAATTAACATAAAATAAGAACATTTAATTTTTTAGAATATATTTATGGTATTATAATCCTTTTTTAACAATAATTTAAGGATATAGGGGAAGAAATAAAATAAAAAACCATCATTTAATAATGTTACCACTTCTTCGAGTATCCTCCTCAGGTTTTCACCAAAATACTTTCTATTTTAGATTTCATCCCAAAATAAGTCTTCTAGATTTAGGGTAAAATATTTTTGAATTTATTTGGTTAGGTCATGGATTATCCAAAAGGGATTTATAGTGTGAATAAGAGAAAAGTGGGTGGCTATTTATAAGTGAGGTGAGTTGAACACTTGTAATTTTAGAAAAAAAGAGGTGTACACCCATTTTTCACATTCCAGAATGGTCCAAAATAGAGTAATATAGAGAATTAGAAGTTATAGGGTTGAAATATGGTTATATAATGGATTTTATACAAGTTTATATGTCATTTTAGTCCTTATCTTTTTTGTCTAACCACCAGGGTAAACCCATTTTTACCTTAACCATGATAACTACATTTTACTACTTTTAAATTTCATTGGGTTAAATATTATGTTAACCATATTATATAATATATATCATTATGATTCCAAATATGTACTAAATTTTTTGAAATTACAATTAATGAAGTGGGAAAATATAATTTAAAATTAATCTGGTAGTCACAATGAGAAAGAAGGATTTCAATGAGAAAATGTTCCAATGTCTTTAAAGTATTTATATCAAGATTAAATATAAAAATTCTCAAATTAAATTGATTGGATTAATAGTCATATTAATTGAATAATTTTTCTTCCAAATAAATTTCACACATAATTTAACATTATAAAAAATTTAAACAAAAAGGCATTATTCAATTGGGTTAATTATTTTTCTCTATTCATCGATATATTAAGGATTTAAAAAATCCTAAAAAATATCCATAACATAATTTCAATATAATAATTTAAAAAATTAAATTTAAATTTATAAAATTAATTTTTTAAAATTTATAATCATAAATTTAATATTATGTGCATGATTCATGACCAAACTACCTTTTATAATTAATTTTTTTCGAAAACATTACTTTTTCTTATAGGCGATTCTTATATTTATTTATGATCAAAAGATAAAAATGTGTTTGTTTGAACAATATATTCTTCATAATTTAGACATTCATCTTCAAACCCAAAAATTTAATGGCTAGGTTCTAATTTTCATGTTTAAATAAATTTTAATTGATTATCGAGTTTCATTTAATCCTAGTGTCGAGTGCATAAAAATATATAATTCAATTAATTTTATTCATAAATATATATATATAGTATTGTATTGGTGTGTTAAAAAAATTAAAAATCAAAAATAAAGTTATGATGAATCAATTCATGATCCCACAACTGAACTAACAAATCAGACCATGAAATATGAGGTGGTTCATAAAGACCAATCAACCTGATAAAACGAGAAAGATAATGATGATATTTATAAAAGGGTGACCCAATATTCTCTATTGTAATTTAAAGAAAAAATATAAGATCTATGTGATGGTATGTTTCAAGAAAGAATAATTACGAAGTTTCAAAGACCTACATGAGGAAGGAGACTATCAATAAATATCTATAATAATTTTATTAATTAAAAACCAATGTGGGAGAGCTATAAGGATATCAGGGAGTGGTATATGATCCCAATAAAATCATGTGGTCTCATAAAATGAAGGATGATATAGAGATATCGGAGAATAAAAATATGTATGATTTGTTAAAACATAGAAAAGTAAGAATATACTAACAAATAAATGGGCGTTCGGGTTAAAGAAATGAGATTGTGGAAATATGGTCTTGAAAAAATTGTAAATAGTTTTTAAATGATTCATTATAGAGATTGAAGTTGAATTTTATGATATGTTTTCATACATTATGGATACGTCTTCAATCAAGGCCTTTTTGGATTAGAGTCTAGCTTAGACTTCTATTTTGTGTAGAAGAATGTGAAAATGAAATTTTTTTCATGGTGACCATATTGATGAGATCTTCATAATTCATCCAAATAGATTTGATATTTATATATTAGAAAATCCTATGTGAAAATTGAATAAGATTTTTAATATACTTCAATAGTCTCTTAAATAATAATCTAAGAAGCTTAGCTCAATATTGGGTAGTTATAGCTATATATGAACATAGGTGGGTTATAAGTCTATTTTATGCATACATTTTAGAGAGTTTTTTTGTATAGATTTAGTGTTTGAATGATTAATCATTCCCATTTTAAAATTTTTTGAGTTGTTTTATGATTTTTGGTAGGAAATAACTACATTATGAAAAAAGTATTAAAAGGGGAGATTTAGGGAGAAAAAAGACACTTTGTGTCGTGAACGAAGCGAAGCAGTGAGACATCATATTTTTGAAGAGGAAGCAAGGATGGAAAATGAAATAAAAGGAAGTAAATATTGTGAATCATAAATACATGGAATTTAATATCATTTCATGAAATTCCACATACTGTGAATCCTAGTTGTGAAACTCCATGTCATAAAGCTACTACACGTTGTGAGCCATAATCACAAATCGTGACATGAGTCAATTGTCATTGTCTTCGAACGTGATTCGTAAATATCAAAAAAATCATGGAACAAACATCAGATCAACATTACATGGCGTCTAATCACATTACATGTCATATAATGGGTCAGGTAGATTCCATCCATCACTAATATATAGATGAGATTCCAACTGCTTTAGATCATTCAAATTCCAAATCAGAAATAGAAGCTTGGAGTGGGAAGCTCTATTGCACAGGGCCCTTACCGAGTCAGCTTTATTTTACTTATTAATTTCTTCTATTTTATACTTCTCACTTATTCTCTTATCATTATGTTGAAGGGGTAAACCCACAATGTTATATTTTTATGTAATCGAATGGGGAAGGCGTATTGGATTTAATTGTTTTTTATTTATGTATTTGTTTTGTATAATTTCTTCAATTAATTCAAATCCTTGTGTTTTTCTTTTATCATTATCATAAATGTTTGAATCTAAAAGGAACATAAAAATTTAATAACTGAAATCCCAAAAGATGGAATTACCATTGTTATCTTTAGGGGAAATCATGTTTAAATATGGTATCGAAAAAAACATAATTCTGTGAAATCCTAAAATACCATACTAAGGGAAATTTTGTATTGTCATGTTATGAAGGAGATAGTATGACTATTGGATCTTAATCTCCTCGACCATAAAACCAATCAGGAATCAGACAATTTTATAAAATCCAACTACACCTAAACCCCGATATTACATTACCCTTATACGCTTTCCATATCTGATCACAAACCAGTCAATTTGATTTTCTTCTATATTTTTATTTTTTCAAAATCATGTCGAACCCAAACATTATTATCTCTTTCTACAAGATAATAAAATTAAATCATTTTAATTTCAAATTAATATTAATTCACCATCTCCATGGGATTGATATCGAAAATTTCTAATACTACCTTTCAATTAATTGAGCAGCATAGTTTGGTTTTTATAAATTTAATTTTTTCATAGTACTATAGGGAACTAACGTTGACTTATGGGGTTATAAAACAGGTTTCATTTCTATGGATAGTAACATTATTTTTTAGTTTTTTAAATTTTATATTTTAATTCTATTTCTTTATTTAAATTATATTTTTTACACAGGGTGTGTTCATGTTGTGTATTTCAGACTTCTTAAACTATTGATTCATTGTTATAACACTTGTTCAAAGGACAAATACACCATCAATTAAACACAAAATTTCCGGCCAATACTGTGGGTCAAATAAATAGGAACCATGGAAGGGGTAAACAAAATAATGTGATTAATAGAGATTACGGGCTACCGACGCTCGCTGACTATGTGTGGTCTTTAAGCACGGTATTGAAACTGAGTATCTCAGTGCCCCTGGAGAGAATCACCTTGAGATTGATCCTATGATCATCTCAATAATCTAAAATTGCAAACAAATCACCAGACATTCTCATGAAGATCAAAATAAAAAAAACATTAGAGATTTCCATGATCTCTGTGGTGCTTTCCAATTCCGTAATGTTTCAAGTAATGTGGTAAGACTTCATATTTTCTGATTTTCATTTTGAGATCGAGCTTTGGATTGGATTCAAGGATTTCCTACACATTCCATCACTAAATGGGATGATCTACCCTAGAACATCCTCACCTTCTTCTTTTCTAATTTTAAATAAATGGACATAATGGAAAACATTTTAAACTTTTTCCAATATGAAGATGAATCATTGAACTCTACATGATAATAGTATAAATACATGACTCAAAAGTTCAATATTCATGGAATAGAGCAATGGATTCTAATACAAACTTTTAATAAGGGTATTTCATAGGTAAATTGGTCAATTATAGATGCTACAACATGAGGATCCCAAATGAAATAGTCTCCTGAAACAAGCTACAACCTATTGGATGAGATGGAAAGCCATAGATTATATCATCAATCAGAGGGAATGCAATGGAAAGGAATTCATGAAGTCAAAAATAATGAATGGGTGGAAGAAAATGTGGAGTCATTGACCAAGAAGATTATAATCATGATGGGATATTAACAGAACCCATACGGTACGTATTTAGACGATGAAACTATATTGATTGTAATTAGGGTAATCAATTTCAAGGATGGAGGCCTCAAAAACAAGTATAGGGGTTTTATCCAATACCACGAGGATACCAAATACAACAAACTCAAGGTCCCCCACTAACAAAATAATTCCATTCATTAGAGAAGTCTCTAGAAACATTCCTGACTACTTCCGAGGATGAATTCAAATAAACAAAAGAAGAAGCTTCTTACCAAAAATCCACATTAAGTAATCTGGAGGTATAAGTTGGACAAATTATTGATTAGCTTTGTGAGAGACCTAAAGGTTCACTACTAGGATTCACTGAAGAGCATCCCATGTGAATATTTGAAATATATAGAGCTCATAAGTGGGAATAAAACAAAATTAATTGGTATAGAATTCATTGGACAAACACGACAGTAATCTGAAAGAAGTACAAAACATATAGAAAAAGAAGAAGAAGAAGAACCACCTCATTATATTCCAAGGATGCCTTCTCTAGATATAATAGATCATGTAAGGAAATATGTCAAAAGTGGTAAGTTTTTTTAATAATATAAATAATTATATATTAATATATCCTTTATAGAGGATCTCGCAAACATGCTGAATTATGTGAAATTGATGAAAGATATCACTCAGAAAAAAAAATTCTGGAAGGTATTGGCACCATTCTACACACATGAGAGTGTTTTGTAATGTTATAAAATGACCTACTTAAGAAGAAAAGAGATCTATGTAGCCTTTCAATTTCCATCATTATTGGGGATAAAAAATATGGGAATGATTTGTGTGATTTAGTGTGAGATTCAATATCATGTCGTACAAGATATTAAAGAGTTTAGGACTAGATGTACTAAATCCTACAAGAGTATTTATTCAATTATATGATTCAAAATTAAAATCCCCAAGAGGATTATTCCAAGATATCTTAATTAGAGTCAAAAAATTATATTTCCCTATCGACTTTTTTGTGATGGATACAGAAGAGGAGAGGAATCCACTTATTTTGGGAGGAAAATTTTTATCCACTGGGTGTGAGCTGAATGATGTTTAAATTGGAGAATTATTTTTGATAGTTGGAAGTGATTTAGTGAATTTCAACATTCATCAAACAATGAAGAACTGTGATGTGCAAGAGGACAGTGAGTTCTGAGAAAGAGAAGTAGTAGCAGTTGAGGATGTGGCAATGATTGAAGAGGTACATGAGTTAAATGTTATTGTGGAAGAATATGTTCGAGTGAAGAAGAAAGATAAGCTGAAGAATGCTAACACTATGAGATAGACTGAGTCAAATACATTTGATAAAGGAAAACTGCTATAGATAATATATGATCATCCATTTAGTTCATCAGGATTGTGGACAAAATGGTGGTTCAGTCCAATGGACGTTAAACAAGTACTGGCATCTGGAAGAATTAAGATGTTCAAAGAATAGTGACAGAGGCCAACCTACATTGATAGGACATAACTAATACCATTAACATACACCAAAAAGATAAAAAAAATTACAATTATTCATCATGTGAGTTAAAGATGAATGAGGTCAGGTCGATCCAATGATGGTTTAAAAAGAACTTCTGCGAGGAAAAATGTGTGTTTTAATTTTATTTTTTATTGTTTATTATTGGAGGTTTGAAGGATATCATTCCAAATATTCCAAAATTCATTGATAATGAACTATTATTTCAGTTTTTTATTTTTAAAATAGAAAGTCCATCAAAACACAAGGAATCTAGAAGAAACTGAAATCAACATTAAAAGGTGCAGAAATGACCTACACACCCATGACAGAAGCTTCAATTTGAAAGAGGAGTAAGAGTTTTAATTATTTATTTTTTAACTATATTCCTCACATTTAATTATATTTTTAAAACTTCTAATTGCATTCCAACACATAAACCATTCTTTACATAGATTTACTAGGAGATATAAACTACGTAGGATAAATACCATGCCATGAAATTAAATTTCTTTTCTAATAAATTTTACTGATGAAAATGGGAAAGGTAATTAGTAGAAATAAGAATGTGGATTAGGATTTGAAAAATAATGATTTAGGGGAACATATTGATCATTATAAATGAAATTTTTCTATGATTTTTCCATCTTTCTAATTTCTAATGTTTTCATTAATGGATTTAATTATTCATATACATTTACATGATTAATTGTCCAAACCCTTCATCACATTCTAGAGACAAACACTAAGAAAATATTTCCCATCATTTCAAGAGTATATTTCTTGAAAAAAACCGGAAAGTATTCTTCTACCATTTTCATAATATCATATCAAATAGATGACTGAACAGAATCAGTTTTAAAATGACTGATTATTTTTTAGTTTTCTCTTATCTTAATATCCACCTTTAATTTGTCATTTTTAAGCCCATAAAATCCATGAATTTCATTTTTAGGAAATGATCCATGTTACAATCATATCTTATCAATTCCTAGGTTTCTATAAAATTTTTTCATGATATTTAAGAAAATAATTGTGGGGGTGGAACATTATGGGGTATAACAGGATGTAATTTGTTGAGAATATTTTCATAGTGAATTTATATTGTGATATTTGGAAAGTTCTTTTTCACGAACCAGGCCAGGTCGCCATCCGACCTGGCACCCGACCCAGTCCATGGAAAGACCCAAGGGGCGTTCCTGGACCCCACAGGCTGGCACAAGTTCCCGAGTACCAAAAAAAGTTCAAGGGAAAGATTTACACTAAATGGTAAACATAAAACAACTAACGAGATAAAAAACTAAAACTGAATACAGATAACCAAACCGGACCTTAACTAAAAAAAATAAAGGTTTACAAGTTAAACCAACATAAAAAAAGTAATGAAAAAAAAAAGAAACTAAAACTCTAACTCAAACCTATATGAAAAAAAGAGGTGTGATATCCACAAGCTAAAAACACCAACCTGTATGAGAATACCATCAACAACCCAAACCACCATCATTGAGTACGATGTCGCCACATGTAATATGCAAGAAACAAGGAATACATACACCCAAAGGTGTATGAAGTGTGTGGGAGTAAATCCCAGTTGGAAATCACCCAATAATAAGATTCCATGCCACAACACCTAAGAGATAATTTAATATACTTATTTAAAACCATACCTTTAAAATGATTTGTTGTTTTGGACAACATTGTACAAGTTAAAAACTAAAGGAAAGGAAAACACTACAAAAAGCTATTTCACTAACATTATTTTAATGAGGTAATGAAAAGTTACAATGAACACACACATACACAAGTGGTCCTCAGTATACTAACTAATGGGTGATTAAAAGTAACGGATACACAAGTTTTCCTCTGTATGTCGATGGAAGGCACCACATCATGAATAGTAGAGCATCGTGGGTGAATGCCCTAATGTCTATCTAGCTCAAGTGGGACCCTAGAACATCATATCTCTGTGAAAAAAGTAACAATAAAATATCTATTCTCATGCACACAAACCACTAGTAGGGAGCATACCCATAACCTTATGGTCCCCCATCATCCTAATCATAATAGTTTAGTTATTTTGTTCATAATAAAACATGTTACGTGAAACAAGGACCAAACCCCATGGGATCACTAGCATACTAGTTCCAGTCTTCCCACTATGAAACCTGGGGTATCCCTGGTTCTCAATCAAGTTCCACATTCACATAGTATATTACATTAACATGTCACAAACCAAACAAGTTATTACACTCAACAGTCACCATTTTCATACCCAAACAATTTTAATAACACATGAACACCCAATATACCTTTCCAAAATTCAATATTTGTTACTTAATCATTTCACAAATTCCCATTTGGAAACACTCAAAGAATAACATAATCAATATTCACAACATATAAATAATTACTAAATATCACAACAAGGTCTTAAACAATAAACAAACCAAATTTCAAAAAGGAAATCCATTTCAAATCACTTGCTTGACACATTCACTTTAAAAATATTTTCATGCCACTTTCATAATTAAATGAACCGATTGAACCACTTATAAAACACCCCCAAGTAACGTGAAGAGGGTTTACACCAAAAACATGTCTCATTTAATATAGACACACTACTTTAAAAACAAAAATAATACTCAACTCTTTCACAAAAACTACTTTCGCACCATCCAAATAAATCAATAAATATTTTAACAATTTATTAAATCATTTCTAGAAAAACCAAGAATACTTTACACCAATAACCACTTTATTCAATATAGTGACTCTACATTAAAACCAAATACCCAAGGTAACCATATCAGAATATGTTTTCCAATGTTAAAAAATTTGTAGTTCAATTTCAAAAGTTCACTACAAGTCAAACAGACCCAAAGTGAGTCATTTTCCTTTTCAAAATCTCCATTAAAATATACACTCACATCAAAGACCATGGTAATGCACTTCGAACCATCCAAAAAACCCATAGAACACTTTTTAATGACATTACATCAAAACACATATTAAAACACAACCATTTCTATATATTAGAATCCAATCCCGACATTTAAAAACACAATCCATTTGGAAAAAATTATACGCATCACATAATTTAGGTTATAAACCATTTGAATAATTTATAAAACATCAACAAGTGGTGAAACTGATGTTTACATCAGACTTACCGAATTTCACAAGAAAATAAAGTCACTTTAAAACTAGCACCTAATAATGTCACACTCAAACAATATTCGCACCTAACAACCAATGCATAAAACATATTTTTTTAAAACAAACACACCAATTTTAATGCACAAATCATAGTATCCTTCATTTTTAATCATATTACTTACATTTAAAATTGTAAAACACTGAAAATTATTATTCTATCCACGAAAAGAAATTGTTTAACACACCAACAATTTTATAGAAGCTTAATAAAATTATCAAAGGGTGTTAAGGCATTGAACCACCTTCCATTGAAGCTGAATTCCCCAGAAATGTGTGCGAAACTTCAATCGCACCATGAACACACCACAAAAATATCTAATTGAGCCCTAAAACAATAAATCAATCAAAAATGAATCAAAATCGAACCCTAAAAGGGCCCAAACAACTGAAAAAATAATTCTCAAGAAGGAAAAAAAAAGAGAAGAGACTCTACCAGATGAAATCTCTTTTGGCGGTCCTTATGGGGTCTGTGTGAATTGGTCTCAAATTTTAATGGTTCTCATCGAGGGATGTGGACATGCTTGATTGTCTTCAGTTGTGGTTTTGATGCCCTGGAAGTCAGGCCCTTCCCTCCCCACCCTTTTGGTGGGGTGTTTGGTCACCGTCAAATTTTTTTCAAAGTTTTGTATATTCTGACTGTTTGTATGACAATGAGACCCACTATTAATATCATTGAAATCCCTTGGGAGTAATTATATTCTATCCTATTTCTATGGTGGGGATTCTTCTCAAGAATCCTCATTTCTGGTTTCTATTCAAACAGTGTGGTTTTTGTTTATTGTTTCTTGAGGTGTTTTGGTTGGTGATGTTAGTCCATGTGGGTCTGAGAGATCCTTTCCTTGATTAATCAACTAGATGTGTTTGAGCTCATTGGTTAGGATGACACAAATCAAAATATCTTTTTACAGGTTTTTTTAAGTTTCCTTTTACGTCACTTTCTCTGAGTACGGTGTGTTTTCATCATTTCACTTTCTTTTCTTAGGGATCCTTTTTAAACTCTAAGGGGGTATCAGTTACTACTTCAGGTTTTAGCCTTATTTATGGATTTATGGGGATGTAAAGGTTTATGGTGGAGATAATTGTCACACCAACCTTTTTTACACTATTTATTTAATTAATTTTTTTGTGCATCGAGTAGTCTAGGTTTAAGCGCAACTTAAAATTTCGAGTTCTTATTTAAAAATGTATATTTCAGCCTTGGTAGTGTCCAGAGACCCATGGTCGAAGCCCTGAGGGCTCTCCTAGGTAACTAAGAGACCTTTCTGGGTCCAATTAATTAAATAAAATTGATTAATAATAAAGGAATAAAATTAAAAGTGCGATGAAATAAAAATCAACTAAAATAACAGTTTTTAAAGATAATGATAATAATAATTTTATTCAATGATATTATTATTATTATTATCCTAATTGATATAACTTTTTATTATACTATAGTAAAATCAATTGAGTTTTAGTTACTTTTGTTTTCATAACTTTTATGATGTTGGTTAAAGTTGTAAACCTTTACAATTGATTTTAGTTATGGTCTCGTTTGGTTGTCTGTTTTTAGTTTTAGTTTTTTTATCTCGTTAGTTTATTTGTGTTTACTATATTGGTTAAATAGTTCCATTTCACTTTTTTTGGTATACAGGAACTTGTACCAGCTATGGGGATCGGGAACGCCCCTCGGCTCTTTCCACGGACCGGTTCGGGCGTCGGGTCGAATAGCAACCAGGCCTGGTTCATGAAAAAATGGTATTAGAGGAGGTTTTATTTCTTAGTTCGTGTTATTTTAGGAAGAGTTAGGGTAGACCATAGTTAAATGTGTTTAAACATGATGTTATATCTATGAGTAAGGTACCTGGCTAGCACACCTCATTGTGGGACTCGATTTACCAGGATAAGACGTGGTTTGTTTGAGTCATTGTTCTTTGTGCTCAATATTGTTTAGATGAAATGAAAAGGGAATATGGTCAATGGTCCAAGTGAGATATCAGGGTCTAGAAATCTATGTGGAGCCGTGGAAGCTATCCTAGATTACTCTTTATGGTAGTAGCATTATTGGAATATGGACACCAACAATATGTCCTAGTCACCAACTAACACAAGTCTCCTCTTGCATCATTCGTCGTGTCTTTATTTTGAGTTCATTGTGATATATTTTTTACGTAAAAATGATTTGGTGTTTTATATAATTGGTGGTTGTGTTGTGTTTTGTTTTTGTTGGTGTTGTCTCAGTTGTGGTGTGGTTGTGTGCGGTGCCAAAGGGAGAAGCTTCATTACAGAGTCTTCATTACCGAAATGCGAGGTAATAGATGCTTCAAACATCATGCCTCCAGCCATAGGCCTATGAGTGAATCCGGTGCGTGGTCAGGATCCCCAAAAGTGTATGGGAACACAGATTTATATTTTTTGATGGTATTGAAGGCAAAGGGAGTTTAAATAATTTCCTATAGGTATTCTGTTTGGGTGCTTGAGGTTTCATGTGGCTATGAGGAGTCATGGGTGCCTCATTAACTTAAAGTCCTAGGGGTTGTGTCCCACCATATGAAATCACATTTGGATTTCCTTATGCAGTCAATTCAGGTGAATTAGTCTCAATTTTGAATTGTGATCATTCAGGGATGTGGAGATTTTGGTTTTTCTTTGGTTGTGGTTTTGACAGCCCCATAGTTGGGCCCTTTCCTCCCCTCCCTTTTGGTGGAGTGCTTGGTCACCATTGAAATTTTTTGATGTTTTGTATCTTCTATTAATTTGTATGGAAATGAGACCCACTATGAGTTTTGTTGAAATCCCTTTGGAGTAAGTAGATGCTAGCCTATTACTATGGTTTGAAGTCTTCTCGGTCCTCCTTGTGTCGGTTTTCCAATCTAACAGTGTGGTTTTATTTTAATGGTGCTTGAGGTGTTTCGGTTTGGGAAGTTTGTCCTTTTGGGTGTGAGAGATCCATTACTTGATCAGTAAACTAGATGTGTTCTTTCTCTAAAGGGAAGATGAAACAAATCAGAATGTATTTTTACAGGTTTCTAGAAGTTGCCTTTTAAGTCACTTTCTCTAAGCACAGTGTGTTTTCCTCTTTTCACATGTTTTTCATAGGAATCCTTTTTGAACTATAATGGGGTATCAATTAATACTTTAGGGTTCAGACTTAGTTGTGGCTTTCTAGGAACATAAATTTATATGGTTTGTATAATTGTCACACCCACCTCTTTAACACTATTTATTTTATTAAATGTTTTGGGTATCGGATAGTCCGGGTTTAAACCCAACTTAAAATTTTTATTTTTATTTAAAAACGTATGTTTTATTCTTGGTTGCGTCCAGCGCCATGTGGTCGAAGTTATGCAGCCTTGCCTGGGTCACCGCGAGACCTCGCCTACTCCAATTAATTAAATAAAATGGATTAATAATAAATAAATGAAATTAAAAGTGTGATGAAATAAAAATAAAATAAAATAAGAGTTTTTAAAGATAATGATAATAATAATGTTATTCAGGGATATTATTATTTTTATTATTATTATTGATATAAATTTTTATTATATTTTAGTACTATCAGTTGAGTTTTAGTTTCTTTTTTTTCGTTACTTTTTGGATGCTGGTTCAAGTTGTGAACCTTTAAATTGTTTTAGTTAAGGTCGGGTTTGGTTGTCTATTTTCAATTTTAGTTTTTTTATCTCATCAGTTGTTTTGTATTTACTATTTCAATTATATCATTCCCTTTCACTTTTTGTTACCTGGGATCCTGTTCCAGCTTGTGGGGATTGGGAACACCCCTCGAGTCTTGTAGTGGCCCAGGTGGAGCGCGGGGTCGGATGGCAACCCGTCCTAGTTCGTGACCGCCATGTATCATTAACTGTATTTTATTGTTCATCTCTCTTGCTTAAAAATTTACCAAAAAATCAAAAAAAAAATGAAAAAAATGAAAAAAAAAGGTTTTTCCTTGGGAGGAAAAAATCAACATTTTCTTGACCAATGATTTTTTGATCGTATGTGGTTAAGAGATGGATATGATATTTTTTTCCAAGAACAGATTTCAAAAAAATTGAAAAATAATGAAAAAGAGACAGAGAAATTTATTCATTCATTTATCATATATACATCATGAGGCCATAGTGAGATTTTTGGGGGGAAGAGAGAATTAAAATATCTGAAGGGAGAACATTATTGATCTCTTTTTTATTATTATCAAAAATGATTTAGACTCCAACATCATTTTTGATCCATAATTTATATATCATTTACCAACCTACCCTAAATCCTCAGAGTCAATTGAAACATAATGGTGAATCCCTCGTGATTAATTTTGATCTATATATTTAGACAATTGAGATGATAGATTCCTTGTAGGCCTATGGTAAGTTACATGTTTTTTAGGTTTGTGATGACTTATATTTACACTTGTAACCTATTAATGACTAGAAAAATTTATTTGAGCTATATTTCAGTTGTAATTCATTTAATAATGAAATGAGAAATGAAAATGGATGATGTATAAAACATGGTTATTTCCAAATAAGAAAATTATAGTACATGATTATCTTGTTAAATTGAAAAATGATAAGTTGATGAATTTTTCCATGCGATGCTTGAGCATTTAAATTTATATTTAATAAATTGATTTTTCTTTTGAAATTGTATTTGATTCATGGTAAGGTGAATGTATTTGGTAATATGTTGAGATTCTATCCTTGAGGACAAGGTGGAATTCATGTGTGGGGTATTTTGATAAGTTAATTTCATGCATACATTTTATAGTGTTTAATTTTATAAATTTTGTCTTTAAATGAATAATCTTCCAATTTTTTAATTTTTTTAGTTGTTTTATGATTTTTGGTAGGAAACTACTTGATTGTGAAAATTGAATTAAAAGAGGAGAATTATGGAGAAAGAAGACACTTTGGTCCTCGAGTGAAGTGAAGTGGTGCGATACCAGCTTTTTTAAGAGGAAGATAAGCTAGAAAACTAAACAAAATGAATTACACATAGTGAATCATTAGTACACGATGTGTAGAATAAGTTCATGACATGCCACACACCATTAATTCATGTCATGAAATTCAAATTTATGAAGTTATTACACTCCATGAGACATAGTTACAGGTCATGACATGAGTCAATGGTTATTGTCTCTGAATGTGATTTTAACGAATCCAAAAATCAGGGAACCAAATTCAAATAAATCATACGTTAAATCTAATCACATTACACATCATTTAATGGAACTAAAATATCCCTATAGGCACCTATAAATATAAGAGCTTCCTACTTCTAAAGATCATTCCAATTCTGAATCAGAGATAGAAGCTCAGAGTAAGAAGTTGCATTACATAGGGCCCGCACCGATTCATCTATATTTTCATTATGAATTTATTTGACTTTTTCCATTCCTCTTATTCACTCATCATTAGTAAGAGGGGGTAAACTCTCCATGTTCTTGGGTGAGGTAATCATAACAGTAAGGTGCATTGGATTTAATTCTTTTTTATTCACGTAACTGTTTTGTGTGATTTCATCAATTAATTTCCAATACTTTAATTTTTCTTTTATCATGATAATAAATATTAGAATATAAAAAGAACATAAAAATGGAGTAGATGATAACCCTAAATTATTCTTGAACATTTTCAACTTTACAGGAAATCGGGTTTAAATATGGTATCCGGACAGACATAATTTGGTGAAATCCTAAACTATCGGACAAAGTTAAATAGGTTATTGTTGTGTTAATGAGGAGATACCATGACCATTAGATCTTCCTCAAACTAACTCTGACACAAATCATGAATCAACCTATTTTATAAAATCTAATTGTGCATGAACCCCGATATTACATTACCCTAGCATGCTTTCCAAATATGATCACAAACCAATCAAACTGATTTGCTCTTGTCTTTTTATTTTTTCAAAATCGAATCAAACCCATCATTTATCATCTCAATTCTCCAAGATAATAAAATTAAATCTTCTGAAATTATAATTAATCTAAATTCACAATATCAATGAGTTTTATCCCTAAAATTTCTAACAATACCTTTTCATTAATTGAGGAGCATAGTTTGGATTTTATAAATTTTATTTTTTCATAGTACCTTAGGGAACTAACGATTCCATGTGGGGATATCTATGGGTCAGTGTAACTTTTTAATGAGATTTCAAAATGGTAACATCATTAATCTCCTACTTTATGTTGATGAAATTTTGTTTAGTTGGAATCATGATGAAAAGGTAGCAAATTTAAAAGAGTTATCCTGGCATTTAAATAGAAAATATTTTGGTTTAGCTCTATAGATTTTGGTTTTATGGATCATTCGTGATAGGAATATGAGGTTGTTATAATAATATTAGAATATGTATATATAATATATTAAAAAAATTCCATATGGATAGGTCCAAACTACTGAGTATTCCTACACCCAGTTATTTGATGTTGAGTAATATTTCTATGTCCTCATTTAAGGAAAAACCTGATGTGATTTATATGATACAATACTCTTTATAAATTAAAATATTTTTGTATATAAGGAGTATATAAGGATAGAAATTACCCATATAGTGGTATCCATGATTTTTTTATCTCAAATCTTGGATGGAGTCACTAGGATGTAGTACTATAGATATTAAGGTATCTTAAAGATATATCAAACTTACTTTTTCTATAGAAGTGGTGATCCACTGTTGGAGGGATATATAGATGTAGATATAATCATATATCCAAACAATATGAAGTATACATTAGGATACATCTATACTTTTATAGGAGGGGTTGTATCATGGTATTCACAATTATAGAAGTGTGTATATTGATCAAATACAGAATCAGAGTATTATTCTACATCTATGTTAAGAAAGAATATATTATGATAAAATTATTTATCCAGGACCTCATATTTATCAAGAATGAGTGAATGATTAATTATTATTGTAAAAGTTATTTCTACTTGACTAAGAAATCAGTATACCGATACCAAATAAATCTCATCAATATTTAGTGCCATTGGATACAAAAGGTGATGAATCGACATATATTGAGAGATTATATGATCCACAAAAACTATAAATGAGAAGATATAATGACAAATTTTGTATCTTGGGAGAAGTTATACCCTTTAATATATGCCACTAGAATGAAACTGGCATGGGGGAATTAATAATTTCTAGTTACTATTTTGGTGGATGATGTACATGCTACATCCTATAATACTTTATATCAATCCCTATTACTAAAAATTCTATATGGGAAGGAACTATTATTTTTGATTTCATGGTAGGGGTTATTGTTTTCATGAGTATATTTGAGGATTGTAGAAATTATAAAAAATGGACCCTCCCTTTATACATATAAAAATAGGCCATGTGGTGTCATCCAAATAATTCAATTATAATCCAATATGATCTATTGTATTTTGTATGTTGTGTTTGAGACATAAATGAAAAGACCCGTAAATTTCAAGGAAATTTTTTTCTTAATTTTCTTTGGAATTTTACAAGAAGGCAGCATCTGAGGGCACCTGATTCCGAGGCCCGGTGTGCCTGGAATCATTTTCCAAAGTTTGGCTTGGGTACGTTCAGTGAACGAACGAGCGGGTTTTTCTAACTTTTTAACCGATGCTTGGAATCAAATTCTGAGGGCATCAATGGAATCGCAGCGCCGGTATTTTCTTAGAAACGCCTCTTTCAGAGTTGCGTTTTCTGGGTTGTGGTTTTTAATTTTTGGGTTTTAAGTTAAGAAATAAAATAAAGTTGTGCGACAATTTTATTTTTATTTCACTTAAAGCCACTTAAAGACCACTTCAAGCTGTTTAAGCTGATTTGATGCGGATAGGGTGCTATCCAAAAATATCCTACCCTCTTGGTAGGATATTTGTGAGGTAGGGCCCACACGAGCCCCACCGTTTCTTTTCCCCTAAGTAACGCACCCGCGAAAACCCGTTTTTATGAAAGTCAACAGACGCGTTTTTCTTAAATTCTTAACGCACCATTTAATTGGGCGGTTTTAATCGTTGAATTAATTCTATGAATTAATGGGTCATTACTTATCTCTCTTTCGTTTGTTGTCATGTTAATAAAATAAGACCAACGCTTTTTCTCCTGAAGTGTTGTTCGTTGAGATGATTTGACAAACCTCAAGTTCTTCATCCTTCTTCGCGAAGAACGCAAAGAACGACGGCCTTCGACGAAGGGAGACGAAGAACCCCGAGCCTTCAGAGATCGTTGACGCGACGCCAAGTTCCGCAATGCCGGCGATTCTTCTTCCGCGATGTTCTTCCACGACAATCCAACCCCGCGACAACCTTCGATCGACAGCGACAAGGTAGGGGGTTGCGCTCTTTTTTTTAATTTACTTGGTGGATTAAAACAACAATATGGATTTAATTATTATTAATTAAATCTGTTGTTTCTTGGTCCTCGGAGTTCATCGACACAATGTCGGATATCGCGATGACGCGACGATCCCCTCCTTCCGCGGCGATCAATTCCGCGAAGAAAGCGCGTTCAACGACTTGACAAGGTAGGGGTTTTATTGGGAATGGATTTACCCCGTGGATGTTTCTGTTCAAAACAAAGAACCCATTTTCATAAGAACAATTTTAATTTACTAAAATTGTTTTTGATATGTTCTTCATGTCTTGAATTTTTTTCTCCCGACTGTTATTATCTAACTTGGAGGGTGCGGGCCAAACAAACACGGCCCGACAACCCTCCGCTGTTCTTCCTTATTGTGCGGATTTGGCGGGCAGTGACAAAACGTGCCGCAGGGGCGATCCGTTGTTTCCGCAGTGAAGAACGGGACCCGGGAGGAGCTTCGGCACAGATGGGAAGGAAAACGGACCACCGGAGCAACTCTGTTGGCCCGCGGAAGCCTCCGGCTGCGTGGGTCGCCAGCGAGGCGGCACCGGCGGCCGTAGGCGGCGGCGCGCCGCCGTACAGGGCCGCCGCGGCTGAATCCGCGGCCGCGCGTGTCCGGCTCACACGCACGGGATGCGGCAAAAGCCGCTTCAATTGAATTCCAGCGCGGCCCCTCGAGGGCTGCGACACTTCCATCCCGTGGGGGCAGCGCCCCGCGACTGCCACGCTCGGCCGCTCGTCCGAGCCGAGCTGGGCCGGCCCGACCGGCTGGGTCACACCCTGGCCAGACTGGGACGCGCCGAACTGGGGCTGACCCGGACCCGGGTCGGGCCGACCCGGTTCGGGCCGACCTAGGGGGTGTTGGGGCGGGTCGGTCCGGGCCCAGACCCCCCGTCTTCGGACCGTTTTCGGTCTTTTGCTCGTAACATGAGCTACAGGCCTCTGAACGACGCGCCGTCAGCGGAGATGCGATCCTTGGGTCAAGACGGTCGTTTCAGTATATCACACTCAAGGTTTCAGAAAGCTTTGGGTTTGGCCGGGTTGGTTCGTACACGAAACCAACCGGGCCCTCGGAGCGGAAACGCTCATATCTTGAGCTTCAGACGTCCGATTGACATGCCGTCGACTTTGTTGTTTTCCTCTAAGTGAGACGGATCTTTTGGCATACTCCGCCCGAGGTTTGGATGCATGTGGAGTACGGTCGGGTTGGTTTTGCCTTAGAAACCAACCGGGCCCCCGGGACGGAAAAGCCAATAACACTCAGACCGGGCGTCTGATTGACGCGCCGTCTGCAATGTTGAGTTCCTGTTCACGATACGAAACTTTTGGATATATCAACTCTGGACCTTGTGTCAGTTGATGTATCAGCATCTGGGCTCGTGAAGCGGACCCTCCCGAACGAGCTTTCTGTGTGCAGGAACCCTAGAGCTGGCTGCAACTACTGCTGTGACGACGACGACTGTACAGAGATCCTCAGTGGATTCGACAGCGACGATGATGAAAAACAGTACGGGAATCCTCCGTGTCTTCGGCAGTAAATACTTTGACACATCTTGGGATACATCAACTTCGGACTACATGTTAGTTGATTCATCGACCTCTTAGCTCGTGGAGTGGACCCTCCCGGAACGAGCATGTTGTGTGCCGAAACCCTAGAGCCGGTTGGGACTTGACGACTGCTGATCGAACGACTCGGTGTGTTACGGATAGCCTGGCAGAGGTGCGCTTGGTTGTAGCGGAAGACCCACGACAGAGGTGCGCTTGTTTGTAGCGGCACAGGGGAGCGCTTGGTTGTAGCTGCAGTCCCACGACAGAGGTGCGCTTGGTTGTAGCGGCACAGGGGATCACTTGGTTGTAGCGGCAGACCCACGATAGAGGTGCGCTTGGTTGTAACGGCATAGGAGAGCACTTGGTTGTAGCAGCAGACCCACGACAGAGGAGCGCTTGGTTGTAGCAGCAGGCCCACAGTACCCGATAGGTGGAGAAATACATCAGTCCATGGTAAGAGGGAAGCGCTTGGTTATAGCGGCATAACCACTATACTTGATGGAGAAGGAGTTTCCCAATAGCTTTGGGTTCAACTTCAGGATCGATCCTGTGTGGGTCATTGCGAGGGTTAGTACCTACAGATCCTTTGTGGGTCCGACGGCTTAGATGAATCAGTGGCTACATCTGATCATCTCTAACGTCATACGAAGAAGTACCTGTGTGAGCTAAGTCCTGTTTACTCTCCTTTGTGGAATGTGTTGTGCTATCCTATGTGTATTACGTTTTGCTTTCCTTTGTGGATTTTGTTGTGCTATCCTGTGTGGATTTACGTTTTGCTTTCCTGTGTGGATTGGGTTGTGCTTGGGCTCGAATGTTGGAGCCGAATGGGAATTGATGACTTAGGTATATGTATGGGCATATACCTAAGCAGTGTCGGATGTTACTTCGTGATTGTATCTTATCCCTTGTGGTTTATCCTATGTGGATTTCAAGAGACCTTCAGGGGTCTCGGGGTCCCTACTGAGTAGCTCATACTCACCCCTACACGGGCTATGCCCGCACTTCGTGGTGCTAGTTGTAGACGACGGACAACGCTGATTGTGGTAGAGGCTTGCAGAGTAGGACGGTACATGGAGGTGGACCACTGGGCGGTACGTACTCAGAGCGGACGGCTGGACCATGGAGCTGTGGAGGATATCCGTGCTCACCCTTCAGGTGATACTTCTAGAGGATGGCTCGACGTTGTGGCTTTTCTTTCAGTTAGTGTTTTTCCCCTTTCAGTTGTACTTTACAGTTGGGCTTGTATTTCCGGCCCCCCCTTTTACTTTCAGCACAGCTTGTTACATATTTTACATAGTGTTTACTCTTTTTGTTTGCTTACTCTGTGGTGATTGTTTACTTTACAAAGGAAATGTCTTCCCTGTTTATCGGGATTTACGCCTTGGTGCTAGTCGGCAGCCTCTGGCCTATGGAAGGCAGGCTTGGGGTAGTCACGGCACGGGCCCCGAGGACGGGTCGTGACAAATTTGTATCAGAGGAGTTCAGTTCTACTGCAGACTCTGATCTTTCTTCTATGTGAAGCAATATTGTTTAGCGTATTAGGTTTGGTTATCAGTCCAGGGAGTCTAGTGTTGGTGCGGCGGCCGACGTATCCATACACCAGGACCCTGACTTCTGATTTCCGACTTAATGCACAAAAACATTGATTGCATGTGTGTTCAAGTTTTCTTTGTGATTACTTATGTCAGCTCACCAGGTATACTGTTCTGACCGTGGCGCACCTGTTTCTTTTCAGGATGGCCCCACGACGGCAGCCAGCTAGGGTTTCGAGAGTGGAGCGTGATGACAGCCCACTGATCGACGAGCCCTCGGTGCAGGGCTCCTTGTCAGCAGAGGCACCGGCATTACCTTTACCTACCGAGCCACCGATGCTCCCCTCCACGGCCGCTGATGATGCACGTCGCCTCGGAGCTCTTCATGAGTTCCAACGCCAGTGACCACCCCGGTTTCGTGGGGAGACGGACCCCCAGACAGCCGAGGACTAGCTGGAGGTGGTCGTACGAGTTTTCAGGCTAGTGAGGACACCAGCAGACCTCATGGTGATCCTCGCGGCGAGCCTACTGCACGCAGCAGCGGGCCAATGGTGGATCTTGATGCTCCAGGTGCACGACGAGGCATCTCTTCTCTGGAAGGACTTCGAGAGACTCTTCTCCTCAGAGTTCGTCCCGACCACCTTCTATGCGGTGCGCATCCAGGAGCTTCTTCAGCTGCGGCAGGGCAGCTTGACGGTCGCCCAGTACGCGGTGAGATTTACCGATCTCTCGCGCTACTCCACAAATATGGTACTGGACCCGTTCTTCTGGGCCCAGACCTTCGAGCAGGGACTGAGGCACGAGATCAGGGCTTCGATGATCTCCCTCAACATTCTGACACATGCAGAGTTGTTGGAGAGAGCCCTTCTAGTTGATAGTTTTCTCGCCGAGCAGGCTCCACTGATAGGGCCCTCCGCAGGACGGCCCATAGCAGGGTCTTCTGCAGCGGGAAATAGATAGATGACGCAGGGGTCCAAGAGGACTAGACCTACAGGTGGTCGACAACATGACTCTGGATCGTTTGTGCGAGGCACTCGGGGTGGACAATGACTTTCCATGAGGGGGCAGTGTTACTCCTACAGCGGGATTGGTCACATGGCTCATGACTGTCTGACCCGCCATACGGATAACCAGCAGATCAACGAAGTACCCCCCAAGCAGAGGCAGAGGATCGATCAGGGCGGGCTGCAAGGAGAAGTCAGCCATGGCAGTGGAGCTAGCGGTGCAGTTGGAGGTGGACGACGCTTCGGGGTGTTTCCACCACCACCACCAGGAGATCCACCCCGACCGTAGGGGACACGAGGACATGGGAGAGCTCAGCTTCAAGAAGATGAGGCCTATGATCACGGAGCTCCAGGAGCAGATGGACATTAGTAGAACTAGTGGATACGTCTTTTGTACTTCTAGTTCCTTGTTGCTATGGTGTTGTGTCTTTGTATTATGAGTTGCAATAATAAAAGACGCATACCTTGGTGATGTTTTTATTCCTGTCCTCTTTTGTGTTGTTACTAAGAGGTTCCGGTTTAGACTGTTGACTTCACCCTCACTTGTGAGATATCTACTGGAGGAGACTCAGTTACCACACACTGATGCTGATTGTGTGACTCAACCCTTGGAGGTGAGATTAATGATTGGATCTCTTGGTAGTAGCATCGAGGCCTTATGACACCATCTTAGGTATGGATTAGTAACAACCATGTCGGGATTGACTGTATTAGGCAAAGGAAGTGGTTCATCCAAGGGATGAGACCAGATTTCTCTTATCGGCAAAGAAGAAATATTAGAAATTCTTGTGGGATCGATATGGTCTAGGTCATCCAGGAGCGGATGAGTATAGCTCAGAGCTGACAGTAGTCCTAGGCTGATAGGAGGCAGAGGCCACTTGAGTTCGAGGATGGCGACCACGTCTTCATGCGGGTCTCACCTCGACGTGGATTATGGAGGTTTGGCCAAAGCGGCGAGTTGTCTCCATGCTTTATCGGACCCTTCCAGGTCCTCAGCAAGATTGGCAAGGTGGCTTATCGCCTGGCTCTACCACCACAGTTGCGCCGGGTGCACGATGTCTTCCACGTACCTCAGCCGAGGAGATACATGCACAACCCGACGCAAATCATTGACCATGGAGAGCTGGTCTTTGATGATGGGGCGACTTTTGCGGAGGTCCCAGTAGAGATCGAGGATCGACAGGAGCAGGTCCTACGTGGATGATCGATTCCTCTAGTGTGCTTCATATGGCAGCTCAGGAACCTCCAGGAGAGCACTTGGGAGCGGGAGGTTCAGATTCGTGCTCAGTACCGCCTTTGTATCCCTAAGTTTGTGGTGAAGCTTTACGGGGACATAAAGCCCTGTGGTGGGAGTAATGTAAAGACCCGTAAATTTCAAGGGTATTTTTTTCTTAATTTTCTTTGGAATTTTACAAGAACGCAACATCTGACGGCACCTGATTTCGAGGCCCGGTGTGCCCGAAATGAATTTACGAAGTTTGGCTCGGGTACGTTTAGTGAACGAACGAGCGGGTTTTTCTAACTTTTGAACCGGTGCTCGGAATCAAATTCTGAGGGCACTGATGGAATCTCAGCGCCGTTATTTGCTTAGAAACGCCTCTTCCGGAGTTGCATTTTCTCGGTTCTGGTTTTTAATTTTTGGGTTTTAAGTTAAGAAATAAAATAAAGTTGTGCGACAATTTTATTTTTATTTCACTTAAAGCCGTTTAAAAACCACTTCAAGCTGTTTAATCTGAGTTAATGCGGATAGGGTGCTATCCAAAAATATCCTACCCTCTTGGTAGGATATTTTTGAGGTGGGGCCCGCATGAGCCCCACCGTTTCTTTTCCCCTAAGTAACATACCCGTGAAAACCCGTTTTTATGAAAGTCAACTGACGCATTTTTCTTAAATTCTTAACGCACCATTTAATTGGGCGGTTTTAATCGTTGAATTAATTTTATGAATTAATATGTCGTTACTTATCTCTTTTTCGTTTGTTGGCATGTTAATAAAATAAGACCAACGCTTTTTCTCCTGAAGTGTTTTTCGTTGAGAGGATTTGACAAACCTCAAGTTCTTCATCCTTCTTCGCGAAGAACGTGAAGAACGTGAAGAACGCCGGCCTTCGAAGAAGGGCAACAAAGAACGCCGAGCCTTTGGAGATTGACGACGCGACGCCAAGTTCCACGATGCCGGCGATTTTTCTTCCGCAACGTTCTTCCGCGACTATCCAACCCCGCGACAACCTTCGATCGACAGCAACAAGGTAGGGGGTTGCGCTCTTTTTTCTAAATTTACTTTGTGGATTAAAACAAAAATATGGATTTAATTATTATTAATTAAATCTGTTGTTTCTTGGTCCTTGGAGCTCGTCGATGCAACGCCAGATACCACGACGACGCAACGATCCCCTCCTTACGCGACGATCAATTCCGTGAAGAACGCGCGTGCGACGACTTGACGAGGTAGGGGTTTTATTGGGAATGGATTTACTCCATGGATGTTTCCGTTCAAAACAAAGAACCCGGTTTCATAAGAACAATTTTCATTTATTAAAATTGTTTTTGATATGTTCTTCATGTGTTGAATTTTTTTCTCCCGACTGTTATTATCTAACGCGGAGGGTGCGGGCCAAACAAACACAGCCCGACAACCCTCCGCATTTCTTCCTTGTTGTGCGGATTTGGCGGGAGATGAAAAAAATGTGCCGCAGGGATGATCTGTTGTTTCCACAGTGAAGAACGGGACCCGGGAGGAGCGTCGGTGCAGACGGGAAGGAAAACGGACCACCGGAGCAACTTCGGTGGCCCGCAGAAGCCTCCGGCGGCGCGGGTCGCCGGCGCGGCGGCACCGGTGGCCAGAGGCGGCGGGAGCGGCCAGCGGACCCATGACCGTGCATGTCCGGATCACACGCACGGGACGCGGCAAAAGCCGCGTCGGCTGAATTCCAGCGCGGCCCCTCGAGGGCCGCGACACTTCCATCCCGCGGGGGCAGTGCCCCGCGTCTGCCACGCTCGGCCGCTCGGCCGAGCGGAGCCGGGCCGGCCCGACCGGCCGGGTCGCGCCCTGGCCGGACCGGGCTGCGCCGAACTGGGTCCGACCTGGATCCGGGTCGGGTCGACCCAGTTCGGGCCGACCAAGGGGGGGTTGGTCCGGGTCGGTCCGGGCCTAGACCCCCCCGTCTTCGGACCGTTTTCGGTCTTTTGCTCGCAACATGAGCTACGTGCCTCCGAATGATGCACCGTCAGCGGCGATGCGATTCTTTGGTCAAGATGGTCATTTCGGTATATCGCACTCAAGGTTTCGGAAATCTTTGGGTTCGGGCGGGTTGGTTCGTAAACGAAACCAACCGGGCTCTCGGAGCGGAAACACTCATATCTTGAGATTCGGACGTCCGATTGACGTGTCGTCGACTTTGTTGTTTTCCTCTAAGTGAGACCGATCTTTTGACATACTCCGCCCGAGGTTTGGACGCAGGTGGAGTACGGTCGGGTTGGTTTTTCCTTAGAAACCAACCGGGCCCCCGGGATGGAAAACCCAATAACTCTCAGACCGGGCGTCCGATTGACGCGACATCTGCGACGTTGAGTTCCTGTTGACGATACAGAACTTTTGGATACATCAACTCTAGACCTTTTGTCAGTTGATGTATCAGCCTCTCGGCTCGTGAAGCGGACCCTCCCGAACGAGCTTGCTGTGTGCGGGAACCCTAGAGCTGGCTGCAACTGCTGCTGTGATGACGACGACTGTATAGTGAGCCTCAATGGATTCGACTACGACGATGACGAAAAACAGTACGGGAATCCTCCGTGTCTTCGGAAGTAACTACTATGGTACATCTTGGGATACATCAACTCTGGACTACATGTCAGTTGATGCATCGACCTCTTAGCTCGTTGAGTGGACCCTCCCGGAACGAGCATGCTGTGTGCGGAAACCCTAGAGCCGGTTGGGACTTGACGACTGCTGATCGAATGACTCGGTGTGTTACGGATAGCCAGGTAGAGGTGCGCTTGGTTGTAGCGGCACAGGGGAACGCTTGGATGTAGCAGCAGACCCACGACAGAGGTGCGCTTGGTTGTAGTGGCACAGGGGAGCGCTTGGTTGTAGCGGCAGTCTCACGATAGAGGTGCGCTTGGTTGTAGCGGCACAGGGGAGCGCTTGGTTGTAGTGGAAGACCCATGACAGAGGTGCGCTTGGTTGTAGTGGCACAGGGGAGTTCTTGGTTGTAGTGGCAGACCCACGACGGAGGAGCGCTTGGTTGTAGCAGCAGGCCCACAATACCCGATAGGTGGAGAACTACAGCAGTCCATGGTAAGAGGGAAGCGCTTGGTTGTAGTGGCATAACCACTGTACTTGATAGAGAAGGAGTTTCCCAATAGATTTGGGTTCAACTTAATGATTGATCCTGTGTGGGTCATTGCGAGGGTTAGTACCTACAGATCCTTTGTGGGTCCGACGGCTTAGATGAATCAGTGGCTACATCTGATCATCTCTAACATCATACGAAGAAGTATCTGTGTGAGCTGAGTCCTGTTTACTCTCCTTTGTGGAATGTGTTGTGCTATCCTATGTGGATTACGTATTTCTTTCCTTTGTGGATTGTGTTGTGCTATCCTGTGTGGATTTACGTTTCTCTTTCCTGTGTGGACTGGGTTGTGCTTGGGCTCGGATGTTGGAGCCGAACGAGAATTGATGACTTAGGTATATGTATGGGAATATACCTAAGTAGTGTCGGATGTTACTTCGTGATTGTATCTTATCCCTTGTGCTTTATCCTATTTGGATTTCGGGAGACCTTCGGGGGTCTCGGGGTCCCTACTGAGTAGCTCATACTCACCCCTGCACGGGCTATGCCCGCACTTCGTGGTGTTGGTTGCAGACGATGGACAATGTTGATCGTGGTAGAGGCTTAAGGAGCAGGACGGTACCTAGAGGTGGACCACTAGGTGGGATGTACTTGGAGCGGACGGCTGGACCAAGGAGCTGTGGAGGCTATCCATGCTCACCCTTCAGGTGGTACTTCCAGAGGACGGCTCAACGCTGTGGCTTTTTTTTCATTTGCTATTTTTCCCCTTTCAGTTGTACTTTACAGTTGGGCTTGTATTTCCGGTCCCCCTTTTACTTTCAGCACAGCTTGTTATAGTTTTTACTTAGTGTTTACTCTTTCTGCTTGCTTACTCTATGATGATTGTTTACTTTACAAAGGCAATGTCTTCCCAGTTTATCGGGATTTACGCCTTGGTGGTAGTCGCCAGCCCCCGGCCTATGGAAGGCGGGCTATGGGTAGTCACAGCAAGGGCCCCGAGGACGGGTCGTGACAATAAATGTATATATAGGGAGTAGTTTAGTGGGTGATATTTTTTACCCTTTTAGTGAAATAAAGGTCAATTTATCCTCTCATTCTCTTTTCTATGTGATGTGAGAGACACAACAATGCCCAAACCTAGATTTCCAATAACTACAATCCTTAAAATTAAATTGAATAATCACACTATATATATTTCATCAACATGTAAAACTAATAATGTAACCCTTTTTATCCCACGTCTATCTATGATAGTGATTTAATGATTTTAGCTAAGTTATTCTTTAGATGGAATAAAATAATATCATAGCACTGCAATTACCTAACATTTAAAACTATATTCAACATCATTCTTTTGTTTTCTAACTATTGAATCATTCTTCAACACAATCGCTTGTCATAAATACAATATAAAGTAAATGCATCATAAGAACAAGAAAATTTATATTCATGTCCTTAAGTAGGTGGAAAAAATCAATTACGATGTCAATGATTTTTTTAGAATATTGAGAATTCAACATTTCTATGGATACAATTGTCCATTTTGGAGAAATCACTACTCCCATCCTTTTCACACTAAAATTCATATTTTTTAACTTCCATAAACATGATCACTTTATTGATTTACCTTTTTTGTAAATTCATGTTATTTGGTTAATAAAAACATATTTTACATTTGTGTTCAATACTTAGCATTCTCAGTATAGGGATTATAATTATTCTATCTGGTGAGGTAATAATTTCTATAGCACCCCAAGATTTTGTGAAAAAAAAAATACAAAAAATTTAATCCTTTATATAACCACATTCATATTCCCTTATACGTAATAATGATTTTGGTTTGTGTTACATACAACACAATATTTAAAAGAAATGTGACATTATATTAAAATATTATTATTTAATATAATAGTTATCACCTACCAATTGGAATAGAGGGTATAAATCAAATTTACTAAATTTTGAAAACATATGGTTTACATATGTATATATAATGATATATTTGGTAAAAATTAATTATAAAAGAAAATAAAGAATATATTTTTCCAAAAAACTATATCCATACACACAAATGTGTTTTACATCAATAAATGAAAATATCACTTTGGTTTAATTATTATAATTAAATTTATATATAAGATATTTAAGAAGATTTATAACATTCATCTTCTGTGTAATCTATACAAGATATAATAGTATATCCAATTATATTACTCAAAATAGTGTTTTCTAAAAACCAATTTTGTCACTTTTTACGAGTTTAGAGTAATTTTTAAAAAAAATTGAAAAAAATTGAAAAAAAAATAATTTTCATTTTTGAAATCATCTTGTAAAAATTACCTTAGCCTGATTTTTTTATAATTTTATAAGGAGACAAATTTTTCATTGAATAGTGAAAAAGTTTGGTTTTTATTAAGAATTTCCATTTCCCTTAAATTTTTTAGAAATTTATTATAATATAATTTTAAAATTAAATTTTGTTTAGTTATATATCTATTAATACACATTAGGAAATTTTAATCATTTTAATATTGAATCTGGGTAGAAAAGTGTTTAAATTTTTAACATTCTCTCTTTGAAAATTGACATTCTCTTCTTGTATTAGTGATTAATTTTAAATTAAAATTTTCCACTTATGTTAATATAATTTTACAAAATATTTTACATATTTTTAATTAGTATAATATAAATTATCTAATTTTTTTGAATTAAATGTTCTCTGTATTGAATATTAATAATAGTTAAAAGTATTTATCGTGGTTAAGATAAATTGGGATTTCCCATCATTAAACTAAAATGATATGGGTTCAATATGACCAAAAACATTTTCAACCACCATTTTATTTTTAAATATACATATTATATAATATATTATCTATATTTGAGAATTTTGTACCCTTTTGTAAATTGAAAAATGTGGGCACACCTTTTCCTTTTCCAAAATTACATGTGTGCCACTCACCTCACTTATAAAAGGAAACCAACCCTTATCTCTAATTCCCACATTCAAAACACATTGGTTAATAAAATAACTACCAAAATATCTATCTTAATTTCCTTCTCTCATCCTATAATTGTTATTTTGGTTAAAAATACAACCTAGGGAGTCTTCTTGTAAAATCTTAATGAGGATACTTGAAGAAGAGGGAATATTCTTCAATGATTGTTTTTATTTTATTTCTTACTCAAATTCCTGATATTATTATAGATCCATGATGATATAATAAATTATTTATACTTAATATACATATATGTTATTATGTTTGGTGAATTTACTTCAATCGGATTCTAATCCAGTGAACGGGTTCCGAAATCATCATTCAAGTGTGTGATGGACTACCACCTTGAAAACCAATTTCATTTGTTTTGCATTAAAACCTATCATGGTTGGATATATTTATTGATAAAATTAGTAAATATTATATTTATGTTATTATTATACATCATTAAATATGATAATGTCACTGGTGTGTTTGGAGAACTATCACCTTGTAAAGGGATGTGATTCATCCATGCATTGTATGGAATGTAGTAAAGGGTGTTTTTAATGAAACTATGACTTATATATGACATAAAATGATTCTATAATGGTAATATATTACTTAACATACTTTCCTTCTTTCAATTGGGAATATGGAAACAATTTCCATGCAAATTTATGGTATATCGTCACCATGAATGGTGTATTTCATTTTCTATCTATAGATTTTATAGATCACTAAATACATGTAAAATGAATGTATATGATATTTATGTCTTGGATAGTATTCTAGATAATATGTATCTATGATGAAATTAAGAGTAAAAAATGACAGATCAAATCATACATGTAAAGTGAATTAGTTATTTATCGAAACATACATTTGACATAGAATGGTTAATAAATCGGTAATAAAAGGTCATCAGTAAATCATATATGTTATGATATATTTATATATATTTATATATATATATATACTGTTATATAATATATTTATAATAAAATTATATTTGTTACATCGTAGTTTTAAATTTTTACGAAGGAATTAATTCCTTATTGTAATAGATTACTAGTCTCTCTTTAATTTCTAAAATACATGTGAAAATTTACCACTCATTTAATTTTTCATGGTGTATATTCTACCAATTTAACATGTTATTTCATAAATATAATCATTTTAATGATATGAGTTTCATTTGATGTTAACATTTATTGGTTCTTACGATTCAAAATATTACAAAAGAGGTATGGGATTTTTTTTCTCACTTTTTACTTCTTTAAGACATAATTCATTCTCACCATCTATTTCTTTTATTGTCTGTATATTTTATCCATGAATGTTTTATATCATCATAATCTAGAATTTTTTTAAAATTTACATATCATTTATATTATTCCTCTTCCATGGTGTTAATGGTTCAAAAGTTACCAATGTGATAAGGTACTATTATCTCAATTTGTCTTCCATGAGACATAAGTTATGTTATGAACCTCTCTTATTTTATGAAGTTTATATAAAACCAATTTGAAAAGTATTATAATGAATATATTTATTTCCATAATATTTTACATATTGTTTAATTTTATTCGATCATGGAAATTACAATTCAATGTTACCAATGGTGTAAATATTTTACGTTATAATCTCATCGGTAATTGGGATTGTTTATGACTATATAGATAATTATAAAATCATATAACCATCTCAAAATATAATCAATTTTTATTATACTATATTTATTTAAAAGAATATAATTTACCCTTTATTTTTACCCTCTTTATCTACTCAATATTTTTAAATAATGTTTTAAGAAAAAATCATCTTTATTTATATCTTTGGTGGAAAACCATTTTCATCCAAAGCCATTTTTTCTAAAAAAAAATTCTAAAATTGTTTTATAATATTATTCAAATGACTTATTAAATACATTGTTACCCATGTTTTTCTTTTCATGTAAATTTTTTGTGAGGAATATTCATGCCATTTTCCATACAATATATTTTTTTCTTTTATAGAAAATATAAAAGGAACCATAATTTTAATATGTTCACTATTAATATAATTTCCCACGTTCATGAGAATTATTTTCATTGAAATAAACTGTATAATTTTTTCATGGTTATTTTTAATGAAAATTATTTTCAAAATGAATTTGGTTTTAAAACTTATTTTTCAAAGTGAAAAGATTATTTTCCTTAAAAAATGTTTTAAATTATTTTCAACTCTTACTTTATAAGATTCAATGATTATTTTTATATAAAATAATTATTAAAAAGTTTTATATTTTCAAAAGTGTTTTTATAGTTGAAATTATATTTTCATCATGAAAATTTACAAATGATCATTCGTTAAAAATCATTCTCCATCTAAGATGACACTTTGAGGTAACATAATCTATACTAGGGGTAATATCCATGGATTCCATTCTTATTTTTTTTATGAATAGTTTATGATTCTGATAAAATGTTTTTTATGAAATCTTTTTCTATTATTCAGGTTATATAATTATAGAAATATTATAAATTGAACCTCATTTTGAAAATATTATACCCTGATATAATTATTATGAAACCTGCTTCTTTTTTCATGTGTTATACCGTGATATAATTGTTATAAAAAAACTTATTTTTATATAGTTTATGAAATTATTAAATTTTAATGAACCCCACTTCTTTTCATGGGTTATAATGTGATTAATATTTTATTATCTTCTATCACACAAGTGTATTAATTTTTTAATATGAAGGTTGTTGACCTATATCTCTCTCAAATACATCGGTAATGATTAATGTAATATGAGCTCAAAGGGTACAAATGAGGTTATATCATGCTTGAAAAATGGTACATAGGAGTTTATACCAACCATAAAAGAGGGTAAATTGGATGTTATCACAATCCCTAAAGAGGGTACATAGTCAGTTTTCCCAATCCCAAAGTAGGCACACTGGAGGTTATCCCAAGCCTAACATGTTATGAAATCCTGGTTTAGTATCCCTGACATAATATTTTCTATAATAATGTATATTCACCAATTTTATCTCTTATGATAGTTTTATGATATCATGGAACATTTTATATGATTTTCTTATGATCATGGCTTATGAACAACCAAACATTATTCCATGATCCATGTTTATGACATATGATATGAGGGGTTCGGTATGACCATGTTATATTGGTTTTCTATTATTATAAATTTCTATGAATCTGAGCTCACCCATTTATTATATATCATATCCCCATGATATGAAGAATGGTATTATGTATGATATATCTAAGAAGTATTCTAGTTATGAATAATATAGTGGGAGATGACATTGATTATAGATGAACAATTATTTAAGTGTCTATGTTTCCAAAGTCATCATTCCATTACGATCCTTAGGCATATGTTTTTTTATTGTAATGATTATTCATATAAAAATATTAATTATCTATGTATGAAAAAGATGGGTGATTATAGTTTTTATCTAAGGATATTTTAATTTAAAATTAGAAATTGGGATGAGAAGGAATTAGATAAAACACTAAGGAAATGTTTAAGGATAAGCCTAAGGATGAGTCAATGTATAAATACATGTCCTAAAATTTTGGTAAATAGAAGAGTGAGTGGTTTCTCTGAAATTACATCCCTATCAGGATGCTACAAGTGGTAGTGGATTGGACACATAGGTACTTTGGGGTAATAACTTTTAAAAGGGTGTATTGAGTTGGACTCGATCAACACCATGTTTAAAAAATGAGCATTGTGGCACACCTTATTTGAAAATCCTTGGGGATATGTTTTTTAAATTATAAGGCTATTTATGAACCATCAAGAGGGTTTTAAATGTTTATGATTTTTAATTACCAAGGGTAAAACTAATGTTACATAAATTAAAAGGAGGTTATAGTGATTTAGATATATTATTTGGGATTTTTCATGATTATTTTTTCCCACTATGATAATCATTTATCAAACAATGTATTTTGGTTTTAGTCAATTATTGAAATGAGAAGGTAATGTACTAACAAGGAACATGATAGACAATGTGTTAGTTAAAAACCAAAAGGGATGATGATTGGAGTGAAGGATATTATGATTATATCTAGTGAATTATCACAATATATGATTAAAAATATTAACCCTAACCAAATCATGGAATCACCAAATAATAGAATGATAGAGTTTGTTGTCAGTTTAGATGGTGTAGGCTATGGGATAATAAATATTTGGATTTCTATATTCCAAGAATGTCGGAAGAAGAACTCTTGGGTATGTCTCGACAGAACCAAAAGATATTTTTTAACACCCTAAAATTTTAAAATAATAACATTGAATTTGATATAATATTTGAAATAGAACACTAATCTTAAAAAAATCAAGAAATATATATCTTTAAATTGAATCTCTTTGATAGCTTGCGGAACATACAACACTCAGTCTAACGGAATAATATTATAGTATATGGTTATAAAATAGTCGTTAAATTTTGGGGTATTCATAGTACTACATAAATTATTAAAATTATATATTTTAGAAATTAATAAAATAAACTATATATACATTTATTTATTAGAAATATTGTAATGATATTTTTACAGAAAAAAATAATTTTTAAAAAACTATTTTTTAGAGAAAACTGTTTCTTCACTTCATATAAACTTATATTAAAATTAATATTTTATAATTATTGAAAATTTATTTCAATAAATTAGATAATTTTTTAAAATAAAAATATTTAAATTAAGTTGGTGTTAATTATTTGTTTTTTTGGAAAAGTTTCATTTATTAATAAATAGATAAAAAACTGATTTTTATTGACATTCATATCATTTAAATAATTTAAAAATATAAATTATATTTTAAATAAGTTAAAAAGTAAAATTAGTTCAAATATAATAAAAGTTAACTATTTTAGGTTATTTAAATAAACATCATTTTAAATTTTAATATTTAAATTTTCCAAACATATGGGAATTTTCTTCCTGACGACCCTATTTTTCATCTCATCGATAGGTATTTTTTTAAATTTAATATTTTCATTTCTATAAAATGAATTTGTTAAAATGGATTTCATATTTTTAATAATAATAGGTTTTTTTAAATTAATTTAAATTAATTTTTTACCATAATAAATATTGAAAACATTAAAAAATAATTACCACCATTAATATAAAGATGGATTTACCTGGGTTTAAAATAAATTGATAAGGCTTTAAATGACCTATAAAAAATACCAAGATATATTTCCTGGTCATATTGTTACCTTATACTATCTAATTCTCTATTATAATCCTTTTTTTACCCATTGTGACATTTTAATAACATGGGAACACCTTTTTCTTTTCTAAACATACAAGATTAGCACTCACCTGACTTATAAAATGTCACCCCCTTTCCTCTCTTCTTCAACCCTTTAAAACCTTTTGGTTAACTGATAACAACAATTTTCATGTCCATATTTGATACATTATTCTAAATTTTATTCATTTTTATATGAAAATGCACATTTTTTTGTTTTTACAAGAATTAGAAATTTTAGACTCAAGGGATGATATAATAAAAATGGGGAAAACATGATTTACACATCATGTATGACATACATGATGTGTAGTACTTATTTTCATTTTTCCTACCAAACCATATAACAACATTTGAATACATAAAATTATTTGAACCTCATCCAAAATATATAATTATATTACATGTCATGCATATTTCAAAATCAAACCTCTTTGAGAGTGAATCCAATACACTACATGTAGAGTTTTCTTGCCATGCAAAGCTTACACAACATGCATTGTTTGAGGTTTAACCTAGTCAAATATACAAGCCAATTTTATATAGAATGTGTTTCATCCAAAATATTTTAATTATTTGTTGTTTATATGATGTTCAGATGTCGCGAAAAATCCACTTAATTCTTGTACCTGATGTTTAGTTATTACACATCATGTAATTTTTGATAAAATATAATTTCCAGCACCTCTTCCATGATTGATTGTCCTGAGACCTATTTTATCTCTCATTTATCTTATTTATTTTTCATTTCATCCCTTATAAATTAGTTTTAATTTATTTAATTAGTTGTTTAATCAAATATTTTTTTGTTTTTCACCTTTCTTCATATATTCTTCATCTGTTATGATTCTATTTCTTTTTTGATGCTTGTTTTCAATACCAATAATCATTATCCATCAATACCATTAGTTCCTTCATTATTTCTTCATTCCAAGTATATGTATATTTATATTTACATTGATTTTTATTGTTTAGTCTTGATTATGGATAATTTTAATTTCCTATTACCTATTTCTTAATTGTTTAATGATTATGCTAAGCATGTTTCATGTTACATTTCATTTGATCAATACCATAATGTATATATAATTTCATTAGTGTTATAGATCAATAGTAAGAGTGTTTTTATCCTAATTAATCCATTTTTTAAACTTTGGTAACCATAAATCTATTAATTAGGTTAAAAAACATGTTCAAAACATTATCTTGCATTGCGTTAACCATGAGTGGTTCAATTGAATGAGCCATACATAATTAGTGTTTAGAAGGTTGTTACCATTCGCCTATTTTTCAGTCTATATAGAAGATAATAATAATTAATAGTGGTTTCTATATATACCTTTACTAATGGATAGTTTCATAATATGTATATCCAATTGGTTTGATGAAAACCAATTAATGACCCTTGCACAACTTTTCAGCCTATGATATAGCACTATTCAAATAAATATTTTGGTTTATGTTTTGCCTAAATCCTTGAAATTTAACATTATTCCTTCTCAGTTATCTGATTAAAATTTAAAATATCTAGTTCTATAAAACCCAAATAATGAATAGGTAGTGTGAGTAATTATTTCAATGGTTTTTTCGAAGGGTCTCTTTCTTTCTAGTGATCCTTATGGGTTCGATCACACACATCCTCTTTACTAAACCCAAGTAGTAAGTGTATTATGGGACAATAAATTTATAACCTAATCAATTACTACATGTATTAAACTATACCTAGGGTGCATAAAATTTTGGTTTCATTGTAGGTGATTATTTTTGACAATGTACATTAACCATCAGATCTAACCTAGAATTACCTCACATGTTCCCCCTTTCTTCTTTCTCCTTCCACTTTTCTATTTTTTAATATTTATACTCATGGAATAGAACCTCCATTCGTATTATTTTGGTTATTTCATTTTTTAGGTTCCCTTTAATCACTAATGGATAATGGTAAAACATGAACCACTTCTTTTTTATCCTAATATCATTAAAACAATTGATTCCTGTCGTTGCTTCTGAATAGTTGAGTGTAATGATCTTGTGCCACCACACATTTAGAACACCCAATAGCTATTCGATGATCAAGTTAAGTGACTAGAACTATATGAATGATCCATAATATATTATAGATTATCATCCATAATTTTGGTTTCTCCTAAAACTATTCTCCTTCCAATTCGGTAACAAACCTTCAAAATAAATCCTAGAATCCATCACATGATAAAGAACCTGAAAAAATTCACTAGGCATAAATGTGAAGACCCTCATGAGAGTATTTAAAAATATTTAGATATTTGAAATATCTTTCTCATCCCAGCTATTTCATGAGATGTAATTGGACTCTAGGTTTTCTTTTTCTCTCTACATGATGAATGTACTGATTTTCTCAAAATACATGTTCACAAATTGATCACAACTTTGTATGACCTATCTAGATTTTTTTGGGAAAATTAAATCCCTCTGATATTGACCTTGAAACTCTATAGTGTAATTATTAACATTACATGATTAAATAGTGAGTCACTTGGGAAGTAATGGAAACATTTATGGATTTAACCAGAAAGTTCACATATCATGGACTAGATGAATGGATTTTATTTCATACATTCTATCAAGGAATTAAATCGAATGCGAGAACCATAGTGGAAATAATTATTGATAATGATCTCATGATTAAGATTCCTGATGTGGGATAATAAATTCTAGATAAAGTGTCCTACAATTACAGTCTGTGTGTTAGTGATTGAAGAATTATTTAACATATAATACCCCAGGTTGTGTAGAGTACCCACCTTGTGGCATAAGTAAAATCCTGGAAAAAGAAACTAGAGGATTTTCAGTTACTTGTTGATCCTTTACCTCTCCCTACTCCATTTATAGAAATACAATCCTGTGAGATGTGTTCAATCTCACACCCATACCAATATTTTGGGGCAGTTATAGGGAAACCCATATTTCAAGTTCATAATTAAGTTAATTAAAATCAAAAACTCCAAAAAAATTAAGATCATCAAAAAAAATAACCACAACAATACTAACAACATAGACTAGTCCAATAATGGTGACAACAACCCATCCCAAGTTATTTTCCTTAGTTGAGTGAAATTGTTCCACTAAGGAATCAAGGATAACCTCGGTAGCCATAAAAAGTACCATCTTCTTGACTATAGAAACACTTTCAACAACCTTTTCCAATAACACACCAGTCTCCACCACCTCAACAGCAGAAATATCAACATACAATGATAATACCACCAAAAAATTCCCAACCACTCCAATCAGAGATTGAAAATCTACTCACTTTTTCAGGCATAAAGAAAACCAGAGGATGAAAAACCGATAGACTGAAATGAAAAACCACAAGGCATCCATACAAAAGCTGGAGCATTAGATGGGGAAGATTTGTGAGACTTTTTCTAATTCACTACAAGAAACATTTCCCAGTAATACTGAAGATTGTTATAGGGAGGAGGATAATCCAATAGTTGTTATATGTGGAAATATTCTTGGCATTCAGTATCCATGTGGAGATGAGAAAGTACTGTTTGAAGAAATGGATAAATCAAGTCAATTGAAAACTATAAAAGTATAAACAATTGGGAAAGAACCTATTAAGTAGAATCCTAAAAAGGAAAATTTGTATGTATAACTTCCATCGTACAATACACCTTTCCCTTTTCATGAAAGGGTTAAACAACCTACGAAAGAGTGAGAACACAAAAAATACCTTGATATGTTTAATAAAACTCACATCAATATTCTATTTTCAGATGCAATTGGTCAGGTAAAAATTTATGAAAATTTTTTAAATACTTTACATCAAGTAAAATAATGATTTAGGAATTTCTTGTCATATCTTTAAACGAATAATTTTCTACAGTGGTCCTGCAGTAGTTGGCACCAAAAATAAGAGAAACACAAAGTTTCCCAATTCCTTACACGTTTATGACATGAAATTTTTGAGAGATCATTTTGTGATATTTGAACTTCTATAAATCTCATGCCTATGTGTATTTTCAATAACCTAGGGATTAGAAAACTAAAACCAAATATAGTGGGACTCCAATATTTTCACTACTCAGTCAAACAACCTCAAGGATTTCTTAGTGATTTATCACTAAAATTACGTAAATTCATTTTAACTATATATTTCTTCATCTTGAACATTGAAGAATGTGGATATATTAAGAAGATTTTAGGAAGACCATTTCTCTCCACTTGTAAGGTTTTGATTAATGTCAATTAAGTGAGATTGACATTCAGAGTTGTTGAAGAATGGGTTATGATTTATTTAGTAATGGCCACTAATAAAAGAGACGAGTCATGGAATTTTCATCTCATCTATCATTATGACATGAAATGTGATCATGTAACCATTTAGAATGGAAGAAATGATATAAATCATTTTGATAAGGGATTTAGTTTCAGGAATCGCCTTCACTAAGATGAGAGAAGGGACAACAGGTTGTCAGACCCTTCCTTCTTCAAGTTGAAGGAGAGATAATGACCCCCGAGACCCGCCTTCAATAGGTCTCGGAGTGGCGAATAACACCAAGGGTATAGAAACAAACACAAGATGGAAGAAATTACCCTTCTTATTTAATAGGATAGAGAGATAAGATAGTAAATACCAACAACATCAAAAGTGTAAGTACATGTAAAGCCCTAACATACCATTCTCATATGCATGTTCTAAAGGTAGATGATACAAAATTAAAAGAAAATCCCAAAAAAAAATACCAAAAGAAAGAAAAAATACAACAACAACTGTCCCAACATCTGAACTAGTATGAACCTACACGATCCCTGAAGTCCTCTTGGAAAACTGAAAACAGTTTTATATACATAGGGTGAGCATAAAAGTATACTTTTTAGGGAAAACCAAAAGCTCTCATGCACAAGTGGGGAGGCATTCTAATTCCACATGAGAAAAGAGATAACTGAAACACCTAGCAAGGAAGAATAACCACCCAAGCCTCACTGTAAGAACCTGGGCTTTTGAAATGGGTTTAGTTTCCGACCCTGTTTGAATTTTCCACTTTTCTATTATTAATTTTACTGGTTTCTGGGGAAACTGGAGTTTTTGGGTAGTTTCTGGAAATTTCTAGAATACACTCTGTGTACTTTAAGTACACGCTGTGTAGATGTTAAGCGAGTGACCGGCCATGTGATCACCGAGTACATGCAGTGTGATGACCGTGTAGAAGTTTCTTACTACACGGCGTGTAGTTATAGACATGTCGTGTACCCTTAACCATGAAAGGCCAAGTACATGTCGTTTGGTTCCCAGGTATAAATTTCCATCTACACGAAGTGTAGTCTTCTTTGACACATTGTGTACTCTTCGTTCCCTGTAAAGGCCAAGTCCCTGGTCATGTGTTGACCGTGTACATGGTCTAAGTCATGTGCCAGACTCCGCTTAAGTCAAAGTATAGAAAATTCATCGACAGCATGTGTAGTCATAAAATACACATCGTGTACTTTTTTTATTTGAGCATCTGAGATTTCGTCGCGTCCTATTTCCGAAAACATATTCTTCTTCTCCTCTGGAAGAACAACTCGTCCAAAAACCTCCGATGAACTCAAACCCTCCTATAATCTTCATACGTTGTTCATTCTTCGATCCATTGGTGGCAGAAGGACAGCATCAGAGAGGCTAACCCCACACACCCCTCTTCATCCTTGATTCCTAGCTTGTTTCTCCGTAGATTCTATCAGAACGAAATTTCTGGGATTTGATGGAAATACAGATCTACCGTAATTTAGGCCGATTTAGAGGCTGATATCAAAATTGTGTCATCGTACATGTATGAGGTGGGTGGTACATACCTTCTTTCGTGTTTTTGTAGAAAATTGGGGGTTGCGACGTTGGGTATTGTGGGAAACTCTATTTAATTGTTTTTAATTAATTTCATGCTTTGTGGGATGCGTTTAGGTATTCCCTGACCCTGTTGTGATTGATCAAGGCTGGGTTAGAGGTCATAGATCGTTTGGGGAAATTTGGATGGGGGTGACGAAAGGCGTATGAATTGGACCATTATTCAAACTGTTGTGTTCAGACTGCTTATTGAATATCTTGAGTTAAACTGTTGAGTTTATTTGTTAAATTATGAATGAGTTAGGTGCTGGTAGGAGACAGTACAAGTGAGTACAATTTAATTATTTAGTAATTGCCTGTGTAAAGTGATGCTTTGAGTATAGTTATGCAATGTGTGATATTGTTATTTTTGAACTGTTGAGTTGTGTTGGGCGTGTCCTGTATATATTATTGGGTGATGTGAATCACAGGTTGGGGCTTCGTCTGTTTTACTTTGGGTGGTTTCTACCACGGGATTGGGCGTCATGGACGTCGGTTGAGGCAGTTGGACTATTGGGTTGGGCTTGGCCTGGGTTACATAGATGGCAAGGCCATCAGACTTCAACGACAGGTTCGCAGGGACACGAGGTGTCGGAGATGTTGTGGCTTGGGAACTTATGGAGGTGATTACCGCTCACCGGGTACTTTTGAGTAGTGTGCACACAGATAGACTCCGTGATGAGGTGGTATGGCCACTCGCTGGGTAGAGGTCCCCGATAGATGTAGTTAGGTGATATTGGTTTGGGGGTGCATGCCATAGGAAGCCACGTGGGAGGTGAGGAGCCTTTAGGAGATAGCGTTGAGGATGTCATGTTTGGGGCCGAGGCTCTCCGTGATTTGAGGGCAGATATCGTTGATCATCTGGGTATTATTTGAGGGTAGACATCGCTGTCCCTCCCATTATTAATTTATTACAGGTATCATTGTTCCTCCGTATGTTGTGCCATGGGCAGGTTGAGCTTTCGATATGGGTTGCGATTATTGGGCGTACCTTCAGGATTCCGGTACTTGAGACATGTGGTGTCAGGTGACACGTGGTGTCGGGTCACAGACCAGAGATTCTGGAGTTGGCCGAAGCAGGTGACACTTCCTGGTGGCTGCTGAACACTAGTGAATTTCATGTTTACTTTTGGGCATTGTACTATTTTCTACTTTTCTTATATAATCATGTCTGCTGAAACACTTATATTAGGTATGCACCTTTCAGTGGAATCCTACTGGGACTCGTTTCACACCCTACACGGGCCCTTTGGGATGCGTGTAGACATTATGAAATTGCATGCAGGTAGAGGGTCAGCCTCAGGAGCTAGACTTTAGTGTTGTTGGTCATGGAGACTGGTATGGACCTTGAGGTCGTGCCTTGCTGGAGTTATTTTGCTTAGTTTTTTTGTATCAACATGCTTACCATATTATGTAGTAACTGTTGGTTAGCTATTTGCGCTGTTATGTATTGATATTTATGACTTGTTATGGATGCATGTTTGTTTGTTTACAGTAGTAGTTGTTGTGATATTCAGCATGTTGTTCTGTTTACATTCTGCTGCTAATGTGTCTATATTACTTGTGATGTTTTATTGATATTGAATGTACTTCCACTATGCGGGTTTGGTTTGAGTTTGCTGGGTCATTTTTTCCACTGCATTTTTTAGTATTATTCTCAGGACAATACCATTTTATTCCTCCGAGAGGGTATAGCCTCCCCACTATACCTATTCAGACCCTCTTTGCTAGTCGGCAGCCTTTGGCGTTCAAGGGAGGTGCACCTAAGGTAGTGACACCCGACCCGTTTGGCACTATTTGGGTAGCTGGATGGGTCTGGGTTGTTACAAAGTGGTATCAGAGGAAGGTTCTTGATATGGATTTAGTAGCAGTGCCTTGCTGACTACTAATGAGTTTGAGACTTCTCTTTTTATTTCTGCTGGTTTTACTATTTGGGATATGGTAGACTAGAGATAGGTTGTTACAGGAATAGGGTTACTAGCTTGTGCTTGGGTGCTAGCAGCCCCAAGTACGAGGGATGGACCATGTTTCCATGGGTGGGAATTTTTGTTTGCATTTTTCTCAGATTACAGTTGATATGATTTCCACCTCGGTGGCTCACTTGTTGTGTGATATTATTGATTATGATATGAAAACCTTGGTCGGTATGGAAAGGCTTGTTTTTTGGCTTTTAATAGGCACATTTTAGGGTATTCCAGTTTCATAACTGCACATATGCTTTGTGAAGTGATAATACCATGTGAATATAATCAATTTACATGCTTTTTGTGCTTATAAAACATGAATAGGTGAAACTCTTGATAAAATTTCTTGTATATTGCAATATGTATGACATGCCTTGTGTATTTTTTTTAGAATTGCATGTTGCAGGATATTTAGGTCTAGAACTTATGAGAGCAGGCAAGTATTATGACTGAGGCAGTGTAACTGTCAGGATTGGGTGACTCAGTCATCGGTTTAGAGGCAACATTGGTTGTCAGGACGGGTATGGACCGAGGTACCATTGATACTGGCCTTTGTTGAGGGTGGTTAAGGAGGCCATGAGGTCGGGGTTCCAAGGGCATCGGTTGGGATAGGGGAGAGTAAGGGTAGTTTTTATACACTTCCTCTTTACTGTTTTCCTTATATGCATAGATTATATTGTTATATATTTATAATGGTTTTATGACCATTTATGGTATTCAGTGGGTTACTCCTTCATGACTCGATGGAGCGTTAGGAAGGAGAGGATGCAGTGTTGTAGGATCAGGTTTAGAATCTGGTGCATGCAGATCATGATCTGAAAGTACAGGTTCAGAGACAGGATCAAGTTCAGGATCCAGTGCAGGCAGGGCAGTAGCCGGGTTTGGCAGTGTTCAGACCATGGCTTGACAAGTAGCTCTGAGCTATCCTGGTGTGTTTCTTATAGGGTATTGACAGAGGTACGTAGGGGGAAGAGCCTTCTATGGAATATCTGACATGGTAGTTCAAGTCGCAGCACCCACCACTTTTTCAAGGTGAGGGTGGTCCACTGGAGACAAAGAACTGGATAGAGAGTATGAAGATGATCTTTGAGCAGCTAGAGATGCCTCTAGGTTGGAGGGTCAAGCTAGTGACGTACATGCTGAGAGGACCGGCGAAGCGTTGGTGGGATGTGCAGGTTCATGATCGTAGGCACAAGGGACTGGCATGGAAGGACTTCGGGGACCGGTTCTTCAAGAACTTTTATCCAAAGACATTGAGGGAAGAGAGAGGTCGGGGGTTCTTGAGTCTTCAGCAGGGAGAGATGTCTGTCATGGACTACATAGCTACCTTCACAGAGTTGTCTCGCTTTGCACCTAGTATGGTAAGTGATGACACAACTACGGTGAGGTGCTTCAAGGATGGATTAAGACATTCCTTTCAAGTCTAGGTGAACATCTTCAGGTTGGGTTTCTTCTCTGAGGCGGTGAACCATGCGCTTATAGCAGAGGGAAACAAGAGGGATTGGCCCCAGATTGGTAGGGAAATAGCTTCATGTGATGGTTCGGACAGCAGGTTGCGAGGTAGAGATGAGTTCCAGCAGGGCGGGTAGGACATGGACATAGCTAGGTCACCACATGGTAGTTCAGTGGTGGGTTTATTTTAGTGTGGGTAGACATGACATGTTCGGGCTCAGTGTGATAGGCCTTCGAAGGCGTTCTAGGCATGTGGACAGGTCGGGCATCTGGAGAGGTTTTGCAGGCAACCTTCTCAGATAGCCGGCAGGCAGGGACCAGGACAGACTGTGGCGTCAGGTGTTGGTTTAGGTTCGGTACCAGGAGAGGGTAGTCGAGGTTCAGCAGCACGTGGAGGACGTGACAGAGACAGTGGGATCTAGCTGAGGGGTCAGTGGCCGGTGGCTGGAGCAGCACCGTAGGGAGGTCAGGCATCAGGCAGTCGTGCTTCTGGCCAGGTACACACTGTGGATCTGCCAGGGATTGAGTAGGCTGGTAAGCCAACGACAGTGGTAGGTACACCACGGGTGTGGCAGAGATTTTCCATGCTTTCTTTTGGCATGGAATCTTGAGACATTTCTTGTTGAGTTCACGTGTTACACAGAATACTTGTGGACTGACTAGATGCTAGTTAGTGGGATTGGCATCATATCAGATACATTATATATTATATATATATATATATTTGTGAGATGCATAGCATTAGGAGCATCGAGGATGCAAGTTACTTGTGGTGCTGTGGTCATCGGGGCATCGAGGATGAGAGTTACTTGGGGTGCATAGCACCAGGTTGATTTGAGCATCTATTAGATGTAGGACCTCTTGGAGGCGAACACCGATGTGGTGAGGGTTACGTTGGATGTCAGAAGCGACCTTTGAGCACCGAGGAGGTGCAGGGGTGGCGATGCATCACAGGAGGACATTGGGTCCGGGAAATAGGTCATTGGGCCTTGTTTGTTTATTTTGATTTCTTTGAGCTTTGTTTCAGGTTTAGATCGAGTAGAAAATTCTTAAGGTGGGGAGCCCCCTTGAGTAATTTAGCATGAACCTCGGGATCGGGGTAGTCTAGGTTATTTAACCGGGATGAGCGTGTTCGGTGCCATCTCTAGGTTTTGTTTGGTAGGTCGGGGACGAGCTATGCTAAGGTGGGGAGTTTGTAAGAACCCATGATTTTGAAATGGGTTTAGTTTCTAACCATGTTTGAATTTTCCACTTTCCTATAATTTTTTTACTAGTTTTTGGGAAAACTAGACTTTTTGGGCTGTTTCTAGAAATTTACAGACTATATGTCGTGTAGATGTTAAGTGAGTGACCAGCCGTGTGCTCACCAAGTACATGTCATATGATGACTGTGTAGAAGTTTCTTACTACACAGTGTGTAGTTATAGACATGTCGTGTAACCTTTACCGTGCGAGGCCAAGTACATGTCGTATGGTTCCAAGGTATAAATTTCCATCTACACGGTATGTAGTCTTCCTTGAAACGTCATGTACTCTTCGTTCCGTGAAAAGGCTGAGTCCCGGGCCGTGTGTTGACCATGTAAATGGTCCAAGCCGTGTAACGGAATCCACTTAAGTCAGAGTATGGAAAATTCATCTACACGGCGTGTAGTCTTAAAATACACACTGTGTACTTTTTTTTATTTGACCATCCAAGATGATGTCACGTCTTATTTTCAAAAACATCTTCTTCTTCTCCTCTAGATAAAAATCTCTTTCGAAAACCTCCGAAGAACTCAAACCCTCCTAGAATCCTCATACGTTATCCGTTCTTTGATCCGTCGGTGGCCGCAGGACCGCATCGGAGAGGCTAACCCCACGCACCCCTCTTCATCCTTGATTCCTTTCCTGTTTCTCCACATATTCCATCTGAACAGAATTTTCAGGATTTTACTAAAACACATATCTACCGCAATTTAGGCTGATTCAGAGGCTGATATCAAACAAGTTTCATCGTACGAGTACGAGGTGGGTGGTTCATACCTTCTTTCGTGTTTTCATAGACAATTGGGGGTTGCGACCTTTAGGGGCGACGTTGGGTATTGAACGGAACCCTGTTTAATTGTTTTTAATTAATTATCTACTTTGTGGTATGCCTCTGGGTATTCCCTGACCCTATTGTGATTGATCAAGGATGGGTTAGAGATCATAGCTCATTTGGGGCAATTCGGCCAGGGGTGCCGAAATGCTTATGAATCGGACCATTATTCAAACTGTTGTGTTTATACTACATATTTAATATCTTGAGTTAAACTTGTTGAGTTTATTTGTTAAATTATGAATGAGTTAGGTGCTGGTATGAGATAGCACAAGTTAGTGCAATTTAACTGTTTAGTAATTGCCTGTGTAAAGTGATGATTTGAGTATAGTTATGCAATGTGTGATATTGTTATTTTTGAATTGTTGAGTTGTGTAGGGCGTGGCCCGGATATATTTTTGAGTGATAGGAATCACAGGTTGGGGATTTTCCTGGTTTACTTTGGGTGGTTGCTACCATGGGATTGGGCTTAATAGATGTCGGTTGAGGCTGTTGGACTGTCGGGTTGGGCTTGGACCAGGTTACTTGGATAAAAAGGCCATCAGAATTGAGCGACGGGTTCTCAGGGACACGAGGTGTCGGAGATGTTGTGGCATGGGAACTTATGGAGGTTATTACCACTCACCAAGTACTTTTGAGTATTGTGCACACAGATAGACTCTGTGATGAGTTGGTACGACCACATACTGGGTAGAGGCCCCTGATAGATGTGGTTAAGTGATATTGGTTTGAGGATGCTTTCCAAAGGAAGCCACGTGGGATGTGAGGAGCCTTCAGGAGATAGAATTGAGGGACTCAGGTTGGGGATGAGGCTCGCCATGATTTGAGGGAAGATATTGTTGTTCCTCAGGGTATTATTTGATGGCAGACATCACTGTCCCTTCAGTTATTAATTGAGGACAGGTATCCCAGTTCCTCCGTATGTTTTACCATGGGACGGTTGAGCTTTAGAGATGGGTTACGATTATTGGGTGTAACTTTGGGATGTCGGTACTTGATACATGTGGTGTCAGGTGGCACGTGGTGCCGGGTTACAGACCAAAGATTCTGGTGTTGTCCGAAGTAGGTGACACTTCCTGGTGGCTGGTGAGCACAAGTGAAGTTCGTGTTTACTTTTGGGCATTGTACTGTTTACTGCTTTTATTATATAATAATGTCTGCAAAAATACTTATATTAGTGTTGATGCTCCTTTCATCATAGAGTCTAAAGATTGGAAAAGGGGAATATCTTAGCTCAAAGTGATTAAAACTTTGGACAATTATCAAAAAACATTGACAAAGGAATTAGAAGAACATTGTGCAAGGGTCGCGCAAGTTCTACAATGGCCGCGCAAGTACACTTGCGCACCACAATGGTCGTGCAAGTACACTTGCGCCCCGAAAATGGTCACGCAAGTGACTTGCGTGCCCTAAAGGATAACGGCCCGGGTCTTCTTCAACCTACAAATAGACCCTGTGGGCCCCCATTCAAAGAGAAATTTTTTCCAGAAACTCAGATTTGAGCTCCCGGCGCCCTAGTCTCTTCTCAAATCTTCAAAAACACTTCTAAGGTAATTTCTTACCTAGAACGGAAGATCTAAAAATGGGGAAGAAGGACTAAGTATTGAAATTCATCAACACTTGTGCGCCGCCTTACTCCTTCAATAAGACTTGCCCGCCCCTCTTATGGAAGAACCTCAAGAAGAATCTAAAGGCTTTAACCAAGAGTCGCTCAAGTATTACCTTGCTGGTTAACCGTCACGCAAGTACCCATGTGTCGCGTAGGTATACCTGCGCGACCGGGACTTGCTCACCCACACAGTACTTGCGCTCCTACCAAGACTTGCGTGCCTCTGCCTCCATGGGTGCCCTTCTTGCCCATTTCACCCCTCTTATTTCATTTCACCTCTCCTATTCAATATTAAGTCTTCAAGACACTCTTCAAAGCCATTTATGGAATGATTTCTTGCTTTGACATCCTTATCTAAATGGATTTCGCTGGAATAAATCTCAAAATCTAGGGATTTACACATCTTTATGTCACTAAAGATTGAGATTTCATTCATTCAACCTCATCCTTTATGATAAGAGAACTCATTAACCTGGGAATCCTCTTTAGGAGTAAGCCCCAGTCTTAATTTCTCTTAACCAGTACTAATTTACCTTTGATATGGGATTCCTTTTCAGGATTAAAACCCAATCATAATTCCTCTCCTAATCTGGGCCTCCTTTTCAGGAGTATGCCCCAAGTTAGAGTATTCAAATATCCATTAAGCACATATACCTTTATAGACCCTGTTCCTGGATTTCTTCCCTGAAGTAAATCCTAATCTTCATTTATCTGGGCAGTCATACATACATAAGCCCCACATTATTTCTTATGATTGCGTCTTTCATGGCACAATTGTCTGATTTTTACCAATACCTCTTGTTTCTCACATCGAGCATGAATCACGTGAGCTTAGAGTGTAAAGGTAATTATGACATCCTTCTTTGAGCCATCAATCATAAACATCATAATCCCTTACTCAAACTACATGGGTTCTGATTCCTTTTATAAACAGAGGATACGTAGAGAGCCCATCTGCGGGTTCGATCCCAACTCTGAAATAATTTATGTCCTTCTGAATGACAATAAACTTCAAGTTCCCCACTGAGTGGCTTTAAAACCAGTATGGTCATCATAAGGACTAAGAGACTTTTACGTATCAAAGGATACCATTGACTAAGAATCTCTAACAAATACATATGATTCTTTATCAGTGAAGAACCTCGAATACATATAAAATATTCCTTAAATTTCCTACATATCGATCATTGATTGTCAGATCTAAAGGAAAACTCATTTTATACTTGGTAATGTAATAAGGATTCACGAACATAACTTAAATCTATAAAGAGAGTCCCGGAGTAGACAATAATCCCCCTAAAAAACGTGTGATGAGTCTGACCTCCCATCCTCTCGACCAATGCAAATTCCTAAGCCTCATCAGTCCACAAACTAATGAGTACCTACCTTTGGAAAGTAGGTCTGAATGGATGTTGAATCATTGGATGTTTCCGGTTCTACAAACAAACCCGTTAGAAACCGATCAGAATGTTTGAACCTCCCATCAAAGGAGGTCATCCCCGAAGTCCGAGGGAAACCGAAATGGTGAACCCGAAGTGAATCCTTAACCAAGTTAAACTGATGTTTTACCTATTTGTTAGGCCCCTATTTAAAACTCAATAAGAGGTCAAACAAAAACAATCATTGACATATGTGCTCATCCAAATGATGTGGTATCTGAATTTATCTTGATTACATCTATTATATCAAACAGGAACTCTTTTCCAAGATCTTCTGCATTTCTAGAATGGCTGATCTCAAGTTCACACCTGTGAATACTGCTGCTGCAAATTCTACTATTGCTACTCATGCTAGATCATCATCCACTCTGAGGACGATATCACCTACTCAGCATCTTCAACGCTGGGTATCAAACTCACTGGTTAAGGAGTACCATCAACACAGTACCATTCCAACTATGGAGGCTTCCCGACAAGCCCTCCCAGTGAACAACTCACACCGGTCATCCGGACAACGACAACTAGTGATCAAGAAGCAAGCTGTGTTGACTACCGTCTACAACCGTTTCTGGTCGTTATACCTGGAACGAAATCACCATTAGATCCCTTATTCTGGGGAGGTGAATGAGAAGGTCCCTCAGTGACTTAATTCAAGAAAACAAGAGTCCTTCCTGAGGGCTCCCACCAACAATCTCCACTAGACTCGTGCGGCAGTGCGCCCTCAATATGATGAGGGTACCGACTCCAGGCGTTCGGCTCAGGTTCCTTGATCCCGAGCAGGCAAGATGAATCTCCAGAGGTGAAGTCCGTTTAATAGTGAGCAGGTTCTCATCTCTGCCATCTTCGGAGAAGTCCACCAACCTAACTTGGTGGGAAGAAACGAGCAGGCACACACACCTGACCGTTTTAATACCGCTGTCCAGTAGACTCGTCTGGCAGCATCACGCCAATCCCGCCAGGCAATTCCGGCGGAGTACTATAGGCAGGAACATACACCTGTTTATACATCATCAGCTAGTCAGCAGGCTCTTATGACTAAATATGATGGATCTCTTCAACTACGTTCGGCGAAGTGTAATCAGCCGGCACATACACCTACTAGTACTAATCAATCCTACCAACAGTCTCACTTGGTAGTATTCGGAGAAGTTAGTCAGAAAGCCCTGACAACAAATAGGAGGTAGACTCAACTCCCTGCCCCCACACTTGAGTACTATCAGGATTCACTGAAAGGAAAAGGAAGACAGGAGCAGGCACATACACCTTCTCCAAGACCGGAATGGACATATATTCCTGTTCCGGCAGCTGAAGTCACCAAGCATATTCTATCAATGGTGAAATAGCAGAAGCAAATCCCTACTCATATTCTGGATTCCTGCTAGGATATTATAACAACATCAGTGGCATTTTAGGGAAAGACACATAAATCTATCTCTACCAGTGGAGTGACACATCAACAATTCACTCGAGAACAGACACACACATCTGTTCCAGTCCAAGAGGGTTGTGGGGCATACTCCCCCATATCATATGGACAACCAATTCCGGAACATATACCTGATTTGAGTGGAGGTCGTCATCTTAACCTAACCATATTTCTTGATTAGGAACATACACCTACTCAGAGCAGCCACTTTAATCAACAAGTGGTTTCCAAGGCGAGTAAGAAGGAGTCTAAGAGAAAGAACCTCCCAACACAGTCAGGAGATCAAGAGACAATCTTTAACAAGGACTTGCTCGATGCTGGAGTTCTTGAAGCCCTCATACAGTTATCTATTCGAATTCAAGATTCTACTCCCTCATTCCCCAATAGTGGGAACATTAATTCCGAAGGTCTTAAACAAACACTTCCTCATGAAGGCTTGCTTCATGACAATTCGGTCAATCTCAAAGTTTCATCTCTAGATGAGAGCCACAGGAACCCTCTGTGTGGTCAGAAGACCAAGGATCAAGAGATCTCATCTTTTGTTGTAACCCATTATGGTTGTCCTTCTTATGATGATGAATTTTGCTGTGAAAGTCCTCTCCGCAGTAGTGATGCACATTGCCTGGAAAATGCTCTAGTGGACAATGTAGTGCCGAGAAAGACCTCTTTTATTGAGGCACTTTCAAATGTGAAACTAGTAAAGTCTGATGCTTCATCGCTAGCAGGTGAAATACTTTCTCAATCAGAAGATATCCAAGGGTGTAGGTCATTCTCCGAACCACCCCTAATTCATGCATCTTCTAGTTTGATCAATGATTTCTCTACTAATTATGTTGAATCCAATGAAGCACCAAGGAAACACCAACTCGAGTCAAATCAGGTAGAATAATCTTCATCAAATGATAAAGAGGATATTTTGATCATGAGAAAACAAATGGCGAAAGGTGAAGTGCCAGTCATGTTTTGTCCTCTAGCTGACTCTCAGTATGACATTCCAGAAATGTTGATGGAAGATGAAATTAATGATATTCGTCTCAACATATGGAAAACTCGTTGTCAGTTGAAAAAGAAATTATTATCTTATGATGAATATAAAAATCATCTTAAGATAATAGAAGGGTTACAACGCCTAATTGATTTGGCATCTCTATCAGTCTTTCGATATCCGAAGGATGAAAAGCAACAGAGAGCCCTTCAACATTCATGCTTTGGTGAACTAAAAAGATTTTGTAAGTTAATTTCCAATGCCTCAACTGGTATTCATGTCATAGGATGGGGTGTTCATGGAGCACTACATTTCACGGTGCTCTCCAGTCAGCAAAGCCCGCAGAAAATGGTCTCATGCAATTTCATTTCCCATGGCCAGCCACAAATACCATGCTTTGTTTGTAATCAAAAGCTTTCCCAAGAACAGGCCTCAACTAGTTCATCTAAAAATCAAGAATACAGAGAACAAGGTGTTGAATTACTCCTGCATAAAGCAAACAAGAATATTGAATAGGACTCTCGTATGGATCAAGCACATCATCAAGTGACAGAAGTGTCGGAAATTATCCAACTGTATTTTGAACCAGGTGATAAAAGTGGATACAGGTTAATGCATCCAGCTAATTTCTGGACTAATGTTCATAATATTATGAGAGATTTTAATAATGTCTTAGAAATATCATGTCAAGAGCCACCCCAGCTCGCTAGACTGTGGACTCTTTTAAACCAACCCTCGAAATCAACAAATAAGATTCAAGGAGTTGAGAAGGAACAGCCCCAGTCCACTAGACTGGTGACATTTTCAAATCATCAATACCCTCCTCAGATAAAGTTGGTCTTTTCTCGATTGGGGAATAAGCCTCAAGAGGAACGAAGAGCCAAATATTCAAGAGATTCCCTCCAAATTACAGTTTGTCAAGAATTTTCTGAGGGATCGAATGAACAAAAGGCAATGTCTCATCAATGAAATGGAAGAAGACAATATCACAGAAATACTAATAGAAGGGATGCGATGAGTTATGCACCAATCAATGTCATCAATTCCATTTTTGCTGATTCACCAGATGAGGCTCACTCAGGGGACTCAGATTAAGAGGTTCTTACTCAAGAAGATGTACGCATCGGCACAAATGGAAAAGGTATGCGTACACGAAGTCAAAGAATTACTCAGAACCTAGGTAATCCTTCGAGTAACCCACTTCCCCCTCTCCGAAAAGGATCCAAAAAAGGGAAGGGAAAGAACCAGGTTACATATCCTTCCTCTAGAGAAGGTCAATTTCTCTCACTAGAGCAGAGGTTTTCACAACAGGAGGAAGAAATGAAGGAATTAAGAAGGTTGAATGCAGAACTACTTCAGAGTAGTCTCCTTCTTAAGCATGATGGAGTCAGTCAGCCAACGGAATTTTTTGCAGCTACTGAGATGGATCATGAATATCCTCCTCTATCAGTACACCCTCACAGGTCTAATCCTACGGGTCAAGTGCAACAACAGTTGGCAGTGCTACCATCAGTTGCAGCACTAACCACCACATCTGTCCAAGCTCCAGACATTGCACCTACCCAAGTCCAAGTTCAACCGGATGTTTCTCAAAAGTTAATTACTACTATTGAGTCATTAATAGCTCGGTTAGAAACTATGGAAGGGAAACGTGCGCAAGTTCAACCAGAAAAGAAAATTTGCCCTGAATGGGAAGATTCAATCTCTCCTCCATCCAGTTTTGGAAACCATGTATTCCCTATTTTCAATGGATCAGGCGATCCTGAACAGTATTTGATGCATTACATGTCTTGTTGTGATCCTATGATGGGAACTATGGAGAAGAAATAAGCAGTGAAACTCATATGCTTCATGCGAACCTTGCAAGGACAGTCTTTTGTCTGATATACAAGCTTGCAATCCCGGTCAATTACCGGATGGGAGGATCTTCGCCAAAAATTCCTCCTTCAGTTCAACTCACCTTTTCCAAAGACAACAGTTTTAGATCTTACAAACTGTGAGCAAAGGGAGAATGAAAGTGTCTCTGATTTCATTGCTCACTGGAAGGGATTAACATATTCCCTATGATTATCACTCCCTCCAGAAGAATTATTACCAATATGTGTGGAAAATCTACACGAAGAATTACGCACGTTGTTAATCCCTTTGAAATACACAGGAGGGTTTCCAGACCTTACCTCAATCGCTCAGAAGATTGAAGATTCCCTTATAGAGGCTAAGGCTAAATCTCGTGTAATTCCATCAGCTCCAGGAAGGAGGATGTGTAAAGCAGAAACTGCTACAGTTATGCTTAAACAAGAACTTGTACCTGTTTCTACCTCAAAACCTTCATCTTCTTGAAGGGCTCCACCTCCTGAGCACCAACAACAAAGGCCATTTCTTCCAGACGGTCAAAGAGATCAAAGACGAAAACAATTTGAGGATCTGAAGAGAAAAACACACTCTTTCCGAAATTAACAAGTTCTTAGTTATTTCATTTCGGCTCTGGAAAACAATTTGGTTCAATTACTAATGCCCAAGAGGCCAAACAAGAAAGGAGATGAATACCGTCCCAATTATTTCCCTTTTCATCAAATGTTGGGGCATCCCATCTAGGAGTGTTTTGTCTTCAAATACCTCCTGCAAAAGATGGTCAACTCGGGACAAGTCAAACTGAAAGGCTCTTCAGCTAAGGTAGCATGTGTTACTACTACAGTTCTAGAGGAGAAAGGCGAATGGAAAGAAGTCAAAAGCAAAAATGCACAGAAGTATGATGATTGGATGGTTAGAAAGACAATCAATCGAACTCATGCTATTTTTCGAACAAAATTAAAGAAAATAATTGTGTCTTCTGTCATGAATGTTGCGGAAAAACCCTCTTCGTCAGAGGGAAAGTCCTTAAAGAAATGACATGATTCAGATGAAGAGTTAATCTTTGGTTCTGTTAATATGATTCAATTAACAGATCCATATTCCAGTCGTAGTTTCGATTTCAATGAGCCTGAATTCCCTGTATCAAACAAGGGAACCAGAGGAAGTTATAGGGGCTCAGAATACAGGGGAAGACGTGGATCTTTCAGAATCCAATATTCCAGTTCTACCCCTGCTAGAACTGTGTACGCAACAGAAACTCGTGGTAGAGCCCTTCAGCGAGCTCAGCAAGAACAAGCAAGTTCTTCTACCAATAGCAAATTCAGTCCTGGCACAGTTATTTTGGAAGACCGGTTGAATGTTCCATCTTCTTCCTCTCAGCATGTAAATGGATCTAATCGGTCTATTCTTCCAAAACTAAGAATATTTCCAACTCCTATACTAATACAAGATGCGTCAACTTCCAAAACATATGATTCCATGGTAGCTGCTAAACCACATATTCCTATTAGGAAACGCAGACCTCTGGATCAAAATTATGATATATTGAAACACATAGCCAAAGTACCGGCCAAGTTATCAATTCTGGATGCTCTGAATCTATCAAAAGATCTTCATGAAGCACTCATCTAGGCTTTTTCACGTCTTCAAGAGTTTGAAACTGAAATTTTTGTAGCTGAAGTCTATCACAAAGAGAATAATCCTGCAGAATTCCATGCAATAATATCTTTTACTGATGAAGATGAAGATGATATTGTGCATGGACATATTAGACCATTTCACTTTTCTAGAAAGGTCAATGGCGTAGACTTCTGATGAACTTTCGTTGACAATGGTTCAGGAGTCAAACTCATGCCCATTCGTAAACTTCATCGATTGGGCCTCACAGAATCGGATTTATCTCCTTCTACCATGATGTTACGAGGATATGATAAAAATGAACAAGAACCACTTGGAAAAGTTACACTCAGAACTCAGTTTGGAGATCTTGTATCCAATTCAGATTTCATGGTTGTTGATCAAGACTCAGCCTTCAACATCTTGCTTGAAAGACCCTGGCTACATCAGCATGCAGCTATCCCTTCATCATACCATCAATGTCTCAAATATTGTTTCGATGGTCAATTTGTTACATTGTATGGTGATAAGGCCCCATTCAAGACATATGAGTCTCAATACATTGAGGCGGAATTCTATCACATGAAGGGAAGGGAGAAATCCACAACAAAGGAGATTACCCAAGTTAATGCTCCATATGGTTTGGAGAAAATTCCAGTAAATCCATTTACACATGTGACTACAAATTATGTGTTGCCTATTAGTCAAACTAACAAGATAGACCCAAATCAAAATACTCTTATGGAATGATCCATAATGTCAATTACGGCAATCGAGCCAGACAACATGGGAGAAATTGGTAATCTACCAAGCAGTGATGAAAGCACAAATGGTGACGTCTTCATTTCATCTGCTGAAATCCAACAAGTCTATGCTTCACCAATTAGGCTATAATAAGTTATAGCAACATCAGAGGTGAATAATGATGTCGACTCTCAATCCATGATCTCTTCTTTATTACCAAAATAAGACCCTTCATCATCAATCGGGTCGGAAATGGAAGCTTCTTCTTCAAGATATGAAAATTTTGACATCTCGTATGATCATGAAAATTCTACTTTATCATCTACTATTCAAGTAGAAACGGATGAAATAATACATGATGAAGAAGAAGAGGAAGATCTCAGAGATTCTCCTTCAGCATTTGAAGAAGGTATCTCTACCACTGTGGATGAACTCAGAGAAATAAATCTGGGTACAAAAGAAGATCCACGCCCCACTTTAATCAGTGCGGCCATGACTCTTGAAGAGCAAGAGATGTATATTTCTTTTCTAAAGAAAAATAGAGATATATTTTTCTGGACTATACAGAAATGCCTGGGCATGATCCTGATATTGCTACTCATCATTTGGGTTTACCAAAAGAACATCGAGGATTTAAGAAAGCCACGAGATGAACACACCCAACTTATGCTTCCAAAAGTGAAGATGATGTGGATAAGATTATCAAAGCTAAATTTGTCAGAGAAGTTCAATATACCAAGTGGTTGGCTAATATTGTCCTTGTAAAGAACAATAATGGACAAATTAGAGTTTGCATCGATTTTAGAGATCTTAATCGGTATTGTCCAAAGGATGATTTCCCAGTTCCGATTACAGAACTTTTAATTGATGCAATGGCTGGATATGAAGCACTTTCCTTCATTGATGGATATTGCGGATATAATCAAATTTGAATGGCCCCAGAGGATGAGGAATCTACAGCCTTCAGAGCCCCTCAGGGTGTGTTTTGCTACCGGGTAATGCCCTTTGGCTTAAAGAATGCAAGCGCAACTTATTAGCATGCCATGAATTGTATCTTCAAACCCTTCTTAGGGAAGTTTGTTGAAAGCTATGTAGACGATTTGGTAGTTAAATCCAAACAGCGTTCTAATCACTTGGCTGATTTGGAAGTCATATTCTACAAGCTTCGAGAACATAATTCGAAGATGATCCCCTTAAAATGTGCTTTTGGGGTAACCTTAGGAAAATTTCTCATCTTTGTTGTACGCCATTGTGGTATTGATGTCGATCCTGAGAAGACCAAGTCGATCCTTGGTATGTCTCCTCCTTAAAATTTGAATGAATTAAGAGTAATTCAACGACACTTAGCTCATATTCGGCATTTCATTTCCAATTTAGCAGGAAAAAGTTTACACTTAACCAAATTGATGGAAAAGGGAGTCACTTACCAGTGGATTGAAGAATGTCAAGAAGCATTCGATATTCTCAAGAAATACCACTTGAGTCCACCAGTACTCATGCCACATTTTGAAGGAAGACCACATATCCTCTACGTGACAGCTCTATAGTGATCATTGGGTGCCTTTCATGCTCAAAAGAATGATGTTGGGAATGAGAACAGCCTATACTATCTCAGTCGAACTATGCTTGAAGCAGAAACCCAGTATTCAAGTATTGAGAAGTGATGCCTGGCATTAATATTTGCAGTTCATAAGTTGAGACACTACCTGCATCATCATTATGTCCAATTGGTATCTCGCAATAACCCGCTCAAATTCATCCTTAGTCGTCCAATGCTTACAGGATGTTTGGCAAGGTGGGCAGTTATTTTGCAGCAATTCGACATTCAGTATGTGTCTCAAAAGGCAATAAAGGGCCAAGTTCTGGCTGATTTCCTGGCTGAACACCCTTCAGTGGAAGACACATCTTCAGATATTCAACTCCCTGATGATGAAGTATTCTCTATTCAAGAATGTCCTCAGGCATGGGAAATGTATTTTGAAGGTGCTTCAAGAAGTCCAACAGGGATGAAAATGGAAAATCCTAAATTCAACAAAGTTGACTTAGGAATTGTGCTCATTTCTCCAGAAAAGGCAGTGTTACCTTATTCCTTTTTATTGTGGGAAGGTGGTACCAATAATGAATCAGAATACCAAGATCTCATCGTATGCTTTGAATTAGCACTTCAATAAAAAGTGAGTCACTTAAGGGTGAAAGGTGATTCAGACCTGGTAATCAAACAAGTAAATGGGAATTGTGCCATCTGAAATGAAAAAATAATCCCTCTATATGATTACGTCAGAGAGTTAATGGCGGAATTCCCTTTGGAACCGACATTTTCTTATGTCCCAAGATCACAAAATGCTCAAGCTGATGCACTGGCTAATATAGCCATAGCTCTGGCAGATCCAAATCGGGATGAGACAACCGTCAGTATTGCCCACTAACGTGAAATTTCACATTATGTTCAATTCAGAATAGAGTAATTTAATGAAATTAGTCCCATTCCTGAACCATATGGTCATACTACAGGATGGATGTCACCTATCATGTAATACCTTCAAAATGGAACATTTCCACCTGATCGAGCAGAGAAAGAACAAATCTGGTGATGTGTGGTCAATTTTACTCTTTATGATAGCCCAGATCACCTAGAGAAAATTCTCTACAAACGTGGTTTTGATGGAGTTCTCTTAATATGCATTGATGGTGAAGAGACAATGGATGTCATGAAAGAAGTGCATGCAGGAGTCTGTGGTGCCCACCAGTCTGGACATAGACTGTCTGATCAGATTCGAAGGCATGGATACTTTTGGCCTTCAATGATACAAGATTGTGTCGATTTCACAAAGAAGTGTCATTCATGCCAAGTACATGCCAACTTCATTCATCAACCTCCAGAGATGCTTCATACAGCTAAATACTCATGTCCATTTGCCACATGGGGAATGGATGTGGTGGGACCTTACCCTTCAGCTATGGACAAGTAGTTTAAGTAAATTCTTACAACTACTGACTTCTTTTCCAAATGGGCAGAGGCAATACCTCTCAAGGAAGTCATTTCTAAATGCTTTGTTAGCTTCATCAAGTCTAACATCATTACCATATTTGGAGTCCGTTATACCATATTGACAGATAATGGCACCAACTTCTGTTCATCCGAGGTGAAGAAGTTGTATCAAAAATACAACATCAAATCCAACCATTCATCTTCAGTATCATACAGCGGCCAACGTCCAGATATAAGCCTTTAACAAGACTCTTTCAGATATACTACAAAAGATGGTGGATAAAGATAAGTGGTCATGGCCTGATAAACTCTTTCATGCTTTATGTGCTTATCGGACTACCACCCGCACTGCAACTCGGTCAACTCCATATTCATTGGTATATAGAAAAAAAGTCATCTTTCCCATTGATGTTCAACTACCCTCGCTCATAGTTTCCATTTGTGATCAATCATCTACAGATGAACAATCTCAAAAGCGATTTAATGAATTGGAATGGTTAGATTAGAAAATATTGTGCACCTTTCACCACTTGGATGTCTATCAGAATCGAATAGTACGAGCATTTAAGAAAAAAGTTCATCTTCGTTCATTCACTCAGGGAGAATTGGTATTAGTTCTTAGAACTCCAATGATACCAGGAAAGAAACCTCCCAAGCTTGATCCAAAAGAGGAAGGAACTTATTCAATACATAGGGTCTACTCCAATGGAGCTTATTCATTAATCTCGATGGATGGAGAACTCATCACTACTCCAACCAATGCCAGATTTTTGAAGAAGTATTTTGTATAAACACAAAACCTAAATCGTCCTAGCTACATGATGCTAAACTGTACAAAAGTCCTTTAATACGTCCTACATGACATTAAACTATACTTTGTCCTTGCTATATGACGTTAAACTATACGACAATGGTCCATACATATGAACTTAAACTATTTGTATTACTTTCGTCCCACACGACGTTAAATTGTGAAAAAGTTCCCTAAATGGTTCAGTATGACCTTAAACTGCAACTAGGTCCTGTATGACCTTAAACTACATCAATGGTTATGTATTACCTTAAACTACATCATCAATGGTCCATACATATGAACCTAAACTATTTGCAAGTCCATTACGTCCCGCAAGACGTTAAAATGTGATGTCTTAACTACATGATTCTAAACTATATAGGAGTCCCTTACGTCCGAAAAGACGTTAAACTACATAATCATCAAAGGTCATGTATGACCTTAAACTTCACTTTTGTCCAGCATGACATTAAACTGCATTTTTTTCCAGCATGACATTAAACTGCACCATCCACGGTCCATGCATATGACCTTAAACTATTCGCACTTTCGTCCAACATGACCTTAAACTATGGGAAAAGTCCCCAATGCGTCCAACATGACGTTAAATGGTGTACTCTTTTGTCCTCACTGCATGATATAAAACTGCACAGTCCCCCTTTCGTCTAGCATGACGTTAAACTATATTGTCCCCATCTTCCTAACTACATGACGCTAAACTATACAGAAAGTCCTTGATATGTCCTTCATGAAATTAAAATGTACATTGTCCCTGCTACATGACATTAAACTGTGCAGCACCAATAGTCCTAACTGCAATACTTTAAATTGTATAGTCCTTTTATATGTCCTACATGACATTAAACTATGCATCGTTAAGGTTGTTGTTACCTCTTGTTTCTCACACCGAGTATGACTTATGTGATCTTAGAGCAAACCTCAACCATAACACTCTCTTTGGGCTACTAACCATGTGTAAGTCCCAACAACATCATTTTTTTTAGGTTGTTGTCCCCATGAACAACTTGATCATTAATTCATTCTTTAATTGAACTACACAGACTTTGATCCTTGCCTTCAAGGCTGGGTACGTAGGCAACCTCCCAAGGTTCAATCCCAAAATCAATCTCTTCACATTGGGTCACCTCCATCTCATACGATGTTAATTCGTGGAACCGCCACTAGAATCAATATCTTTACATTGGTTCACTTTTTTCTTTTCTATACGACGTTAAATTGTACAACACTTTTGTCTAGTATGACAATAAAATACAATATTCTTTGATACCCTCACCTGAGAGGGAATCATTATTTACATTGATTTTTCAATCATGTTTCATTTCAAAGACTACGTGCATACATGGAAACGCCCAAACCTTTTATCTTGGGTTAAACCATCATTGTACTAAAATCTTGTTTCACCCTTCACATGTACAAACCAAATTTGAACAGAGGGTATTTCTAGAACTACATGGGCTTGATTCCCATCCTTATGGGATGCATAGGAACGTTTAAGTGTCCCACGAATCCAGCCCCAAGTCTTTGGGCCTAACCCCAAATTCCACTTTCAGTCTGTTGGCTGACAATTCCCCATGAAAACACACACTGTGTACTTCTTATAATGGTCCAAGCTCTATGACCCTAAACTAAGATCTCTAATACTTTTGTCCCACACGACGTTAAGCTTTAGTTTAATAACTTCGTATGGCTTGATTCTCATACTTACGGGATACGTAGTGAAGTCGAACATTTCAATTCAGGACGTAACCACAACATGATTATAGTTAGAATTGATCTTTGTATCTCTGTATACATTGGGAAATACCCATATTTATGTGTCATAATCCTAACCTTAAATATTTTCAGATCTTCATAACCCTTTTCATGACTTCTTATCACAAAAATGTCAAACTTCTAAGAGTTCTTTTTCCTGACTATGCAGCATGTGCCCATAGGCGGCCTTGCATAAACAGTCTACATAACAGACTTGTTAGCCAAAAGATAATATTATCTGACTATGAGCTAATTCCCTTAGGTGTCCCTGCATAATTCAACCCCCTAACTAGTTTTTCATATTGTGGTAAATTCATTCTTGGGAAGAATGCCTCTTTTGTCCTTATTTGTCTTAAATGACAGTATGTAAGGATCCGCAAAAACAGTCATCCTTAACATATTTGTCTCATATCCTTTTTCATGATCTGAAAGTATTCAAGTAAATGGTTTATATTCTTTTTCCCTACGTTTGGTTTAGATCCTCATAGGAGTGATATCCATCCAGTTATTTGATAATCTAGTTTGGAAATATCTTCTCCATATTCAAGTACCTCTTTACATACAGCAAACTCTATACATTGGAAAATTTAAATCTCCATAAACTTTCACTAGATTTTAGCACTAGGAAAGTAAATTTCTGAGTGTTCTTTTGCCTGACTATGCAGCACGTGCCCATAAGCAGCCTTGCATAAACAGTCTATATAATAGACTTGTTAGCCAAAAGATACCATTTATTTGACTATGCAGCCAATGCCCTTATGTGGCCCTGCATAATTCAACCCCCTAACGGGTTTGTTAAATAATGGTAACTTCATTCTTGGGAACTAATTCTTCTAATGACTTTTAGCTCTTTTTCATATCATTCCTCAGATTAAAATATTTTTAAGTCATAGTTTACATTTTTTCCCTCATACTTGAGAATGGTACTTCGTTTTCAGATGAATTGTCAAGGAATTGAGTCAATTTTAATTCATTTCGGTCAAATCTATTTCAACCTTAAACATTAGCCTCTTTATGTCCGAAATGAATCACTTTAAACTGCCAATAACCACAAAGACCCTTGGTTTCTCTTTTTTCCTCATAGTCAAATCCTCTTTTCACTCCGGATCTAACTCTGAGGGGGGACTTTTGTTGATGCTCCTTTCTTCACAGAGTCTAAAGATTAGAAAAGGGGAATATCTTAGCTCAAATTGATTCATCCTTTGGACAATAATCAAACAAATTGACAAAGGAATAAGAAGAACATTGTGCAAGGGTTGCGCAAGTTCTACAATGGCCGCGCAAGTACACTTTCGCACCGCAATGGTCGCACAAGTACACTTGCACGCCGAAAAATGGTCATGCAAATGACTTGCGCGCCCTAAAGGATAACCGCCCGGGTCTTCTTCAGAATATAAATAGACCCTGTGGGCCCCCCATTCAAAGAGGAATTTTTTTCCAGAAACTCATATTTGAGCTCCCGGTACCCTAGTATCTTCTCCAAGATTCTAAAACACTTCTAAGGTAATTTATTACCTAGAACGGAAGCTATAATGTGAGGGAGGAAGGCCTAAGTGTTGAAACTCATCAACACTTGCATGACTGAGTGGCCAGCCCTTCAGGGAAAAGTCCACACTTGTGCGCTGCTTTACTCCTTAAATAAGACTTGCGCGCCCCTCTTTTGGAAGAACCTCAAGAGGATTCTAAAGGATTTAACCAAGAGTCGCTCAATTATTACCCTGCTGGTTAACCGTCGCGCAAGTACCCTTGTGTCGCGCAAGTATACCTGCACGACCGGGACTTACGCGCCCATGCAGTACTTGCACGCCTTCCAAGACTTGCGCACCTCTACCTCCATGGGTGCCCTTCTTGCCCATTTCACCCCTCTTATTTCATTCCACCTCTCCCATTCAAGATTTAGTCTTCAAGACACTCTTCAAAGCCATTTATGGCATGATTTCTTGATTTTACATCCTTATCTGAAAGGAATTATGTAGAATAACTCTCAAAATCTAGTGATTTAAACATCTTTATGTCACTAAAGATTGAGATTTCATTCATTCAACCTCATCCTTTATGATGATAGAACTCATTAACCTGGGAATCCTCCTTAGGAGTAAGCCCTAGTCCCCTAATCTGGGAATCCTCCATAGGAGTAAGCCCCAGTCTTAATTTCTCTTAACCAGTCCTAATTTAACTTTGATCTGGGATTCCTTTTCAGGAGTAAAACCCAATCATAAGTCTTCTCCTAATCTGGGACTCCTTTTTAGGAGTAAGCCCCAAGTTAGAGTATTCAAATCTTCATGAAGCACATATACCTTTATGGACCCTATTCTTAGATTTCTTCCCTGAAGTAAATCCTAATCTTCATTTATCTGGGCCATCATACATACATAAGCCCCACATTATTTCTTATGATTGCATCTTTCATGGCACAATTGTCTGATTTTTACCAATAACTGCTGTTTCTCACATCGAGCATGACTCACGTGACCTTAGAGTGTAAAGGTAATTATGAAATCCTTCTTTGAGCCATCAATCATAAACATCATACTCCCTTACTTGAACTATGTGGGTTCTGATTCCTTTTATAAACAGAGGATACATAGGTAGCCCATCTGCGGGTTCGAACCCAGCTATGAAACAATTCATGTCATTCTGAATGACAATAAACATCAAGTGCCCCACTGAGTGGATTTAAAACCAGTATGGTCATCATAAGAACCAAGAGACTTTTACGTATCAAAGGATACCATTGACTAAGAATCTTTAACAAATACAGATGATTATTTATCAGTGAAGAACCTCGAATACATATAAAATATTCTCTAAATTTCCTATATACCGATAATTGATTGTCGGATCTAAAGGAAAATTCAATTTATACTTGGTAATGAAATAAGGATTCATGATCATAACTTAAATCTATGAAGAGAGTCCCGGAGTAGATAATAATTCCCCTAAAAAGGTGTGATGATTCTGACCTTCCATCCTCTCGACCAATGCAAATTCATAAGCCTCATCAGTCCACAAACTAATGAGAACCTACCTTTGGAAATTAGGTCCCAATGGATGTGGAATCATTGGATGTTTCCGGTTCTACGAACAAACCCATTTGAAACCGATCAGAATGTTTGAACCTCCCATCAAAGGAGGTCATCCCCGAAGTCCGAGGGAAACAATTAGGTACGAAAATTTGTGTGGCATCCTACTAAGAATTGTCTCACACCCTACATGGGCCCTTCGGGATGCGTGTAGACTTTATGAAATTGCGTGCAGGTAGAGGGTCGACCTCAAGAGATAGACCTTAGTGTTGTTGGGCATGGAGACTGATATAGACCTTGAGGTCGTGCCTTACTGGAGTTATTTTTCTTAGTTTTTTTTGTATCAACAAGCTTACCTTATTATGTAGTAACTTTTGGTTAGCCATTGGCGCCGTTATGTATTGATATGTATGACATTCTATGGGTGCATGTTTGTTTGTTTACAGTAGTACTTGTTGTGATATTCAGTATGTTGTTATGTTTACTTTTCTCTGTTAATGTGTCTATATCACTTCGACTGTTTTATTGATATTGAGTGTTCTTCCACTCTGCAGGTCTGGTTTGAGTCTGTGAGTCATTTGTTTTTTATGCATATTTTAGTATTAAACTTAAGCCAGTACCATTTTATTCCTCTGAGAGGGTATATCCTCTCCAATATACCTATTCAGACCCTTGCTGCTAGTCGGTAGCCTTTGGCATTCAGGGGAGGTGCACCAAAGGTAGTGACACCCGACCTGTTTGGCACTGTTCGGGTGATTGGTCGGGTATGGGCTGTTACACTCACCAAGGTACACTCCCCAAATAACACATGTTATGAAATATAACAGTAATAACACATCGATTCTTGGGTACCCCGCGCCACTTCCCCACTGGTTATTGAAGACATCCTTCGCATCGAACCTCTCCCACCATTCTCACTGTAGTCTCACTCCCACACCCCACCCGCACACACCTGGTCCCCAACCACACATCCCGCCTGAAAACACCTAGGCCACAACAACCACGTGTAACCACGCCTGCAAACACCTGGGCCAGAATGACTAATTCCACGCCCGAAGACACCTAGGCCACATCCCGAAGACACTTGGGAAACAACATTCCCGCACACACCTGGGCAACCACCACAACTAACTTTCCCGAAGAATCATGGGAAATAATGGACCTCAGGTCATCATAGCCTACCCAATTAGTGTTGGGATATTCGATAAAGGGAGCAGAAAAGGAGCTAATAACCAGCCAATAATAAGAGTGTTTGGAAAAACACATTCCCCCATTAAATGGGGGTGTTCATCACTAGGTTCTCAACATGGGTGGGGTGCGAATAAGAAACATAAGAACTAAAATTATATAATATATATAATAATAACTCATCCCAGCCTAGGAGTTCCAAAACCAAATTATGCACAAACACCCTCGTTACTATGCATTCACAAGAGACACCGAACCCACGACCATGTCACAAATCATCCTGGAAAACAATTCCCCATTGATCCCATTCATGTTTTCATGTTCAAGTGATCCCATTTAAGTAAATTCTGTACTACTGGGAAACTAACAGGCATAACCACAATCCATAGAAATAGAAACACCCAAACAAAAATTTAAGCATTCACACCTGGTTCTCTTGTAGTGTCACAACAACAAATGGATCTGTGAGATCCCTCAAAGTACTGGAACCAAACCATGCCTCGAGATACAGCCCCACATAGCTTCAGATTAACAACGTACTACCATTCCACAATAGAGGATCCCATCCCAATCCACATCACCCCATTAGCATCAAGAAAAACAACACACCTACTACCAAAACAGAGTAGAGAATCTTCCAGGTTCAAGCACATCATTCATTAGGTTATTCATTCTATTGGTTAACTGGGGTAACCACACAAGGATTTCAGTTCACTTGGAATCCATTTAACCATCCAAGTTTAGGTGATTAACAAATTTCCATGTTACCTTCATTTAATCATCACAGAAGACAAGGTTTCATTAGTGCATAAGGAAAGACCACCAACGACCATGATTTTTAGTGAGCATAATCTCATACAATTCACATCATATAGAAACTATGAAAGAGTATAGCAGAATTGTCTAACACACCCCATCATTCTTTAATATTCTGTTTATTATATTTGTTAGGGTTTGGTTTCATCCATTCCCACAGAAACATTATCGTACTCACCCCGCATGATACACAGTAAGGAGAGACGAAGGAAAATCCCTACCTGGTTGATCAAGGATCGAAGTTCTTCTCCACGCGCCAAGAACTGGGGATGAGTGACTTGCAGGGGAGGAACGTCAAGGAATCCAAGGGTGAGTAGAAAGGCTCCAGAACAGGTGCACCACTTGCCTCGGGAATGGGAACTCCAAATGCACAAAGAAGAAAAGGATACTATCCAAGATGAAGAATATATAATTTATAGCGTGATATAAATATGAGATCTCATTGTTACAGGATATGGAATTTTGAATAGCTATAAAGTCGGATCATGGTTTCATGATGTGTTTGGGTGGTTATACACGACGGAATTAATTTTCAATTAACAATTCTCCTCAGAGAGGTGGTCATAACGACTATGTGTTAAACACTTTTCTTTTACCATAAGGAAACGTGTAACAGGGGTGGATCTGAAAGGTACAGGGAAGGGTGTGACACCAAAGAAAAACACCACGTTTTGGTAAGTTAAGGGTTTCCAGACTCTTGCGGTATTTTAGATATTATTTATGGACATTAAATGGAATTTAAAGGGGGAATTAAATCATCTTTACGTCACATGATATGTTGTGGGAGAGAAAAAGTTAGGAACTGGGAAAGAACGAAGACCACTCGGTGGGGACACAGTGCCACCCTCACGGTGCCACCCTCACAGTTCCACCCTCACAGTTCCACCCTCAGGGTGCCACCATCACAGTGGCACCCTCAGGGTGCCACCCTCATGGTTCCACCGTCATGGTACCATGCTCACACTGCCACCCTCACAGTGCCACCCTCACGGTGCCACCGTCATAGTGGAGACTTTTTTTGGAAAAGTAATGGACTAGGTGGGTCTGAGCCATTACATCAGATACCTCTCAAACTATTCTCACCCCTGAGAATCAAAACTAGACTTGAAGAAAATATGGGTTCTGAAAAACCACCTCGAAAGATACCTCTTAGGATTGAAACTCATCGACATCTACAAACACCTCTCCCTCAAATAACCAGGCAACACTCAAGGGTCAAACTGTCCAGTCATATGGGTAAGGGTGTTTCTTCCTCCATATCAAGATATTATCTGCTTTGGGTGGCACTGACTCACTCGCACGGGTTTAATCACATCTACCTTAACGCGTCTTGATTAGGGGTCGGGTCCTCCCATCCCTATAGTTTGGACTCTTCACACACATCCACATAATAAGGAAAACCGCATGTTCCATAGTTAACAAGGTAAAGTGTTCCATCACAAAAAAGTAAAAACAAAAAAAAACAATACTCAAAACAGCTCTGGGTACTGGTCATGGATCTGTATCTCTTGTTCCCAGGTACATTCCTTGATCCCACCATGCATCCACAACACATGAACCAAAGGAATGGTCCATCCATGGAGAACCTTCTCCTCATGATCCTCGATCCACATTGGACTTTCCACAAAAGTCATGTCGTCCTCGATATTCTTCTTTCCCTAATTGAGGACGTGTGACTCGTCGTGTAGATATCATTGGAGCTGAGACACATGGAATACATCATGCAGTATCAGTAGCGGCGGTGATAACTATAGCTGATAAGCCACTTCACCGACCCGCCGCAGCACTTCGAACAGTTCGACGAACCTGGGAGAAAGCTTACTCCCCCTACCGAACCTTTGTTTCCCACGCGGAGGGGAGACCTTCAAGAAAACGTGGTCCCCGACCTCTAACTCCAAGGGTCTCCTTCAATTGATGGCATATGACTTTTTCTAGTCCTGGGCCGCCATCATCCTCTACCGTATTAGATGAACCTTCTCCATCATGCTCTTCACCACCTCTGAGACAAGAACACCTACCTCCCTGACCTCTGTCTAGCACACAGGTGAGAGAAACGGCCTCCCATACAAAGCTTCAAACGGAGCCATGCCAATGGTAGAGTGATAGATATTGTTATAGGCAAACTCCACCAGAGGCAAGTGTTTTTCCCATGATCCACCAGAGTCCAGAATTCATGCTCGTAGCATATCCTCAAATTTCTAGATGGTGCTCTCTATCTGTCCATATGTTTGGGGGTATAAAGCAGTGCTAAGATGTAGCTGGGTGCCAAAAGAATTATGGAATCCTCTCCAGACTCATGAGTTAAGCTGTGTATCCCTATCTGAGAATATAGATCTCAGGACTCCGTGAAACCGCACCACCTCATCCGGGTACCTCTGTGCTAGGGAATCCAACATACATGACTCATTGATTTCCAGGAAGTGGGCCAATTTTGTTAGTTGGTCCACCACTAACCACATAACATCACAACCCCCTTGAACTCTGGGTATTCCCATGAAGAAATCCATTGAGATTTCATCCCACTTCTACTCAGGTACATCTAAAGGTTGTAACAGACCCCCTAGGATGCGGTGTTTATCCTTCACCTGCTGAAACACGAGGCACTTTTCTACAAACTCTGTCAATGCCCGCTTCACCCCGGGCCACCAGAACTGAGCTCTCAAGCCCCGGTAGATTTTGGAAGCTCTCGGGTGTACTTACAGGGGTGAGTTGTGGAACTCACCAAGAACTCTCTCGTGCATCATCTCCGGAATGAACAAATTCCCTATAAAAATCGTCTAATTATGATCATCCTCCTTCCACTATTCCAGAGCATCGCCATGGTTAACCTGGTCATGCATTACTTCACTCGTTATGTCTTCCCACTGAGACTCCTCCACCTGCCATAGGAGAGAGGATTGCACACTCATTTAAAATAGACAACCTCTACCACCATCCTCCCTTACATCTAGGTGTAGGTAAGCCAACTCCTCTATCACCTTCTAAGAATATATCGACTCTTGAACTGCATCCTTCTATAACATCCTGCTCAAGGCATCAGCCATGATATTCCCTTTTCCGGAGGTTTTGGAAATCATGAAGTTGTAGTCCTGAAGGAACTCCATCCACCTTGGCTGCCGTAAGTTCAGGTCCCGCTGGGAGAAGATATACATCAAGATTTTGTGATCTGTAAAGACCATGAAGCGCTCCCCGATGAGGTAATGCATCCAAAAATTTAGTGTGAACACGACTGCCACAAGCTCTAGGTCATGGGTAGAATAATTTTGCTCATGGGGACGTAACTGTCTAGAACAATAAGATATCACCCCTTGCCATTCCATCAGTACACACCTAAGGCCTTTTCCTGAAGCATCATAGAACACCTCATATGCCACCCCTTCTTCTGGAAACCTCAGCACTTGGGCACTTACCAACTTCTCCTTTAGATAGATAAAGGCTGCCTCACAATTCCCATCTCATATGAAAGCCTGGTCCTTCTTGTTCAAAGATGTCAAAGGTACTACAACTCAGGAGAAGTTGGGTACGAACCTCCGGTAGTAACCTGCCGATCCAAGGAAACTATGATCCTCTACCACGTTCATGGGTGCTGCCCAAGAAACAAACACCTCGACCTTAGATGGGTCCACTGTTATTCCCTAGTCGGACAACACAAGCCCAGTGATGTGCACTTCTCACGTCCAAAACCTGATCATGGACAATTTCCCATAGATTAGGTGCTATCGGAGGGCCTTTAAAACTGTTCTCAGGTGCTCAGTGTGATCCTCCTCTGAACTTGAGTAGATCAGGATGTCGTCAATAAACATGACTACGAACCGATCCAGGTATTCTCGGAAGATGGATTTCATGACTCCCATGAACACAACTGATGCATTCGTAACACCGAACGACATGACTACAAACTCCAAGTGTCCATACCTACATCTGAAGGTAGTCGTTGAGATGTTTCCCTCCTTCACCCTCAACTAGTGATATCCATCCCGAGATCGATCTTAGAGAACCAACCTTCTCCCCTCAGTTAGTCAAAGAGATCATATATCCTCGGAAGAGGGTAGTGATTATTGATTTTCACCTGATTCAGTCTTCTGTAGTCAATACATAGCCTCAGACCACCATCTTCATTCCTTGCAAACAAGATAGGAACACCCCATGGTGATGCACTTGGTCGAACAAAACCCTTCTTCATCAAATTGTCAATCCGAACTGCAAATCCCGCAACTCAGAAGGTTCCATCCAGTAGGGAGCCATGGAAATCGGACGGGCACCAGGTTTCAAGTCTATCCCGAACTCAAAATCACGTCGAGGGGGTAGAGTCACCACCTCTTCAGGGAAGACGTCCATAAACTCACCGATGATCCCTGGGACTTCCACCATTTCTATATCTTCCGACTCCACTGACAGTTCAGCTAATAAAGAAAGGAGGGGCTCCACTCACCGGTTACCTTCCAAGTCACCCCGCTCACCGATCAAAGTCATACGTCAGCCGCCCAAGTCTGAAAACAAGATCCTTCCTCAGATGCAGTCCATAATGGCACATATAGAGAACAACCAATCAATGCCAAGGATGAAATCGTATGGGTGTATCTGCAATAATAGAAGATCCATGACTGACCGATGTGCCCCTATCGTCTGTCTACACCCTCGAAAAACATAAAACAAGTGGGTCTGACCTTCGACCGGTGTAATCAACACCATGGAAACTGGAAGTCTCTCAGCATATAGACCCAGAGCATGGGCAATAATGGGCGCAATAAAGGAGTGTGAATCTCATGTATCGAACAAGGCGTAGGCAAGAGTATTAAAGAAGATGATCGTACCTCAAACGACTTCCGGCCCTGCTGGAGCTGCTGCCTCCACGGTGTGTAACTACCCACACCCAGATCCTCTGCCCCACGGATGTCGGCCGCCTCCCCGACCGTGCCCTGGTTGAGGTCCCTGAGGAGGGACCTGAGCTCGGCCTCCTCCTGCGACATCTACCATTGGATGAGTGGGAGCTCGCTGTTCATAATGCTGCTGCTGAAAGGGCCTAGCTGGAAACCGTTGCGGCTGAGGCAGGTGTTGCACTGGCCCACCCCCATTGTACTATACTCGGTCTGGGAACTGATTCTGAAGGTGGCCATGGCTTCCACATATGAAGCATCTTAGTCTTGAGCCTGAATGGAAAGGGCGGGGACCGGGAGATCAGAACTGGAACTGCTGGGGCATGCTCCCTACTGGTCGAAACCTAGAGGGCCCTGACGTTGGAGGCCTGCTGCTGGAGGGCTTCCCCTTCGACAAGACCAACATGATTCCCTCTCGCGATACACCTCCCAGCGTGTACATCCTCTCCACCACTTAATCTATCTTATGGACCTCCAAGTATGTATGTAAGGTGAAGGTAGTAAAATCATACTAAAGATAAGGTCGATGTACCTCATCCAAACATCTCTCTCGGGACTCCTCATCTGGAAAGAGGTCTGGAGAAAAGCAGAGGAGATCCTTGAACTTGTTCCCCAAATCTCTCACTAACATGCTCCCCTACTGGAGGGAGAGTAGCTTCTGCCTCTTCTCAGCCTTCATCATGAAAGAGAGGAATTCCACCCAGAACTCCCTCTCGAAGTCATCCCACGTAACCTCAACCTACCTCTCTTCCCCAAGGTAGAGTGTCCACCACTGATGCACTGCTCCCCACATATGGCTTATAGCCAGAGGAACCCAGTACTCTGTCGGAGCCCGGATCATGCTGAAAGCTATCACCTGCTCCTCCAACCATCTTTCTATCTCCATGTTTGAGGTGATTCCCTCTTACTTCCCAAGGGTCTGTTTCTAAAAGGCACGAAGAGTCCTCTGCCACTGATTGTCCTCATCCTCTCGGCCAGTCCTCTTTCAATCGGCCAAGTCAACCTCCTGGGCCTCGATCGCCCTCACTACTCATGGTTGTCTCCCAGGTGCCATAGATGCAAGGTAATCAAGGAATTCCTAAGACTGAGTAGTGTAGAATATTATTCTTAAATTTTATTAGACTTATTATTCATTTTAAATCCCCAAATAACCATGAAACACAAGAACACAAGTCATTATGATGCATGTACCTTCCCTAGGGTCTCCACCCTGCAATCTGTGTAGCCTTACTTGGTCGTTCAGTAGGCCCAGAGTCCTTGCATTGGATCACGGGGGACCCTAAAATCCTGTGTCCTAGCCGGTCTTCTCTGGACTATTTCACGCACCAAGATTGTCCAACACTATTTCCCTACCATCCCATAAAATCCTCAATTTTCCTAACTCTGTAATCCATCCTATCTTTTATCCTCCTCCTCTAATACCATTTTGTCATGACCCTCCTTCACCAAGATGAGAAAGGGGAAAACTAGTTTCCAGACTATTCTTTCTTCAAGTTGAAGGAGAGAAAATGACCCCCAAGACCCGCCTTCAATAGGTCCCGGAGTGGCGACTAGCACCAAGTGTATAGAATCACACACAAGATGGAAGTCATTACCCTTCCTATTTAAAAGGATCGGGAGATAAGATAGTAAATCCCAACAACACCAAAAGTGGAAGTACAAGTAAAGCCAAAAAACTATTCTCATATGCATGTTCCAAAGGTAAATGATACAAAAGTAAAAGAAAACCCCAAAAAAGTAACAAAAGAAAGAAAAACATCAACAACAACTGTCCCAATGTCTGAACTAGTATGACCCTTCACGATCCCAAAAGTCCTACTGGAAACCTGAAAACAGTTTTATATATGTAGGGTGGGCATACAAGTATACTCAGTAGAGAAAACAAAAAGCTCTCGTGCACAAGTGGGGAGGCATTATAATGCCCCATGAGAAAAGAGATATGTGAAACACCTAGAAAGGAAAACTACACACCCAAGCCTCACTAAGGCACGCTCCACAAATAACGCATGTCAAGAAATATAATAATAATAACACGTTGATGTTTGGGTACCCCGCGCCACTTCCCCACTGGTTATTGAAGACATCCTACGCATCGAACCTCTCCCTCCATTCTCACCGCAGTCCCACAACCACACCCCACCCGCACAGACCTTGGCCACAACCACACATCCCACCCGCAAACACCTGGGACACAACAACCACGTGTAACCAAACCCGTAAACACCTGGTCCAGAACAACCACTACCACGCCCGAAGACAACTGGGCCTCATCTTGAAGACACTTGGGAAACAACATGCCTGCACACACCTGGGTAACCACCACAACTACCCTGCCCAAAGAATCTTGGGCTATAATGGACCTCAAGCCATCACAGCTTTCCTGATGGGTCTTGGGATATTTCAGAAAGGGATCGGAAAATGAGATAATAACGAGCCACTCATAGGAGTGTTTGGAAAAACACCCTCCCCCATGAAATGGGGGTGTTCGGCACTAGGAGCTCAACTTTGGTGGGGCGCGAATAAGAAACATATGAACTACAATTATATAATATATATATCAATCACTCATCCCAACCTAGGATTTCCAAAACCTAATTAAGCACAAATACCCTTGTTACTATTCATTCACAAGAGGCACCAAACCCACCACTATGTCACCACTCATCCTGAAAAACAATTTCCCATTGATCCCATTCTTGTTTTCATGTTCATGTGATTCCATTTATGTAAATTTTGCTCTACTTGGAAACTAACAGGCATAACCACAAGCCATAAAAAGAGAAACACCCAAACAACAATTTAAGCATTGACACCCGGTTCTCTTGTAATGTCACAACAACAAAGGGATTCGTGAGATCCCTAAAAGTACTGGAACCAAACCAAGCCTTAAGATATGGCCCCACATAGCTTTAGATTCACAACCAACAACTGTTCCACAACAGAGGATCCTATCCGCATCCACATCACCCCATAAGAATCAAGCAGAAGAACACACCTTCTACCAAAACAAAGTATGGAAACTTCCAGGTTCAAGCACATCATTCATTAGGTTATTCTTTCTGTTCATTAACCGGGGTGACAACACAAGGATTTATTTTCACTAGGAATCCATTTAACCAACCGAGTTTTGGTTTTTAACCAATTTCCATGTTACGGTCATTTAATCATCAAAGAAGTCAAGGGTTCATTAGTGTGCAAGGAAATACCACCAACAGCCAAGATTTTCAGTGACCATAAGCCCATATAGTTCACAACATATAGAAACTATGAAAGAGTACAGCAGACTTGTCAAACTCACACTATCATTCTTTAACAATCTTTTTATTATATTTGTTAAGGATTGGTTTCATCCATTCCCAGAGAAATAGTAGCATACCCACCCCGCGTGATATACTGTAAGGAGAGATGAAGGAAAATATCTACCTGGTTGATCAAGGATCGAAGTTCTTCTCCATGTGACAAGAACTAGGGATGCATGACTTGTAGGGGAGGAACGTCGGGGACTCCAAGGGTGACAAGAAAGGCTCCAACACATGTGAACCACTTTCCCCATGAAGGGGAATGAAAAATTCACATAGAAGAAGAAAAGACTATCCTAGATGAAGAAGAAATAATTTCTAGCGTGATATAAAGATGAGATACCATTGTTACGGGATATAGAATTTTGAATGGCTATAAAGTCGGATCGTGGTTTCACCACGTGTTTGGGTGGTTATGCATGATGGAATTAATTTTCATTTAACAATTCTCCTCAAAGAGGTGGTCATAACAGCTATGAGTTAAATAGTTTTCTTTTAACATAAGGAAACGTGTAATAGGGTTGGATCTGGAAGGTATGGGGAAGGGCATGATGCCGAGGAAGAACCACATGTTTTGGTAAGTTAAGGGTTTCCCGGCTCTTGGGGGATTTTAGATATTATTTATGGGATTTAAATGGCTTTGAAATGGGGGGATTAAATCACCTTTATGTCAAAATATATGTTACTAGAGCGGAAAAGTTAGGAATTGGAAAAGAATGAAGACCGCTCAGTGAGGACATGGTGCCACCGTCACGGTGCCACCCTCACGGTGCCACCATCACAGTAGAGCTTTGTTTTGGAAAAAGTAAGGGCCAGGTGGGTCCGGTCCATTACATTTAGTGCTCATAAAAATGAATTTTTCACTACACCTCTAGTGAGGAAGTATTCTACCACCATTTTTTCCCTTTGCTTTCTAGGATCATTCTACAAAGCGTGTCTCCTCATAGGTGAATTATTTTTCATAGAAACATTTATAGATCAAGAAAATAAATAATGTACTGACTAGGATGCATCCTAGAGTATGTTTAATAGAATAGAATAGGTTAGTTTGGTCTTTAGTAATGTTTAGAGTTGTTGGAATCTTAAAAACTGAACTAGAACAAAAAAAGGCACAAAAGTATAAATATAATCCATGTAACCCTTACATGGTAGAGAAATGTTATAGTTCTAAAAAATGGAAAAATCAATATTTACATGTCATGTATCCAATACAAGACTTGTAACTCTATGGAACATTAAAATGTCATGAACCTATGTTCACATACACTATCCCCCCTCCCTTCCCTTATTTCATGTGAGACCCCCCTCCCCCACATTCAGAATTTGTTACTCTCTCTGTATACTTTTCTACCAGTCACCCCTTTTCCCTCCATCTCTCATCTCCCCACTACATAGCCTCTCTTATCACTCTATACCCGACCTATTACATGTTTCTTTTCATCCAAAGTAGACAATACTAAAATTTTCCACACCTATCCCACCAAATGCTATCCCAGGTATAATGAGACACCTATGCCACCGAAACATCGTACTTATCCTCCTCCACTTCTCAAAAATAATTCCACATCATCATGTACCTCTGTATCTGCCTCTACTTCCTCCTATAAAAATTCTCATTCGACATCCAGTAGGTTGTATGGTTACTTCCCTCCCCCTCCCTGATCCTTGCCATTACTTCCCCTCACAAAAACATCATGCCAGGTTATTCTACCTCCATTAAAAGCCTATGAAGTACTATAAACCACTAGACCTCACTGTTCTTGAGTAGATCTAGATCCACCAGGAGTTCCCTCTGACCACATATACTAACTTCACCTCTTTCCCATGACCCAGGTACATTAGGATCTATTAAAAATCCCTTCTTTCTATTCCTAGTCACCATTGAGATAGCCATAGACTTTATTTGATACATACATCGAGGAATGACTTAGAATATTACCCTTATAAATCATTTTACCCGCCTTTAAATCTACTCCTCTAATATATTCACCTCCCCGAACTTCCTAAAATTAAATTTCAATCCTAGAAAGGATGATGATAAACTGTTTCGAGTGAGGATTTCTAGAGATCTATAGATCCCCTATGATTGCCTCACAATTAATATCACCACACTAGTCTTCATATCTATCCCTAGAATTTAACTCACACCTAATTGGCTTAAGGTGATGATCACATGAGAGTTATACAAATAAAGTTCATCATTCTTTCCTTCTCAATGGGTGGCCTATGTGTCAATGTGGCCAAGCTATTAAAAATGTTCTACCAGACCCAGGTGAGGAAAAATCTAGGTATAATGATGACCGTCTCATTCATTACCCATATATAGAGGAATATCAGTGCCTTTGATGCCTTTAAGCCTCTCAGTTCCCCTGTACCAATGGAGAGTGTCATCCTCCTTTTGATCCATAAGATGGAACAACTGATGAAGAGTGGCGACATCTACTGGTGTGCATCGTTTTATGTTGAGGATGTTGATGTGGCTCCAACTCAGCATGCATTCAAACTAGTTTGCACTTCCCATTACCCTATTAACACTGCTACCACCACCTACACCATAGGTTATGCCCCTATTAACAATACCATCTCACTCACCACTGCTCCCCCTACCCTACATTTACTACTACCACTACTCCCATTATTTCATCTATTTCACAGAAATCCATTCCCAAAGACATATTTCAATTTCAATAGTCTATGTTGGAGAACTGGAAATATCTTTACCACTATCTATGAGTTCCATAAACCAATCCATCTCACTTCACCACCCACTCCCTTCACCAACCCATGCTTCATCTTCTAACCTTTACCCACCTATAGTCCCTGTTTATTCATCCATACCCACACCAAATCCCTCCCAAGAATAACTACCACCTAAGTATACCAAAAATGTTGCCTAGAAATAGTACCTATCAGAGTATGCTAGATGGGGAAAGGGACTCTTAATTCCATCTCCATCAGAGGTGAACCTGATAGATCCAGCATCCAAACACATGAAAACAATACAGATTGGAACCTCACATCTCCCATCCATGACCATGCCAGCTTCTAGCACCACAACACCCACCTTAGTGGTCGATCCTCCATCCCCTTAAACCAATGATGATGTCAATAACAATAGCCAGCTACATGCACCTTATATTTGGGAGGAAAGTATTAATGTGGATGTCAAGAAGATTTCTTTTACTATGTTTTTATGTCTGAGTCATGTCCCCTTTTATACTATGATTGGGTTTCCATTATTTTCCTATATGTAATCATTTTTTATTTATTTTCCATTATTTATATATATGTATGGGATAAATATTTTTGGCTACATTACTTGTTGGATTATTTTCATTTCACTATTTATTTACTTTATCCAAGTCTAGTTCTCATTACTCTTATATCGTTGTTGACTTACAGGTATTTCCACTATCTTCCTTCTTACATCAGATAACCTTCCATCGATCTAACATTGAGTTCCATATTGAGGATCTATCACTTCAGATTCGAGCTCAGTAGGTGTCCCCTCCATGATGTTGCCAGATTCTATTACAACAACATGAGATTCATGGGAAGTACCATCCTAAGGTGGTTAATACAACCAAGTTTCTCCACGAGCTTAATAACACAACCTCCTATTCCTATTAGAGGTATCTGACCTTTTATTACATAGAATAACTCGATTGATCCCTTCGTCTATCCACCTACACGACAACATTATTGTTAAATATTTTCAATAGGCAACCAATATTCCTTTTTCTTTTATTTCATTCATGTTCTTAGATTATTTCTTTTTCATTTTTCTAGAATTTTTGTTCATAGGGAATCTCCAACATTGAAAAACTCTCCCTCTTGCATTTATATGAGGTGGTTTTTCTTACTGTCAATTGTCTGCACCTACCATTTTTATTCTTCAATTTTTTTAACATGAATTGATAATGTTTTTTCTAGTTTAGTAATTTTTTTCATAAAAACTTCCACCAAATATCCACAGGGCATGAAATTCAATACAGGGAGCCCTTAATTCACAAATTTCAATTTGAAATTGTTATTTCTTTTTTATCAATACGATACATACTATATATCCCACTAAACTTTTTGGAATTATGCTTAACTATCTCATTTTATGTGTGGTAGAGTCTTTCTTGTGCATTATGGTTGAAACACAAGGATTATTAAATATTATAACTTATCTAGTAGAAATTTTCCATTAAAATCATCCTTTAAACATTAATTATCATTGCATCCATTTAAATAAAAAATAAATTTTTGAAGGATATTGGTGAAACCTATTTTTATTACTTTTTAAAAATTTTATCATGATTGTTCAGTTTAGTTAATTAATTAAAATTAATGATTCTTCTAATTATTTTGACTGAATTATTACTATATTTTATACCCTGGATTATTTCTTTTTATTTTTGTATACTTCCATTATTTAGGGGATCCATGAATTACACTGTCACATTCTTTTCTGAAAATATTTTTTGAGATATACTTTGGGCATGTAACCCATCATAACATTAATTAAGATATTATTGAGGATATGATTGAACAAATACATTTGTAAAATTATTAAAGAAATATTTGTGAGACACTTTTTCATAATACCCACATGTACATATTTTCTTCTACCAGTCATAGTTCCATGAATAACAGTGTCTATATGGAGTTATTTCAATCCTATTATCCATGCCTAACTTTCTCTTGGAATGATGCATGATTACCCTTTGAACAAGTGAGGGGGAATTTTCAAAAATGATGGAAAATAAATGATATCACTATGAATACTAACGTTGAAACATTTCCATGTTTATATGATGTGGTCCATGAATAATTTGGTAATTTTCCATACTTACCTTATTCCATTCAAAAAAAATATAAAAAAATAATGAAACAAAATTGGGTTGTGTATTAAGAAGGTCAAAAATCAACAATACTATAACAATGAATCTAATGATGGATCATATGTGGTAAGGGGATAGATGATATATATTTCCTATACAAGAATTTTGAAAAAAAAGAAAATGAACATAACATGGCACATTTTTGATACCTAATTGATATACTCATAAACCCACTTTGATCAGTGGAGCATGAACAGATTTTTTTAGGAGTCAATTAATTGCATTTTTCATAACATTCCTCCAATATAAAATATAGATTACCATCCATGTGATCTTAATTTTTATCTCTTTCCCACCTCCCCTCATACTCAGAGTCATTTGAACCATATTTCTAAATCCCTCCTAATTGATTTTTTATGTGGCTTTATGATGTGGATATATTGTAATTTCATGCTTATGTTTAGGAACATGTATTAAGGGTATGAGAATAACTATATTTATATTACACCATGAGTGATGATAGAAAATTTAATACAGTGTATGTTGAAAAATGGGTATAGTATTTAAGGAAAGGTTATGAAATTATAGTTAAAGGGATACATATATATATATATATATAATTGAACTATGTGGAATAATTACTTTTCTTTATTTGATTTATTCCATAGGATTGACATTTTTCTTAAAATTAATTTTATTTTCTGGATTGTAGAGCATGTTTCTTTTTTTAAAAATGGTTTCATTTGGAATCCTTATTGATAAGATATTTTCTTGAGGACCATAAACTGTTCGGGTGTTGGGTAATTTGATTGTTTAAATTTTCTTATCTATGTTGGATACATTTTTATAAAGTTTATTATTGTTTTATTAATTAATTACCTAGGTTTTTGTTTTTATTTGTAGGAATTAGGAATTTTTTAATGAAATTTATAAATGCTAAAAAATATCCAAAACATGCTTTACAAGCCATGAATAACATACGGGACATGTAGTCCTCATTCAAAAATTGCCTATTAATCTACAGACAAACCCGTGAAGACTTTACATGACATGAATATCCAAAAAACATGTAAATACATTACAAATCACACATAATTCAAATTAAAATCTCTATGTACGTGAATCCAATAAACTATGTACATAGTTTAAAAGGAATCCAGGTTTTTCATGCTGTGATGAATTTAAATGACAAGTTTTAGGTTACACCCAGTCAAAGATATGGGCCAATTTTCTAAAGGATATTTTGGATCTCAAATACACAATGCACAACATTCTAAAATGATATTTAGATTTTGGTCAAATCACACTTAAATACAGTAGAATACTTAAAGGATGTATACAACGTGTATAATTCCGGATTATATATTTTCTATCGCATATGTTGCACTTGAGAGACCAGAGACCTACGTTTTCTCTCATTTAACTTGTTCCTTTTTAAAATGTATTTTTCTATCCAACACTATTTTGTTTCATTTATTTATTTTTTATCATATATATTTCTATCTTTACTATTATTCATCCATTATTCGTCTATTATGATTCTATTTCTCTTTTGACACTTGTTTTTAATACATGTCATCTTTCTTCATCATGTCTTATCATTCCTTCCATTTTTATTCAATCCAAGTAAGTTTTTTGTTGTATTTACATAATGTTTTATTGTTTAGTCATGAGTATTACTTTTTAAACTATACATTACCTATTTTTTAAGTGTTTAATGATTATTCTAAAAACAAATTATATTCATTTTAGTTTTATCAATACCATCGAGTGAGACTATTCTGCATTAGGTTAGGGGTCAAGAGTAGGGGTATTTCTAAGAAAAATGAAACCATGAGTTGAACCTTGGTAACACTTTATCAAATAATTTGGTTAAAAAATGATAAGGAAATTATTTTTATATCCGTTATCACAAGAATTGAAATGGAAATAGCTTGGCCTAATTGGTATTGTTCAGGATATGACCATTATCCTGTTATGCTTTCTACATATAAGATAAGAGTAATGCATCTAGGTTATTATCTATACCCTATCTTAGGTATATTTTTAATGTAGGTATATCCAATTTTTTTACCAAAACCAAGTGGTGACCCTTTCACCTCTTCATAGCCTATGTTGTAGGACTATTCCTTACTAGATTTTGGATTATCTTTTTCCTAAAGCCCTGAAATTAACCCTTATTCCTTCTTAGTTATCATATTTAAATCCAAACTACCTAGTTCCAGATAAAGCATATCTTGAATAGTGTACATGATAAATATTTTTGAAGGGTTTAATTTGAGTAGTTTATTTCTTACCAGTGATCTCTATGGGTTTAACCCAGTACTTCATATTTACTACTCCCTAGTAGTAATTATTGTTTGGGACTATACATTTATAAGCTGGTAAAATTCTATGTGTATTAAATTATGTATGTAGTTGAATCATTCATATAAGAACTACCCAAATAAATTACCAACTTACACACCCTAATACTAGAAGCTTTGTTTTTTTTCATAAATCCAATATCGTAAAACATTAGGTATATTCTAAAATAGGTTGTCCGAGAAGATGTAAAATTCCTAACTATGTTTTTTTTATTTGTACTTCTTAACATTAATTTATGGTTATATAATAAAAAATATCTTTTATATAAATAGCTATTATTATTCTATAATAATTTTTTATATACATATATTCTTCCACCAAATGGTAAATATTAACATCACTTGTGTGTATGGTGGACTACTACCTCATGAACTAATGTAGAATATTTTTCATTAAAACCTCTCATGGATTTGAATGATCATGAATTTGAATTATGTATATGATATTTATAGCATAATTATACATGTTTAGTCATTATATCTTATATTTCTTTTTTATTTCCTTATCAGAGGGGATATGATATTGTCGCTCATTTGTACAATGCACTACCACCTCCTAAAGTGCAGTGATTCATTTTTCACTAAAGCTTTACAGAGAAAGAAATAAAGATAAATTTAATTAATTTTTATGATATATATTAAATAATTATGATATTAATTACATATGTTTTTAGAAAATATAATATATCATTTTCTTTCTTCACATTTTACCCACTAAAAGATGTTAACGTCATTAGTGTTTGTGTGGAGTACCACCCTCACAAAGCAATATGACTCAATTTTCATCTCCATAACAAAAGTATGATATATATAAAATTATCTTTAAATAAATAATATGGTATTAGGTATAATAATATCATTCTATAATGAAAACAATAATACTTACCTAATTTCTATAATGATTTTTAGAAATGTTACTCATTCATATGTTTGACTTACCTTCTCCATGATCATAACGTACTTAATTTATCAAAAAAACATTGAATATTGGTCTTAAAAGTAATATTGATTTATAGATATGATAATTATTGCATTATTTTTTGGGATATGTTGAATTAATTACCTATTTGTCCAATTGTCAACCAATAGAAGTCATTTTTGACACATAAGTCAAATATCGTCGAAACACCTACTGTAAAATTAATTGATTAATTAATTGTATGTAACATATAAATTAATTAAATAAAACTAATAATAAACACTAAAATTTTTCTTAATAAAGTATGTAATTAACACATTTTCATTATTTATGAAAATAAATAATGTATTTCATGAATTGGGCTTAAGGTAATGGAATTCGTCTCAATTTCCCTCCATTGATACATATTATAATGTTGTGCACCTAATTTCATTTATGTGGTCTATATAATTTTCCATTGAAATTAAATTTCATGATTCCATAATAATTTATATTATTTTATGTTTCAATTCGAATTAATTCAACCCAGTGGATTTTACTTAAAAGTTACTGAGTGGTAATGGGTTCTATAACACGATTTCCTTTCATTTTGTTATATTATATATTCATTTTTTTTTTGATATTATAACATTATCAATATAATTTATTTTTAATATATTATATTTTATATCCAATTTTTTTTGTGGATTTAAATTTTATACACATAATCTATTCATTGGTTAATTGTCACTTTAGCATTATGTACACTATAAGGTTTTTATTTCACACTCTCATTTTAATTAGGATTTTTTATACCTTAGTTCCAATTAAATGAAATTATTTTTTATTTTTCTAGTAAATCCATTTAATTTTCTTCTCCTATGGTTTTACATGATGATTTAAAGTAGTAGTAAAATTTTTTCATTGTTTTGAACTTAAAAGTGTTGAGAAAATATGTTCATAAAAATTGAACTTCATTTATCAGTTTGTTCAAAAATCCATTTTCTTCGAAAACCATGTTTTCTAAAAATGTTTTCTTAACAGCAATAATAACGATTTTTTCCCATGACAGAATCATTTAAAAAAATTTAAGGAATCTTTGTGTCATTTTCCAAACAATTCTCATTTGTCTTCTACTAAAAATGTGAAAGGAATGATTGTTTAATTATGTATGGAATGTATAGAATTTACTCTCTCTATAACCAATCAAGGTTTTAGCGATTAATTTATATGTTTGATGGTTATTTTAAAATAAAAATATTTTAAAAATGTTTTTTGAACATTTATTTTTTAAAATGTGATTTTCGAAATGAAAATGGTATTTTCATAAAAAATAGTTAAATATCTTTTAATGGTACTTATATTTCTAAATGACAACAATCCATTATTTTAATTATACAAGACTATGGATATATTTTATTAATACCAATCTTATTCGTTATATGGATTTTTTATGATCATTTTGACTAATGAAACGGTTTATAATCACCTTATTTAATCCTTTTTTTATCATTATCTTTACCTTGAAATATTAACTTTCCATTGATCATTGGACTTTAAATTACCACTTAAATTTCTATATTATTTTTCATGTGTATTATTTTAGAATAAAAAATATATCATTTCTAAATATAGTCTGTTACATTGAAATTAATTTAATTAAATATGGAAATATTGATAATATGTATTCTTTCTTGAATATGGACATTAAATTTGTAAGGTAAATTATTCCATAATTAATTAGATTATTTTATTTATTAGGAATGATATAAAAATGATGATTTTTGTGGGAAATTGTTGTATATATCCCCATGATGATTTTGTGGTCTCATAAGGTGAATCAATAGTCTATCATTAAATGATATTCTATATTTAGTTTTAAAACCTCCATTGAAATTTATTTATAGTAGTGGTATCGTGTTCTAGAGATCAGGAAATCTAATAATTAAGAACATCCTTCACTAAGAATTCATTTATTCTTATCCAGAATATTTTTCAATACTATTATCTCCAAATGCATTTCATTCTCATTTTATTGATTAAAAGGAATGTGTTTATTAGATATTTACCTTTCCATATTGATTTTCCTTTATCCAATTATCATAGTAATGATATTGATTAAGTTTTAGGTGTTTTCAGTTTCTTAACATTCCTTGTTGATTATGAGAGTCACATTATTTAATTTTCATGTGTGTCAAGTTATATACCTTCCCATTTTTATTATGATTATATATTAATGATATCATCCACTATGCCTAACCTTTACTAAGAATTTGATTTCACCATTGTTTTGTTTCTTTTCCTAAGAATTCATGAAGTATACTATAATTTATATGAAATCATATAATATATGAAATAATTATCTTCATGAAAATAAATTATGTTGTAATTTTTATTTTCAAATATAATATAGTAATAATATATGTATCTATTTTACCAATAATACTAAACTATTTAGTCCATAAGGATTTGATTAATTGTATCTTATTTTAATGAAATAAAGTTAGAAATTGGATATGGGTTTCTTGAGTCAGGGTCCTCAAAGTTGGTATCAAAGGATGTTTAGTAGAAACCTTAGGTACTATATTTTGGAAAACATAGATTAGGGAACATAAACCTATGATTGAGTTTGAGTACAATCATATATGTACCTCAGAATGTTTTGGTAAGCAATATAGTATGTATTTTTTATTATAAATACATCTCTGTATTGATATTATATGTTGTTGTGGTTCTAGAATATATGTACCTAAAGGTAATAGCTCTATAATGGGTGCGTTGGTCTTGACCTGATCATCACATGGTGTACAAAAACAAACCTTACCACACACATGGTTTCACACTCCTAGGGGATATGATTTGGATAATTCTCATTTTATTTATAAACCATTATGAAATATTTGAATGGATGATGATAATGAATAACATAGTTTAATCCAAAGGTTTATTATATTAAAAATTCATGACTTAGATATCATATACTTTATTATATGGTTTACCACTATGATTATTGTTTATCACACTATGCTTCTAGGTTTTAATCAATGTTTGGAACCCTAAATAATCTGTTAACATTGGACATGAACAACAATGTGATGATTTTGATAAACCAAATGGGATGATGATAGAAGTGAATGATATCAGGATTATTCCTAATTATTTATACCAAAAATTACAGTACACCATAACACTCTTAGAGGTGAGGGGTGAATTGAAGTTTCTATATTTTATTTTAAAGAGATTTATCTTGTTCCCACATTGGTAGAAACATATAAAAATTGTTTAACGGAATCATATAGTCATTAAATATTCTCATGAAGAGAGACAACACAAAAAAATTTCTTGGTTCTCCACTAATGGTTAATTCCAAGAGAATACACCAATAGTGTCTTCGTTTTACATAAATCCACTAAGATTCACTAATTATTTTAGAATACATAAGCGCAAACATAGAAACTATATTTCAATCTCACTGACTTTATTAGAATTTTTGGGATAGAAAATTTCTTCTATCAGAACACTTCCATCAACTCACCCATCTCACTACCTTGGGTGATGACTCACTCAGTTTAACAACATTATAGTCACATCAATATATCAGGAAATTATGTTATTGTCCCTGATAAGAATGAGACACTACATACAAAATTTTCTTGAATTGATGCACTTGTATGAATAGATAAATCAAACTAGATATTCAAAATTTGATAGTCATGAAACTCTTGAACTTGCATCAATATTTGGTACGTTAATTCAACTCTTGAACTTTTTAATTTTTTTGTGAAAGTTTGACTTTCACGCAAAAAATTCATAAACCTTTCATGGTATTAATAGATACACGGAACGTTCTTCATGTAATTCTCTTTTATGGGACTCTATGGCACACAAATATAGAATTTTTTATAGACATCATATCTTTATTTGAAACATTACTTTGAATGAAGGGGGTATCAGCTTATTATAAACATGGTTGACACTGTGGGAAACTACTTTGTGCACCTTATACTATGTATGAAACTCCCCCTATATAGAACTTCTAATTTTTATGCTCCTTTTAGTGTGCTAACTCTATCTCTATTTTTTTACTTTATATTACTCTTAATGTATCTGGAAAATCCATCTTTCACACAATTTCAGATCTTGAACAAAACACTTACCATTTCCATATTTTTATGTGATAGTCCTAAAATTTCACTTGTACATAAATTTTTGAAACACATTAACACTTGCACATAACTTTTTTCACTTAAAAACCCTTCCTTTTCCAAAATCAACTTTCTCTATCCTCAAATTTGGACCCTAAAATTTTGAAAAAAAACTTCGAAATGTAGCCACCGTCAGCACTAAAGCCATACAGAACTATAAGATCACATTCATTTTTAACTCCTTTATCAATCCAATGCGGATTGAAAAAAACACAAACAAGAGTCTGTTTCCATATATTAAAGGCCTTAGTTTCTATAAGATTCCCAATTGGGATTGGTGAAAATTTGTATAAAAATTCCATAATGCCCCATCCTAGATCAAAAACATGATCTGAAAGATAAATCACATACATCACTATATGTCTATATGAGAATATCTTGACATAAAAAACAAGAGTGATAAAAGTTAATCTCATGCCTTAATAGACCATTGTAACCATCAAATCTAGAAAATCATTGAATTGCACTTATTTATCGCTTTGACCATAAAATCAATGAACCTATATTTGTACTTTTAGTTGTCAAAAAAAATCCCCCTAAATATTATCTATCAATATATCTGGATAATATCAATAAATACATTAAAATAGTTAACAAAAAGGGCATATGGGATGAACTGTAACCTCTTCTTGCAATGGGAGGTGGTTGAACACCGAATTTGAACCAATGTTTCTCAAAAATTAGTTTTTCTAAGGAATATGTCAGTATGGAATCTACTTGGTCCTAACATACAACATTTCCCATTTTAATCATACCTTGTTGAATTTTTTATACAGTGACATCTGATATCAATATGTATGGTATGAAATTTATGAACTGGATTCTTTGTAAGATTGATTATTCTCTATTTGTCACAGTGAATTATAATAGTTTGTTTCACCAAATCACCAATTTTAGGAAATTGTTTCTTCATCCAAAATATCATAGTGAATTTCATTGTTTTCGAGATATACTCTACATATGACATACTAATAGAATTTATTCATTTTTCCGGCTCAACCTTCCTAGACATTTATTTCTAATGAAGAATTCTCCACCAAATGTGGACTCTCTATCCACCACAACACCTGACCAGTCATCATTAGAAAAATTACAATAATTCATTATATCTTATGGGTTTAAATTATAATCTGAAATTCATTGTAACATAATATACCTTATGATTCTATTAACAGATTCTAAATTATAATCCTTTTAATTACATTGGAATCGAGAAGCTAAGAAAATTGCAAAGAAAATATATATCTATGTTTCAATCAAGGATACCAAGCTTCCAATGATCCACCTCTATAATGTGGGATCCAAATATTTATCATCCCCATGTATTTTAATTTTTTTCATAATGGAAATCAGATTCCGCACTAGTTTTTAGTTTTGCATGTTGAATTTATTCAGCATCACTCTTGCATATTTTTTCTGGGAAATAATAGTGTATTCTTTCTTTTAAACAACCTATAGCTCCAAATATTTTCTGAGTTTACCAATCATGTACATTTCAAATTCCAATTTAATGTTATTATAAATTTCTTCGATTGATCACTACCTAATTCTGCTAAATAAAATATAATCAATATACACAATAAACATAACATGATATTTCTGAAAATTCTTCACTTAGAGGTTATATTAAATACCTCTTATTTTAAATTATATATTTTTTAAAATAACAATCCAATTGAGAATACTACTCTCATGGTCCCTTTATCAAAATAAGATTATCTTTATTAACTATAAAAAACTTTTTCTCAACATTTTCAATGAGAAGTTCGAAAGGTTGTTCAATGTGGACTTCTTCTCCAAAAAATCAATTTATGAATAATTGTTTGATATCCATCTAATAAACAATGTACACTCTTTTAATATTCAAGGAAAGGATGATCTTGATTAAAACCAGTCTAGCTACTAGTGAAATATTTTCTTCAACATAAATTCCTTCAATATATGAATAGACATTACCCACCAAGGGAGCCTTGTTTATTATCACATTTACATTCCCATCTAATTTTCTTTTGAGGATTAAATTTTTCCCAATCGTAATTTGATTTTATGATATCTTGACATGATCCCATGTCTAGGTATTATAATTCTAATTCGGTTTTTCATCAATGGCCTTACATAAGGATTTATCCTTCACTAATTCTTCAAATGGGGTTGGTTACACAATTGAATGGAAATAAAAAATATTCTTCATCCCTCACTATCCTCATCTATGTGGGTGTGTTCTAATCCCCAATGATGTTGGAATAGTCGATTTCTTCTCTTTTATTCATCCTATGAGTTTTTTATAGTGTTTATTCATTAATGGTATCATAATATAATTTGTCTTATGAATCATATTCATTTTTAATACATAAATGTTTTACTAGCCTTATACTATTTCTACATTTTAATATGTCCCTTGTCCACATTGTTCTTCATCTTCAATTATATCAATATATGAGATCCTTGTGGTATTTATTGTTTTTTCCTCAATGGTATTGACTTAATTTCATTAAAAATATTTATAAGAAAATTAGTGTAACTTTTATAGGCTTTATTCCTCATTGAATATCTAATGAATATTCCATAATCTTTAGTATCACCATACATTCATTGATTCAATCATCATTTAGATTAAACATTTACAAACAAAAACATGAAAATAATTTAGAGATGGATTTCTTACATACTATATCTCATATAGTGTCATGGATTCTCCAATAAAAATCAATGTTTGATTCTTATTTTACGCCACCACTTGAATAGACTCTTTCTTGTAATGATGAGAAAAACCAAACATAATCAACATAGTTCTACCCATATTGTTCAATATTTTATTTCTATTTTTAATGACCCCATTTTATTGATGGGTTCTATTTGAATAACATATTGATTTATCCCATGTTATTTCAATGTTATTTTCAAATTTAATGGATGTGTATTCACCTCTATTGTCAGATCATAGAATTTTGATTGTGCATAAATCTTTATTCTAATCTCTATGAAGATATCTATTCATATAATCAAGAACCCATCATTTCCTGTGATTAAACTTTACACTATCCATTATACTATAAACATCAATAAAATTAATAAAGTACCATTATACATATGTTTTATCCATGTTCATTGGACCATATAAATCTGTGTAGATGAGATCAATTTGATTAGATTCCCCTTTACTTAATGATGATATGAGCTTTTAACCATCATTCCTCACATACATGAGTCCCATGTAATCCCATGATCATGATTCATATTGGGGATGTCAAAAACCTATTAAGCTAATATATGTGTTACATTTTATATTGATTAATGTAGGGATGTAATTGGAGAAGGCCACACTTTCACTCTCCCTTCCATCAGTTTGGAGTAGGGCATGGCCGCACCTCTTCCTCCCCTCCTCAAGCTGCTTTGACTATGGAGGGGAGATCCTGCTTATTTTTCTCACTCATTTTCTCCTTGTTTCCCCTATTTCTACCCTTTCACAGACCCTTCCTCCCTTCCTCATTTTCCTCCAATCAAAATAACCCCTACGGAACAATCCTTTGTGAATGGAGTTTCTTTAGTACATATTTCCCATCTAGAGATCATGGAAGCTCTGGCGTTACTAGATCTCACGTTGGTAGCACGATTCAGAAAGGATCGCCCCTCGGTCGATGTGTTTGACCATTTTCTGTTATCCTCTTGTAATTTGAAGGATCGTGTGACTATATTTATTTTAGATGCTAGACATATACAACTTAGATTCTCTAATGAAGATGACCCCATGTTTTCACTGGACTTCGCTCCACATTCTGTGAAGGGTTTTAGGTTCTCTCTATTCTGATGGATCTCCGACTTTCTACTGAGGTGCGATCCTTCAACCTCATCTCTATGGATATCACTACATGGTTTTACCGTTCAATTTTAGAATTTGTATATCCTTAAATTGAGAGGAAATATGTTAGGTTGCTACCTCTTCTCTGATTCCCACACTAAGGCCATTTTTCATCCATTTGCGCCAGGATCTATGTTGATGATGATTTATAGAAAGGCACCCTAGTGTCCATTTCCCTAAAAATAGTGGGATAGATCTGAAATCATCAGAAGGTATGATATGACTCCTAGATTCCCTTCTGCTCAAGTTGTTGTCACATAGGTAAAAATGTCTCCAGGTCCCAGTGAAGCCTCTCCAGTCGACCCCGGTCTGGTCCTCCCATTCTTATGGATGGTGGAACTGTTGAATTATAAAATCCCCATGTAGAAACGATATAAAATAAGGTAAAGGATGATATTGAAATGTGTTGTACTTGGGATAATCAGGGGATAACCAATTTTTCAGCTTCCATACTGTCCATGGAAAAGACTCTGACTGAAAACACAAAGGTGGAAGATGTGTTTAATTGGCTAAAACAGAACCTGGGAAGCTCCTTGGAAAACAAGCTATCATCGATTCCGAGTAGATAGCTATTATCAGTAATCCAGTCGATAAGAAGAATCTAACTCAAGGTGCTCATATATGTGCTTCTATAGGGTCTGGCAACAATGAGGAGGCTGAACCTCCAGGGAAATCATTGTAGGAGGTGCCTTTGCAAAATGTTGTGGTACCTCCTACTGAGAAAGGGGGCCTGGGAAGGGGAGTGTGGGAGAGCTTCTTAGAATGTAGGTGGTTCCTGGGTTAACTGTTTCAGTGCCACATCCTAGTAATGGGAGTCGGGTGGAGGGGAGTGTCCTGGGTTGAAACACCCCAAGATTTCATATTATGTTATTTTCATTAAAGTAATTCAATAGCTTGCGCTACACAGAACACCGAGTTTGAGTGCACCACGGCTGACCAAACTAGTTGTTCAAAATGGATTATGAATAGTATTAACTAAATTTTGAATTTTATATGCTATATATAATTTTCTAATCCATATTATGTTTTTGTGAGACATAATATAAGAACAAATTCATTTTTTCAGATAAAAGAAGTATTTTTCAAAAAATGAAATTTTACCACCTTCTAATGGAAACCCCTTTTTAAAACAACTAATATGAAATTTTATATATTCAATTTAATGAAATTAAATTCTTCTTTAGAATCAGGATATAATAATTTATTTGGAATAAATTTCGCGTACTTTTCTGATAACTTTCTTATTTTGATGAATGCCGAAAAATACTAAAATTTAATTGAAAACAACTTTTTTAATCGAAATAATTTATAAGTTTATATTATGAATTTTAATGTTTTGGAAGTATAATTTGATTATATTTTTATCATTTAATAAAATGTTGTTCATTATAAGTAATTTCACATTTAATTTTGACATAAACACATGTCAATATTTTGATTGTTTTTACTTTTTAAAAATCTGGTTTTCGGTTTCGACAACAAAATTTTATTTTAAATTAATTAATGAAACATATATGTTTTTAATTTGGTAAAATAGAATTAATTTTTCAATTTGGAATATCAATATTATCTTAGGGTGAATTTTTCGTAGTTTTCTGAAAACATTCAATTTTTGATGAATAGTGAATAACACTACGTTATAGTTTAAACCCGAATTTTTATTTAAATAATTATTTATTTTAGTTAAATTTATTTTATGTCAAAATAGATATATAATACCTATATAAGTTAAATTTAATTCATTGGAATAATTTTATATTAAAATTAGATGTATAAAATTTTATTGAACTTTTTACCGTCTTTTACCCACCTTCTAGGAGCATTTTCAAATTTTCATAAAACATAATTTTACCGCTTCTATGAGTTGAATTTCAAAAATCTGAGAGACAATATTGACATAAGTAAGTAAAACATGGTTCAATAAGATGAAAATAATTTTTTTTGAATAGTAACTTTTGACTTTTATTTACCACGGTTAAAATTAAATAGGGTAATTAAAGGTAAAAATGATGTTATAATTACCCTAACACATTCCCTATTTCTATTGAATTAGTTTAATTCGACCAAAATCGACATTAGAAAAACAAATATGATCCTTTTTGGTCCACTTGGATTAGATTTGAACATTAATTATTATTATTTTTTAAATAAGAGTTAAAATAGTTAAATTCAATGTTTAATAACTAAACCATTTTTAATATTGTGTTATACAAAAGATAAATTCGACTATAAATATTCATTATAAAGATAAAAAAATTTCCTAAATAATTGTCTTTTTATTTATAATTTTTATAAACTAAATAATTAAATTTATTTATGAAACAATCATGATGCAGTAATTACCTTATTAATGATATATTAAAATAATTGATATTATAAATATCCAAATAAATGTAATTTAAGAATTTTTTTAATTACACAGATTTCATAGGTTAATATTATTTGTTAGAGGTGATTATATAGTTTTTTTTGAAGTAATCATTCTGTTATGATTTTCACAAAAACCAAATACTAAATAATGTCAAAATTGTCAAAAATGAGTGTTTAAAACAAATACTATATTTTTGGTTCATATCATATTCCTAAAAATATATGGTTCTTCCAAAGGGCTTAAATAATATTATATAGGTCATTAATTAATCACTTGAGGTTATCTTTGAATTTTAGTATAATTTTATTAACCATATAGTGTAAGAATAAAAGAACATGCGGTAAAAATATAACTATTTAACTAAGAGTTAAATCTAAAAGATAAAGTTAAAATAGTAATCTAAACTTGTATAAAACCTATTGGATGAAATGGTTTCGACCCATACCCACCTTATCTTATACAGAAATTATTTTTGAGCCATTATTAACCGAAAATTATTTTTTTATAAAATAATATTTCAAGGTTTTCCTAAAGTGACCCTCACCCCTCTTATAAAAGGTCACTTCCTTTTCTCTCAAAATAACACCTTCAAAGCCACTTTTCTTGGAAAAAACCCACTCAAATATCCTCCCCACATTTCTCACATCAATCATGATTCTTTACTTTGATCATGAATCCAAACTAAGGATCCTTATTGATCAAATCGAATGGAAACACCCAAAGAAGAGGTAAGATTTTCACCACCCTCTTTTATGTTCTTTTCTTCTTCCACTTCCTCTTTCTTTGATGTTTCAATACCAAAATAATAAATAAATTACCTAATACATACATTTATGTTATTATAAATATGGTTCAACCATATTCGTTATTCTATCCTTCCTATAAATGATAAAGTCACCACACGTACGTACGTACGACATACCGTCTCCCCACCGTGGTGTAGTTTTTCATTCAAACTATTCCTTATTTGGATGGGTATAATAATGATTATAACTGATGTAAATAATAAATATAACATTTTAATAATGATTTATATATGATATACCATCCAATTACATACTATTCCACCATCAATATAATGATATTGTTGCTCGTGCGTACGTACATATTACCTTCTGCACGATGCGATGTGATTCACTCACATGTTCACTATTCAACGATGATTATAAAAATATATATTATTAATAAGTATGTAATATATGACATAATAATTCTACTGGAGAGAGATATATATATATATACTTACATATATCTTATTCACTTACTTCCGTTCAATACGATATGGAAACGGAAACAGTGTTTACACGTACGTACGACCTATCGTCTCCATAAATGGTGCCATCCATTTAATATATATATATATATTTCAAATATTTATATTATAAATATATATTATATATAAATGAGTCATAATATTCTAGAATTATTTAAATCATGATATAAATTATACGATCAAGAATAACAAGTTAAATCATGTACGATAAAGAACCCGATTATTAACCAAAATGATAATTTAACATGGAAATAATTATTAAATTGGTAGTATAAAGTTATAAATGAATATTTAATTATATAATAAATATTAATATGGTTCTAGAATAATTTAATAACATACTATGGTCATTATACAGGTGGTTAAACGTACCCTCGACCAAAGGAAAGTACAAGGTAAGGTGTTTCTTATCTCACTTTTAATTTCGTGAGATTTCCATTGGTCGCCACTTATTTATTTCATGGGGTGTATTGTTTACTCCCATATGATATATATTATCATTATTAACTTTATATTCATTGTATTCTGTGATTGATTTGGGGGTTATTAAATTTTCTTCATATGACACGATTGATTACAATGTGGTAAGGGGTTTTTAACTCACTTTTATTCATGTGAGATTCATGCTATATTTTCCACTATTTCCTTTTATTTTGTGTATGTAATAACATTAGTTGTATTGTTTTCATAATATAATTTAATTTATGTTCATTTACATCATCATTTTATGATCCTTCTTTCATGTGGTGCATGTTTCGTATGTTACCAAATTAGTAAGGGAATTTTAAATTTCAATTTTCACTCATTCGGTTTTACGCAAACATTATTGATTACATTACTCCAAGATTATGTGTGAAATCAATATTTATTTACTTATGTAGTGATTTCCACTCACAATGGTGTGGATATACTTTTGATAAACATATTCACTCCATTGATAAATTCTCAAGTCATCGATATAAACTTGATATGTGTAAATTTAACTCAATTTTTAATCATTGAGTTAAACATCCAAGTCATTGGTGTTGTTTTTACTAGAATATGTGTGAATTTCCTATGATTTATTTATACTAAATATCCAATCATATTGATTGTATTTATATTTTTCACAAATAATTATTTCATTGATTTATCCTTAACCTAAGGATACGACCTTTATAAAGGAATTCATCTCAACTTACACTCCACTGATACTTTTTTGTTGTTAAGCACCAATTCACTTTTATTTGGTGTATATATTGTACTTTGACATAGTATATCATTAATAATTTTATTCTCATGATATTATAATGTTTTTATTACCTCAATTATTTGTATTCATGCATCTCTCATTTGGTTAGAGACTCTAACTAAAATATCATTTTAAATGATTTAAAAATTTATTCTTTTAAAAATTTCACATTAATGTCCATGTTTTAAAAATGGCTATTTTTTTATTTATATGAGCATTATTGTTTTAAAATTGAAATTACTTTAAAAGTTTTAAAGTGGTATGATAAACATTGATTCAAAAATATTTTTTAAATCAATTCTTCATAAATAGCGATACTTTTAAATGTTTTCATAAAAAATAGATATTTCTCTCAAAGTTTTTTGCTGATCACTTACATCTATGTCAAAATCCTTTATGTGATATTATTCTTGATCAAGGATGATTTATTATGATAAAAATATTACATACTATATTGATTGTTTTGTGATATGTTTGACTATTGATGTGTTATCTTTATACCATTCATGGTTTATGGATAACGTATTGATATTTTGTAGGATAGTTTTAATATGAATGTTTAAGTTATGTTTAAGAATTTTCATATGATGAATGAATTGGACTTATTATGTGATTGGTGGAGCTCAATATAGCTCCTTGATGCATCTGTAGGTCTCATGAGACAAACTAGTGTCTTGGAACCAGTCCTTGAAAAAATCTTATTTGTTGTCTTGGCACATGGCCTTGAATACTTGATTATGAAGTCTAGAATTATGCATTCCATCATTATGAAATTGGATATTGATATTACATGTAATTATTAAACTAGTAGAATATCCATGTGAATAAGTAAATGGACTTATTTGATTTATATTTTAACTATTATGATGAAGTTTAAGTATAAAAGGCACGTTTTCTAGTATTATACATTTCATTAAATGTTTGTTTTTATTTATGATAGTTTCCATGATATTGTAATCCTTAGTGAGCATCTAAGCTCACCCCTTTCTTGTGATTTATTTTTCCCAGCATGCAAAGAATTATTTTATGATTAACCTACAAGAATAAGCTAAGGGATATAAGAGTGTTAAAAGGGGACACAATGTTTTTTATTTCATTATGTAATGTAAGACCTATTTATATATCTAGCACTCCCAAGGCTACTAAAATTATCAGTCTTTCAGGACATTATTCCTTGTATCATGAAAATGATATGTAATAATGCACCGATTCTAGGTAACTGTGGTTGAGGAATTTCAGTTGGTATTAGTGAAAGTTTAGTACAAACCATTGAAGTTGTATTTAGAAAAAGAAACTCGGATTGGGAAACACTACCCTAAGATAGACATTGAGGATTAGTATAGGGAAACATCCAAAAAATTTGGTAATGTAAATATTATGTGGGGTTTCCATGCAATACATCCCTATTTGGATACGAGCAGGTAGAGGCGGTTCTGGCATAGATGTTCCTAGGAGTGAAAACTCTAACAAGGAGTTTCGGCCTTGACCCAGGGTATCCTAGTACACAACAATGGGCCTTCCTTCACTCTTGGTTACGAGACTCCTGGGGGATATGCTTTGGATAATTCAAATTTTCTTTACAAACTGATTAGAAGTTCTTTAATATAAGATGAGAATAAATAACCTTGGTTAATTCTAAGGTGTATTAGATTGAATATAAGGTGTTATGATATTCTCTGTATGATTTTATGACTCACATTATGCTTTCTTGTGTTAGTCAATGGTCGGATTCCAAGGAAGTCATAGTAACATTGAACATGATGTACAAAGTGGGCACGGTGGTTGAAATAATCAATGAAATGGATTATTGATATGTGTAAAAGATATCGTGTTCATGTCAAATCATTTTTCCAAAAATATGATCAATAACATATATATTAACCAACTCATGGACACAACAAAGAAGACAAAGGTGGTGAATGATAAGAGATCTAGTCACGGAGACCATGGAGAAAATAATGTTCAATTTATATCATGCAGGAAATGTGGAAGGAGACACCTTAGAAAGTGTATCAATGGAACTAAGAAATGCTTTATGTGTGGGAAACAATGACATAAAGTAAATAATTTCTGAGGAAAAATGAATAGTACCTTGGAAGAAATTAAAAATGATCCCATGAATCCATTTACAATAATTTACCATAAATTTAGGGGATATAGGCATTAACCGGGTGAATTCCCTATTCATTAGAATAAACACTTGGTCAAGGAAGAACCTATGTCGAAATAAATGGATGGAGAAATGTTTAAAATTATTTGTGATCTTTGTTGATGGGATTACATTGGAAGACTATTCTCTTGTATATGTAACCCTGCAATTTGTTACGTGAAAATGATATTTTATGAAGAATTATATTTTCTATTATAGTAATAAATAACCATTGGGGTTTATATAATCCATGAATTTGATGAAATTACATGTTATTAAATTTTGGGATGAAAATGAGAGGTATGAGATAACATTTGTGGTGAAATTATGTTATTGGTATTGTGAGGAATTTTTCTCATTTTGGTAATGTTATAAAATATAGTTTTTAAAAACGGAAAACATGCAGACTATGTGACAACCCATCGCGCTGGAAAAAGCTGCAGGAATCGAACCCCAAACCCGAGTGTGATTGAGATTTATCTCCTACCACAGGACAACGTGAAGTCCCTGGTTAGTGTTACTAATTATTTTTAGTTAAATTATTTTATTGACAAATACTAAGTTGATTTGGGATCTTATGTCTTTTCAAATGGATATCCTTAGTATATGAAAATGATTTGGTGATTAAGTGATAAATGTTATTTGGAAGATGTTCGCTCTGTTGGGAACACAATATGCCTAAGGAAAATAGAATACTATGAGATTTAATTTGAGGAGTAATGGTGTATTTTTATCAATGTTTTAATTGTGGATTTATAGTGATTTTCGTTATTTATGGAAATGATCAACATATCATAGAGAATATGTGATTAGGTTAATTACTTTAAGTATATGACTTTAAGAGTAGTCGATGTTATTTGGAGATACAATTATTCATGGAAGACTACGTAATCAAATTATTCTAAGATTGGGGTTTCAATATTAGTTTGGATTATATTAAAGGATTTTAAGGAAAATTAATTATTCAATGGTATTTATTGATCTTTGGGTATAGTTGGTTTAATTTTTAGAAATTAAGATTAGTATTTCTTTCTCTAATGGATTGTCCTTTTGGGGGATCATATGATCTTTTTAAAACAATTTTGGTTTTGTTTAATCTCTAAAGACAATGTAAATATATATTTTATCATTTTTTGATGATGTTATTCTCTATAAATTGAATCTAGCACTTTAGGTGTGACCAAGTCATCTTGAATACTCATCGTTAAAAACAAGATGAGTTAGTGGTAAATATATATTAAAGGATGAAACTATAATTAAAAAATAAGTATATCTCTTTATTTTTTTAGTCAATCTCATTAATAAGTTCCTCAACATTATGAAATGAAAATTAAAACAAAAAAATGTTGTCCGTTTACTTTTACTACAAGGAAACTAATGACCATTTAGCCCATCACAAGTTTGTGGTTTTCTTGTTGTTAAATTTCTCTTGACCATGTTTTCTCTCACTCTAAATAAAAACATGAGACATATTTTATCTTCCATATGAATGTTTTCCAATATGTAATCCTAGTATGGGTTATCTAGGATGACCTTTGTACATATAGTTTTTCTTTTAATGTGATAATTTTATTGAATCTTTTTCCGATGTGGGACTTTCAATGAAGTTCCCAAGCCCAATTTTAAAATTTTGATGTCACAATTTCCAATAGGGGGAAGAATGTAACATCCCAAGATTTCATAGTAAATTATTTTCATTAAAGTAATTCAATAGCTTGTGCTACACGCAAAACTGAGTTTAAGCGCACCACGACTTACCAAACTAGTTGTTCAAAAGTGGTAATGATTAGTATTAACTAAATTTTGAATTTTATATACCCTATATAATTTTATAATCCATATTATGTGTTTCTTAGACATAATATAAGAACAAATTCATATTTTTAGATAAAAAAAGTATTTTAAAAAAAATGAAATTTTACCACCTTCTAATGGAAAACCATATTTATAACCAATAATTGACACTTTTATATATTAAATTTAATTAAATTAAATTATTATTTAGAATCAGGACATAAAAATTTATTTTGAATAAATTTTTGATACTTTTTTGATAACTTTCATAAATTGATGAATACTAAAAAATACTAAATATTAATTGAAAATTAATTTTTTAATCGAAATATTTTATGTGGTTAAATTAAGAATTTTAATGGTTTGGAAGTATAATTATATTATATTTTTATCATTTAATAAAATTTAGGTCATTTTAAGTAATTTCACATTTAAATTTGACATAAACACATGTCAATCTTTTGATAGTTTTTACTTTTTAAAACTCCGCTTTTAAGTTTCGACAGCGGGAATTTATTTAAAATTCATTAATGAAACTTCTATGTTTTGAATTTGGTAAAATAGAATTCATTTTTGATTTAGGAATATCAAAATTACCTTAGGGTGAATTTTTGGTATTTTTCAGAAGGCATTCAATTTTTAATGAATAGTGAAAAACAATATGTTATAGTTTAAAACCGAATTTTTATTTAAATAATTATTTATTTTATTTAAATTTATTTTAAGTAAAAATAGATATATAATACCTATATAAGTTCATTGTAATTTACAGGAGTCATTTTATAATAAAATTAAATTTATAAAACTTAATTGAACATTTTACCGTCTTTTACCCACCTTATATGTACATTTGCAAATTTGAATAAAAGTTAATTTTACCACTTCTGTGAGTAAAATTTAAAAAATACGAGAGACACGATTTACATCAGTGAGTAAAATTTGGTTCAATAAAAAGAAAATAATTCTCTTTGAATAGTAACTTTTGACTTTTTTTACCACGATTAAATGTAAATATGGTAATTAAGAATAAAAATGATATTATAATTACCCTAGAACATGTCCTAATTCTATTGGATAAGTTTAATTTGACCAAAAAAACCCCATAGGAATAAAATATGTTCCTATTTGATCCACTGGGATTAGATTAGGACATTTATTATTATTTTATTTAAAGAAGAGTTAAAAGAGTTAAACTCAAAGTTTAGTAACAAAACCATTTTTAATATAGGGTTATACATAAGATAAATTAGACTATAAATATTCTTTATAAATTTAAAATTATTTCCTAAATAATGGAATTTTTATTTATAATTTTTAGACACTAAATAATTAAATTCATTTATGACACAATGATGATGTCATAATTACATTATTAATGATAGATTAAAATAATTGATATTATAAATATCCAAATAAATGTAATTTAATACTTTTGATAAATTCAACTAATTATATAGGATAATATGGCATGTTAGGGTTGATTAAATAATTTTTTTCGATGTAATCAAGATGTTATGATTTTCACAAAAACCAAATACTAAATAATTTCAAAGTTGACATAAATGAGTTTTTGAAAACAAATACTATATTATTGGTTGTTATAATATTCCTAAAAAATAAGGTTCATCCAAAAGGATTAAATAACATTATATATGTCATTAATGAACCACCTGAGGTTCATTTGGTTGTTTATTGTAATTTTATTAACTATATATTGTAAGAATACAAAAAGACACGGTAAAAGTTAAACTATTTAACTAAGAGTTAAATCTAAAATATAATGTTAAAATGGTCACCTGTACATTTATAAAACCTATTGGTTGAAATTTTTCGACCCATCCCCACCTTTTCTTCAAAATAAATATTTTTGGGGCCATTAGAAACTGAATATGATTTTATTATAAAATAATATTTCTAGGTTTTACTAAACTGGCCCTCACCCCTCTTATAAAAGATAACTTCCTCTTCTCTCAATATCACACCTCCAAATTTATTTGGCTCGGCCAAACCCTACCCAAATAACCTCCCAAATTCCCTCACATCAACCAACAGTCATTACATTGATAATAAATTCAACCTAAGGATCCCTTTTGATTAACTCAAAAGGAAACACCGAAAGAAGAGGTAACAATTTCACCACCCTCTTTCAAGTTATTTTGGTCTTCCACTTCCTATTTCTTTTTTGTTTCCATACCAAAATAATAACTCTAGTACCTATTATATACTATGATGTTATTATAAATACGATTCAACCATATAAATTATCTATCCATCCTATAAATGAAAAATACATCATACGTGCGTACGTGTGACATACCGTCTCCACATCGTGGTGTAGTTTGTTATTCAAACACTTCATTATTTGGATGGGTATAATGATGAGTATCAATGGTGTAAATAAAAAATATAACATGTTAATAATTTTTTATATATTATAAACCATCCAATTACATACGATTCCACCATCAATATAATGATATTGTCGCTCGTGCGTACGTTCAGATTACCGTCTCCACGACACGATGAGATTCATTCTCATGTTAACCATTCAACAATGATAATAAAAATATATATTATTAATAATTATATAATATATTAAATAATAATTCTACTGGAGATATGTGTGTGTCTGTGTGTGTGTCTGTACTTACATATATCGTATTCACTTACTTCTGTTCAATATGATATAAAAATGGGAACAATGTTAATGCTTACATATGGCCTACCGTCTCCATAAACGGTGCCTCACATTTCATATATCTATCTATTATAAATATTTATATTCTAAATATGTATGATATATAGATCAATCTTTATATTCTATAATTATTTAAATCATGATCTAAATGATACGATCAAGAATAACAAGTTAAAACATGTACGATAAAGAAAGTGATTATTACCCAACATATTAATTTAACATGGAAATCATTATTAAATGGGTAGTATAAAGTCATAAATGAATCTTGTATGATATAATAAATATGAATATGGTTTTGGTATAATTTAATAACATACTATGTTCATTATACATGAGGTTAAACTTACCCTCGACCAAATGAAATTGCAATGTAAGGAGTTTCTTATCTCAGTTTTAATTTCGTGAGATTTCCATTTTTTGCCACTTATTTATTGCATATGGTGTATTGTGTACTAACATTTGATATATGTTATCATGATTATCATTATTTTCATGGTATTATGTGATTAATTTCTTGTTTATTAACTTTTGGTCTTACGACTCGATTGATTACAATGGGGTAAGGGGTTTTCATCTCACTTTTATTCCTATAAGGTTCATGCTATATTTGCCACTGTTACCTTTTGTGTGTTGTATATACTGCCCATGATTGTATTGTTTGCATAATATAATTTAATTTATGGGTACTTACATCATCATTTCATGATCCTTCTTTCATGGGGTGTATGTTTCATATATTACCAAATCAGTAAGGGAATTTCAAATTTATATTTCCACTCATTCGGTTTTACGCAAACTTCATCGATAACTTTACTCCAAGATTATGTGTGAAATCACTATATATTTACTTATGTAGTAATTTCCACTCCCATTTGTGAGTATATAATTTTGATACACATTATCACTCCATTGATAAATTCTCAAGTCATCAATATAAACTTGATAAGAGTAATTTTAACTCAATTTCTATTCATTGAGTTAAGCATCCAAATCATTGGTGTTGTTTTTACAAGAATATGTGTGAAGGTCCTCTGATTTATTTACACTAATTATCCAATAATATTTATTGTATTTATATTTTTTATAGATAATTAGGTCATTGATTTATCTTTAACCTAAGGACGTGTCCTTTATAAAGGAATTCATCTCAACATACATTCCATTGAGACTTCTTTGTTGTTTTGCGCCAATTAACTTTTATTTGATTTATAAACTGTACTATGACATAGTATATCATGATTAACTTTATTCTCATGATATATTATAATGTTTTTATTACCTAAATTATTTTTATTCAAGTATATCTCATTTTGTTAGGAATTCAAACAAAAATATCATTTTAAATGTTTTAAAATTTTATTCTTCTAAATTTTTCACATTAATGTTCATGTTTTAAAAATGTTTCTAATGTTTTATTTATATGGACGTTAATGTTTTAAAATTGAAATTCCTTTTAAATTTTTCGAAGTGGTATGGTAAACTTTGATTTAAAAATCTATTTTAAACATCTTATTGATAAATAGTGAGACTTTTAAATGTTTTCATAAAAAAGGGATATTTCTCTCAAAGTTTTTTACTCATCATTTTCAACTATTTCAACATCCTTTAAGGGATATTATTGTTGATAGGGGTTGATTTATTATGATAAAAATCTTCTATATTATATGAATGTTTTTTTGATATTTTTTATAGTGGATGTTTTATTTTTATACCATTCATGGTTTATGGATAAAGTATTGACATTCCTTATGCTAGTTTTAATACGAATGTTAATGTTATGTTTAAATGTTTTCATATAAGTCATGCATTGAACTCAGTAAGTGATGAGTGGAGCCTGCTATATCTCCTTGTTGCATCGGTAAGGTCTAATGAGGAAAAATAGTGTCTTCCCACAAGGCCTTGACAAAATCTTTTTTGTAGTCTTGGCACAAGGCCTTGATTATTTGGTTATAATGTTTTGAATTATGCATTCCATCATTATGAAATTGGCTATTGATATTACATGTGATTATTCGACTAGTAGAACATCCATGTGAATAAGTAAATAGAATTATTTGATTTATCTTTTCTATATTATGCTTAATTTTAACTATAAAAGGCTTGTGTTCTAGTCTTATACATTTCCTTCAATGTTTGTTCTTATTTCTGACAGTTTTTGCTATATTTGTTTCCTTACTGAGCATCTGAGCTCACCCATTTTTATGTTTTATTTTTCCTAGGATGCAAAGATGTATTTTATGAATAACCTGCAAGAATAGGCTAAGGGACACATTTTTTTTATTTTATTATGTAATGTAATACTTATGTATGTATATAGTACTTCCAAGGCTACTGAACTAATCGGTCTTTCAGGACAAGATTCCTTGTATCCTGCCAATGTTATGTAATAATGCACTGATTCCGGGTAATTAGGGTCAGAGCGTTACATGGGTCCCTTGGACCCATACATTCTCTTTTCAGGTACCCCATCCTATCTAAGGGATGCATGTGTGGGGGATAACAAGTAGTGCCCTAGTGACCAGAGTAATCAGTTTGGGTTGTGGCCCCCCAATGAAGGCCCACGGGATGAGTTGAGGAACCATTTTGAATGTTTAGTGGATCAAGATCATGTATTGTCGCATGAAGAGGAGGATTCAGCTAATGACTGTTATAGACAACTCTCAGTGGACAACTCGGACCGTTTCCAAGGGAAAGGTCCCCACAGTCCTAGAAGGAAGAAGGCGGAAAAAGAATGTGTGACTCTGGGAAATGAATTTTGGTCTAGGGGAAAACCCCAAAGGGACGTAAGGACTATTCTTACTTTCCAAAACCAATGGAAACCAGGTCATCCAAGAAAGATAGAATAATGGAAAAAATACTAGAAACCCAGGGATAGTTGTGATCCAAGCATAGAACCAAAGGTAATTGAAGAAGAGGTAGGGGAATGTTTTAAGATCATATTCCACTACCATGAATAAATGATTGAAAAAAAATCCTTCATCCCAATGCCTAAATTGAGGAGATTCTAATAATTTATGAAGGAAGGTTTCAATTTGAGTCCACAAAGGACCAGAAAGCATGGATCGACAAGAAATATCGAATAATAGCTTGTGGTTTCAATCAAGGAAAAATCACCCTGGAACAATTTATTCAGACAATGAAAAGGATGGTTTCTCTCCTCTAATAACTTCTTTGGGAGGATCCAGACATGCATGTTAGTACTTTTCACTTGGTATTATATAGATTGGTAGAATCAAATAATATTAGTGTTGTGTTTAACAACTTTGTGAGCTCCTTTAGCAAGTAATGGGTTTTTTTGCAAGAAATGGTTTCCCAATTGTCCTTAATGTGGTGTTATAATAAAAATTTATATTTGGATGGATGGATTAATGTAACCCAACATCTAGTGCTAAGAATTATTTTATTCTAAAATTATTATGAAATAAGTGTTCACTTTACTGTCAACCTAGTACAAGTTTCAATTCATTTGGCATCATTCTAAGATATAATTACCTATATTTACCTTGATAGTTCACCCCTTATGATTAAATTTTATAGCCATTCCTTATTTTTAGAGTTGACTCACACTCTGGATATTGTGGTGAAAACCATCTAGGTATAGAAGTTCAATTTTTCATAATTGTTTTGATAGTTATTTATTTCTACTTCCCATAATATTTAAAGAATTTTCATTCCAAAATCTCAATTTTTCGTCAACCATTTTTGTAATTTTCTTCAACATATATTCATTTTCATGTCATTTGATATGAGCATCTTCTATCAAATATATTGATGATACTATTAATTGTTTCTTTGAGATCTATTTATGCAAGATTGTATTTCCTGATATTCATCTTTTCCATCCATAAGATACTTGGCTATGTGGATACAAAAGATGGACCTTCCAATTTCTTAAATATTAATGGTTTTATCATAATAATATTTTTATTTCATATGAGAATACTGATTTTTAAGAGTAACTCTACTTTGGGGGGGGGGGGTAGTTCCATAGGTATTGTTCCTAACATTCCTCATCTTGTAATGAACCACTTTATGGACATAGTTAAAATAGTAAAAACAATATCCATAGAAGCTATTTATGCTATATAATGAATTATATGGTTTCATTATCCTTTTTTTTCATCCAGACACTTCTCCATTTAGATACCATCTTTCCTCTTCACCAATAGACATGGTGTGGCCTAGAAATCCATAGAATTAACATTTCATAAAGGGGAAATATCTTATCACTTCCATTCCTCCACATGTACAGTTATTTTGTAAAGTTATTTAACTAAATATCTTCTCTAGATACTTGAGGATTATCTTCAACTCTCATTATTTTGTTATAATATTTAAATTTCGGTACAATAGGTGACTTTTTAATATGAGAAACTTTATCCTTCACATTATTTTAGCACATCCCATTTCTAGCCTTAGATGATTCCAAATCATATCTAATTACACTTTTTAATATAAATGTGGATCTTTTCTTATTAGATTCTTTCTCTACTCCTTAATAACCACATATAGATATTTCTACAAGCTATGCATTTAAAAAATTTCAAAATTTGATTTCTTCTTTGTCTCATTGATTTTGATTCAGTTTCTACTTTACAGCTTAAAGTAAAAAACTTATTCTTCATATACCTAAACAATATTAACATTTTCCTCCAATCTTGAAGTGGGTACATTGATGACTTTTTCTTACTCTTCAATCCAATGTTTAAATTCCAAAACTATTTATAAGATTCAAAGAGTTGTTAAATGTTCCACTACCTCTCCTTCAAGTTGATCAATTTCTGGTTCAATTCGATCAACATACTTTGATAACTCATTCAACACATATATGATCTTTCTATTTTTATTTATTTCATTATAAATCTCATCAAGATCACCCTAAATTTCCACCTTGATATCAAAAACACCTAGAAATTTATTCTATTCATCTTTTATAGGGTCTATAATTTAAATAGAAGCCATCATGGACACATTAGGTTCAGATTTATTCATTGGTTCTACATCTTCCAAATATTCATTATCATACCATTCTTCTTTATAAACAAATATCTTTATCTTAAATTTATTTCCAGATGTGAAGTATCTTTTGTTGGAGGACCTCTTCTGAAGATTTTTAATGATTTTCGTTCTTCACTTTCTACATCATAAAATTTCCTTGGTCAAAAAGAGGAAATGTTCCATACAATACCACATTGAAAACATTGGAATAGTATCATTCCATCAAATATAAATTTTCCTTTACTAAATTTATTAGATAATAGAGAAATAATTTCATCTTAATCATCATAAATAATATAGAAAATCACATGTTTTTTTGAGTTTTAATATTTTATTTCTTTGATTACTCAAGGGGATATATATTTTAGTTTCACTCTCTTTTCATAAAACACAAAACTGCTTAGCAGATCATCAACAGAAAGCTTCAAAATATATTTTTTCCCAAGGTCCAAAATTTTTAATGGTATAGATTTGGAAATCATATCAAGATTTTATTCACAATTCCAATATCCTTAATTTCTTCTCCTAGTCCTCAAATAGTTCAAACAACTTTAGTTATGTTATTAAATAAGCAATCCGTATATTTATTTGGTTGCATTTTCATATCATCCAACTAATTGGGAAAGACCTGTTGTTCGGCCTCCTTTAAATTTATATCACCTTTATATATATTTTAAATTTTCTCCCATATGTAATTTTATGTATTGAAACTCAAGAAATTTAAATATATTTGATCAGATGATGTTTTTGTAATAGTATTTTGAGCTTTTAAATTTGTATCAATCATTTTTCTATCAGTTTCAGTCAACGAAAGACCAAACACATCACTGACAATAATCTTCAATGATTTGGCATAAAAGTCATCTATATTAAGTGATTATAAATGATATGTCATTCTATTTATAAAAATCATAATGTTTCTTCCATAAAATGTGTAAATCCCCTAATCGACACAGATTTATCCATCAAAATAGCGTAATTATTTAACACAAATAACATGTTGGATCTGATACCACTTATTGGACCACCAAACACTCTAAGAGGGGAGGGGTGAATTAGGGTGTCAGGTGTTTATTTCAATGTGATGGATCATTTTCCCACATCGGTTGGGACCTATTAATCCTATCTAATAGAATCAAACAATTATGAAACATTCAAATGAAAATAGACAACACAGCGGTTTTATTTAGTTCACTACTAAGCGATAGTCTAAGGATCATATGAATAAAGTGAGTCGGTCGAATTTTATTCCATAGGTTTCACTAGTTATTATTTAATATAAAAGATCATACATAATCAATATATTTGAGTGACACTGGATTTACATGATTTTTAGGGATAGAAAACTACCTCCCTCAGATCACATTCATCAACCCCCCTGGATCAATTCCATGGGTGATGCATTACTCAGTTTAGGGACTTGAAAATCACTTCAATAGATTGGGAATTTTTGTCTTTTTCTTGATTAACAATAGAAATTAAATTCACCATAGTCATTAATTGATGAACTTATAGGTATAAATAAATAAAACTAGATATTCAAAACCTGTGAGCCATGAACCTATTAAATTTCTATGAAACTCTTATACTTGTAAAAACTATTGTACTTGGATGCTTCTTTTTGGTTTTGTTGCACTAGTCTAACATTCATGAAAACTATTCATGGATGAAACTTAGTATTGATAGAGATAAAGAATTTTATATGATCAAATCATCTTCGTAGAACTCTATGGTGCACAAATACAGCATGTTTCATAGGAACTGGATCTTCATTGGAAATATTACTTCGAATAAAGAGGTAGCTACCAATTTATAGACATGACTCACCCTGTATGAAACATCCCTGTGTTCCTTCACCAATACATCCCTCCTGCACTGAACTTCTAATTTTGATATCACATTTATCCCAAAAACATCATCCCTAATTCAAGAGTTTACATAACCTTTCTTATATTGTGAAACTACATCCTTCACACAGATTCATATCTTGTGTCAGACTCTTACCTTTTCTGTGTTTTGATATGGTGGTATTCATCCCAACTTTTGGGCACATTTGTTAAACACTGTAACCTTTGCCTAATTTTTTTTCATTTATGTGAAAAACCATCATTTTTTCAAAATCAAAATTCTACATACATCAAATTTTATACACCCAAAAATTGGGAAACAATGGTAAATGATGCTACCTTCAACACTGAAGCCATCATGAACTGTAAGATAATATTAATTGAAAAATCATTAATTAAACTAGTGTGGATTGAAAACAAACACAAAATATACTCCATTTCAAGCCATTAAATTCCTTGGTTCAAATAGAAATATGATTAAAAAATTATACCTTAAACAAATCTTAGACTCACTAAAGAAGAGAATGATTGATTTTTCTAAGTGATTAAGTGGTAGTGACCATAGAGGGAGGAAGGATTGAGTTCCATAAAGTTATAGATTTGGAATGAGATGGATTTATTTCCTTCATTTCATATATATGGAAAGAGAAGCCCAAAAAAGTGTCACAATGGAATGGGAAAATGTTTCACTTGTTGAAAAGGAGGGCATAAAGAAATGAATTTATTATTGAAAATGAATACTATGATGGAAATAGATAAATATCATCCTAGGGAACCATTTATAGTGCATTTTACTAAGTATGGGAACTTATAAATTATCACAGTCCATTACACCCTCTAAAGGTTATCCCTTACATCTAGGGTGGACCAATATTGAAATAAAATTGTTGAAGTATTTATGTATTAGTAATAGAGAATTAAATTATAGACTTATTTTAACCAATGGTATTTTTTTTAAAAGAATCATAAAATATCTTATGACTATTTTAAATTTTATAAGCATATATATTATCATTGATATAAGAGTTATATATAGCCTGAATGGCCCGAAGGCCTTCTTTTTATTTTATTATAGATAATCCCCCTTTAAGGGTTGAGGGGAACCTGTACATGACCCTTAGGCCCAAGGCATAAGGCCTGACGTGACTTTCAATACTTTACCTGAAGGCCCAGAGGCATACCATGCCCATTACATGACCCGTAGGCCCATCCCACTAAAACTGCCTCTCCCCAGCATCTTGCATCATTGATCTCCTTAGCTCCCCACCTTGCATTGTTGATCATCTAGCATTACCCCGTACAAAGCTACATGGTGCCTGGTCCTGATGGCGGCTCCAAAACCCTCTCATTCATCCAATCTGGTTAGCTCTGCATCTGGTGGCTGCTACTCCTGTTGCTCTGATACTCTTTTGGGTAATGTTCTGTATGAACTGGGCTACTCCATTGTCTATGTGACCTGAAGGCCTTTGATGACCCAAAGGCCCTGGCCTACATAATGTTATGATTATAATGTAATTTTTTTGTTAAATGATTTGAAAAATAAATAATACGGATGAGACAATGGTTTTACTATTGTTGTTTATAGAATAATGTATTATATTGGATAAAGTTTTCTAACTATATTGGTTTTCAAAAATAGTTAGATATATATAGAAAGACATGTCACTCTTGTACGGATCTGATGATTTGTTAAAAGTAAATTTTAGGGATTCATGTATGAAAAAATCATTTTTTTATATTCATTTATTTGAGTAAGTGATGAATTAAAATTTGATAAAAGAGCAACCAAATAATGAAATTGAGCTTACGAAATAGAAACTTATCAAGTAAATATATTTCATTATAATCTTAGATAGTAAAATAATACCTCATATTTATAAAATAAATCATTAAAAAATGTTATTCTTTCATATTCATACCTAATGAATCAAATTTACTTTTAAATAATTTTATACTTTTCTTTATCAGGTCTTTACCTTTCCATTTATCATTCAATTTCTTGTGATGAGTGAAATTTATCATTCTTTAAAATTATTTACTCTTCTCTTTCGGGTATATATTACAAATTAAAACTAATGGTGTTAAATATAAAATTATTGTTATTTTTTTTATGTATGAACCTTTTACTTCACTTTATTTCTTATTAATAGGATTATTTATTAACTATTTTTATGAAGTGGGTTTTAAATAAAGGAATTTTCCAATAGAAATCCCTTGATTTCTAAGAGTAAGATCAAAATTTAAGGATGAAATTAATTTAAGTTGGGGACAATGTAACACCACGAAAGTATATAAAAATTTTCAATAGAATATGTGACATGAAATATAGACATTAAAACCCCATTAAATATATTTCTTTAAATTAAATCTCTTTGATAGCTTGCAAAACATGTTACCTAGAGTCTAAATGAGCTTCAATATTTTATGTCATTAATATGATGCTATTAAATTTGTTTGTGTGAATAGTAATACATAATTTTGAAAATTATTTGGATTATATATTTAAAACAAAAATAAAATATAAATATATTAATTATAAATAATATACGATAATTTTGACAAAAAAGAAATTTTTTTCTATAAAATAATATTTTTAATAAAAATGATTTTATCACATCTTGTGAACATATGATAAAATAATTTTTTTCTAATTTTATAAAATTTATTTGAAAAAATAAAATTAAGTTTTGAAATTAGAATATTAGAATTAACTTATTGTAATTTTTTTGGTGTTTTCCAAAAAAATTTATTTTTCAACAGATAGGGAAAAATACTGAACTTTTTTGGAACAACCTTTTCATTTAAATAATTTACATGGTTTATTTATATTTAATACTAGTTTAAGAGTATTTTTTGTATAATTATATTAATATTTAAATAATTTATATTATTTTATTGAATTTAATTTTGAATCTTGATAATATAACCTTATATATATATATATTAGGTAATTTTCATCTAGAAAAAACCCACTTTTCATCCCATCTATGGGGTTTGTTTTAAATTTAATTTTTAATTTCTTTGAATTGAATTTTGTAAAATGAATTCCATATTTTTAACCTACTCAATTTATATTTTTTAGTAATTTTAACTTAATTTTTTACCATAATGAAGAGTTAAAATAGGAAAAATTAATCTCCATAGTTATTGTAAAAATGGGTTTACTAGTTTTTGATCGATAAAATAAGGGTAAAAATAACCAAACAATTATCTAAAATCAGTTTTTAGGTCATATTTAAACCTTATAATGTAAAATAATCAATAATAATCCATTTTTTACACTTTTATAATGGGAACAACATAGGTACACCTTTTTCATTTCAAAAATTACAAGTCCTCAATTCACCTCGCTTGTAAAAAGCTACCCATATCCTCTATTATCCACAAATTCACACCATTTTAGTTCAACCAATACATACCCAATTAAATTACAAAATTTAATTCCCTCAACCAATAATCCTATTTTGGTCATAAATCCATTCAAGGAATATATTACTTGTAATCAAAAATAGGTGGTTCGAGATGAGGTAAAACTCCTAACTATGCTTTGTTGTTTAATTTCTTCTTCCACATCCTTAGAAAAGTCATCATTTATGATTGTATAATAGCATCGTCATCTATCTTATACTTATATGTTATTTTGTGTTACGTTAATGACCTATATTCATATCCCCTTACATCAAATAATAAATGATAACATTGCTCATGTGTTTAGCAGACTACTACTTTGTGAATGTTGGGGCACATTTTCTATTAAGACTGGTCATAGTTGGGTATGATTATGTCCATAAAGTATATATATGATATTTATAACATAATTATACCTCTACATTCATTATATAATATATAACTTTATTACATTCAATTTCGTAGGGGATTTGATAGCATCCCCAGTGTGTGTAGTGGACAATTGGTTTGCGTCGAAATATGATTCATTTCCACTAAATATTTAAATGGATGTTTATATAGATAAAGTTAATGAATATATGTGATATAAATGACATACGTATGATATTAATTACATTATTATTATTATGAAAAGATAATATATCATTTTCTTTCTTCCTTTTCACTCATTTAAAGATGGTTACACCATTCGTGCACCTTTAGACTATCACATTCATAAAACAATGTCACTCTTTTTTCATAACCAATCAAAATGGTTGATAAATATATATATATATAATTATATTTATATTTAAAGAAAAAATATCTAATTTATTATATTATGATCATCCTAGAAAGTTAATATACGGCCAAACCTCTCTATAATCATAACATACTTCATTTATCAAATTCACCACTCATTATTTGTTTTAAAATTATAATTTATTTGTGAATATGGTAATTATTTGATGACTATTGTTTTCAATATGTTGAAATAATGACCCATTAGACTAATAGTAACCCTACTGAAATCATTTTTGATACATAAATCAAATATCATTGAAACACCTTACGTAAAATTAATTTATTAAGTAATTGTATATAATATGATAATAATTGAAATAAAATGAATGATAAACTTGAATATTTTTCTTAATAAAGTAAAAAAATTAACATATGTTTATTTGTTTAATACAAAACACATATGTGAAAATTCAGACTCAAGGTATGGGAATTCATTTTAACTTCCCTTTATTAAAACATTTTGTAATTTTATGAAACTAATATCTTTTATATGGTGCATAAACTTACAATTTTTAATGAAATGTAATTATTTTTTAACAATTCATCATATTTTAAATTCTAATTTGAATTATTTCATTGAATTCAAAATTACCAAGTGGTAAAGAATATCATAACTCAATTTCATTCCATTAAGTTATATTACATATTCATTATGTTTGATATTCTAAGATTATGTGTGTAACTAATTTTTACAATATTATATTTTATTTCCGCATTATTTATTTTCATATAATTGCACAAGATTTTAAAATAAGAACATTACATTTGATAGAATGTATGAAATTGAAAACCAAGAACGTATGGGAATGTTAAATCCAGATACAATACAATATATTTAATATTTTAAATAAATTATATCTATGATATAGATTACAAGTCACATGATACTATGTCAGATTCTATCGCATGCAACAACGACATTCATCGATGACTTTTGTTACATGCAAGAGTGAGTTTTACCGAAAAACAATATATTATAAAAATATTATTATTTAATATAATAAGATATAACATAGACATTAAATTAGAGGTTATGAATATGACTTAATAACTTATGAAAATATATTTTTTACACTAATATAAAATTAATTCATAGGTTACAAATTATTTAGAAATTAATATATGAACAAATTGAATATAATGGGAATTGTTTTATAGAAAACTATTTTTATTCTCACAAAAGTGTTTTATCTTAATATATTATAATAGATTAGAGTTACTGAGTATTTTATTGTAATATAAATATATATATATTTTTTCCAATAAAATATTTTATATTCTCATCAAATATATTTGATATACATAAGATATGAACAAACCAAATATTTCACTTAGAAATCAATATATTTATAAAGGCACTTTTACAACATTTTAAGGGAGAACCTATTTTTAATCAAATTTTTGTAATTTTTATAAATATTATATTTCCAAATATACATTATTTTTTAAATAAAAAGATAAAAATTAGGTTATTTTGAATATTTTTTATTTTTATGTGAAGTTTCAATTTTTTTACGAATTGAGAAAATTATTGATATTTAATTCAAAACTACTTTTTCATCTAATTTATTTATGGTCATAAATATTATTTTTAATTGGTTTTAATGTCTCATTAGATCAGTTTTATATCCGTTAATCCAATTTAGTTAATTGGACCCAATTTCACTTTGAAATTCAGTATAAAAATACAGAAAACTTTTGAATATTTTTACTTTAAAACTCACTTTTTCGTCTCACCTATGAAATTAAATTTTACTTAATTTCTACCAATTATGTGATTTAAATTTTTAAAAAAGGATTGAATACATGGAATCATAATAATTTAAAATTTCTTATATGTTTAATTTTTTTTACAAAAAATATTTAATAATGTAATTTAAATTAATGTGTGATTTGGTTGATGGTGTTTGGCCTCGGTGGTCTGGTGCTCAAAGGATTTTGCGACCCATTGTCTACAAGAAAGATGTTTCAGATGGGGTGCAGGGCAATGGTTTTGGTTGTTGCATTGATTTTTGAAATCAAATTAATTTCTTGTAGTGCGAGATGCTTTTGATCTTGAGGTTTTGGTCCATTGGGGCTGCTTGTTTCCTGTAAGTCATTGATGTCATGGGTTCCCCCTCACCCCTTAAAAGGGGGCCTATTTTAATAAAAAAATTAATTTTCATTTAGTACCTTAAATTAATTACAATAATTATGAGAAACATTTTCTTAATAAGAGACTAAACCTTAAAATTAAGAACCAAAATAGCCTAGAAAATGGTAAAAATCGTTTTTTATCATATTTAGACCCCATAATTTGTTTTATATAATTTTGTCTATAATTGGATCCAATTTTCAACGAAAAAACATGTGTGGAATTCCCTTTCAAAAAATTAACAACAATGCCACTCCTTGTCCACTATAAAAAGGCACTCATGCCTAACACATCCTCACAACCCTAAATCCAATTTTTCTTGACCAATATATTCCCAAATAGATCCTAATAACCCCTAAGTAAATTCAAGAATCCAAATCTTTTTCTAAAATTCATCCAGGAAAGGACTTTTGTGAAAACCAAAAGGAGTTACCCAAATAAGAGGTAACATCCCTCCTCAAACTCTTTTGTTTTATTTTCCTTCTCCACCCCACCAAATATTTTTATTCCATGATTAGATTAAAAAATAACTATCTTAAATATACTGATATTTTTTTATATTAGTGTTTTTCCCTAAACTTATTCAGACATCAATTTAGTACGTAACGAACTTACCATTAATGTGTACTCCAAACTACCACCTCGCAAAATAATGTTGTTTGTTTTTCCTTTACCACCTTCAATGGTTGGGCATTATGGTGGAAAAAAAATTATATAAGATATATATAATTTTTTAAATTCTTTATTCTAATCCAATTCTTATATAACACATTCCTTTGTTTTAACCATTTAAAGGGAATAAGATAGCGTCGTTTGTGGAAGTGTGGACTACCACCTCCCCAAGGCAATTTGATTTGTTCATGATATACATAGAATTTATTAATATTGTTTTAATAAACATATGTATCATATATTACATATATATGACACAGTATTTATAATATAAATATTCATAAATATATTTTTATTTTCATTTATTTAATAAATAAATTAAATGAATTAACATTCATGCATACGTACGGCCTACCATCTGTATGAATAGTGAATTTCATTTCTTATCTAAAAATATTAGGGATTATAATAAATAAATATATACATGATATATATGATATTTAAATAATTTTTTACATTATTTATATGATTAAATCATTATCTAATTAATTTTGGTAACAAGCCACATGTTAAAATATTCTAGAAAAATATGGAAATTAACCCTGGAAATGCTGAAAATAATGAACGATTGTTGAAAAATGGGTAATAAGTCATTATAAGAAGTTATCATATGATAATATAAATACAATTATGGTTTTTGTATAAGTCAGTGACATCTTTAAAATCATTATACAGGATGTTAAAGGATGTTCACCCAAAAAAGGAAATGTAAGGTAAGAGATGTTCATAACACTTTTTACATATGTGAGATAAATGTCATATTCACCATTTAATTATTTTGTGTGTTTTCACTATAGGAAGAAGGACTTTTTGCGACATACTTTTTGTGACGGGAATAAATCTCGTCGCAAAAAGTCCATCCAAGAGGTTATTTGCAATGGGGGTAATGACTTATCGCAAATAACCAATTATTGGTGATGAGATTTCATCTCCCATTGTAAAAAATTTGGCGCGGGTAGCGCGCCAAACTGCACGAAGGTTATTGGCGACGGTGGGATCCCACCTTCGCAAATAGTGAAGTATTAGCGACGGGCCCCGTCGATAATACCTGGCGGCGGTTAATAGTTTTTTGCCACGGGATGTCGTCTCGTCGCAAAAGGTATGTCGGCAGGGACTATTTGCGACGGGTCCCATTGGAAATAACTTTTTTACCGTCGACAGTAATTAATGCGGATGCAGGTATTTGCGGCCGGCCCCGTTGCAAATAATCGAACCTATATATACCCCCATCTGTTTTTAGTCTAATTCCTCTTAATTCTTAGATCTTGTTTCTTTCTGAACTCTGATTTTAGAGGGAAATTTTTTCTAAGTTAATATTTTTGTTCACAAAGAAGTTGTGAAGCCGTCTACATCAAAAGAAAATCAAGCTTAAAGGTATTTATGTTTTATTTAATTTATTATTTATTTCAATTTTTATGTTAATTTTAATTATTGTTGATTAGTTGTAATTAAATTAAATTTAAATTGTTTTGTCATGAGTATTTATTTCTACTAATAAATTGAAATTTTTTGTAGTAATTTTTAATAATTAGTAGTAATTAATAATTATTAACAATAATTAGTAATGTATATAATTAATTTGTAGTAATTAATAATAATTGGTAATAAATAATAATAAATACTATTAATTAGAAATAAATATTAATAATTATTAATAAATAGTAATAGTGAGTAATAAAAAGTAATAATGAGTAATAAATAGTAATAATGAGTAATAAATTGTCATAAATTGTCATAAATTGTAATAAATTGTAATAATTAGTAATAAATTGTAATAATTAGTCATAAATTGTAATAATTAGTAATAAATTGTAATAATTAGTAATAAATTGTAATAATGAATAGTAAATAGTAATAAATTGTATTAATTAAAAATAAATTGTATTAACTAGTAATAAATTGTAATAATTTGAAATAAGTTGTAATAATGAGTAATAAACTGTAATAATTAGTAATAAATTAAAATAATAAGTAATAAATTGTGATAATTACTAATAAATTGTAATAAATTGTAATAAATTGTAATAATTAGTAATAAATTGTAATAATTACTAATAAATTGTAATAATTACTAATAATTAGTAATAAATTGTAATAATTAGTAATAAATTCTAATAATTAGTAATTAATTGTAATAATAAGTAATAAATTGTAATAATTAGTAATAAAGTGTAATAATAACTAATAAATTATAATAATTAGTAATAATTAGTAATATTTATTAATAAATACTCATAATTAGTAATAATTTGTAATAATTAGTAATAAATACAGATAATTAGTAATAACTCATAATAATTTGTAATAATTAGTAATAATTTGTAATAATTACTAATAATTACTAATAATTAGTAATAATTAGTAATAATTAGTAATAATTAGTAATAACTTGTAATAATTAGTAATAATTAGTAATAAATTGTAATAATTAGTAATAAATTGTGATAATTAGTAATAAATTGTCATAATTAGTAATAAATGGTAATAATTAGTAATAAATTGTAATAATTAGTAATAAATTCTAATAATTAGTAATAAATGGTAATAATTACTAATAATTGGTAATAATTACTAATAAATTGTATTAAATGATAATAATTTGTAATAATTTGCAAATACATGTAATAATTAGTGATAAATAACAATAAATACTAATAAATACTAATAATTAGTAATAATTACTAATAATTAGTAATAATTAGCAATAATTAGGAATAATTAGAAATAATTAGTAATAAATAGCAATAAATAGCAATAAATAGCAATAATTAGCAATAATTTGTAACAAATAGCAATAATTAGTAATAAATAGAAATAATTACTAATAAATAGGAATAATTTGTAATAATTAGTAATAATTAGGAATAATTGGGAATAATTGGTATTAAATTGGAATAATTCTTAATAATTAAGAATAATTAGTAATAAATAGAAATAATTCATAATAATTAGTAATAATTGATAATAATTAGTAATAAATTGTAATAATTAGTAATAAATACAAATAATTACAAATAAATACTAATAAATACTAATAAATAGAAATAATTTACAATAATTAGGAATAATTAGTAATAATTAGAAATAAATAGCAATAATTAGAAATAATTAGCAATAATTAGGAATAAAATAGCAATTATTAGTAATAATTTACAATAATTAGTAATAATTAGCAATAATTAGAAATAATTAGAAATAATTAGCATTAATTAGTAATAAATAGAAATAATAGGTAATAAATAGCAATAAAAAGTAATAAATAGGAATAATTAGTAATAATTAGGAATAATTAGGAATAACTAGGAATAAGTAGTAATAATTAGAAATAATTAGTAATAATTAGTAATAAATAGGAATAATTAGCAATAATAAGGAATAAATAGAAATAATTATTAATAAATAGAAATAATTTTTAATAAATAGCAGTAATTAGAAATAAATAGGAATAATTAGTAATAATTTGGAATAATTTGGAATAATTAGTAATAATTAGTAATAAATAGATATAATTAGTAATAATTAGAAATAATTAGTAATAATTAGCATTAATTAGCATTAATTTGGAATAATTATGAATAACTAGAAATAATTAGTAATAAATAGCAATAATTAGTAATAAATAGCTATAATTAGTAATAAATAATAATAAATAGTAATAAATAGGAATAATTAGTAATAATTAGGAATAATTAGTAATAATTAGGAATAATTAGTAATAATTAGGAATAATTAGTAATAATTAGTTATAATTAGCAATAATTAGTTATAATTAGCAATAATTAGCAATAATTAGTAATAATTAGTACTAATTAGTAATAATTAGTAATAAATATGAATAATTAGGAATAAATAGGAGTAAATAGTAATAAATAGTAATATTTAGTAATAAATAGTAATAGTTAGTAATAAATATAAATAGTTAGAACGAAATAGTAATAATTAGTTATAAATATAAATAGTTAGTGATAAATATAAATAATTAGTAATAATTAGTAATAATTAATAATAAATAGTAATAATTAGTAATAATTAGTACTAAATAGTAATAGTTAGTAATAAATATGAATAATTAGTAATAAATAGGAATAGTTAGTAATAAATAGGAATATTTAGTCATAAATAGAAATGATTAGTTTGAAATAGTTAGGAACAATTTGAACGAAATTTTAATAAATTTTAATAAATTTTATGAACTTGGAACATTTTCGAGTGGATTGACGACACTCCTTTTTCTTGATGACTTTTCTCCTTTCAACTCTCACTGAATCTAAACATTATGAAAAATATGCTGCTACAAAGGCATATTCAATCTCGTATGCACGAGATTGGATATGCATTCATAAGATCATATTTTTTATAATGTTTTCAAGTAGTGATAGTTGGAAGAAGACGATTCATCGATGAAAAGGGGGCTCTTTTGTCCGACAGCTCATTTATATGCATCATTCTCACACTAAAATCACAATGAATAATCAGGTCGGATTTACGCATATTCATTCTCTTGCATACGAGAATTAATATGTGTACCTCTGACCCGATTCTTCATTCTAATTTCAGTGTCAGAAAGATGCAAGTAAATGAGCTGTCAGACAAAAGTGGAGTTGTCAATCCACTGGAAATCATGTCTCCCTTAATTAATGGTAATTATTAAGAAGTAGTAGTAATTTGTAATCTTCTTTTTCAGATAGTGTTTTAATAATTTCAAATTATTCAAAAACAATGATTATTTTATATTTTGTAGAAAAATAAGGAATACGGAAGTCGACATCAATCATTATTAGATGATCAAGATTGGAAAAATCAGTATAGAAATCTAAATTGTTCTAGTTTAAATCCTTTATATATTGAGGGTGTTGAATATTTCTTTTCATTTGAATCATTAAAACCAGAATATTTTTCAAAAGGCAGAATTAAGTTTCAGTGTAAAAAATGTGCTCTGAGAACATTTGACACATTTGACAAGGTTGGGGGACATCTCTTGCAGTTTGGTTTTAAGCCAGATTATGTTTTTTTTGTATCAACATGGTTAATGAAGTTTTAGAGAAGATACTAAAAACTTAATTCTTGATCCATCACGGTTCCGAAATTTAGTGCATGATGTTGCAGGTCCATCTGTTCAACAAACTGAAACTCACGATGATATTTATTTAAATCATGAGTTACAACCATCTGAATTTTATGAGTTGGTGAGGTCTATTGAGGATACATTATATCTTGGTTGCAAGATAAGAAAATTAATAGAAGTTTCAAAATTTAAGGCTATTAAATCAGATAATATAATGTCAAACAACTATTTTGATCAGATAGTTTCTTTGGTTAAAACTATGTTACCTGAAGGAAATCTGTTGCCTGAAAATTAATATGAGAGCAAGAGCTTGATTCTTAATCTAGGCCTTAGTCATTGGAAGATTCATGCATGTGAAAATGAGTGCATCTTATATTTTGGTGAAAATGAGTCGTCGGATAATATTCCCACATGTGGACAATCAAGGTATAAAGAAGTTCAACCAGGGAAGTCTGGATTGATTCCTGTAAAAAAGTTGAGATATTTCTCCTTTACACCCAGGCTGTAACTTTCATTTATATCTCGTAACATAACGTTAATGATGTCATGGCATAAAACCAATATTTCAACCGGTAAAAGCTTCAATCATCCATCTGATGGTGATTCATGGAAACATTTTGATCGTCTGCATCCGTCTTTTGCTTTAGAATCCCGAAACGTGCGATAAGGTCTTTCTACTGATGGTTTATGTTTGTTTGGTTCTTATCGTAGTCAGTATTCATGTTGGACTGTCTTTATAACTCCGTACAATTTACCACCATGGATTTTGATGAAGGATCCCTATAACTTTTTGACCTTATTAATCTCAGTACATCTGAAAAAGAATATTGATGTTTATTTGATACCATTTATTGATGTGTTAAATTCATTGTAGAGTAATGGTGTTAGTAAATATGATGTTATTGGGAAATAGAATTATATATTAAAAGCTACATTGATGTGGACGATTAGTGACTTTCTGGAATATGGCATGTTATCTGGATGGAGTACACATGGTCCAAAAATCATTTACTTACTGTATGAAAGACAACAAATCTTTTATGCTCATCAATGAAAAAAACCTTTCTATTTTGACTGTCGTTGTAGATTTATTCCGACCAATCATCCTTTTCGAAGGAACAAATATCATTTCATAAAAGGCACAATTGAAATGGATGAACCTCCAAAAATGATCTCAGGTGTAGAGTTAAAATCAGTTGTATTTTCATTACCTCCCATAACATTTGGGATAATTGTAAACCAATAAAAAATTAATGGCTTTGGGAAAAAACATAATTGGATAAAAACGATGAATTTTTTGGGATCTCCCATACTGGTATGATTTGTTGGTCCTCCACTTCTAGGATATCATGCATATTGAGAAGAACTATTTTGATAATTTATTTCATAAAATTTTGGACACACCATGTAAGAACAAAGATACTGTAAAAGCACGATTAGATCTCGACCAAATTTGCAGGCGACCAGAACTTGAACTATTTGAAAATGTGAGATCATAGAGGTTAATGAAGCCAAAAGAAGCTTATACACTTTCCAAAGAGAGTCACTTATTATTTTTTCAGTGGATTGCAGATTTGAGACTTCCAAAATCCTATGCTTCCGATTTGGAAAGATGTGTTAAGAATGGTCATATTACCAGATTACAAAGTCATGATTTTCATGTTATAATGGAAATTATTATGCTGATTGGATTTAGAGGTTTGTTGAATTCTATGATTTGGGATTCAATAACAGACATATCATTTTTTTTGGAGAAATTTGTGCAGCGACAACAGACTATTATGTACTAATAAATTTGGAAGAAGATGTTGTTGTAATTATATGTAAACTGGAAAAAATATTTCCACCAGGTTTCTTTGACTCAATGGAACATCTGATATTTCGTTTTCCAGATGAAGTTAAATGTGGAACTCCAATACAGTTTCTATGGATGTACCCATTCAAGAGATGCATGCAGAAATTGAAGAAAAAAGTACGTAACATAGAATCAGTTGAAGGCTCAATAGTTGAAGTTTATTTGCAAGATGAAATTGCTTTTTTCTTCTCTCACTATTTTGAATATGAATATCCCTCACAACAAAACTGTATGGGACAGAATGAGTGAAATGTTAGTAATGAAATGGACACTCAATTATCAGTTTTTAATCATCCCAATCTTGGCTTTGGTGGAGTTCAAGAACGATGGATTTCAGACGATGAACATCACCGAGCTTATACATATGTTCTTCTCAACTGTGAATAAATGACAACATTTGTACGGTGCGTGCTTCTATCACTCATTCTATAATTTATATTATAGTATGTAAACTTATTTTATTTATAGGTTATATGATAATCATATCCAGAAACAAATTCCACAAATTACAGCAGCTGCTCTTAATGAACATAGACAAAAAAAATCTCAATCGTTTAAAAAACTGGTAACATAATTTATTGATGGTTTAATATCAATTCTGTTTACTATTTATTATATTGATAATTGTTTTACAAATTTTCAGATGTCTCAACATGCTGATAAAATTGACAAGGGACTATGTATATTGAGTAACCCGCCATCCAAAATGGTTAAATATAATAATTCATATGTGGTGAATGGTTTTCAATTTCATACACATGCATATGGGGAATAAAAAAAACAATGAATAGTGGAGTTTGTTTTAGAGGATTGCATCATAGAGAATCTGAATTTGACTTTTACGGCATTCTGGATAAAATTATTGAGCTATGTTATCTTGGATACAATTACATAACGATGTTTAAATGTCAATGGTTGGATACTGACAGAGGCTTTCATATTCATCCGACTCATGGAATCATTGATATTAAATATAAAATTCTTCTTACAGTAAATGAACCATTTTTTCTGGATCAATAGGCACATCAAATTTATTACACAAAGTATTTTTCTACTTCAAGATACCTGAGTGATTGGTGGAGCATAATAAAAATGAAATCTTGATAAAATAAATTTACTCAAACTAAATGTGGTTCTACTAAAGTGGAAGGAATTGAAATTTTTCAAGAGACTACTCAAAATCCATATTTTTCACAAAGAATCGTGAATATCGATGATGACACCCCACAATTAAGGGTCAATGATGATGAAGATGTTAATGATGTTACAAATAAATTTGAAATGACAAGGGATGGTGAAAGTGAAACTCATATAGATATTGATGATATCTAGGAGGAATATGAAGACAATGACATCATCAGATATAAATATGATGATGAAGGTGAACATTGACACCGTTAAATGATGGTTTTGATCATAACTAATATATATCTATATCAAATAGTTATTTTCAACTATCTACAAAATAACAATCATTTTGTGATTCAGATGGACTCTGATCTATTTCGTGAGTTAGAGGAGGCTTAGCTACCTTTGGATGAGGGTGATGATGGATCATCTGACCCTTAGCCTACTAGTGGTTTAGGAGGTACACGGAGGGGGCACAGTCTTGCGCGACTGATGATTCTTGACCCTATCCTTGAGTGATATCCATGTCTTGGCTTCGATCCATGCCCACGGAGGTATGGTAACCTATATATTTTAGCTAGCTTTCATTAATTTATTGATATATATACTAATTGTTTGATTATTTATTCTTTTTTCACAGTTTTTCACATATAGCTATTAGACAGGGGAGCGCTATCTTGAGAAATTATTTTTCTCAGCCATGGATCATGTGGGAACAGATTCCCGTTGATGTACAGCTCTACATGTACAATCATTGGATAGTACGTAAATAAATAATATATATTTTGAAATTTATTATATTGATAAATTGATATTATAAATTATTTCTAGGGTTTATGGTATCCTATCGATGATAGCATGCGTGACGATATCCATACAGCATGGGAGGTGGTTACACGTGAGCATTTGCGTCCGTTTTTTCACAATTTGAGAATGACGGGCATTAAGAAAGCAGGAGCGACAATATTTGATGAGTAGTGTAGATCCCACCGACCAGAGTACATTTCATCTCAATTTTGGGATGGATTATGTGCACACTGGTTGGGTGGTGGATTTCAGAGGAGGTATTTATTGGGTTGGCAGAACCGGGGGAGACAGGAGGTGACACATCGAGTTGGTACCCGTACATTCAGTACGCATAGAGAGCATCTGGTAAGTATTTTTTTAAAAAAATTATATAACATCAAATATAAACAATTTATTTTATATTCATATAGGTATCCGAGTATCCTGATATTATAGAGTACGATGTTTATCGGAGGATATAAAGTGATCCAGCCATCGGAGAGATTAGAGGTGATCGCCAGCGTCAGATTGTGGTTAGTCTAATTTTTTCAGTTTCAAAATTAACTGCATATAATATTTTCACAATTTTAATTTCAAATTGGAATTGAAGGATTTATATGAGGTGGAAACCTCTCAGACATAGGATGAGGGTTAGGACGAGGCAACTGATCAGACCAGTGCCCACCATTTCGACGAGGCGGCATGGATGCAGGCGACCTAGTATGGATTTGAGAAGGTTCGAGTAGTTGGTATAGGCTCTCATGTGACTCCTAGTACTTATTATGGTACTATTGTGATGTCGTCGTCGAACTCGAGAGGAGCTCATGGAGAGGAATCATCTTCTACCTCATAGTATCAGGAGCAGTTACGATCACAGAATTACCTTATAGAGAGTTTGCAGAAGGAGAAAGAAAAGATGTGTCAACAACAGCAGTAGCAGAAACAGCATCACGAAGAGGAGATGTGTCGATAGTAGCAGCAGTAGCACGAGCAGATAGAGTACATGTGCCATCTGCCTTGTAGTTTAGGGATGGAGTTTCCTCCACCACCTCCTTCAGTGCCTCCACCCCTCCAGAAGACGACCCCCAGTGATTTTTTTATGTTAAAAAGATTTGAATTTAACATTTGTTCAAATATGAACTATTTATAGTTTCAGTCTTTTATATCAGTGATAATATTATATAATTTAATTTTTAATATTTTATGATTTTTTTTGTGAATATTGAGAATTTTAATATTTTTTATTTTTTTATTATTTTAAAAATATTAATATTATTTTTTCATTAATCATAATTTTATTAAATATATTTCTTCAGTATTATATTTTTTTAATGTTTGTTTATTTTAATAATAATAATAATAATAGTATTTTATGATTTGGTTTTATTTTTTTGTGAATATTGAGAATTTTAATATTTTATATTTTTTTGTTATTTTAATAATATTAAAATTAATTTTCCAATAATCTAATTTTATTAAATTTATTTTTTAGAAAAATTATTTATTATTTGTGATGGGATCTGTTGCGACAGGTTCCCGTCGAAAATAGCCTAAATGAGTTTTTTAAAGTATTTGCGACGGGATTGCTGGCCCTCGCAAAAAGTATTTGCGACGGGCCCATCGAAAATAGTCTAAATAAATATATTTCAAAAAAGTATTTGCGATGGGATTACGGGCCCGTCTCAAAAAGTATTTGAGACAGGCCGATCACAAAAAAATTTATATATATAAATTAAATAATCGGAGAGTTATTTGCAACGGTGAAGCTACCCGTCGCAAAAAAAATTATTATTTGTGATGGTCCTGTCGCAAATAATTCTTTTTGTGACGACGTTTTCTATAACGGGCTATTTGCGATGGCACCCTATCACTAAAGGTTATTTGCGACGGGATCCCATCGAAAATACCTAGAATTCTAGTAGTGTTTATATACTATCCATTTTGATATATTATATCATTAATACTTTAATATTCATGGTATTTAAATCATTCATTTAATTTAATCCCATCATGAAGTTTATGATTAAAATATTTCAATGTCTTAGGGGACTCTTTGTATGTTTAAAAATTATTTTCTTAAAGAATAATTTTAATTATCTTTAAATAGTACTTCCACTCAATGAGGAATAATTTATTAATTTTCACCAAATTTATTATATATAGTGTACATTCTTTAAGTTTTACATGTAATAACTTGACTCATTCATTCTTCATGATATTTTGAATTTTACTGTGAATTACTTCGTCTCATGGGATTTACACTTAATTTTACCCAAGTGGAAAATAATTTCATGACCCAAATTATTTTCATTAGGTTATATTACTTCATCTTTTCTATTAATTTTATAGTATTTTGTTTTTAAACATATTTTTACTATATATTTTTTCTATTTCTACTTGTTTTATGTGGTTTTATGTTACACACACAGATTATATTCATTGATTAATTTTTATATCAACGTCAATGTCTCTTCAAGGGATTACCTTACAATATCATTTTTTTCGAGATTATTTACACTTGAATTTCCATCATAGAAATTAATTGATCATTGTTTAATAAACCCTTTAATTTTATTCTTCTTTGGTTATTCATGATTTTTTTAATAATTAATACCATTTTTCCACACATTGGTACTCAAAATGTTTTATAAAATGATATTAATAAAACCTAACATCATTCCCCTCATTGGTCAGAGAACACATTTTCTTCTAAAAACCTAGTTTTATGAAAATGTTTCCAGAAATATTTTATCCCATTACAAAATTATTTATTAAATAAAATTTCCCTTTTTTTCTTTTACAAATGTTTTCAAAATAATCTTATCTTATTTTCTGAACATTGCATTTTTCTATCCTTTTTACTGTAAAAAAGGATTGTTTTGCATTATATGGCATGTATGGTTTTACCCACCACCATTTTTTCAATGCTTCTTTTCATGTTTAAAAATATAATTTATAATGAAATTTTTTTTTAAAATTTATTTTCTAAGAAATGTTTTTCAAAAGTTTTATTCAAAACTAGAGGATATTTTTCCTAATAATGATTTTAAGGTTCTTATTCCATTTCATCAATGATTGAAACCCTTTACTTTACTCTAATTTGTTTTTTTGATACAATCATTATTCATTATCTGGGTAGTTTGTGATGGATTTGGAAATTGATAGTGTTGAAATTAAATTCCTTGATTCAATTTTTAGTACCCTTTAAATATTCAACTTTCTATGATAATTGAAAATTTAATTTCCCCTAATTATCTATATCATTTATCATGGATATGTTCATTTCCCAAATCATATTCCATTTTTTATATGGTATTTACATTGAACATTATTTGATTATTTTTAGAAATATTTATAAATATGTATCTCCTAATCTATATTGATATATAAAGAGTCACATTTTTAAATTGGTTATTTGATATATGAGGAATGATTTGGAATTGTGTGGAATAGGTGGAGACCAGTTATATATAGACCCTCATTTCATCAGGAATCCCATGGGACGAGTTATATGGTTATCCATATATTTATTTTTACATGATATATTAAACCATATTATGAATGTTATTGAATGTAATAGTTCTATGTACCTAAGAAACATGGCATTCAATAATTAAGCATTTCGTTATTATAGATTAAGTTATTATTTTACATTATATTTTCCATAGACATATATATATATTCATTTCATTATCATTTCGTTGATTAAATGGAATTTGTTATTAGTTTCTTACATTTCCATATTGATTATTCCTTATAATGTTATTAAAATTGCATGTGTTTCTATTTAATACCTTTAAATAGTGTAAATATTTATAGAGAATTTATTATATGGAATCTGTGCTAAGTTATTTACCTTTCCATGATTATTTTTCTCATTTATTCATTATTGAATCCATTGTACTTTAACTTTACTGAGCATTTTAGAACACAATTACTATGTTTCCTTTCCCCAATAATTCTCAGATTTATACTAATAAATATATTCAAGGATACGGTAGTTGGAATAATGTTATAATCCTCAAATAAAAAAAAATTATGTTCTAATTACAGTATTCATTTGTAAAAAAAGTCTCATCTATATATATACATTACAAAGACTTATAAATTATTCAATCCTTTGGGATGTGATTTACCTATATATTGTGAAAATGTAATAGTTTTGTGAAACCAGTTCTAGAATATCTGGGGTCAGGTCACTAGAGTTGGTATCAGAGCATGTTTAGTAGCAGCCTTAGGACCAAGATTTAGGAAAACATACATTAGAGAACATAACTCTAAGGTATAATTTGAGTATAAGTATAGAATAACATCCTCTAATTTTCATAATCTATAGATAATGTGGTTATTCCAAGAAATACATCCGTGTATGTATACTACAACTTGACATGGTTCTGGGCTGGATATTCCTAGGGTTTATAACTCTAACAAGGTTCTTTGGCCCTAACTTGTTCATAACTAGGTACACTACATTGAGCCTTACTACACACCTGGTTTGACACTCTCAGGGGATATTCATAGGATAATTTACATTTTATATAAAAACCCTTTTGAAGGATTTGAATGGATAATGATAATTAATGACCCTGGATAAACCTTAGTACAAGGAAGGACATGTGTTGAACTAATATGGTTGAAGTATTTATGTATTTATGTGGTTTTGAAAACCATAGTTAAAGGAAATTTTGGTATTAACCTTATTTCAAGGATGTACATCATATTTATATCATAAATTGTTTTAATATGGTTTTATGAAAGGAAAGGATATACGATGGGTAATAAACCATCTTTTCTGGATAGGCAACAGGACTTGAACCCATGACCTAAGGATGATAAGGTTTTTGTGCCTACTTCTTGCCTATGTGAAGTCCTAGTTAAATTTTCATTGTTTTTAGATAAATAATTTTTCAAAATAATATTAATTATGAACAAGTATGGTACATTTTTAGGTTTAGATATTAATTTCTTAACCATAATGGATTTAGAAAATAGTAATAGACAAAAATTAGGATTTCCCACTCTTTCATGGGCCTTAAGATTCATTAAAAGTGTATAATTTTGCTTCAAGAATCAAGTATTGTTTTTGGATATCCATTTCTTCAAGTAATGGATTAATTGAAAATTTATCAAGTCATAACCAAAGGATAAAATTTTTTGGATAGAAATATTTAGATTATATATATTTCCTTATATTATTAGTCAATCAAAGAATTACTCAACAAAGGTAAAATCATCCAAAATTATTTTTGTCATAATACTTAAATATTAGTTGAATCGATGTTCACTTAAATCATCATAGATTTGTGATATTGAGGCCCTCAACATTACACTAATCATTAAAATGTTTTTGGTTGATGACCTCAATAATTGCCTATAAATTTTCAATCTTCTCTTCAAAGTACAAATATCTATTTCCACTAATTTTCTCCTACTTATAGACCCAGTTATATGTAATTCCATGTGACCTTTTTTACTTTAAATTATCTCTTCTAGAGAGAATGTTTTATGAACCCTTATTGCATTATGAGATTTTAGAAAATGAATTTTAGAATATCAAGCCCTTGGTTTTGGGATAAATTTTAATGGGTGAGGATGAATTTTAATTAATATGGGGAGAATTTAATGCCAAAAAATTCTATAATAACAACATTACATTCAATAGAATGTTTGACATGCAAAAATAAACATGTAAGGGAATTTAATATCCTAATACTGTACAATATATATGTACAAATTTTAAGTAAATTAAATCTATGATATAACTTGAAATTTATTTGATACAAAGTTATCTTTCATCAGAGATAGGGATGACTATCTTTGATGACTTTCATTACCTCAAATACTGAGTTTTACCGAACAACAATATATTATTAAAATATTATTATTTAATATAATAAGATAAAAACTATATCTAAAATTAGAGTTTTTAAATAAAATTAATTTACTTAGGAAAATATTTTGTTTAAAATAATATAAATTTAATTAATTTTTTAAAAATTAATTATAAATTAATAATAGAACAAATTTAATATAAAAGGAATGTTTTATAGAAAACTATTTTTATGCTCAGAAGGGTTTTTTATTATAATAATTTAAATTAACTACTATTAGTGAGATATATTAATTTAATTTATATTTTTAATATTTAATAAATTATTTTTGAAAGTCATCCAATATATTTTATAGTCATAAGATAATAAAAAACCTGATATTTCACATAAAAATCAATAATTTTCTAAAGGCTCATTTACTGCAATTCTGTAGAGAACCAATATGAAAGGAAATTTTTTAAAAATTTATAAATATTATATATAAAAACACATTTAATTTTTTAATGAAAAACATAAAAAATAATGCAGGGTGAAATGTTTTTATTTTATTGTGAGGTTTCATTTTTTGATGAATAGTGAAAATACAAAAATTTAATTCAAAATGGATTTTTCATCTAATTAATTTACAGTGTAAAATTATATATCAAATTGGTTTAAACTTGTAATTATACCAATTTTATTAATATTGATCAAATTTATTTAATTTTAACCAATTTAACTATGAAATTGGAATTAAAAACATACAAAAAATTTGAACATTTTTACATTCAAACTTGCTTTGTCATCCTGTTTACAAGATAAAATTTAAATTAATTTTTGAAACTTCTATGATATAAATTATGAAAATTTGATTCCATATTTATAATAATAATTTATAATTTATAATAATTAAATCTTATTTTTTTTAAATATTATTGAATGTTATTAAGATTACTTACAACGATTAAGAGGAAAATTGCCTTAACAAGGGACTGAATCTTAAACTTAATAGCCAAAATTACCTATAAACATTTTCAAAATCCATTTTATATTCATATTTAGTTCTTATATTCCATTTTCTCTAATTATTACTTTTATTGGATCTACTCTTCATCTAAACAACATGGGTATAATTCCGTTTCAAAAATTTTATAAGAATTTCACTCCACCTCCACTATAAAAAGGTACGTCCACCTCTTACTTCCTCACACCCCTAAATCGACCATGTATTGACCAATATCTTCCAAAATATATCTTAGAAATAAATTCCCTTATCCTAGAGTATTCATATTTTTTCCTAATTCCTTCCATGGATGAACATTGGTGCAAACCAAAAGGCTTTACCTAAATTAGATGTGACCTCCTTCCTCAAGCTCGTTTGTTTTATTTTCATTATCTACCCCTAAAATGTTTTTATTCCATTATTACATAATATTATCTATATCCACAATATAATGAGTTTTTTTATGATATTTTTTGAACCTACACTTATACACACTTTTATCTAATGGGTAATGAACGTACTATTATGTGTACGACAAGCTATCACCTCGAAAAATGATTTTATTTTGTTCCATTACCCCATTTTATTGTTTTGAATTATGATGGAAAATAAGTTCATATATTATATATATAATATCTATAATTTATTTATTATTCTTTAATTCTTATATAATATGTTACTTTATGCTTTTTCAATTTTTGGGAATATGATAACATCATTTGTGGAATTGTGGACTACTGCCTCCCCAAAGTGATGTGATTCATTCACTATATACATGGAATGTATAAAGGATTGTTTTAATAAATATATGTAAAATATATGAAATATATATAATAATAAATTTATAATATAAATATTAATCTATATCATTTTATCTATATTTTTTTAATATGTAAAAGAAATGAAAGTAACATTCATGCGTACGTACGACCTACCGTCTCCCCGAATAGTGCATTCTATTTCTTATCTCCAAATATTATGGATTATTATATATATATATATATAGTGGATATATGTGATATTTAAATCATGTTTTAAATTATTTATATGATGAAATCATGATCTAATAAAAAAACAACTAATAAGTTAAAACATACTAAAAAACTAGGAAATTAACGCCCAAAATAGTGAAAATAGTGAAATTATTGACAACTGGGTAATAAGATATTATAATAAGTTAATATATGATATTATAAATATTTATATGGTTATGGTATAATTTATTGACATGTTTAAACCCTTGTACAGTAGTTTACAGTATTTTTACACAAAAAGGAAATGCAAGGTGTGGGATTTTCCTCTCACTTATTACATCTATGAGATAAATTTCATATCCACCATGTATCTCTTTTGTGTGGTGTATCTGCTGTCCATTTTTATATATTATATAATGAATTATTATATATTTATGTTATTTAAAGATTTTATTAAGCTTTTTATTTCATTATGATTATTATTCCAATATTTAAAAGTAGTATGGGACAATTTGGAGTGTTTAATGAATATTTTCTTTAAAATATTTTTAATGGCCATTAAATGGTATTTACATTATTGATGGAATACATTATTATTGTGAATATAATTTTTCACATATGGTGTACATTCTTCTAATATAATATTTAATTTATTAGTCATTCATTCTTGGTTTTATTTTGAGTTTTAATTTGAATTATTTAATTTAAGGGGATTTGCACATAAAATTACACAAGTGGAAAAGAATTTTGTAACCTAGTTTACATTCATTAGGGTATATTACATCCTTATTTTCATTTATTTTATAATATTATTTATTTAATATAATTTTTAAAATCTATTTTTTTATTTCAAATTTTATATGTGGATTTATCTTGAACAAATTTAATCTATTCATTGATTGATTTTCACATCAATGTTATGGTCCTTTCAAGGGTTTAAATTATAAAATGAATTTGGTAGGGATTTTTTGAAGTTCAATTTACATAAAAAGAAATTATTTTATAATTGTATTATAAAACCTTTCCTTTTTATTTTACTTTATTTATTCTTGACCTTTTAAAAGTATTAGTACAATTTTTTCCACTTCTTGACACTGAAAATGTTTTATAAATTGTTTTTAATAAAATTTTACATCATTAATATCTTTGGTTGGAGAAAATGCTTTCTTATAAAAGCATAATTCTCTAAAAATGTTTTCAGAAATGTTTTTACCCTTTCTAAAAGGATTTTTCAAGGAAATATTCACCCTTTTTCTTTTACAAATTTTTCTAAAGGAATCTTCCTGCAATTTTTGGAACAATGCATTTTTGAAACTATTTTATCATGAAAAGGGAATGATATTTTTACCTTATATGGCTTCTTTGGATTTTCCCACAACCATTTCATTTGTTTATTCCTTTTCAAGTTTAAAAGGATATTATTTAACTAAAAAAATTTAAATTTATTTTCAAATAACATGTTTTTTAAAACAAAATAATGTTATTTCTCAAAAACATTTTAAGGATCCTCTAATATTTTATCAATGAAAAAAACCTTTTAATTTACTCAACATGGGATATTTTTTAGTGATATCATCCTCAATATTTTGATGGATGTTTTTTGACTAATTTGTCAATGGTTAGAATTTTCATTTACTTAGATGATTTGTTTGCTAGTCCCCTTGAAAAAATAAATTTTTTATGATTACTGAACATTGAATATCCACTAATTATACATATAAGTTATCATAGATATTTTTATTTATTAAACCACATACCATTTTTCAAACTATGTTCACTTTAAATGTTATTTTATTATTTGGGGAAATATTTATAAATCCCTATCTTCTTCTGCATATGGATATTTGATGAGGCATATTTTTAAATCAATCATTTTATATAAGAGGAATTATTTGGGTAGGTATGACATGGGGGAGTCCCATATATAGATAACCCGTTGATGAATCGGTAGTATAATGGGATGAGTCAATTTGTTATCCTTAGATGGGTTCTGCCGATATGCTTAACTATTTTCTGAAAGTTCTTGAGGGTAATGGTTCTATATACCTAGTAAACATGGCATCAAATAATTATTAATTTCCTAAATTTAGATTCAGATATTATTTATCAACAATATTTTTGGTCGACATACCTATGCATACATTTCAATATCATATCATTGATTAAACTGGATGTGTTTTTGGTTTCTTAAATTTCCTCAAGAATTCTTCTTTATCAAGTTATTTTAATGGAATGTATTTCTTGTTATTACATTTCACTATTGTTTATAGATTCATTTTATTGATTATATGGCATGTCTATTCTGTTATTTACTATTCTATAATGATTATTCTCATTGATTAATTATTTCTTCCACTTTACTTTAACCTTAATAAGAATTTGATTTAACCTTTATTATATTTCTTTTCCCTATTAATTATATAATGTACTCTAAGAAAGATATGAAAGGATACACTATATGTAATAATTTTATTATCCCCAAAAAAAATAATTTTTTAATTAGTGTGTTCATTTATAAAACAATACTCATGTATGCATCTAGATTACAAAGACTACTAAATTGTTTGGTCCTTTGAAAAATGATTTACCTGTATCTCATTTTAATGTAATTGTATCGTTTCACTAGTTATGGGTCATCTGGGGAAAGGTAACTACATATAACATTGATATACATAATCTTATAATTTGTTTATTCACACAATAGTGTTATGATTTGTGTAAAGATTTATTTCACAATCTCATTTTTATCAGGATATTTTATACTTGACTTTCCATTAATGGAAATTTTTTTATCATTATGTAATAAGAAAATTTTATAATATTCTCTTTTGGTTATTCATGAATTTTACTAGAAATAGTTCTATATTTTTACTCTTTAGAAATTTAAATTATTTAGAAATATTTTTTTTTAAAATCTAACTTCATTTATCTCTTCCATCAAAAATTCATTTTCTTCTAAAAATAATTTTTCTAAAAAAGTATTCAAAAATATAAATTCTTCAAAAATATTTATTTTTACCCATGTTTTAATTTTTATAAAACAACAATAATACAATATTCAAGACATAATCCAAATAATTCCCATTTTTTATTTTACTAAAAGTTAAAGGAATCTTTTTTTAAGGTGTATGACATGTATGTTATTTTTTTCTATTATTACTACTTAATGTTTTAGAGTTTCCTTTATATGTTTAGAAAATTATTTTGAAATAAAATTATTTCAAAAAAGTTTTTTCTAAATTTAATTTTAAAGAATTTATTTTAACAATTAAAAGGATATTTTTATCAAGAATGTTTTTAAATATATTTATACAGTATTTATATTCATCAATGATAAAAACAATTTATTTTAATTCATCACCCATGGGGATATGATTTTTTGATAAAATATTTATTCTTTCTATGTATTTTTTATTATATTTTAGACCTAATAATGATTTAAAATTCACATTATTAGGTAATTTTGGAGTCATTAACATTCCCATGAAATATTCACTATTATGATCAATGAAAAAGAAATTTCTCATAAATATCAATATTATTTATCTGGGATATTATTATTTCATAAATCATATATCATTTATAAATATTGTGTTTTACCTTTAATGTTATTTAATTGAATAAAGAAATATTAAAAACCTATATTCTTTCTTAAATATGAATATTAAATTTTATGAAATATTATACTTGAATTAAATTGACTATTTGATATATAAGGAATGTTTTTTTACATGCAAATTTGGGTGGGTCCCAGATATAGATAGCCACATGATGAGTCGGTAGCCTCTTAGGGTGAATAAGTAAGCTATCATTAAAATGGTTTCTACCTATTTTTTAAAATCTCCTTATGAAAGGTCCTGATGGAAGAGGTATCATGATATTGAGAAAATGAAGTCCAAAAATTTAACATTTCATTCATCGGGAATTTACTTATTATTATCCATGATGTTTTTACAATGATATTATCAATGTATTCATTTTATTTTCAATTTATTGAGTTAATGTAATGTGTTTTAATATATTTAAATTGATATAATTATTTTTCCTTATCAATTAAAGATAGTAATTATATTTATTAAATGTATTTGTTTTCATTTATTTCTGTTTTTATATTTATTATGATAATTTAAATGGAATTTGTGTTTAGTTATTTACGTTTTAATTTTGATTATCCTTATTGATTTATGATATCCTCCATTGTACTTAACAATTACTAAGAATTTGATCTCACCCTTATTTTCTTTCCTTTACAAGGTATCTATGAAGTGTACTATGATTCAGAATAAAGGATATTCTAGAGGAATAAACATTATTTTCAAAAAAATTATATTTTGATCTTTTTTTCAAAATTAATATGGGAATCATGTTCGTATAAATTTTACAAATAATACTATAATATTTGGTCCATTATGATGTGATTTATTTTATCTAATACCAATTTATTAAATTAAGTCACTGACTCTAGGTTTTTGGAGTCTGATTCATTACATTTTATGCATGGAGAATAAGAACACGTAGTAAGAAATTTCCTTGAAAAAAAATGAAATGTTCAGTTAATGAAATGGATTGGTCTCCTAATTTATAATTAAAGGATGAATTTTTTAACAATAAAATATTTGGGAATTTTGAAAATAGATTTCCAAGGAGGGATCTTAAAAAGATAGTCATCAAATTGGTGTGATTGAAGGTTATAATACTGATGATGAAGAGGCCACGAATGAACTTTGAATGGTATGGGAAATTATTATAGTATTGCTTATGTCAAATGTGATAAACATGGTTAATTAAGGCAGATTAATGTTTAAAAAAGATTCTTATTTCATATTTTTGGAAATATTTATTAAAGAATTTGATGATAAATCATAGTTAATGGTTTGAAAATTAATTGCAATGATTTAAGTGTTTGTGTATTTGAATTCAATAATTACGTTATATAAATCAAAAAAATAAGGATTATTTTTTATATGATTTTTTGTTAATAATTTTCAAGAATATTTTTAATAGTAATAATTCCCTAGAAAAGTGATTTAATGGAAATTTGATATTTATAGAAAAACACATGATAAATAGTAAGATAACCATTAATATGTTCTTGATGTTGAGGTTATATAGTAAGAATAAAGAGATTATTGATATGGATAATGTAAATTGGATAGTACTGGATATCTTGGAATTAATTAATAATTTTTTAACAAAGTAGGTTTTACTATCAATGATGGAGTTTAAAATAATATATTTAAGGAATGCCTCCAATATTATATGTTTTATATATGGAATAAGAAATCATGTATGTTTTGAATAGGATTTATGGTAATTAATATTATTAACAAGTTTAAAGAGAATACATGATAAATGTATTCACATGTTTGGTATCTGATAATTTAGAGCTACTTTATATTGTTTGGTGGATTGATGATAAGTTCTTTTTGGATATTTAGTGAACTTATTTTGTAAGTTTTGGATTTTCTTCTTTTGTAAGGGTTAAAATTTTACCCAATTTTGATTTTTTTAATGTGAAACTTTATACTTGGCTTTATATATTATTATATTACATCACCATATGAATAGTAATACATTTTGGATAAATTCTGGTAACCATTTTGTTTTGATGTAACTTTAGATAGATAGAATTACTTATCATTATATTATGGATCTTTTGATCCATCTATGATTCAAGAATAAAAAATTAAATTTTGTTTCTTGGAGTATGATATGATATGGAAATTGATCAAGGAACAACCAAAGGGTGAGAGAGTTATTATGAAATAAAATAAAATCATGTAGGTATATCTTCTCATGAAAATTTTTCAACATTATGAAATGGATCCTAAAATAAAATTGTATCTTATTACCATCATTTCTGATAATATCAATGAAATTTTTAATAATTATTTGGTTTGTGGTTTGTGGTTTCTGATTTTCACATGATTATTCACTTGTTTGTGGTCACTGATCGCAGTGACTCCCCATTATTATTAGGAAATTGAATTTACCTTCCATTTCCAAATAATTACTTCATGCATATATTCTCCTATGTGTAAAACAAGTTATATGTTATTCTAGGTAACCTTTTCATTTAAAAATTTTCCTTTTTAAGTTAATATTTATTATTCATTTTCTTATGTGGGATTATATGAAGTAATTTTCAAATGATAAAACTTTGATGAGAGAGGATAATTTTGAGGTTAAAAATTATGTTCAGGAGGGTAGAATGTAACACCGTAATATTTTTTGAAATATGTTATAAAATAAATTTAGATATTTTGATATTTTTCATTATAATAAAAATTATATTTATCTTACATTACACGTAACACTGAGCTCAGTTTGTCTTACATAAAACACCAAGCTTATACAAAACATGGAATACTATTAAAATATTATTATTTAATATTCTAATTTTCTCCTGTCCATTGGAATGTATTATAAGTCTCTAGACATTAATATTTAATAATATTGATTTTTAGTCTACAAATTACTTTATTTCAAATTTAAGGTCTTTTCAGGTTTATAGTTTTAGAAACTTAGTCCATAAATCATATAAAAACCATAAAATGAAATGTTTAAACATCTAAATAGTATCAATTTTGTAATAATATAAAATATTTAAAATAATTCATGATCTATTTTATTAAAACTCTTCAATACATTCTACATGAAATATTTTAATACCTTAATAACCATGAAGTCTTATTAAAAAAATAAAAAAGTGGAATGAGAAAATATATCCCATTTATAGAAATTAAAATTCATGAAAATATCTTACTTAAAAACATACAATTTTACACCAATAGGAATATATTATTATATAATATCTAATATTAATTTTACATTTTGAATAGAACTGATTTCCATGAAAACTCATTCGAAAACATAGATAATTCGTGTATGTACCATGAGATATCATCACATTGAACTCTTATATAACCCTTAAAGATTTAAATAACCACATGGATAACTTCAAATATAATACTCTATATAATATAATCATTACCCAATGAATTGGTGCATTATCTAGGCACACTCACATTTTAAGATATAATGGGATAACTAGGTGCAATGTAGAAACACCAATAATTTATAATGTCCATGAACTAAAACATGAAATAAAAAAATTTCATCATTATAAAATATCTTTTAATATTGTATGAAAATTGTTTTCATAAATTAAAATACAACTTCCTTTAAAAATTCTCACTATCAATCAAAAAATAAAGACATATATTGAAATAACATTTACAATTCCCAAATAAAAAAAAAGGAAATAATGATTTCATTTAATAACAAATTAAATATTTCAATGGAAACAAAGAATAAAATAATATCCAAGATAGAATAAAATCCCTTTGCACTATGTACATTGAGAATACAACTTTTTTTTGTTGTTTGTCAAAAAGTTCTATATAGAAGGCATAAAATGATTAACTTTTAAAAAATTTGAATGAAAAAAGATATAAAATCTTCTTTATAATACCATTATAAAAATAAAAATATAAAATAATATCAACAATATTGACCTGGAGAAAAAGATTTTAAAATTAATCTTTAAAACATTCAAAGTGTCCCATACCACTACCAAAATTTAAATCACAATCACTATAAAATAATATAATTTATAAACACATTAAATAACATAATAATATATAAAATATGGATAAATAATTTCAAATTTGATGTATATTAACCTTATAAAAGAATATTAGTTCATTTTATAAATAAATGCCTCTTCAAAAGGAGATTGAGAATAAATCCATAACCATGAGTCTGACTTGTCATGTATGTGTTTATCATCCTGAATAATATAATTATGTTAATTATTTAATTTATTTATCATATTTTTCATGATTATAATTAATTTTATTTCACTTATTATAGTCTTGTAAACAACTACTTAAAAAATTAAGTTTATGTCAGGTGTTTTGACCATATTCAGTTTGTGTCAAAAATGACTTTGGTATGTCAACTATGGTCAAAGGGGTCATTATATAAAAATACCTAGAATAATAATAACTAAATAATTATAATATTTATAAATAATTATTATTTTAAAACTAATCATGAAATATGGTTCTGGAAAATGAACCAACATTACAATCATGGAAATGGTAGGCCATACATATGCATGGGTAACATTCCCATTTTTCAATGATCGTTATGGAACAAAGGTAAGTGAAATTTATTTTTCTTAAATTTTCGTTATGTAATATATAAAAAATTATTTATTCATATATAATTAAATATAGTGTTATTTTTATGTATAATGAATCAAATCACATCAAGGATGTGGTTGTCCACACTTCCATGAGCGTCGGTATCACTTGTTCAGCGTGTGAATGGGTAATAAAGAAAATGAAATATTATATTTACAGTAAGTTAATTATTTCAATAAAATAATATAAATTTTATTCATTTCACATATTTTTTGTTAAAAACTAACTTAATATATTTCATGTAATGTGTGAACACATCATATCACATTGAGAAGGTGGTAGTCAACACTTCAATAAACGATATTATTGTATTTACAGACATTAAAAACATGAAGTTATGTGTATATAAAAATTACATAAGTATAAATACATCATAAATATCATATATATATATATATCATATAAAAATATATTTTACGTCATAATTATGAACCATTAGAGGTCGTAATGGAATAATAAACATCGTCATTATATGAGGTGGTAGTTTTCGATACACAAACGGAAATTTCGATACCCATTTGATGGAAGTGTGTGTATGTGTAGGTCGAACCCTTAACATAACAACATAAAATTATATTAGGGATAATTTTGTTATTATTTAATCATTTAATAATTTTAAATGAATTGGTGGAGAAAAAAATAAAACATAAATTCACATTGAAGAATGTCACCTCTTTTTCAGGTAACTCCTTTTGGTTCTCACCAAAGTAATTATCGATGGGTTTATTCCCAATGTGAGGTCTCTATCGTGTGGGCATGTATTTTTTATCTTATTTTTGATGTTTTTGTGTGATACATAAGGTCTTAATTAGTGTGAAGAAATTTTGTAACACCCGAAGATTTTATGAGACATATTATTTTTAATTTCTTTCATATATTCTATTTTACTCTACACAAAGATTATCTTGCGCTATATACAACATCGTATTAGCTTGCAGTATACGCAACACTATTCTTGGATTGTGTTACACACAATTTCAAGTTCGTTTGATAGTAGTTATTCTATGCAACATTGAGTGTGTGTGTATATATATGTATATATTCAATGTATAAATGAAATATGGTTGGATTATGTTATAAGAAACAAAAAAGGAGTCTTTCACTACACGCAACCCTGACTTGGCTTGCATTACACGCAATCCTGACCTTTCTTGATAGCGTGTGTTGTATGCAATACCGGGTTTCACTAAATAACAATATATTGTTATATTATTATTATGAACTAGCCGTTATGAATATTATTTACTACATTTTTAATGTTATAACATTATTATTCATCTTACACGTTTTCTAGAACATTGTGTGAAAACAAAATAAATTTCTCGAGTAAAATAAGTATTTTTCAAAAAATGAGGGTTTTCCACCATTTGATGGAACACCCACGTTAAATATAGTTTCTGACATGTTTATAAGTTCAATTTTAAAAAATAAAATTCTTCTTTGTAATCAGGATATAAAAATATACTTTGGATAAATTTTTCATATTATTCTGATAAATTTCATATTTTAACGAACAGTAAAAACATGTTACATTTTAATTAAAAACAACTTTTTTCATCGTAATAATTTATATGGTTAAATTATAATATTTAATGGTTTTAAAGTATAAATAGAATATATTTTTACCATTTAATATAATTTAATTCATTAGCATCGATTTTACATTGAATTCATAGGTAAAATCATTGCAATATTTTGCAATATTTTGACTTTTAAAACTCATTTTCTTAACAGTTGGATTAATTTTAAATAAATTTATTCAACTTCTGTGATTTGAATTTGGAAAAATAGATTCCATATTTGGAATCAGCAGGTTCAAAATTATGTTAATAAGCTACTTTTTATTTTTAGGCATTATGAATAGTAACTACGGAAAATTTTATTTACCATAGTTAAAGGTAAATCGGGTAATTAAGGGTAACTACAATATTATAAATTTACCATATGACTTTCCTTAATATAATTGGATGATTATATATTTTCCTAAATTATACTTGGGTTGAAATTGAGTCTAATGGAACCCACTTGTATTTAATTAAGACCTTTAGTTTATTTTATTTAAATCAAAGTGAAATATGTATCACTCAAACTTTAATAATTAAAGTATTTTTAATACAACTTTATAGAGAATATAAATTCAGTTATAAATACTCATTTTAAAGATAAAATGTTTTTCTTTATTATGGTAATTTATTTGTAATTTTTAAGAGTTATTTAATTACCTTATTATCTTATATATTAATGATGTAGAAATTATTTATTTAGTGAAAAATCAATAAAATAGTTTTTATTGAAATAGTAATACATATCAAAATGCTAAAAAATCTGAAAAAAACTTATTGGTAGTGTATATATAAAACCTAATCATCCACTGGCCAAATTGTTGACCATTTGTATCCTTATAAAGGCGATTATGACACTTATATTATATTATTTTAAATGATTCTAAAGTTTTCACCTTCATAATTTAATAAATATAACAATTCACATGTTGTTATTTTAAGATGGTAAATTAGAGTAAGAGTATTGTTATGAAATCTATGAGATTTATATTCATCATATTATTTTATTTTTAATTTTTATGAAACAAATAAGTATATTAAATAATTATACAAAAACGATGTAGTAATTATTTTATTAAGAGAAAAATCAAATAAATGGTTTTAAAAATATTAAAAAAAATATTATATGAACTATTTAATGTGATCCACGAATTTTATAGATAAATATTACATGTTATAAATCTGTTAAATATTTTAGTTCGAACATATATTTTTTGTGGATTTTATTTAAATTCAAATAAATGAATAGTGTCAAAATTGACACTATTGTTATTTTTTGAAAATAACATAATATAAAATTGTTTAAAAATAACAAAAAAATTAAAAAAATTATAAATTATAATGGTCTAAAATGTCATAAATTATCCAATTTTGGAAGATTCACAATACATAATTAATTATTTATAACAATTTATAAATTAGAATCTTATTACCACAAATAAAATTAAATAGATTAAATAAGGATAAATCAAGTTGATAATGTTTAAAATAAATTCCCAACATGTGTAACTTTTATTGTATGATGATATTACAACCCTATATCATCTAATATTTGGGTTTGAGTAATTTTTGGACGTTTTTAAGTGGGGTTGAATTTATTATAAATTAATATTTCTTATGTTTCCAAAGGTGCCCCTCTCCTCCCTTATAAAAAGGGCACCCCTTCCCACTTCTCCTCACAACCATTTGAGCCTTGAAGCTCGGCCAAACCCTATAAATTAATCTTCTCACCCTATCTAGTTATATCATAGAGGTTCTGGTCTTCTCAAGAGACCAACCCTAGTGCCCTAAGAAGAAGTTTAAAGGAGGTGCGTCGAAGAAGAGGTAATCTCTTCTACCGATTCTTTCAAGATTATTTCTTCTTCAACTTCTTATTGTTTATTTGTTTAATTATATTTTAAAAACATAAGTATCACTAATATACTAATATGTTATTATAAATATGAAACAACCTCATTTCACCTTCTATCCATCCTACGGAAAACGAAATCACCGCGTGTGCGTACGTACGGAATACCGTCTCTACGCCGTGGTGTAATCTGTTTTTCCACCACCACCTTACTTGGATGGGTATAATAGTGTAAAGAATAACTATATATGGTTATTATAACATCATAATAATTCTGAGATGTTATATAATTCACACCAATTCAATTAAATAATTATGGGAATGATATTATCGCTCGTGCATACGTACGGACTACCGTCTGCACGAACGCGATGAGATTCATTTTCCATGATTAACAATTCAAGTATAATTATAAAGTATATATATAATAAATAATCATGAAAGATATTAAATAATAATGAAACAGTATTTATGTACATATATGTTTCATTTACTTAATTCCATTCAATTCAATAAGTAAATGAAAACAGCATTCATGCGTACATATGACCTACCCTCTCCAAGAACAGTGTATTTCATTCCATTTATTGATCTATCATATATATTTATATGCTGAATATATATTATATATAAATAATGTTTTACATTAAGGAATTATTTAAATCAGTATATAAGTAATAATATCAATAACAACAAGTCGAAACACGTACAATAAATGAAACAATTTTACCCAAAACGGTGCTTTAACATGGAATTTACAAAAGAACGGGTAATATAAAGTCATAATTGAACCATATATGATATCATATCAAGTAATATGATTCTGTAATAATTCAATGATATTATTTAAATCATTATACAGGTGGTTTGGAAACATACGAAGCATATCAGACATAAATTAAGGGATAACTTCTCCAATCTCGTTATTATCCGAGATTACTTATACGTAAGTATTTACTGGGGTATATATTTCATCCATTTCCATAAAATGTTATTTATAAAGTGTTTAATATTCTTCCATGTATTTTTGAAGTCATTTTTACCCCCACATTGACTTTTACTTTGTGTTATGGAAGAAATCTTTCTTTTGTTTACCATACGTGGTACTTTTTGACTTTTCTAACAAAAGTACAAGGAGAATGTTTTTTTAACTTATACGGCATGAACAGATTTTTACATTTTCATAACAAATTATTTTCAAGAAGCTTAATCTACAATATTTCATGATTATTTTCAACAAAATCCATTTCTTTTAAAATTGCTTGGCATTTTGTGAAAAGAAAATGATTTTGAAGAAGAAAGGATATTTTCCCCAAGAATTCATTTCAAGTGTTTTGTCAAAAATAATTTCCATCTAAGATGAAATTATTTAGTATGATTATGTTTCAATGATAATGTATTTATGATTTACATGGTTTCATTTTTTTTATGATGAAATCATATCCATTTGTTTTATATGGATTATGTTATGATGGGATGATGTTTATGAAACCCATTTTATTCTTTGGGTTATGATGAATGATTTATGTTTATGTTTTGTCAAATGTAATAATGATTTAATTTTAAGATGGGTGGGACCTATATATCCCTACAATTCATTGGGTAAATATTTATATCTCATGAGATAGTCATGGATAAAACGGCATGTAAATCTGTTTCAGTAATACTGGGATGGAACGACAAGTAAACCCGGTTCAGTAAGGGACTTTGTCCACTATCATGGTCTTGGAAGCAATTCCTTGGCTACTATGGAAATAATATCATGTCATTAATGTTTTTCCACAATTATAAGTTTTATTCCCATGATATTTTATCATTATTGATGTTCCATTATGATCAATTCCTTACGTACTACCATGTTTTATGTCAGTGATCAAGATCTTGATGTTTAAACAATATGTTCATGTTTTTAAGTTCAAATGAATATGGTTTATTTTATTTTATCCATGATTACCCTTATTGAGAATTTGATCTCACCCTTTTTATGTTTTCTTGTCCTCCATGATTAAAAGAAAGGTTTTAGGTAAGGAAACAAAAAGGGGAATATTGTTATGGGAGATGTTGAAGATCTTTAAACATGATTAGAAGTTTATATTCCAAGTTTCCAAAGACACAAAACTATTACGGTCCTTTGGTGTCTATTTTTTTATGTATTAGATATTCCGCAAAAATAATGTAATGTCTATGTACGTCAAGATTTTGGTCTCTACTGTTGGTATCATAGGAAAGGTTTAGTTAACCTTTGGAAACTAGGATTTGAAAACTTTAGTGATATCCCTAGATTTATTTCTAAGGTATGTCTAAGGATGTCCCTAAGGTTTAGTATAACTATAGTTTACAGTCCTGGAAATATGTTTACGATCATGAATAACCTAGGGTGAACCTACGGTGTCATGGATTAAATAATGTGTGATAATTTAGACATCCCATAAGTGAATTTTTATGATTATGTGGTTCCCCGTTATTTTAACTGTTTCTTACACCATGGATTTTGGTTTTAGTCAGTGGAGGGAACCCGATGTAATTGGGTCAACATTGAATCCAATGTAAAAATTGGTGACTATGAGAAATGAAATTATGTAATGACTAGAAAGAAAGATTTTGTGATTATTCCAAATCAGTCATCGCGATATATGATTTACAAGGTGAATATTAGTGGTATATATAATTCATCAAATAAGAGGAAGATGGACTTTTATGCATGTTTTCATGTTGAGGAGCATAAAGAAAGGAATATTGAGATTTCTAAAGAAGTTAATAAGAACCTTGATGAATACATCAAATGGAGGGGAAGATGTTATCTGTGTGGAGAGAAGGGTCATAAAGTGAAAGACTGTTATGGAGTTCAATGTATTATCTGTGGAGAACATGGGAATTACCCAACTCAATGCCCTGACCAAAGAGGTTACTTCTAAATCAAGGAAGGACATATTCCATCACAATAATTGAAGAGGATGGATTGAAGTGTTTATGTATTGGTATTAAAGAATAATTTTGTTGAGCTACTTTTATGGTATATTAGAATATCTATGTATTGGTCCATTGTGGTTTTCCATAAGAATATGGCATCGGTAACCATGAAATGTGATAGAAATATTTTTGGAAGGAGATGATATGTGAATAATGAAGGGATAAAGAGAAATTAATATGTTTGATAGTATTCATGAGCTCATAACTAACATTACGACAAAGTGATATCATGGTTTGAGTATAAAGAATTTATGGTATTTTTGTATGTGGAAAGAGATAACTTTTGATAGAATTCATGTTTTCACTAAGGTTCTATGGTAATTCATGTTGCAAGAGAATACAATATTAAGGTATTCAAAAGTTTGGAATGCGATCAACAAGATATATCTTGTGATATATGAGGGATAAATGATGGTATTCACAAGCTCGGTAGATGACATTTCGAGTAATTGTTTTCTTTATACTATGAGCTTGGACAGAAGTATTTTGGATAAGCCTAAAGATTGGAATGAATTATGTTAGACATAAGATATTATTGTTTAAGGATATAACTTTTTTTCAATATAATTTTTGTAATGTTATAATAGTGTGGTTTTAGAAAAAAAGGACAACGTGCAGGACGGGTGACTACCCGTCACGTCGGGCAAGGCTGTGGGAGTCGAACCCACACCTGAAGTGTGAAAGGCCTTTATCGCCTACCACTAGCCTACAAGAGGTCCCTGGTTAGTATAAATTATTTTTAATTTATTAAGTTGTATGATATATGAAGTATAAGTCCATTTTAGGAACTATATATGATTAATATCACTATAGATGGACTTATGTATATTTAATAACTTCCACTATCCTTTTGTTTGAGACAGATGAAATGACATGTCATTCTATCGCATGATCTGCTAACACTTCACGAAAGAAAAATTCAACTTCATTTACTTAATAGATAAAGTGTAAATTGTTCAATACACAAACAATAGTAAGATTATAGAAAAATCAAGTAAGTATTTCTTTTAATTCAACAATTCTTCAACTTTTGGGAAATGATCTTGAAAAAAAATTTGATGTCCTAGTGTCCTTATATCTGATGAATCAGATGGTACCTTAAATCATCACAAATTTATGTCTTTGTGACTGTTGGCTTTATCATATCCATGTCCTCTACCACTCTCCATCAGAACTTGATGGTTAGATTTCTCTTCCATATCCATATTTTCACCTATGTTATCCTATGTGGGAACTGGGTGATTAGTTAATTTGGGTAACCGTTATGTTTCCTACTTAACTTTTTAAAGATAAGTATTGGTATTCCTTTTTACGATGTGGGTTTCTATGAAATAAACTCTCATGTAATAATCCATTTATAACCCTGAAGAATTTCGAGGGTGAAATTCATTTTAAGGGGGGTAGAATGTAACACCCCAAGATTTTATGAGATATATTTCTTTTAATTTCTTTCATATCATCTATTGTATACTACACAAATATTATCTTGCGCTATACACCACACCGTATGAGCTTTCAGTATACGCAACACTATTCTTGGATTGTGATACACACAATTTCACGTTCGTTTGATAGTAGTTATTCTACACAACATTAAGTGTGTGTGTGTATATATATATATATATATATATTCAATGTATAAATGAAATATGGTTGGATTTTGTTATATGCAATAAAAAATGAGTCTTTCACTACACGTAACCCTGACTTGGATTTCATTACACGCAATCACAACCTTTCTCGATAGCGTGTGTCGTACGCAATATCGGGTTTCACTAAATAACTACATATTGTTATAATATTGTTATGAAATTTCCTTTATGAATAGTATTAACTAAATTTTGAATTTTATAACATTTTTATTAATCATAAATATTATCTAGAACATCCTGTGAAAACAAAATAAATTTTTTGAGTAAAATAAGTATTTTTCAAAAAATGTAGTTTTACCGCCTTTTGATGGCGCACCCACATTAAATATAGTTTTTGACATGTTTATAAGTTCAATTTCACAAAATAAAATTTTTATTTGGAATCAGGATATAAAAATTTACTTTGGATATATTTTTCATATTATTCTGATAACTTTCATATTTTAATGAATAGTAAAGACATGCTATATTTTAATTAAAAACAAGTTTTTTCATCATAATAATTTATATGGTTAAATTATTATATTTAATGATTTTAAAGTAAAAATAGAATATATTTTTACCATTTAATATAATTTAAGTCATAATCATCAATTTTACATTGAATTTATAGGTAAAATTATTTCAATCTTTTGCAATATTTTAACTTTTAAAACATGTTTTCTTAAAAGCGGGATTAATTTTAAATTAATTTCTGAAACTTATGTGATTTGAATTTGGAGAAATGGATTACATATTTGGAATCAGTTGGTCTAAATTATGTTAATAAGAAAATTTTTATTTTTAGGCATTATGAATAATAACTACGGTAAATTTTATTTACTATAGTTAAAGGTAAATCGGGTAATTAAGGGTAAATATAATATTATAAAATTACCCTAACACTTGTCTTGATATAATTGGATGATTATATTTTTTCCTAAATCATACTTGGGTCAAATGGAATCTAATGGAACCCACTTGTATTTAATTAAGACCTTTTGTTTATTTTATTTACAGGAAAGGGAAATATGTCTCACTCAAACTTTAATAATTAAAGTATTTTTAATATAAGGTTATACCGAATATAAATTCAGTTATAAATACTCATTTTAAATCTAAAATGTTTTTATTTATCATGGTAATTTATTTGTAATTTTTAAGAGTTATTTAATTACCTTATTATATTATACATGAATGATGCCGAAATTGTTTATTAAGTGAAAAGTCAATAATATAGTTTTTATTGAAATAGTAATACATTTCAAAAGGCCCAAAAATATAAATAAAACGTATTGGTAGTGTATATATAAACTATAATCATCCAATTTCCGAATTGGTGACCATTTGGATCCTTATAAAGGCGATTATGACACTTATATTATTTTATTTTAAATGATTCCAAAGTTGTCACCTTCATAATTTAATAAGAATAAAAATTTACATGTTGTGATTTTAAGATGATAAATTCAAGTAAAAGTATTATTATTAAATATATAAGATTTAGCTTCATAATAGAATTTTATTTTTAATTTTTATGCTACAAATAAGTATATTTAGTAATTATACAAAAACAATGTAGTAATTATTTTATTTACAGAAATATCTAATAAATGGTTTTAAAAATATTAAAATAAATATTATATGAACTATTTAAAGTGATCCACTAATTTTCTAGATAATTGTGACTTGTTATAAATCTATTAAATATTTTATTTCGAACATATCTTCTGTGTGGATTTTATTTAAATTCAAATAAATGAATAGTGTCAAAATTGACACTATTGTTATTTTATAAAAATAACATAATATAAAATTGTTTAAAAATCACAATAATATTTAAAAATTATAAATTAAAATTTTCTAAAATGTCATAAATTATCCAATTTTGGAAAATTCACAACACATAAGAAATTATTTATAACATTTTAAAAATTATAATCTTATTACCACAAATAAAATTAAATAGATTAAATAAGGATAAATAAAGTTGATAATGTTTAAAATAAATTCCCAACATATCTAACTTTTATTGGTTGGTGATATTACAACCCTATATCATATAATATTTGGATTTTAGATATTTTTTGAGTTTTTTAAGTGGGGTTGAATTTATTATAAATTATTATTTCTTACGTTTCCAAAGGTGCCCCACTCATCCCTTATAAAAAGGGCACCCCTTCCCACTTCTCATCACACCCATTTGAGCCTTGAAGCTCGGTAAACCCCTAAAAATTCCTCTTCTCAACCTATCTAGTTATATCATAGAGGTTCGGGTCTTCTCACAAGTCCAACCCTAGTGCCCTAAGAAGAAGTTTAAATGAGGTGCGTTGAAGAAGAGGTAATCTCTTCAATCGATTCTTTCCAGTTTATTTCTTCTTCAACTTCTTATTCTTTAGTTGTTTAATTATATTTTAATAACATAAGTATCACTAATATACTGATATGTTATTATAAATATGAAACAAACCCATTCCAACTTCTATCCATCCTACGGAAAACGAAATCACCGCGCGTGCGTACATACGGAATACCGTCTCCACGCCGTGGTGTAATCTGTTTTTCCACCACCACCTTACTTGGATGGGTATAATGGTGTAAATAATAACTATATATGGTTTTTATAATATCATAATGATTATGAGATATTATATCATTCACTCCAATTCTATTAAATAATTAGGGGAACGATATAATCGCTCGTGCGTATGTACGGACTACCGTCTCCATGAACGCGATGAGATTCATTTTCCGTGATTAACCATTAAAGTATAATTATAAAGTATATATATAATAAATAATAATGAAAGATATTACATAATAATTATACTGTATTTATGTACATATATGTTTCATTTACTTCATTCCATTCAATTCAATAAGGAAACGAAAATAGCGTTCATTCGTACGTACGGCCTACCGTCTCCATGAACGGTGTATTTCATTCCATTTATTGATCTATCATATATATTTATATTCTGAATATATATTATATATAAAACATGTTTTACATTCTGATTTTATTTAAATTAGGATATAAGTAATAATATCAAGAACAACAAGTCGAAACATGTACGATAAATGAAACGATTTTACCCAAAACGGTGATTAAACATGGAATTTACAAAAGAACGGATAATATAAAGTCATAAGTGAACCATATATGATATCATAACAATGAATCTGATTCTGTAATAAGTCAATGACCTTATTTAAATCATTATACAGGAGGTTTGGAAACATATGAATCATATCGAACATAAGGTAAATGATAACTTTTCCAATCTCGTTTTTATCCGAGATTGCTTATACGTAAGTATTTAATGGGGTGTATATTTTTTCCATGTCCATAAAATGTTTTTCATAAAGTGTTTAATATTTTTTCATGCATTTTGAAAGTCATTTTTACCCCCTCTTTGACTTTTACTTACTGTTATGGAAGGAATCTTATTTTTTTTACCATACGTGGTACTTTTTGACTTTTCTGACAAAAGTACGAGGAGAATGTTTTTTAACATATACGGAATGAATGGATTTTTACGGTTTCATAACACATTATTTTAAAAAAGATTACTCTACAAGATTTCATGATTATTTTAAAAAAATCCTTTTCTTTTACAATTTCATCACATTTTGTGAAAAGAAAATGATTTTGAAGAATAAAGGATATTTTCCTCAAGAATTCATTTCAAGTGTTTTGTCAAAACTATTTTCCATCTAAGATGAAATTATTTTGTATGATTACGTTTCATGTATAATTTCTCTATAATTTACATGGTTTCATTTTTCTTATGATGAAATTATATCCATTTGTTTTATATGGATTATGTTATGATGGCAAGATGTTTATGGAACTCATTTTATTCTTTGGGTTATGATGAATGATTTGTGTTTATGTTGTGGCACACGTAAGAATGATTTTATTATGAGATGGGTGGGACCTATATCTCCCTCCAATGAATTGGGTAAAGATTTATATCTCATGAGATAAACATGGATGAAATGGAAAGTAAATCCAGTTCAGTAATACCGGGCTGGAATGGCAAGTAAACCCGGTTCAGTAAGGGACTTTGTCCACTAAGATGGTTTTGGAAGAAATTCCTTGGCTACTATGGAAATCATATCATGTGCTTAATGTTTTTCCACAATTACAAGTTTTATTCCCATGCTATTTTATCATGGTGATGGTCCATTATGATCTATGCCTTACGTACTTCCATGTTTTATGTCATTGCTCAAGATCTTGATGTTTAAACATTATGTTCATGTTTTTAAGTTCAAATGTATATGGTTTTTTTTTATTTTCTCCATGATTACCCTTAATGAGAATTTGAGCTCACCCTTTTTATGTTTTATTTTCCCCCAGGATTAAAATAAAGGTTTTTGGTAAGGAAACAAAAAGGGGAAGATCGTTATGGGAGATGTTGAAGATATTTCAACATGATTGGAAGTTTATATTCCAAGTTTCAAAAGACACTAAACTATTACGGTCCTTTGGTGTTTTTTGTTTTGTATTAGATATTCCGCAGAAGTAATGTAATTTCTATGTAGGTCAACTTTTGGGTCTCTACAGTTGGTATCAGTGCAAAGGTTTTGTTAACCATTGGAAACTAGGATTCAAAAACTTTAGTGATATCCCTAGATATATTTCTAAGGTATATTTAAGGATTTCCCTAAGAATTAGTATAACTATAGTTTATAGTCCTAGAATTATGTTGACGATCATGAATAACCTAGGGTGAACCTAAGTTGTCCTGGATTAAAGAATTAGTGATAAGTTAGACATCCCATAAGTGAATTTTTATGATTATGTGGTTCCCCGTTATTTTAACTGTTTCTTACACCATGTATTTTGGTTTTAGTCAATGGAGGGAACCAGAAGGAATTGGGTCAACATTGAATCCAATGGACAAATTGGGGACTATGATCAACGAAATTTTGTAATGCCTAGAAAGAAAGATTTTGTGATTATGCCAAATCAGTCATCGTGATATATGATTTACAAGATGAACTTTAGTGGTATTCATAATTCATCAAATAAGAGGAAGATGGACTTTTATGCATGTTCAAATGTTGAGGAGCATAAATAGAGGAAGATTGAAATTTATAAAGAAGTGAAGAAGAACCTTGATGAATACATCAAATTGAGGGGAAGATGTTATCTGTGTGGAGATAAGGGTCATAGAGTGACAGACTATTATGGAGTTCAATGTATTATCTGTGGAGAACATGGGAATTACCCAACTCAATGCCCTGACCTAAGAGGTTACTTCTAAATCAAGGAAGGACTTATTCCATGACAATCATTGAAGAGGATGGATTGATGTTTTTATGTATTGGTATTCAAGAATAATGTTGTTGAGGTTCTTTTATGGTATATTAGAATATATATGTATTGGTCCATTGTGGTTTTCCATAAGAATATGGCATCCTTAACCTTGAAAAGTGATTGAAATATTTTTGGAAAGAAGATGATATGTGCATAATGAAGTGATAAAGAGAAAATAATATGTTTGATAGTATTCATGAGATCATGACTAATATAAGGACAAAGTGATATCATGGTTTGAGTATAAAGAATTTTTGGGACTTTGGTATGTGGAAAGAGATAACTTTTGATAGCATTCATGTTTTTACTAAGGTTCTATAGTAATTCATGTTACAAGATAATCCAAGATTAAGTATTCAAATGTTTGGAATGCGATCAACAAGATATATCTTGTGATATATGAGGGATAAATGATGGTATTCACATGCTCGGTAGATGACATTTCTAGTAATTGTTTTCTTTATACTATAATCTTGGACAGAAGTATTTTGGATAAGCCTAAAGATTGTAATGAATTAAGTTAGACATAAGATAGAATTGTTTAAGGATAGAACTTTTTTTCTATATATTTTTCTTAATGTTATAATAGTGTAGTTTTAGGAAAAATGGCAACATGCAGGACAAGCGACAACCCGTCGCATCGGAAAAAGATATGGAAATCGAACCCACACCTGAAGTGTGACAGGCCTTTATTTCCTACCACTGGCCTACAAGAAGTCTCTGGTTAGTATAAATTAGTTTTAATTTATTAAATGGTATGATATATTAAGAATAAGTCCATTTTATGAACCATATACGATTAATCTCACTATAGATGGACTTATGTATACTTAATAAATTACACTATCCTTTTGTTTGAGATAGATGGAATGACCTATCATTCTATCTCATGATCTTCTAAAACTTCACGGAAGACAAATTCAACTTCATTTCTTTAAGAGATAAAGTGGAAATTGTTCAATTCCCAAACAACAATAAGATTGTACCAAAATCAAGTAAGTATTTCTTTTAATTCAACAATTCTTCAACTTTAGGAAAATGATCTCAAAAAAAAATGTTGTCCTAGTGTCCTTATATCCAATGAATTATATAGTACCTTAAATCATCACAAATTTATGGCTTTGTGACTGTTGGATTTATCATAGCCATGTCCTCTACCACTCTCCATCAGAACTTGATGGTTAGATATCTCTTCCATATCCATATTTTCACCTATGTTATCTTATGTGGGAACCCAGTGATTAGTTAATTTGGGTAACTGTTATGTTTCATACTTTAGTATTTAAAGATATGTTTTGGTATTCCTTTTTATAATTTGGGTTTCTATGAAAGAAACTCTCATGTAATAAACCATTTATAACCGTGAGGAATTTCGGGGGCGAAATTCATTTTAAGGGGGGAAGAATGTGACACCCTGAGATTTTATGAGATATATTATTTTTATTTTCTTTCATATCTTCTATTGTACGCTACAACAAGATTATCTTGCGCTATACGAAACACCATATTAGCTTGCAGTATACACAACACTATTCTTGGATTTTGTTATACACAATTTCAAGTTCGTTTGATAGTAGTTATTCTACGCAACATTGAGTGTATATATATATATTCAATGTATAAATGAAATATTTTGTGATTCTGTAATACGCAACAACAAAGGATTCTTTCACTACACGCAACCCTGACTTGGCTTACATTACAGGCAATCACAACCTTTCTCGATAGCGTCTGTTGTACGCTATACCGGGTTTCACTAAACAATGATATATTGTTATAATATTATTATGAACTAGAAATTATAAATATTATTAACTAAATTTTTAATTTTATAACATTATTATTCATCTTACACATTTTCTAGAACATCTGGTGAGAACAAAATAAATTTTTCGAGTAAAATAAGTATTTTTCAAAAAATACAGTTTTGCCGCCTTTTGATGGCCCACCCACTATAAATCTAGTTTTTGACATTTTTATAAGTTCAATTTGACTAAATAAAATTCTTCATTGGAATCAGGATATAAAAATTTACTTTGGATAAAATTTTCATATTATTCTGATAACTTTCATATTTTAATGAATAGTAAAAACACGCTATATTTTAATTAAAAACAACTTTTTCCATCGTAATAATTTATATGGTTATATTATAATATTTAATGGTTTTAAAGTAGAAATAGAATAAATTTTTACCATTTAATATAATTTATGTCATTAGCATTGATTTTACATTGAATTCATAGGTAAAATCATTTCAATCTTTTGCAATATTTTAACTTTCAAAACTCATTTTCTTAACAGTGAGATTAATTTTAAATTAATTTCTGAAACATATGTGATTTTAATTTGGAAAAATGTATTCCATATTTGGAATCAGTAGGTCGAAATAATGTTAATAAACTACTTTTTATTTTTAGGCATAATGAATAGTAACTACGGTAAATTTGTTTTGCTATAGTCAAAGGTAAATCGGGTAATTAAGGGTAAATATAATATTATAAAATTACCCTAACACTTGAATTAATATAATTGGATGATTATATTTTTCCCTAAATCATACTTGGGTTGATGTTTAATATAATGGAACCCACTTGTATTTAATTAATACCTTTAGTTTATTTTATTTAAAGGAAAGTGAAATATGTCTCACTCAAACATTAATAATTAAAGTATTTTTAATATAAGGTTATATAGAATATAAATTCATTTATAAATACTAATTTGAAATCTAAAATTTCTTTCTTTATCATGGTAATTTATTTGTAATTTTTAAGAGTTATTTAATTACCTTATTATCTTATATATTAAGGATGCAAAAATTGTTTATTTAGTGAAAAATCAATAATATAGTTTTTATTGAAATAGTAATATATATCAAAAGGCCCAAAAATCTGAAAAAAACTTATTGGTCGTGTATATATAAACCCTAATCATCCACTGGCTGAATTGTTGACCATTTGGTTCCTGATAAAGGCGATTATGACACTTATATTATTTTATTTTAAATGATTCCAAAGTTGTCACCATCATAACTTAATAAATATAATAATTTAAATGTTGTGATTTTAAGATGATAAATTTGATTAATAGTATTATTAGGAAATCTATTAGATTTATCTTTATCATGGTATTTTATTTTTAATTTTTATGCAACAAATAATTATATTAAATAATTATACAAAAATGATGTAGTAATTATTTTATTATGAGAAATAACAAATAAATGGTTTTAAAAATATTAAAATAAATATTATATGAACTATTTAATGTGATCCATGAATTTTATAGAAAAATATGACATGTTATGAATCTATTAAATATTTTAGTTTGAACATATCTTCTTGTGTGGATTTTATTTAAATTAAAATAAATGAATAGTGTCAAAATTGACACTATTGTTATTTTATAAAAATAAAATAATATAAAATTGTTTAAAAATCATAAATATATTTACAAATTATAAATTAAAATGGTAAAAAATGTCATAAATTATCCAATTTTGGAAAATTAACAACACATAAGTAATTATTTATAACAATTTACAAATTAGAATCTTATTACCACAAATAAAATTAAATATATTAAATAAGGATAAATCAAGGTGATAATTTTATATAAATTCCCAACGTGTCTAAATTTTATTGGTTGATGAGATTACAACACTATATCATTTAATCTTCATATTTGAGTCATTTTTGAGGGTTTTTAAGTGGGGTTGAATTTATTATAAATTAATATTTCTTATGTTTCCAAAGGTGCCCCTCTCCTCCCTTATAAAAAGGGAACCCCTTCCCACTTCTCCTCACACCCATTTGATCCTTGAAGCTCTTCCAACACCTAAAAATTCCTCTTATCAACCTATCAAGTTATATCATAGAGTTTTTGGTCTTCTCAAGAGACCGACCCTAGTGCCCTAAGAAGAAGTTTAAAGGAGGTGTGTCGAAGAAGAGATAATCTCTTTTACCGATTCTTTCAAGTTTATTTCTTCTTAAACTTCTTCTTATTTAGTTGTTTAATTATATTATAATAACCTAAGTATCACTAATATACTGATATGTTATTATAAATATGAAACAACCCCATTTAACCTCTTATCCATCCTACGGAAATCGAAATCACCGTGCTTGCGTACGTACGGAATATCGCCTCCACGCTGTGGTGTAATATGTTTTTCCACCACCACTTTAATTTTATGGGTATAATGGTCTACAGAATAACTATATATGGTTATTATAACATCATACTTATTATGAGATATTATTTCATTCACTCCAATTATATTAAATAATTATGGGAACGATATCATCGCTCGTGCATACGTACGGACTACCGTCTCCACAAAGGCGATGAGATTCATTTTCCATGATTAACCATTCAATTAAAATTATAAAGTATATATAATAAATTATCTTGAAAGATATTACATAATAATGATACTGTATTTATGTACATATATTTTTCATTTACTTAATTCCATTAAATTCAATAAGGAAACGAAAACAGTGTTCATGCATACGTACGACCTACCGTCTCCATGAACGGTGTATTTAATTCCATTTATTGATCTATGATATATATTTTTATGCTGAATATATATTATATATAAATAATTTTTTACTATATGGAATTAATTAAATAAGGATATATGTAATAATATCAAGAACACCAAGTCGAAACACGTACGATATATGAAACGATTTTACCCAAAACGGTGCTTTAACCTGGAATTTTCAAAATCTTGGGAGGTTGGGAAACATACGAAGCATATCAGACTTAAGGTAAGGGATAACTTTTCCAATCTCGTTTTTATCCGAGATTACTTATACGTAAGTATTTACTGGGGTATATATTTCATCCATGTCCATAAAATGTTTTTCATAAAGTGTTTAATATTATTCCACATATTTTTAAAGTCATGTTTACCCCCTCTTTGACTTTTAATTTGTGTTTTGGAAGGAATATTTTTTTTTGTTTACCATACGTGGTACTTTTTGACTTTTCCGACAAAAGTACGAGGAGAATGTTTTTTTAACTTATACGACAGAAATAGATTTTTATGGTTTCATAACGCATTATTTTCAAGAAGCATACTCTACAATATATCATGATTATTTTCAACAAAATCCTTTTCTTTTAAAATTTAATGTCATTTTGTGAAAAGAAAATGATTATGAAGAAGAAAGGATATTTTCCTCAAGAATTCATTTCAAGTGTTTTGTCTAATCTATTTTCCATCTAAGATGACATTATTTAGTATGATTATGTTTCAAGTATAATGTCTCTATTATTTACATGGTTTCATTTTTCATATGATGAAATGATATCCATTTGATTTATTTAGATTGTGTTATGATGGGATGATGTTTATGAAACCCATTTTATTCTTTGGGTTATGATGAATGATTTATGGTTATGTTGTGGAACACATAAGAATGATTTCATTATGAGATGGTTGGGACTTATATATCCCTCCAATGAATTGGGTAAATATTTATATCTCTTGAGATAGACATGGAAGAAACGGAAAGTAAATCCGGTTTAGTAATACAGGGCTGGAACGACAAGTAAACCCGGTTCAGTAAAGGACTTTGTCCACTAAGATGGACTTGGCAGCAATGCCTTGGATACTATGGAAATCATATCATGTGATTAATGTTTTTCAACAATTACATGTTTTATCCCCCATGCTATTTTATCATTATTGATGTTTCATTATGATCGATACCTTATGTACTGTCATGTTTTATGTCATTGCTCAATATCTTGATGTTTAAACATTATGATCATGTTTTTATGTTCAAATGTATATGATTTGTTTTATTTTCTCCATGCTTACCCTTACTGAGAATTTGAGCTCACCCTTTTTATTTTTTCTTTTCCCCTAGGATTAAAAAAAAGGTTTTAGGTAAGGAAACAAAAAGGGGATGATCATTATGAGAGATGTTGAAGATCTTTCAACATGATTAGAAGTTTATATTCCATGTTTCCAAAGACACTAAACTATTATGGTCCTTTGGTGTCTACTTTTGTTATGTATTAGATATTATGCAAAAGTAATTTAATGTCTATGTATGACAAAATTTGGTTCTCTACAAATTTTAATGACAAGTTCCTTTGTATAGTTGAGGAGAAGTTGCATTTTTGTAAATTTTGAAGAGGGAATTCCACCCATGTGTTTTCAATGTAAAGTGGCTCTAATAATTTTAATAATTGGATCCAATTTAGTATATAGTATAAATATGACCATAAAATTGATTTTTGAAATTGGTTTAGGTCATTTGGGATCTTATGTTTATGTTTTAGTCCCTTGTTAAGCTACATTTCCTCTAAATCATTATAATTAATTATAATTTTTTTCACTAATATTTTTTATCAAAAACAATATCAGCCTTATTATAAATTAATATTTCTTCTAGTTAAAAATATTAAATACATTCATCCAAATTCTTATCACATAGGTTTTATTAATTAATTTAAATTAAATCCTGCAGACAAGATGAAGAAGGAGGTTGTTAAAGTAAAAAAATGTTCAAAGGTTTGCTACATTGTTTTTGAAAAGAATGAAAAATAACATTAATGAAGAAGGTCAGCAGACATACAAGCGGAGATCCATGCACTACTAGAAAAACAGGTATTTACAATGGGCCATTTGCGACGGGATCCCGTCCCAAATAGCCCATTGCGGAAAACGGCGTCGCTACAACAATTATTTGCGATGGGCCCGTCGCTAAAGACATTATTTACGACAGGGATCTTTCCTGTCGCAAATATTACTCCGTATATTTGTAAAAAACGTTTAAAATAGTAATTGCGATAGGGCCCGTCGCAATTACTATTTTTAAAAAAAAATTAAATACTATTAATAAATTTTTTTAAGGAATATAATAATAATACTATTTGCGACGGGCATAGTATCCCGTCGCAAATACTATAAAAAAATAAAAAAAATAAATTATTATTAATAAATTATTTTAATTATTATAATAATAATCCAATTATAATTCAAAAATAAAAAATAATAAAATATTAATAAATGATGTTAATTAATATAATAATATAATTATAATTCACAAATAAAAATAATAAATTATTAATAAATTATTTTAATTAATATAATAATAATAGAATTATAATTCAAAAATAAAAAATAATAGAATATTAATAAATGATTTAATTAGTATAATAATATTAGAATTATAATTCATAAATAAAAAAATATTAATAAGTTATTTTAATTAATATAAAAATAATAGATTTATTTTACATTCAAATATTAAAATAATTCAAATATTACAAAAAAATATAATTAAATTATAATATTATAAAATTTTAATATATATATATATATATAATTTAATATTATAAAATATAAATAATATTATTATTAATATTAATATTGTTATTTCAAAATATAATATTATTAAAATTTTATAATGAGACAGAATCTACGAATAGAAAAAAAATTCATATTTTGATTTAACAAACTTTATAACATAAAAAAACTCTAATCTGAAGGAGGGGGAGGGGGATATGAAGATGCTGGTGGAGGAAACTCCATCCCTAAAGCATGAGTGAGTCGGCGCATGTACTCCATCTGCTCCTGTTGCTGCTGCTGCCACCGACTCATCTGCTCCTCGTACAGCTGTTGCTGGCGTCGACGCTCCTCCTCATGCTGCTGCTGCTGTTGACGCATCTGCTCCTGCTCCTATCGGAGACTCTCTATCAGTGCAGTCTGAGATCGCAACTGATCCTCAAACTGTGTAGAAGAAGAAGATACACGAGCTCCTCTCGAGCTGGATGCTGACATCGCAGCACTGCCATAATAATCTCCGGGAGTCAGTCGAGAGCTGATATCAACTACCCGGCCCTTCTCGAAGGAATACTGGGTGGCTTGCATCCATGCCGCCTCATCAAACTGACGGCCAGTGGTCTTATCTGATGACTCGGCCTGACTCTCAGGCCGGGTCTGTGACGCTACGGCCTCATATGACTCTAGTAGTTGCAATTTAAAAATAAAAATTGTGAATATATTATATGCAGTTAATTTTTAAACTTGAAAAAAAATACTAACCACGATGTGATGCTGACGATCACCTCTGAGCTCCCCAGTAGTAGGATCACTATACATCCTCCGATATACGTCGTACTCCGTAATATCGGGGTGCTCAACATCCTATAAGAATAATAAATAAACTGTTAATATTTATAGTTGTATAAAATATTTATATATAATGTACGTACCAGATGCTGTCTATGAGTACTGAAAGAACGACTCCTAGCTCGATGAGTCACCTCCTATCTCCCCCTATTCTGCCTCCCCACCGATAATCTCCTCTGAAAGGCACCACTCAACCAGTGCGCACATAATCCATCCCATACATGGGATGAAATTTACTCTGGTCAGTGTGCTCTACATGACTCGTCAAAATCTGACACTCCTGCTTTCTTCGTGGTAGCTTTTCTTAAATTGGTCAAAAACTAACGAAAGTGATCACGCATGGCCACCTCCCATGCCTCGTGGATGGCGTCACGCATGGTATCCTCGATCGGATACCATAAACCCTACAAATAAATCAAAAATATCAAGTTAGAAATGAAATAATTTTGAAAATAAGAATTATTTATTTACGTACGTACCAACCAATGGCCGAACATGGCCTGCTGCACATCAATGGGAATCTGCTCCCATGTGGTCCACGGCTGAGAGAAATAGTTGCACAAAATAGTACTTCCCTGTCTGAATTCTATATGTGAAAAACTGTAAAAATAATAAACATTTATTATGTGAATAGATTAATGAAATCTTAGTCAAATCCACAGGTTATCACACAGGTTATCACACCTCTGTGTGCGTGGATCAAACCCAAGACATGGACGTCGCTCGGGGATGGGGTTAGGAATCATCAATCGTGCAAGACCGCGCCACCTCTGCGTACTCCCTGGAGCGCCTGCAGGCTGAGGGTCATCTGCCAGCAACTCATCCGCATCGAAAGGCAGGTCATCATCCACCAACGCACGAAATGTGTCGTCATCCATCTGAAACAGAAAATGTTAATGTTGTTAGCAAATAATTTATAATTAGTATTATATATACATATATATATATATTATGATTGTATATAACTACCATGTAATTCTATCAGTGTTCATCTTCATCATCATCTTCATATATGTCAATGTCATCTTCATATTCATCCTCAACATCATCAATATCCATTCGAGTTCCAGTTTCTTCATCTCTTACCATTTCAAATTCATATGTGACATCATTAACATCATCGTCATCACCGAATCTTAAATGTGGGGTGTCATCATCGATACTCATGTCTCTTTGTAAAAAAGATTGATTTTGAGTACTCTCTTGAAAAACTTCAATTCTTTGCACATCAGTGAAAGCACATTCACTTTGACTAAAATGATTGTCTCGAATTTTGATTCTTATTACACTCCACCAATCAGTCAAGTCTCTTGATGTAGCACAGTACATTGTGTACTAAACTTGATGTGCCTGTTGAGCCAATAAGAATGGTTCATTTACTGCGAGAACACTTTTACATTTAATATCGATGATTCCATGAGTCGGATGAACACACACACATCTCTCTGTATCCAACCATCGACATTTGAACATGGTTATGTAATGTTATCCAAGATAACAGAGTTCAATGATTTCATCAAGTATTCCATAAAAGTCAAATTCATTTTCTCGATGATGATATCCTCTCAAGCTAACTCCACTATTCATTGTTTTTTTTGATTCCCCATATTCATGTGTGTGAAATCGAAATACATTCACCACATATGCATTATAAGTTTTAATAAGTTTGGAAGGTGGGTTACTCAATATATACAGCCTTTTGTCAATTTTATCAGCATGTCGAGACACCTGAAAATTTGTGAAATAATTATCAATATAGTAAACTATACATTGAATGAGTTGCTAAAAGATAAAGAATTTATGTTACCAGTTTTTGAAACCACTGAGAGAAATTTTTCTGTCGGCGTTCTTCGAGAGCAGCTGCTGTAATTTGTGGAATTTGTTTCTTGATATGATTATCATACAACCTATAAAAATCAAAGTTATTTACTGTAACATAAATGATAGAATAAGTGATCTAAACACTTACAGTACAACTGATGTCATCTCTTCACAGTTGAGCAGAACATACGTATGAGCTCTGTGTTGTTCATCATCCGAAAGCCAGCGTTCATAAACTCCACCAAAACCAAGCTCTGTCTGGTTGAAAATAGATAATTGATTGACGATTACATCAATATTCCTCTCGTTCCATACCATTCGGTTGTGTTTTGAAGGATACTCAGATTCAAAATAATGGGAGCAGAAAAAAGATATTTCCTCTTGCAAATAAGCTTCTCCAATAGATCCTTCAACAGATGCTTTGTTACGTACTTTTCTTTTCAATTTTTGCATGCATCTTTCAAATGGGTACATCCATCGAAACTTTACTAGACCTCCACATTTGGCTTAATATGGAAAATGTAACATCAAATGTTCCATTGAGTCGAAGAAAGAAGGCGGAAATATTTTTTCCAGTTTACATATAATTACAACAACATCTTCTTCAAGTTTGCATAGAGCATCATAATCTGTTGTAGCCGCACAAATTTCCCGAAAAAAATGAGACATGTATGTTATGGAATCCCAAATCACAGAATTCAATAGACCTCTTAATCCAATGGGTAGAATTCTTTCCATTATAACATGACAATCATGACTTTTTAATCTAGTTGTATGACAATTCTTTACACATCTACCCAAATTGGAAGCAAAACCATCTGGAAGTCTCAAATCTGCAACCCACTGACAAAATAATAAACAGTTTTCTTTAGACAGTGTATAAGCTTATTTTGGTTTCAGTAACCTTTCTGTTCTGACAATTTCAAACAGTTCCAGTTCTGGACGCCTACAAATTTGGGCAAGATCTAAACGTGCATTTACATTGTCTTTTCTCTTTCCTGGCGTATCCAAAACTGTATGAAACAAATTATCAAAACAGTTTTTTTCTCAATATTCATGACATCCAACATGTTGCGGACCAAAAAATCAGACCAATATGGCAAATCCCAAAATATGCTACGTTTAATCCAATTGTGTTCTTCCCCAAAACCAGAAATTTTCTGTTGGTTTATTGTGGGACCAAAAGTGATCGGAGGTAATGAAAATACAACTAATTTTAACTCCGAACCTGATACCATTTTTGGAGGTCCATCCCTTTCAATTGTTCCATTTCTGAAATGAGATCTGTTTCTGCGAAAAGGATGATCAGCTGGAAGAAATCTGTGATGATAGTCAAAATAACAAGGTTTCTTTCCATGAATGAGCATAAATGATTTGTTCTCTCCCATACAGTAAGTACATGATTTCGGACCATTTGTACTCTATCCATATAACATCCCATAAGACGGGAAGTCACTAATTGTCCACATCAATGCTGCTCTCAGTATGAAATTTTGTTTCGTAGCAACATCATATGTACTGACACCAGTACTTCATAATAATCTTAATTCATCAATCAATGGTTTCAAATAAACATAAATATTTTTCTTCGGATGTCTTGGAATTAGTAAAATCAAAAAGATATATGGCTCCTTCATCAACATCCATGGAGGTAAATTGTACGGAGATAAAAAAACAGGCCAACATGAATATTGACTACCATAAGATCCGAACGGATAGAAACCATCAGGGGAAAGGCCCATTCAAACATTTCTAGATTATAAATAAAAGGATGGATGCACTCTATCAAAATGTTTCCATGAATCACCATCGGCTGGATGATTCAAGCTTTTATCGGTTGAAATATTCGCTTTATGCCACGACATCATTGTCGTTGTATTCTTAGACATGAATAAATGCTGAAGTCTGGATGTAAGCAGAAAATATCTCAACTATTTTATAGGAATCAAACCAGACTTCCCATGTTTCCCTTCTTTATATCTCAATTGCCCACATGTGGGACAACTATCCAACGACTCATTTTCCCTAGAATATAAAATGCAGTCATTTGAACATGCATGAATCTTCTGACAAGTAAGTCCCAAATTTCGAACCAGCCTCTTACTCTCATAGTAATTTGCAGGAAAAACATTTCCTTCGGGTAACAGTGTTTTAAGCAAAGAAAATATCTGGTCAAAACAGGTGTTTGACATTCTGTTATCTGATTTGATAGCCATAAATTTTGCAATTGCTTCTAATTTTCTCATCTTGCAGCCAGGATATAATGCATCCTCAACAGACCTCAACAACTCATAAAATTCAGATGGTTCCAACTCAGGATTGGAATCTATATCAGCCAGAGTTTCTGTATGTTGAACAGATGAACCTGCAACATCGTGTACTAAATCATGAAACCGGGATGGATCCGGAATCAAGTTGGTGTCACCTACTCTAGAACTGCATTCACCGTGTTGATACCAAAAAACATAATCTGGTTGAAAACCAAAATGCAAGAGATGTCCCCCCACTTTGTCAAACGTGTCAAACGTTCTCAATGCACATTTTCTACAAGGGCATTTTATTTTTCCTTCTGAAAAAAATTCTGGATTTGATGCCGCAAATGATAAAAAAGTCTCCACACCCTCTATATATACTGGATTTAAACCAGAACTGTTTGGATTTCTACATTGATTTATCCATATGCGGTCATCTAATAATGACTGTTGACAACCTCGTTGTTCCATATTTTTCTATAAAATATAAAAGCATTACTGGTTTTGAATAATTTGTTAGAAAAAACACTCAAGAAAGGATTGAATATGTTGAGAATAAAGAAAAACCTGTTACAAATATTGATAATTTTAATATTAAATTGATTTTTTATTTTTTTAATAATACTAATATAATTTTTTCTTAAATATTAATTATATAATAATAACATTATTACATTATTATTATATTTTATTATTAATATTAAAATAATATAATTTTCTATATTATATACAATTATCCTTTCATCTGTGTGTTTAACATTATGTCTCCACATGTAATATTTGCATTCACTTTCACCTCTCCATTGGCGAGTAGGTTGATAATTTTGAAAAAGAACGCAAATATTACATGTGGAGACAGAAAACACACATATGAAAAGTGAATTGTATATAATATAGAAAATTATATTATTTTAATATTAATAATAAAATATACAAAAAATGTAATAATGTTATTATTCCTAATTATTGGTAATTATTCCAAATTATTTGTAATTATTCCAAATTATAGGTAATTATTCCTAATTATTGGTAATTATTTTTAATTATTGGTAAACATTGGTAATTATTGGTAAATATTGGTAAATATTGGTAAATATTACTAATTATTACTAATTATTACTAATTATTGGTAATTATTACTAATTATTAGTAATTATTACTAATTATTTGTAATTATTACTAATTATTACTAATTATTACTAATTATTCGTAATTATTAATAATTATTGGTAATTATTACTAATTGTTACTAATTATTACTAATTATTACTAATTATTAGTAATTATTGGTAATTATTACTAATTATTGGTAATTATTACTAATTATTACTAATTATTACTAATTATTTTTAATTATTAGTAATTATTACTAATTATTGGTAATTATTCCTAATTGTTACTAATTATTGGTAATTATTACTAATTATTGGTAATTATTACTAATTATTGGTAATTATTACTAATTATTGGTAATTATTACTAATTATTGGTAATTATTACCAATTATTGGTAATTATTACCAATTATTGGTAATTATTACCAATTATTGGTAATTATTACTAATTATTCCTAATTATTACTAATTATTCCTAATTATTACTAATTATTCCTAATTATTCCTAATTATATCAAATTATTCCTAATTATATCAAATTATTACTAATTATTGGTAATTATTACTAATTATTGGTAATTACTATTAATTATTGGTAATTATTACTAATTATTGTTAATTATTACTAATTATTGGTAATTATTACTAATTATTGGTAATTACTACTAATTATTAGTAATTATTACTAATTATTGGCAATTATTACTAATTATTGGTAATTATTACTAATTATTGGTAAAAATTACTAATTATTGGTAATTATTACTAATTATTGGTAATTATTGGTAATTATTACTAATTATTGGTAATTATTACTAATTATTGGTAATTATTACTAATTATTGGTAATTATTACTAATTATTACTAATTATTACTAATTATTACTAATTTTTACTAATTATTACTAATTATTACTAATTATTACTAATTATTACTAATTATTACTAATTATTACTAATTATTACTAATTATTACTAATTATTGGTAATTATTACTAATTATTGGTAATTATTACTAATTGTTGGTGATTATTACTAATTATTACTAATTATTAGTATTTATTGGTAATTATTACTAATTATTACTAATTATTGGTAATTATTATGAATTATTACTAATTAGTGGTAATTATTGGTAATTATTTCGAATTATTACGAATTATTGGTAATTATTACTAATTATTACCAATTATTACTAATTATTGGTTATTATTGGTAATTATTACTAATTATGGATAATTATTGGAAATTATTGGTAATTATTATTAATTATTACTAGTTATTGGTAATTATTGGTAATTATTACTAATTATTCCTAATTATTGGTAATTATTACTCATTATTACTATTTAGTACTAAATATTGGTAATTATTACTAATTATTGGAAATTATTACTAATTATTGGTAATTATTACTAATTATTGCTAATTATTAGTAATTATTACTAATTATTAATAATTATTGGAAATTATTACTAATTATTGGTAATTATTATTACTAATTATCAGTAATTATTACTAATTATTACTAATTATTGATAATTATTGGTAATTATTACTAATTATTCCTAATTATTGTTATTTATTACTAATTATTAGTATTTATTCTTAGTTATTGGTAATTATTACTAATTATTCCTAATTACCATTGACTATGAACAATGAATACTAATAATTTAAATTTATTAAGTAACAAAACAATCTAAACATAATTACATTTAAACTAATTAAGAATAATTGAAACTAATAAAAAATTTAAAATAAATATTAAATTAAAATGAACATAAATACCTTGAAAATTGATCTGAGGTTGATCTCTGATCGTTGTTGAAAACTTCAATATCAACTCCAGAAAAAAAAATTAAACTTATGAAACGCTGAACTCTAAAAATAGAGTTTTGAGAGAAGTAAAAGATGGAGTTTGAGAATGAATGAAAAAAAACGGATGGGGGGTATTTATAGGTTAGATTATTTGCGACGGGTGTATTTGTGACGGTACCCGTCGCAAATACCTTAGCCCGCATTTATTACGGTCAATGGTTAAATAGTTATTTGCGACGAAACCCGTCGCAAATAATAACCTGCCGACATACTATTTGCGACGGGGGGTATATTCCAGCCGCAAATATCTTTTACCGCCGCTGGTTATTTGCGACGGGTGGTAACCACCCGTCCCAAATAATTTTCCCGCAATTTGGCACGCAAAGCACGCCAGTCCTTTTGCGACGGGGAAAGCTAACCTGTCGCAAATAACTACTTATTTGCGACAGGGGAATTTTCCCGCCGCAAATAAGTTTCTAACGGGACTATTTGCGACGGGATTTATCCCCGTCGCAAATAACCCGTCGCAAATACCCATTTTTCCCGTAGTGATGAAGGGAAATTGTCCAGCCAGAGCTGGTTGACATCGGAGGGGCCTGAGGCCGCCAGCTGATGGGCCGCATTGTTTCCTTCTATTTTGGTAAAGGAGAAGGTATTGCAAGAGAAGCCTTGGCGAAGCGAGCGAATTCTCCTGGTGATGGTTCCAAATGATTGAAGTCTGCCATCGTTGTTATTAATTGCATCGATTACGGTGAGGCAGTCTGACCCAATGACGATATCAACTCATCCACAATCCACAGCGAGCATCATACCAGCAAGGATGGCCATGGCCTCAGCAATAGCAGGCTCCTAGTGGGCCTGATGTGGTTCGTGTTTTGCCGCAAGGATTCTCCCTAGATGATTTCGGGTCAGGAGGCCTAGGGTGACAAGCCCATCCTTTGGGAGTGACGCGTCCACATTAATCATGAGGGTCCCTTCTGTTGGGGATTCCAATGAGGGGGAACAGAGAGGGTAGCACCTGGAAAAAAATGTCCATTGTGGTCTTTCCAGCCCTCAATTCAGGATGTAGCCAAATCAATCCAAAATTCAGGGGGTTTGTGAGTTTGATGAAAAACGACGTCATTGTGCCGGACCCAAATAATCCAGGCTAGAGTGCAAAGTGAACCTGAAGAGGCCGAGGAGACAGAGGAGCATCACCATGTCAGTAGATCGGGAAGGTTAGAGGCCGACGCCATTGAAGTGGCAGGAGTCATTCCCCATTTATTCCAAATTTGTTCAGCTCCCGGGCAGTGAATGATGGCATGCAAAGGCATTTCAGGAATGTTCGGGCAGAAAGGTAAAAAAGAAGTACTAGCCATATGTCGGTGAGTGAGGAGGCTCATGGTTGGAGGAGTACCCATGCAGACCTGCCACCAAAATTGGCGAATTTTAGGGGGAGCATTGACCCAAATTGGTATAACTGATTAAAAAAACTATCTATTTATTCTTAAAAACCAAATAAAAACATAATTTAACTATATAAATAAATTAGAATAAAAACTATTTTTTAATTAAAATTCAGTTTTATTCCATATTTATCAAAATATGAATGTTTTGAGAAAAATAAACAAAATACAAAAAAATAGTAATTTTTTATATTAAACATTAAAAAATTAAGATTTTTTTTAATATTAAAATTATAAAATTTTAAAAAATTAGATTTAAAATAGTTGCACACTTAAAAGGTGGTGAAATTCCTTTTTAGGGAAAACCCCATTTTTACACATTAAACTATATTTATTCTTATATTTTGCCTATAAAATTTATTAGATAAAAGTAAAAAAAAATTAAACATGTGTAAAAATATTATATTTAGTCCTATTAATTCCCTATGATACAACAACTAGAAGATAAATGTTATATTAAATATATTAACAATATATTATTGTTCGGTATAATACAATCTTGCATGTAACATAATATTTCTAAAAAACCCATTATTTTGTGTCTTATACGCTATTGGACATAGTCTCAATTTTAAGGTAAAATTAAAATCTAATTCCTAAATAATAATAAATATGAAAAATTATAATTCTATTATTACCTTGGATGTTACTTCCTTCCCCCTTTTAGAAATTATGTCTTTGCAATTTTATTCACTTATCAAATAAGTGTGGATATTTGTCCCTCATAGAATTTTCAGATTTCCATGTTTCCTCTTAAATAATATATTTATTTCATAAAACCCGAACCTAATGAATTTCTTTATTCCAAAACACATGATATCTATGGTGAAGCATCTCAACTAGTTGTTCCTCATAATAAAGATTCTCTTCTAACTGAATACATTAGGGTTCAAAATATGTGGTGAATCTGGTACATATTTCCTTAACATTGAAACATCAAATATGTTTTCTACTTGGGATAAACTCATGGGTAAGGTGAAAGACCTAGATATTTTTTCAAACTATATTTTTGTATAAATTAATTTCATTTGATTTTGTGCATTTTATGGTCCACTAATTCAAGCTTTTATTAAATTCCACACTGAGTTAGATTACATTACACGCAACACCGAGTTTCTACGAAACATCATTTTATTTTTATAATTATTTCAACAATATATTTATAAGCTAGTCATTAAATTAATTAATATACATATAAATAACTTTTAAAAAATACTATTTATATTGGTTATATATATATATGACATATTGATAATAAAACATGCAATTTGGTAAAGTCTTTATATGTTTGAAAATAGTATTTTGTCAAATAATCTGCTTTTTATGTCATTATGTAAACAAAAAAAATTAATTTTAGAAAATTTTGTAAACAATTTTATAAAAAATAAAAATTATTTTTGAATTTATAATTTAGAAATTATCTTATGGTAAATTTTAAGTATTTTTTTTTAAAATTTCATTTTTGGTAGAATAGTAAAAAACATTGAATTTTAATTCTAAAATAATTTTTCATCTAATTAATTTATTTATTAAAAATATATTATAATTTTTTTTAAAGTGTAATGAGAAAACTTTTAAGAATATTAATCCAATTTTTCCATTAAATCCAATTTTACATGGAAATTAGATATCAAAACATTCCAAACTTTTTATTTATTTTTCTAAAAAACCCAATATCGCAACATGTCTATTAGATTATTTTTAAATTAATATATTGCAATGATGTTATTAGAATTTGGTAAAATAGATTTTATATTTATAACCAGAATAATTTATAATGTATAATATGGAAAAATAATTGTTTACCAAAATTATTAATTAAAGTGATTAAAATTAATTAATGTGATTAAGAGAAACATTAGCTTAATAAGAGACAAAACCATAAACATCACAGAAACAAATACCTATAATGTTTTCCAAAATCCATTGGCTGAAAATATATCAACCCAATAATCTATTTTATCTGATGTGGACTATTATTGGAGAATATTTTCATAGGAAAAACATGGTTTGAATTCTCTTTTCAAAAATTTACGAGAATGTCACTCCTCTCCACTATAAAAAATAACTCACCCCTACCACTTCTTCAAATTTCTCAAGACACATTGGATTGACCAATATCTGACCCAATATATTCTAAGACTACCAACCCTAGATTTTGAAGCCTCCACTTGTGAATAAATCCATCCAAGGAAGTCGTTTGGTGGAAACTAAAATGAGTTACCCAAATAATATGTAACATCCTTGCTCAAGCGCATTTGTTTTATTTTCATTATCTAACACCTAAATAATTATTATTCCATTATTATATGATAAATTAATTACCCTAAATGTATTTATATTTATTTACTATAATTTTTCTAGCTACACTTACACACACTTCTATATAATGGGTAACGAACATTCCATTCTTATGTACGGTGTAATACCACCCAACAAGATGATATTGTTGGTTTTTCCATTACCACATCTCATGGTTTAGAATTATGATAGAAACTCTATTTTTAAATTATATATATAATATTTACTATGTCTTTATGATTATAGAATTATTATATAACAATTACCATCATGATTTCCATTTTCTATAAATATGATAATTTTTTGGGGGGTTGTTTGAACTACCACCTCCTCAAAGAAGAGTGATTTATTCATAGTCTACATGGATTGTATTAAGTATGGGTTTGTGAAATTATAAGATATATATTATTTAATAATTATAATTCAATTTTTATATATATAAATACATATAGTGTCACAACCTGACCCTGTATCTTGCACACATATAAATTTTATTTATACTTGAGTCTTTTTTTTAATGATTAAAAATTTATTAAATTAAAACAAAAATGCAATCAAAAAAATAAATGGTAAAAAATTAATAAAAATAATAAGTATAATATTATTATTATAATTTATATTATTATTATTAAGTTTTTTTATTATCATTATTCTGTTATTATTTATATTATTAAAACTATTATCATTATTATCATTATTAAAATTATTATTATTATTACTATTATGTTTAAGTTTTTTTATGGAAACCCTAGGTCTCCCTCCCCCTTACCCCTTACGCAGTGCCTCCCCCTCCCTCTCCTTGCACCCCCCCACCTCCCTGCACGCAGAGACCACCTCAGCCTCCCCTTTAGCGGCTCCTCACACGGATAACCTCCTCCCCTTCGAGAGCTCCACGCAAGGATGCCCCCCCCCCCTCTTTTCCCTGCTCTCATGGCCCATCTCCCTCTATTTCTCCTCTATTCTGTTTTCAACCCACTCTGACATACTCCCTCTCCAACGGTGATTCCTCTCGATTTCATCAAGATTCTTGGTCACCTTGTCAAGGTAATCCCCTATCCCACTTGATTTAGTGTTTTCCACTTCCCCATATCCCCATATAAATTTGGACAAACTATAATGTTATTGTGATTTTTTTCGATCGATTCATGTTAGTTAGGGTTCATCAGGTTCAATCGAGGATGGTTCTAGCTAGTTCCGCCAAGGGCAGTGGGTTCGCCCTGGTTTTTGGGAAATGATTCTTCAATTTAATTTTTATGAATTATTTTTATTTTAAGGGTTTTATGATTTTGGAGTTGTCGGAAATTTATTTATGGTGTTTGGGTCTTTGTCGTTGTGTTTCAGTTGTTGGAAAAATTTTATAGTTTGTGTGGGACCTCGATGAGGTGGTTTCAGGTTGTGGGTGTCAACAATTTCAACATGTACATGCATAGGGTCAGTCATATATATATGACCTTATTGTACATATTCCCCCATGGTGTGAGGAATATGTGTAATGAATCTAGGGATATTCATATATATATATATATATTCATGTGCATGGAAGTGAGATGTGTTGGTATGAGTGGTCGTCGACAAAGAGTAGAATATCTATGGTATTTCCCTTATTCCAATTCCTTTAATTTCAATAAAATTGTGTTCTTGTTTTAAATACATGTTTTATATTTATGTATTACATACATGCTATGAAATCTTGTTTCAGTTTCTACAAATTATTCTTCTGTTGTTTTAGAAAATGAAGTGTATTTCTAACACCTATTTGGTCATAAGTGAATTTTCATAAAGGGATATTTTCTTGGTGGTTTTGAATCGGTAATGAATATTCCAAAGGAATTTGGCCTTTCAGCATGTTTAGTTAAAATAGTGTAATGAAATGTTTTGGTTATTCCAAAAAATCTCCAACGTGATTTAAAAAAATGGGTTTTGGTGAGAACATGAGGTCAATGGTGGACTGACTTTCATTGAATAATTTTGTCATTATAAGGATGTTTTCCAGAAGGTTTTTAAATATATATTGTATTGGTTATTAAATTATGTTTTTAAATGATTTTGGATCTTAAAAGTGTTGTTTTATTATGAGTTCCAATATGAAAAGTATTCCTTGAATATAATTATAGTCATTTGGAACTTTTAGAATTATTTGTGTGAAAGGAAAACCCCTCAGAGGGAAATTCCCAATATATTATAAAATGAATTTATTGAATGTATGAATAGTGACATGTTCATATTAATGAGACCTTTTCATTTTTTGTGTGATAGAAAAAATATAGGGGTGTACTCAAGGAGGTATATCAATGGTGAGAGGATGAGAGTGGTTTTAAATAAAGATAATGATGTATTCATGTATGTTAGTTTGATGAAAACATACCACCACTTAAAATAGATTACATGGGAAGCTTGGGGTATCTAGGTGGGTATATTAGGAATAGTATACAAGATTATTCATAAATGGTTCATCCCAGTTTCATCTAACAAGATTGATTCTACAACTCTAACTAAACATTGATAAGGGTTGGAGACCACTAGAGTTATGGGGATATCCCCTACTAGTGTCTTAGTCAAGGAAATGTAGTTGGCCATGTTTTCTATACCACATCAATTGGTTTTGGTTTTTATACCACATTTCACTGAGGTATGAAGTTCCGAGGGTCCCATTTATACGAGTTACATATAGGGATTGACCACGATGCTCACTTAGGACATGTTGTTTGTGAAATGATTTCAATTCTAGTTACTTAATGCTTCTTTCATCATTGTAAAATCCATGTTTTTAATTTAAATTGTATGCCTTTCATTTGGTAATGTTAATGAATGCTTGGAAACAAATTTGAAATTGTAGTGGAATAGAAATGAATTCCTTAAAAATGTAATCTTGGGAATTTAATTTGAATAGAATTATAAAAAATATTTTATTACATCTTATTTTCAAACTGGAATGATTGGGTTTCTTCTTAAAGGCAAGGGAATAGGGTGTTGTTGTTCTCTGGCATTCCTACTAAGTCTCTCAGTGCTCACACCTACTTTATTTTTTAGTTTCAGGTGCCTCTATTTTTGGATCACTTTTGGAGAGAGTGTAGTTTATGCTATGTGGTGACCCACAAGGTCACTTTAGGTATGTGTTATTTCTTAGTTTATTCATTTTTATAATTCCAGTTTGTTCAGTTTATTTTCTATTATTAATCTATTTTGTTTAGTTTATGTTTATTTATCTATCTTTTTTTATGGCCAAAATTGTTCCCAACTTGTTTATTTTGATTCTCGTCACTATTTGACTACCCGTGGGGATCGAGAACGCTCTTCCGGCCTTGTCGTGGGCCACACTACTACAAATACCCCTTATATCAGTGCTAAAAATGGCCTTTATCAGTGCTAGAAAAGTGCTGTTAAAGCCGGCGAAGATAAAGGGGGGGGGGGGGTCCCCTTTATCAGCGCACCAAAAAGTGCTGATAAAGACCCCTTTTATCAGCTCTAAAAAAGCGCTGATAAAGGGTCCTTTATCAATTATTTATTTTTAGCACTGATAAAGGACCACTTTTATGAGTGATTTTTTAAAAGCACTGATAAAAGTTAAAAAAATAAAATTAAACTAAAATAAAATTAAAAAATTTAAAAAAATCATGCCAATCAGGGGGTTTTATAGCTCTTCACCCCCCCCCCTTTATAGCATTTTTCCACGCCCCTCTAGGGTCCACATGCACACCTCCACTATTCATCAGTTCTAGCTCCCATATTCCTCCATGCACGTGCGCCCCTGCCCCCACCAGGTTTTGAAATCCAAACCTCCCCCCTGTGCGCCTAATCCCTTAACACTCCTCTATTTTGATTTGTTTTCTATTTCATGATATCTATATATATATATATATAGTTATATTTATTCGTATAGTAAAATATATTTATATTAATATATATCTATATATATATATCTATAATTATATTGATATATATATATATAGTTATATTAATATATCTCTCTATTTATATATATATAGTTACATTTATTCATATAGTAATATATATTTATATTAATATATATATATATTTATAGTAATATTAATATATATATGTAGTTATATTAATATATATATATATATATAGTTAGATTAATATATATATATATAGTTAGATTAATATATAGGTATATAAATATTCATATATTTTAATTTTAAATAAAATGGATATTAGTTATTATTTATATAAAGCTAATATATTTTATATGTAAATATATTTTATTATTTATATTTATAATTAAATTTTTATGTGTGAATATATAAAAAAAATTATATGTTTTTATATATTTGATTATAAATAACATTTCATTATAAAAAATGATAAAATTTCAGAGACATAATATCAATATGAATGTTATACCTTGGAATAAATCCAGTCCCCACAAAAAAAGCCAATAACACCCCCTTAAATGTGGCTGAAAATCCACAAAATGTTAAAAAACCAGGGTACCCCAACTAAAAACTCAGTTTTGAAGGACTTATAGGCATTTTTTGGCCACAATAAAACCTTGATCTGGATTCCATGATCAAAGGGGTGTATATCTCGTCGCATGCTTCGATTTGATATGTGGCAGAGCTCAAACGGACACCCGGATCAAAAGTTATGGCGGTTTGAAGTTTGAGTTGCGTTTTTATCATATTTTGGATCTTTTTTTATTTATTTTTATTTTTTTAGTCTTGAAATTGTTATTAAATGTCTATTACTCAATAATAATTACCAAATTATTAATTAAAAATATTTTTTTATTTTTTCTATAATCCATTTTCACTAAATATCTTATATATTAAGTGTAACTGTATATTTATACTTATCTAAAATATTTTTGAAATTATATTTTAAAAATATATATTATATTTATATCAATATAACTATATCTATATATTTAAATATTAATATATTTTTTTAATGAATTTTTTTGGAAGTATACCCTTTACCAGCGCTTTTAAAAAAAGCACTGATAGAGACCCCCCCTTTATCAGCGCTACTAAAAAAAGTACTGATAAAGGGGTACCCTTTAACAGTGCTAAAAGATCATTGTAAAAGGGGGTACCTTTTTCAGCCTTTTTTCGTTAGCGCTGATAAAGGGTGGCGCTGTCCTTGCCCCATTTTGTGGTTGTGCCAACTCGGTTGACTGGTTCGAGGTTGACCTTGGTTGGTTCATGAAACAATGGTATCATAGGAGGTTATTGTTATTTGGGGTGTCATGTATCGTAGAGATTGGATGTTTTAGGACCCAGGAGGTTGGTGCGTGAAGGACATCATGAACCCTTTCCTGTCTCAAGCCTTGAGTTGGTAGGGGTAGTGTGGGGTGCGAATTTTTTTCTTGTCTTGTGTAAATAAAGGATGAAAATTGAAGGGAGTCATTGTCATTTGATGAGATTTCATGGAGAATCAACCCATTTATATACCAAGTGTACAGTTCAAGATACTTCATGTGGTTCATGATCGCTTGTAGCATGCATTCCTAATCTATATTGTGAGGTTGGAATATCCACTAGTTTCTTATTTTTTGGTAATTTTGATGTGAGTTAAATTTAGCCATTATTTTTGTTGGAGTGAGTGGATCTCAAAAATTAAAATTTATTTTTTTAATGGGGTTTTCAAAAGGCAGTGTGATTTTTGGAGTGGAGAAATAGGGTTTAAGATGAAAATGGTTTTCTTTTAGTGGAATGTGTTGTTTCAAAGGTAAAAATGGGATATGTTTGGGAAATTGTTTTGGGATCTTGAAAACACATTTTGGAATCTGAATTTTAAAATGTTTGGGAAATTTGAAATGAATTGTTTAATAATAAGTGATATTTTCAAATAGTTTGGGAATATGTGTTTTACGTTGAATGATTAGTTTTGAAAATGAGAAGTGTTTTGAATTTACCCTATGTATTCCAATAATGGATCACATATATAAAAATACACATGTTCCATATTGATAATTTGTGGTATATATGGATATTTGATTGAGCTAGAACAAGGGTATATATATGTGAAACTTCATGGAATACCAATTGTGTATATCTACGTTGTTTTGTTTTCTAAAAATAATAGTTTTTAAAAAATTTACTTTCTATGTTTTGAATTGTGAGAAGTTGTTTAGTGTTTTCTTCTCATGTCTGTAATTCTTTATCATAGGTTGTAGTGTTTGAAATGATGAAAGTAGTGTTGAAATGGTAATTTGAATTGGTGTTTTTGTATGTGATTGAAGTGTTGTATTTCATTTTTCGATGAGTTTTTATTACTATTTTTTCATCTTGTTATGACTATGTCACCCATAAAAGTCCTAGAGGGTTCTAGTGAGTCTCTTCTAGTTTTTGGTTCTACCCAGACTCTAAGAGGAGTGGTGGAATTGATTTTGTTTCAGGTTTTTTTCTATCTTCCATGGTGATCATAATATTTTGAAGGAAACAGACTGGCTTGGTGAAATCTTTGGTGTTTTTAGATTATTGGGAACTCTCAAAAATATGAGAGCTCATGCTCATTCGATTTCATTGGAAGGTTCAAATTTGGTTTGGTGAAGGAGATAATCTTAGAATCATTGCATGATGGAGCATCTTGGAAGGTGTTTGAGACCAATTACATCTGATGGTTTATACCTAAGAAGTTTAAGGTGTGAAAAGGGACAAAGATCATGAGTGTCTAGGAACACCAAAAAACAGTGAATCCGTACGCTGGGTATCTCAAAGTGTTAGTTTCTTTTTCTCTGAAGATAACATCCCAGAATCAGCTAACGTTTTTCTTTTGTGGGGTCTCAGTCGAAGGCTCGAGGACTGATTCCTTTTTGTCATTCAAGAAGGTTCCCCATCTGGTGAGGAGAGACAACTAGAGGAACCTATTTCTGACAAGTATTCATATTAGTTCCATCTTTTAATAGTCAGGTCACTCTCTTGTTTGCTTCTGGTGGGGTTAGTTTGAGTACCTTAATTTCCCTTTTCGTCATCCTTAGATGAATTTCTGTCAATGTTGGTTGTCATTTAGTGGCTTGAAATTGTTAAAACTGGTGTGGTTATGGTTTTTGAGGTAATTTTGAGTCAGTGTTTCTATGAGTATTTTCATTGACAACTCTACCCAGACTCTGAATGGTGTGGTGGAGCCAAAATCATTCCAGAATTTGGACCACACAGGAGAATTCTTGGATTGTTCCCATCTTTCTTTAGCTGAAAAAATAATAATTTCTTGTTATAGGAGGATTATGAAAATATGTTTTGTCTGATGTGTTTTATTGGGTCTTCCAACGAGGTTTTTGTAATATTCTCTACCAAAAGGGGATGTTTTCGTTTATAATCATCACCTCCTAACTGCAGGGCAACATATTCATCAAGACATCAAAGATCCTGCCATAGGTCTTGCAGCGAATCTTTTCACATAGTCAAGATATTGTTAGGTGTGCAGGACTGTGGTCTGACTTTTTTCTTTGGTGCTGGGATGGGTATGGTTTAAATTTCTCTATTGAATCTTCCTCATCTCTAAAGGTAATATTTTTTTATAATAGGAATATTGGTCTTGTTTCCTTGATGTGTTATCTGTTCTTTTAAAACCAAAATTTTGTTGTAAGAAGGCATGTTGAACTTGTTTTCTTATAATTACAGCAGTTATACCTCCTCAAATGTGAGCTTTGAAGGTTGTATCTATGTGGATGTGAATCTCCAGATGATTTTCTCTCTTATGTGGTTATCTCCTTTTGGGACTCATTCTTGTTTTAGGATGTGATTGTTTTGGATATTCATGCATCTTGGGAAATAATGAATAGGGTTTTAGTTCGTTGTTCTATTTTGGGTCTTTCGTCAGGGACCCCATATTGGGGGGGGGGGGGGTTATACAGAGAATTCATGGGTCAGTTTGTGTTGGGTCTCTAGTATTGGTCTCTTATAGTTGGCCATTATTGGTTGGTTCTTATCTAGAGGGAAGACCCACCATGGATCTTGTTATTCCTTCTTCAACATTTGGTTTGTGTGGTAGTTTTAGTCTATGTTAGTGGTTATATATTTGGTTCCAGTTACCAGTTCATGAGTTTTCTCATGTTGAGAGTCTCAATGTTTGTTGTTCTAGTCAAGTTCTTATAGTGGGGGGAACCCTCCTCATTTTCTAATGGCTCTTCCCATTATAGTTTCCCATAGAGCTGGTCGGTTGAGACCAGTGGAGAGAAAAGTCTCACCGAGTTTGTGATTTCATTGGCCTCGTTCAGTTTCTATCTCAGGTTTGATTCCTCATGTGGTTGGGTGACTTTTTGGGGGGAAAATGTTTTTATCATGGGGAGAATTGTCACACCCCGACCAAAAAACATGCGGTCATAGTTATTTTATTTATTTATGACTATTTTTTTTCTTTAGGTTTAAATTTTTATTAAATTAAAGTCACAATTAAATAAAATAAAATAAATTTAAAATGATTTAACATTATTATTATTATTATTATTAAATTTATTATTATTATTACTATTAAGTTATTATAAATATTATTAAGAATATTATGATTATTAAAATTATTAAAATATTTATATAAAATATTTATGTATAGTTTTTTAGAAGCCCAAGGTCTCACCTCCCCCCTTACCCCTTACAAAGTGCCTCCCCCTCCCTCTCCATGCATCACACCCCCTTCCTCCCTTCTCATGAAGACCCCCTTGGCCTCCACTCTGGTGGCCCCTCAAGCGGCTGGCCTCCTCCCCTATGGAATCTCCTTGTATGGCCGGACTCCCCCCCCTTCCTTCCCTAATCACATGACCCATCTCCCTCCACCGCTCCTCAATTACATGTGCACCCCCACTAACGAGATCCCTCTCCACCAGTGTTTCTTCCTGATTTTATCAGGATTCTTAGTCGTTTTGTCAACATAATCTCTTCTCTCCCTTAATTCATTGTTTTCCCCTCCCCTATTGCAATACAGAAATTTGGTCAAATCGTAATGTGTTTTTGGTTTTTATTTAAATTTATTCAAGTTATTTAGAGTTTATCGGGTTTCATCGAGGTTGGTTTTACCCACTTCCATCAAGGGTAGTAGGTTCTCCATGGTTTTCAAGTAAGTATTCCTTAATTTCTTCACGGGGGATTATTTTTGATTTAGAGGATTTATGATTTATGATTTTTTTGAAATTTAATTTGGACACATGTGTAAGAACCTATTACTTCTTATGAGGTATGAGTTTCTACTTTTTCTTTTACATAGATTTGTTTTTGAGAAAACAAAGAAAACTGAAAAAATGTTATGTTCTAGTATAACACACCTTGTAATCTTATGTACATGCCATTTTGATTGGCCATACAGGATGGGGATACATGGTGTTTACTTTCGTTGACCAGGAAAAGAAGAAAAATCCACTACATGTTGTGTACTTCATAGTACACATCATGTAGTCATGTCGGCAAGGTCAATGTGGGTCATGTAAAATAAGATAGCGAATTTATGAATAGTAAAATGATATATACGATGTGTATATGAACTTACACGTTGTGTAATAATATTTTGTTGCTTAAAACGGGCAGTAGACTCATTTTCTCATCTACTAGATAGAAGGGCTACTGGGTGAAGAAGAAGGGGTTGTGAGATCGATTCCTTTTCTCGTTTCATCACCCTAAACCCGATTCATGTGTTTTCAGTCTCATTAGATTCCTCTCGGTAAGAGCTTTCTTATCCATGATCCATTCAAATGATTTCTATTCTTGAAGATGTTATTCAAGGTTTAATTATTTACATATTTTAGTAGATCTATGTCGTTCTAGGCCGAGTCAAGGGTTAGTGTCATATTATATCAATTATACAACATCGAGGTACGTGTTAATGTGGCTTTTGTTAAATATCGAGTTGATTATATGTGCCAAAATGGTATGAGACCATTTTTGGTTATTTGTTTTCACTAGAATTTAAACCTATTATTACCTAATTAAATTTACGTATTCGGTTATATGAAATTGAATCATGTGAATGTCGATTGTTTGATTTTGGGAAACTACATGAGTTCATTTCCTATGGTTATCAGTTTGGCAAGGGAACCATTGAGGATTGTGAATGTTTTCACTTTTGGGGTTTCATTAGAATTATATATTGTTATATAAAAATCCCAAATGAGTTTCTATGATTTAAATCATGTAACAGTTTGACTTTCATGTAGTTGCTACTATGTAAATTTCCCACGTGAGTTGTTATGTTTAAATCCATGTGATAGTTTAATTAACATGTGTGTTTTTTTTGAAATTATATTTTAAATGATTAAAAGAGGTAATTAGCCATGGGTGAGCCATAGTCTCAGTTAAAAGACAAGGTTGGGATCATGTAACTAATTACACCTTAAATACCTTGGGTGAACCATTGTCTCAGTTAAAAGGAAATGGATGGACTCAATAGGTTAACTACTTAAGGGCAGTGAGTGAGCCCCATTTTTGGTGGCCAGTCTTGCCGAGTATTCTTTGTAAATACAAAGTTAATTCTTGGTCCATTGAGGGATAATTATGATGGGATCTGTTGGAAACTGATCAAATGATTAAATGATGAAATCCTTATAGACTTAAATGTGAAATGGTTATGTCACGAGATGACAACTACTTTGGTACGGGGGGTCGATGGGCCAAGGCCGAACATTGAGGCCTTTCTAAAATTTATAGAACATGATAAATGAAATGGAATGAATTATGATTCATCTATAATGATAATGTACAAGGATATATTTGGTCTTTAGTTGTTAATCATGATGATCTTTTGAGAAACCTATTGTGTTTACTTCTATATGGGGTATTTGAAGGATAATGATGAATCTCAAGATAGTTGTACTTAAATAAAACTGAATTTGTAAAGAATAGAAAAATAATAAATGGATAGATACTTGAGAAATTTCTAGTTACTGTTTTCACTTGTTGTTGTTGCATATATTCACAAACTGTTAGGAGTGGATCTTTGGTTGTTGCCTACTGGGATTAGTCTCAAACTCTGTTTGGGTCATGCTTTAGGGCTCAAACAGATTATATTATTATAGGTGTCGACAAAGGAATTCTCCCTTGTACAAGTACTTGATTGCTACTTATGAGAAAGAGAGCACGGGACCAAGCTTAGCCTTTCAATGCTTCTGAGTTTTATTTCTATTTTCTGTATGAGTATTGTATTAGTATCTGATTTTATTGTATCCTATTTTTTCTTATTTCATAGAAAATATAACAAGTTGCATTATCATTTTTATGGTTTGAGACATTGATATTTATCAATCATAATTTCACTATTTAGTTTCAGTCTTGTATTGTTTACTACTTTTTCTACTGTATTATTTTGTATTCTGTTGTGTTATACTCTCCCAATAAAGGAATAACTTCCCCACAATCACACCAAAGGCTCTTACTACTAGTTGACAGCCTTTGTCATTTAGGGAAATGTGCTTCAGTCCATGTGTCCAACTAGGTATGGGGAACCATTCTGTAGAATTCGGATATGGGATGATACAAAGTGGTATCATAGGATTTCATTTATTCTTTGTATGACTATTTGGAGCCAATAAACTGAATATAATGGAAAAAAGGATTTGGTAATAAACTGTTCCCAGGAGTAGCTTACCAGTGTATAGGGAAAATCTGAATTACCATTAATTAATTGTGATTTGTTTTCTGATTTTACTTTTGAATATATTTCACCGTTCGGTGATGCACTTGACTTCAACTATTACTATTTATGCAATTGTGGGTTCTATTTTAGTTGCAACCCGATGAGATGAGGGTATGCCATCTCATGTATCATATAGACACTTGTTATAATCACATACCATGCATTATGCCAGGTCATCTATGATGCATTAGTTGTTTCATGTTGTTGTGATAGATGATGTGATAGCTATTCCTACTATTATGAAAAGTGTATTGGAATGTGTTATGGTTTGGATTAAATGGACATCAAAATTTGGTTCCAGATGTGTATGTTCCCTCTTAGACCATAATTTGGCGGATCATGATTCAGTTCTCATCTATAATTGTACTATGATATGTTTTTCTTGGGTCCCAAACATTGACTCGTGGGGATTGTGGGCCATCACAGATCGGATTTGGCATCTCGCTATTAGGTTTTCTGCAGAATTGCATTTTTTTGGAAATCTATAGTTTTTGTCAAAAAAACCCCAGTATACCCAGTGTGATGTCTAGCCTAACATTCCAGGTGTTATTATTGTTCAGGGAAGAATGTGTTCCACATTTTTAAAAGAAAAAATATGTACCATGTATACACATCATGTAATCCTTGACCGTGTAAACTTTCGTGTGAGGATGGAACATAGGTTTTTGAGCTTTCAAAAGAACACACTATTTAATGTGAGTACATGTCATGTAGAAGTCGATTGTGTATAAGGCCGTGTGACTAACTACACGGGTGGATGAAAATTTTTATGTACACGCCATGTCTCATGGGTGAACATGTTGTGTAGTCCTACACTGGCAGAATTGTGTAGTTCTAGCTGTGTAGAAGTATCTGGGAAGAGAGTTAAATCCAACTACATGTCATTTCTCTGTGGAAAATCTCTGTGTACATGGTTTGTTACATGGCCATGTTTGGTAGAAGTACACACCAATGTATAGGCCTATGATAACACACAGTGTAATGAGTTATACATTTTGTGTACTGTTATTTTGAAAATAATGATTATTTTTCCTTCTTTGTCCCGTTGTTCACTTCTGTGTGGCAGTATTGTCTTCATTAAAACATCTGTTGAGGTGTGTGTGATGGAAATTATAAATATATTCCACCACGGTGACCTCAAGCAGTGCACCATGAGAGTGTTGGTGAGTATACACCGGAGGTGGTAGGCCTTGGGCTACCAATGGACCCTCCAGTTATGTCAGATATGGAACCAGCTGTTATACCAGACGCGAATGCTCACACACAGTTCTGAGAAGGTTTCTTGAGTTTTATGAAAACCTTATAAGGAACATTGGTGGCCATCATATCTATGGAAGAGCTGACGCGTATATTCGATCAATAGCATCTGCATACTTTTTTAGTGGATAAAGGACCACAGGCTGTAGAATTAGGCTGTAATCATTGTTGACTATCTTTGAGCATCTAGAGACACCTCCAGAGAGGAGGGTCAATCTTACAATTTATATGTTAACTAATTCTTATAAGAGGTGGTGAGATGTTACCACGCAAATAGATCCCCATCTGGAACATGGCATGGGGATACTTCAAGACAGTCTTCTACAACTACTTCTTTCCAGAGAACATCAAGGCCAATTGAGCCCGAGATTTCATGAATCTAGAGTAGGGTACCATTTCAATGATGGATTATTCTTCCCACTTTAAAAATATTCAGTGATTCAAACCTATTCTGATGGGTGATGAGGCATTGAGAGATAGGAGATTTAATGATGGTATTTAATACGACATCCAAGATCAGGTAAATGTTTTCATGTTTCTCCCTATACATTCCATAGTCAATTAGGCACTGATTACTATGCATAACATACGGGAATCTGGTTTTGCGAGCTAGGGAATTTGGCACTGTGATCTGGTACTATCCCCACCAGATGAAAGAACCATCGTATGGATTTTTCTTTCAGGAATACGAGTAGTCAAGAAGTATATTTTGGTACCAAGGTGAGGTGTTGTCAGTGTGGCAATGTTGGGTACACCATACCACAGTGCCTCAAATACCTAATTGAGTGTCGAGCTTGCAGAAAGATGGGAGATCTATAATGAATGTTCAGGATTTTCCACTAAGGGATAATTAGATAGGTTCTTCAAAGACTCCACATGCAGAGACAAGGTCAATATCTTCCCACCAGTCTAGAAACTGGAATACATAGAGGCATGTAGGCCAAGGAGGTGGGCATGGTTATGGTAGCCGAACCCGAGAATCTTAGGGATAGTAGGTCTGGTCATCTCAGGGTAGTCAGGTTGTGTCATATGGTTGCGGTATATGTCAGCCATATGCAGTGCAACAAACCCAATATGAGAAGGATCCCAAACCTTCTACTATCAGTGGAACTATTCTAGTCCCCTCTGTTTTAACTCCTATAATTTTTTGATACTGGATCTTCTCATAGTTTGATATATGTGCTCGTTGTGGAGAGACTTGGGAATTGTGTTTATACATTTGAGAATATTATTATGCTAGACACTCTGTTAGGGATTAAAACATTAGGTGTGCGTCTATGCACGGAGTTCCCACTTGAGATTTGTGTACGTCCCATCTATTGGGATCTCTATATCTTAGATATGACAGGGTTTGATGTTATCCTTGGAATGGATTAGTTGGTATCCTATCCGGACTTCGTTGACTGCTATCACCATAGGGTGAGTTTTACATCACCAGAGGGAGAGTCTTTTCTATACAAGGGAGAATGGGATGTCCAGGTGAGCACAGCAGGACCCAAGCATCATGGTCTAGGCGAGATGAAATCTTGTGTTGTGAGTTTATATCTGGATGATGAGGGAACACATCTGACAAATATTTCTCTAGTGGCTGATCATTTTAGTGATTTTTTCCCTAATGACTTCTCAGGCTTACCTCCGATTAGATAGGTGGAGCTCACTATCGAGGTAGTTTCAGGAGCTAAACTGATATCCATTCCTCCATATAGGATGGATATGACAGAGTTTCAAGAGATCAAGAGGAATTTTTAATATCTGATAGCTAAGGGTTTTATCTAACCCAGTACTTATCCTTGGGGTACACCGGTCCTTTTCACCAAAGAGGTGGATGATACTCTCAGGTTATGCATGGACTATCGAAAACCGAACCAGTTGACCATTATAAACTAATATCCCTTACCATGGATAGATGAAAATTTTTATCAAATTCAGGAATTTTATGTGTTCTTGAATATTGACATAAGGTTAGGATATCACCGAGTACATGTTCGACCTACAGACATACCTCGTACAACATTTTCTAGCAAGTATTGTCTCTATGAGTACTTTTTTATGCCGTTTGGTCTCACAAATGCACCAATAGTTTTCATAGCACTGATGAACCGAGTGTTCCATCCTTACATATATTTCTTTGTGGTGGATTTCATGGAGGATATCTTGGTGTATTCTCAAAATAGACATGACCATTCCGAACACCTTGATACCTTTTTTAATACATTGAGATAGCATCAGTTGTATGATAATATGGCCAAATTCTACTTCTGGATGGATCATCTTCACTTCCATGCTCATCTCATCTTAGAGAATGGAGAATTAGTGGACCTAGAAAATGTGAGAGCAATAGTTACCTGGGATCATCCCAAGAATGTTTTTTAGGTAAAAATTATCTTGTGGATAGCTGTTTACTACATGCGTTTTATACAGTAATTCTCATGCTTAGAATTATCGGTGAAAGGCTTGACCAATAATGGTGTGATGTATGAATGGTAAGATTCTTGTGATGCATCTACTGAGGATTTGATGGTACAATTGACTTCGGCGTCGATACTGATATTTCTAGGGCCATGAAAGTGTTACACTGCATAATTTGATGCATTAGGTATTAAGCTAGGAGAAGTTCTAATGCATGGAGATCGAGTAGTTGCATATGGGTCTCGGTAGTTGAGCCCTCATGAATGAAATTACCCAACGAATGATCTTTAATTAGTTTCAGCTTTTCATGCTTTGTGTTTTTTGAGACAATATTTATTGGGGGAGTGTTTTCTAGAGTACACGGACCACAAAAGTCTCGAATACATCTTTACTCAGTGTGATTTGAATCTGAGACAATGACGGTGGGTGCAATACCTCAGGCGTTTGACATTGTGCTTGCCTATACGCAGTTTAAAGGAAATGTGGTAGCTAACACACTGAGCAGGGGGACTCAAATACAGGTAGTGCAGGAGGCCAGTGGTGAGTGGAAACTTACAGCTTTGTTCTCTAAGATGAATTTATAGGTGCACATTAGTTAGGGAAATACTTTTGTTTTATTTTTGGCTATAACATCTACCCTACTAGAAAAAGTGAGGATGAGATAGTTATTAGATACTGAAGGCCTACTTCTACAAGAAAGTGTAGCAGGTGGGGACCCTCCTCCTGGATGGAGGATATGCAAGGATGAAGTTCGTCATGTCTATGGATGTGTGTGGGTTATAGGGGATATACTCATGGAGATGATGTTTTAATTTCATGCTTCATCTTAGTAAATGCATCCTAGAGTCACCAAGATGTACCACAACTTGCATCATCAGTACTGTTGGTCGTGTATGATGTGATAAGTAGATGGTTTTATTACGAGGTGTTTCACCAATTAGTAGGTGAAGGTGAAACATAAATGGTTGGATATAATTTTATAGCAGTTATCCATTCTTGAGTGGAAATGGGATGATGTCGTGAGGGATTTCCTGATGGGGTTACCGAGGTCACCTAGAGGGGATGATGTTGTCTGGGTGGTAGTTAACAGGCCTAGAAAATTCACTCACTTATTGCTGATTAAGGATACATTTGATTTTCATGTGCTTGGGATGTTTTTTATTTGAGAGGTGGTATGACTTCATGGGGCCCTTTATTACATCTTTTTAGATAGGGAAGCCATCTTTACATCTCATTTTTAGAAGATTTTTTAGAGGGTGCTAGGTACATAGATACTTCTGAGCACAGAATACCACCCTCATATAGATGGCCAGTCAGAGTGCATGATTTAGGTACTGAAGGACACGATGCAGAAATGTGCCCTAGATTTTGGGGGTTCTTGGGAGAAGAACATACCCCTAGTTGAGATCACCTATAATAGTATCGTCTAGGATACTATTTATATGGCTCCATATGAGGATTTATATGGTAGGCCATCCCGATCACCCATGTGTAGTCCAGAGCCCGAAAAGGTATCTTTTCCCAGACCACGTCTTGTTTAGGAGACAACTGAGTAGGTTCAATTGATTTTGAAGCAGATGACTACTTCATATTCTCATCAAAAATGTTATGCCAATCTCCATAGATGACCCTTGGATTTTGATTTTTGGGATTGAGTTTTCATACGCGTCGCACTGATGTTGGGACACAAGAGAATCAGGATATAGGGTAAACTTTCACCATGATATGTCAGACCACTTGAGATTCTAGAACGAGTTTGGTCTGTGGCCTATCGGTTATAGTTTCCCCAGAGGTATCGAGCCATTCACAAAGGCTTCCATGCATCTCATCTACACCACTATCACTCAGAACCATATCACGTTTTCAGCCTGATGAGGTTGAACTTCAGGTTGATGCATCCTTTGAGGAAAATTCACTTCATAGAGTTGAAAAGAGCATGAAGGTTCTCTGAGGCTGGTCAGTTCCTCTTGTATGGGTGTTATGGAAGCACTACCGAGTACTGGATGAGACTTGGGAGAGGGAGGATGATGTACATGCTCAGTGGTCAGTTTTATTCTAAGATATTCCTTCACAGCCCTTGGAAGGGAAATTCGAGGAAAAATTTCTTTAAGGGGGATGTTTGTAAGAACCCAGTTCTTTATATGAGGTATGAGTTTCTTCTTTTTCTTTTACATTGAGTATTTTCTAAAAACAAAGAAAATTAAAAAAATGTTATATTTTAGTAGAACACACAATTTAATCCTATGTACACAATGTGTGGTCAAGCCGTGTAGGATAGAGATACACAGTGTGTGCTATTTTTTGGCTAGGAAGACAAGAGAAATCCATTACATGTTGTATACTTATTAATATAAGTCATGTAGTCATGTAAGCAAGGTCGGTGTGGGACATGTATAGTAAATCGGTTAATTTATGAACACTAACATGATATACACACCATGTATATGAACTTACACACCGTGTACTACTAATTTTCGGCTTAAAATGGGTAGTAGCCCCATTTTCTCTTCTTCCAGACAGAAGAGATGCCGAGTAAAGAATAAGGGGTTGTGAGATCGATTTCTTATCTCATTTCATCATCTGGAACTTGATTTAATTGTCATCGATCTCATTGGATTCCTCTCAGAAATATTTTTCTTCTCCTTGAGCTGTTATTGAGAAGTTTCGTTCATGAGGAATTTATTCAAGGTTGAATAATTTACCCCTTCTCTTAGATCTACATAGTTCTATGCCGACTCAATGGCCAATGTCAGTTTATATCAGTTATATAACATTAATGTAGGTGGTCTTGTGCCTTTCATTAAATATTGAGTTGATTATATGTGTCAAAATTGTGTGAGGAAATTTTTGGGTATTGTTTTTCTCTATAATTGAAACCATTTATTACCTAATTATGTATAGGTATTTCATTATATGAAATTAAAGCATGTGATTGCTGATTGATTGATTTAGGGACAACCCATGGGTGTGTTTCCTCTGGATATCTATTTGGTAAGAGTGCCTTTGAGGCCTGTGAATTTTTTCCTGTTTTGGGGTTGATTAGAATCATATATTGTTTTATAAAATACCCATGTGAGTTGTTATGATTAAAACCTTTCAATATTTAAATTTTCATGTAGTTTCTTCTATGTTAATTCCCCACATGAGTGATTATGTTTAAATCCATGTGATAGTTTAATTCACATCTGTTATTTTTGAAATGAAATGTTAAATGACTAAAAGAGGTAATTAGTTATTGGCGAGCCATAGTGTCGGTTGAAAGACATGGCCTGGCTCATGTGAATAATAACACCTTTCATGCCTTGGGTGAACCATTGTATCAATTAAAAGGTAATGGATAGACTCAAGAGGTTAATTACTTAAGGGTTGTGAGTGAGCCATAGTTTTGGAGGTTGGTCTTACTGAGTCTTCTTTATAAATACAGAGTGAATCCTTGGTCTGTTGAGGGATATCTAGGATTGGCTCTGTTGGAAACTGAACAAATGATTAAATGATGAAATGATGATATGCTTAAATGTGAAATGTTTATGTCACGAGATGAAAGTTACTTTGGTACGGGGGGGGGGGGGGGGTCGATGAGGCTAGGATGGACTTCGAGACCATTGTAAAGTTCATAGACCATGTTAAAATAAATGGAATTACTTATGATGTGTCTGGAAAGCCAAATCACTATCTTGGATTCAGTCATCACTTTTTTATCTTGATGATATTTTGATAAATCTGTAATATTTACTTATATACGGTGGATTGGCAGGATAAGGCAGAATCAAGAGATAGTTCTACTTAAATGAAACATAATTCCTAAGGAACAATAACATAATAAATTGATAGATAAATGAGAACATCCAATTTAGTGTTTTTCCTTACTGTTATTTCATATATTCACTGACTTTTAGGCACAAATATTTGGCAGTATCCTACTGGTATTAGTCTCACACCCTTTTTTGGTCATTCTTTTGGTCCCAAATAGATTTTATGATCATAGGTGTCTACAAGAAAAATCCCCCTTATACATGTACTTGATTGCTTCTTTAGAGCATGAGAGCATCAGACCAAGCCGAGGCATGCAATGCTTCTGAGTTTTATTTTTGTTTTCTACAATTTTATTGTATTTATATCTGATTTTAGTATATACTATTTTTCTTTCTTTCATAGAACATATAACATGATGCATTATCATTTGTATGGTTTCGGGCATGTATATTTATCTATTAGACTTTTGTTGTTCTGTTTCAGTATTGTATTGTTTACTGCTTCTACTATTGTACTATTTTGTATTCTGTTGTGTTATACTCTTCCAATGAGGGAATAGTTTCCACACTATCACACCCAAGGCCCTCACTACTTGTCGGAGGCCTCTGGTGTTTGGGGAAATACACTTGAGGCTATGTGGACAATCAGGTACAGGGCACCTTTCAGTGGAATTTAGATCTGGGATGTTACAACATGGGTATTTTCCTCTATGTTTGAGTTGTTGAAAATATTTTATAGTGTTTGTGGGACCTTGATATGATGGTTTTTTGATATAGTTTCCAATAATTAATACATTTATATTCATAGGGTCTGAAATATATATATATATATATATAAATTCCCATTGTGTCTGGTTTTCCTCATGGTGTGGGGAATATGTGCATTGCTATTATGGGTGTTTATTTGTATATGTATAAATTCTAATGCAGGGAATTTGGAAGTGTTGGTATGAGTGGTCATCGACAAATAGTGTTATTTCTGAGGTAGGTCCCCTATTCCTATGCCTTTAATTTTTTTCCCAATATTGTTTTATGATTTCAAATATGTGTTATATATTTATGAAATATATAAATTCTATGAAATCTTGTTGCAGTTTCTAGAAATTATTATGCATTTGTTTCGGATAATGAAATGTATTTCTAATTTCCATTTAGTTATAGGTGATATTTCTTGAAAAGAAATTTCCTAGGTGGTTTTGAATTGGTAATGAATATTTTCAAAGGAATTTATACTTTCATCTGGTTTAGTTATAAACGCGAAATAACACGTTTTGTTTTTTCCAAAAAGCTCCAATGTGATTTCAAAGAATGGTTTTTTTCTATGAACATGATAGTAAATGGTCACATGAATTTCTTTGAATAATTTCATCATTGTAATAATGGGTTCAATCTTGTATTTAATTGTGTAGCGCGTTGGTTTTTTAGTTGAGTTTTGAAATGATTTTGGAAATTCAAAGTGTTGGGGGGTTATGTGTTCTAAAATGAAATATATTACATGTAGATAATTAATTCCATTTGAACCTTAAGAGTGATTTTTTTAAAAGGAAAACCCCCCCATGAGACGTTCCCTATATTTTAGAAAATGATGTTGTTGAATATATGAATAGTGATATATGCCTAGTAAAGTGACTTGTTCATTTTTTGAGTGATGGAAAAATGGGGGGATGTACTCAAGGAGGGAGATCAGTGGTGATATGGGGAGTGTGGTTTTAAATAAACATAATGATGTATTTATGTATGTTATATTGATGAAAACTCATCACCTCTTGAAATAACACACATGGGAAGCCCGATGTATTTAGGTGGGAAAACTAGGACTAGTATGCTAAATGATTCGGAAGTGGTTCATCTCGATTTCATCTACCAGGATTGACACTACAACTCTAACTAAACATGGATGATGATTGGTGACCACTAGGATTATGGGGATATCCCCTATTAGTGGATCATTTATGATAACACAGTTTGTCATGGTTTATATTCCACATCTGTTCGTTGTGGTTTCTATACAACTTTTCACTAAGGTATGAGGTTCCTAGGGTCCCATTATATCTAGTTACCCAAAAGGATTTACCATGGTGCTCACTCGTGACACAGTGTGTTTGAAAGGTTTTCCATTATATTTACCTAAAGATTTTTTTCCTAGTTGTAAAATCCATATTTTTAATTTAAACTTTCTATCTTTCATTTTGGAATGTTAAACCATGCTTTGAAACTGTTTTCAAAATGTTGTGTAGTAGAAACACCTTTCATAAAAATGTAAACTGCTAACATGAATTTGAATAGAATAAAATATATATATTATTATGTCTTATTTTAAATATATCATGACTAGGTATCTTCCTAAAGGAAATGTCATAGGGTGTTGTTGTTATGTAGAGTTCCTACTAAGCATTTCGGTGATCACACCAACATTATTTTTCAGTTTCAAGTTCCTATAGTTCTGGTTTTCTCTTATAGCGAGTGTAGTTTATGTTCTTGTGGTTACCCTTGATGTCACTTGAGGTATGTATTTTTTCTAAGTTTATTCCATTTTCAACTAATAGTTTTTTAGGTTATTTTCTCTTATATATCTGTTTTGTTCAATTTATGTTTATTTATCTATCTTTTATTATGGGACATATCTTTCCCAATTGGAATATTTTGATGTCTGTAAATAATTTCCATATTGTGGAGATTGAGAATGCCCTTTGGTTCTTGTTATGGGCTGAATCAGGTGACCGGTTCAGGGTTGACCTAGGTTGGTTCGTGACATGTATTTCATTTACATTATTTCATTCATTATGATAATAAAATAAAAATAGTGTTTATGTATACGTATGGCCTACTGTCTTTATGAACGGTGTATTTCATTTCATCTTTTTATATGTTGTAGATTATTATGAATACATATAATATTGAATATATATTATTTTTATATCAGGCTTTACAGTCTTAAAATCATGATATAAGTATGAGGAAAAAATATAACAAATTAAGAGACATATATGAAAAACAACATGGATATTACCTGAAGTGTAACCTTAACATGGAATTATAAACAATAATGTAATATAAATTCATAATTAAACCATATATGGTATTAGATATAATAATATGGTTCTAAGAAATATGTATAATAAACTTATACTTATTATGCAAGAGGTTTTTACAAGTGCAATGGGAGTCAAGACATTAAGTAAGGGGATTTCTAGTATCACTTTTATTTTTATGGGATTTATGTCTTATTCAATACTCATTTAATTTTTGTGGAGTATATAATTACCATGAATATATTCTATTATTATTATAATTAATCAACATGTAATACCATCAAAACTGATACCTGAGCAGATTCACCACTAATCTAAGGAGCATTCCCGATCTCCATGGGTCATCAACAAGAACCTATCCATTAACAGAAACCATTGGGAACGATTTTTCCCTCAAATTATTTAAATAATAGAGTAAAATTTTTATACATCCCCAGATATTTAAATCCATACATAAATATCTAGAACAATGAGACACTAATAAATCATAAAGTGCAACATAGCCTCTAAAACTTCTTACCTGGTGATCCACGACCACCCACCATGTCCCAAGTCACTAACCCTTTTTTCACTAAGCACGAACACACAAATAAAAGAGAGATCATGAAAACCTTATATAAGATAATAAAGGGTTTCAAAAACCAAAAGTTACAATCAGTGTGTGGAATAAATATCCTAGTAGAATTCACCCAAAGATTCTATGGAATTACTTTTTATGGTATTTCAAATCTACTAAAAGAGGAGTGAAAATGGTAGAGAATTAGTTTAAGAATATAGTTTTAAACCTTTAAAACCATTTATTATACCAAACCTATAAAACATTCCATTTAACCTTTAATAAACTAAACATTTTATTGAAAATATTTTAATACCATTTCACAAGCAATAGTAAGATAATCAAGAAAAGATGAGAATATGAACATAATATGTAAATTTGAATAGGAATCAACACAATAGATTCTAGGTGCATAATAACAATAAATAAATCAAGTAAGGCAACTTTGGGGCTAGATGGTTTAACAACCATGTAAAGGGCTTCCAATTTTTAATAAAAGGGTTTTGACTTCCAAAATTTTATTTAAACAAATCTTGATTTACATTTAAACTGATGGAATATTTCTATAAAAATGACACAATAAAACATTATATACAAAACATTTTATATAAATTGAAAATTCATGTAAAATTGTTTACAATAGTGAATATATATATACATTCCAAATACAGATAATCGAGAAACATGGTCATGTTCCACATAGGTATGATAGTTTGAGTCTATAGAAACCCAAAATAACTCACTAAATACCTAAGGCATGTATGTTCTATAATAAAACATAATGATAGGAAATTTATTTTAGGACTAATTAAAATAAAATTAAATCTCATTTTCCATTTCAATATGCCAATTTTCCCTTTAAACCCCATAACCGGTTTTTAATTAAAAACATGCATTTTCACAATGAAGCCACTGGGTTTACATCAAAACCATTTTCATGCCATTTTAAAAAACAAGTATTTGAAATCAATGCATCATTCCATTTCAAAATAAACTTTCATAATTTAATTCAATAATTTAATTTTCATGAAATTAAATCAATTTTATCACAATCCACAAAATCACTAGAATTTAGGTTTTTTCAAAATTTTCCATAAAATAAATTTTCTCAATTAAATTCAATGCTTTAATTGATAAAATATCTATCAAAAACCAAAACTTCAATTAAAATCTATTAAATAATTTAAACATTCAAAACGAGTAACCATACCTACTCACTTTAATAATTAATCATTAAAATTACAAATAGACCATTAATAAAATCATCAATTCATTCCAAATCCTTTTAAACTATTAAATATTTAAAATGGTACTAATACCTACTTCATTTCGCAAATCATCATTAAAATTACAAATCATCATTTAAAGCAATTATTCTTTTCAATGAGCCCCTATTTATTTAAATGAATTATTATAATTTTAAAAGGATGGAAAAAATTTGAAAACATGGTTTTACACCCTCTTTCAGTGAAGAAAATTATTTTTTATAAATAGTCTAAGAACACCAATTCAAAAGTGAAGTGCCCAGATCAGTGTAAATCACTAAGAGAGGGAGGGTTGAATCAGTGATCTCTTTAAATCTTTTACTAATAGATTATTTTAAATCATACCTCTATGCATTCTTAAAGCCTCGATCCACTCTTTTAGTGACTCTCAGCATTTCCTAGAATGGTGTTGTAAATGTAAAGGCACTGAACACATGGATTTACAAGGTTCATTTCAAAGACCTACTCCTTATTTTATTGGTTATTCTCCCCAACATAGATTATCCATTATAATTTAGTGATTAATTATAATGGCTGTTACAGAGTCACATTGTATCTCTCCTAAGTCCCATAAGAATTTCTTTATACTTCTTCCCATAGTGTTACCATAATCCTGCTGTCCTACTTCAGAGTCCCACAGAGGACTTATTATCCTCCCAAAATCTCACAGGGGTATTCTGGATCTTGAGTCACAAGAGAAGCTTTTTTATTTGTTCTATCTAGATTCACTGTATATGATCTTCTTCTCTCTTCACATAGGATTTCTGAATCACACTTGCATTTTTATCTCTTAAAGAATATTCAATAGCCTTTGGTATTTTCCACTGGTCTTGCTCAATAATTCTTATCACTTCTCTAATTAGTACATAGCTCAATAATGCTCTAGTAATTCTTTCTTCTTCTGATAAAAATCCGACCTCACTAAGATGTGTGAAAATGGTGCACACAACTTATTTAAGAATATAATATGCAAGAATAATTCTTCACAATATTATCACTCTCTCTCTTCTTGGATTCTCAGACATTTTCAACTTAAATATAGATCTTCATTAATTTAGTCTGGCTTAGATCTCAGTTCTCATTCACTTCATGCATGGATTTCATGGGATCCAATACCTCTTGTATCTAAACATCTTAAGGATTCTCACACGTGCATGGGTTCATGTATGATTGCATGCATGGATGATATGTAGCTTGTCAAACCGATCACACAATATTATTATGTATCAATATTTTTTCAATGAGTGTGGTTTATCCAATTACACATGCACTGTATTATTTGTCAATATTCACACATTCTCTTTCCTTTTGTTTTGATCTTATGCATACACAATTATTCTTATGATTTGGGTTTAATGTGTGTTATGTATGTTCATGCATTCCTTTCTTGGTGAAACTTACTATCTCTTCTTTATCTTCTTTTCTACCCCTCTCTTTTCATGAAAGTGATTTAGGTGTGTTTATGTTTTGTGTATTTTCTTCTTCTTACCTTAATGGGTTTATTCCGTTGGATGGTTTTCCTCTTTTCTTCACATGCACACACACTGTCTCAAGATATTATCAAATCCTCAACCTTATGAATGTGTTTGTTTTTTTGAAAACACGCGGCATTAGGTTCCTTCTTCTTCAAATAGAACACACACAAGCATTGGCCTTCATGAAACCACCTTCTTATTCAAATACAAATCCCTACAAATAGTATATATATATAATGTGCAAGAAAGAGGGTGTTTCATATTATTTCAAACAAGAGGGCCCAAGTTGTTCTCCTTCACGCCCACAGTTTGCATGGGTATCCTTCACAAAAACAATAAAGGTTTGTGATTATATCTTGTCAAAGGTATAATAATAGTGCATAGCACCGGTTATTTTCCTACAGGAATACATACACTAAAAATGAGGACGTTTTATAAAAACCTATCACGTGTTAGTGTTTTTCCTTCACACAGAGGATGAATATATCCTCTTTCGTGAACCCAGATGGTTCTCGGTTCTTCTCTCCGTGAACCACAAGTCATGCATGGTTATCCTTCAGAAAAGGGAGATGTGGGGATCTACCTTTTACGAACTAGAGTGCTTCCCTTTAGCTTTGTTTCATCAGAGAAACAAGGGTTTCTTTCTTCACGAAATGAAGAACTATTTTTTAGCTCAGTGCCTCTCCTTTTATTGTTGAGGAAGAAATTGTATTTATGTTGTTAAGTCCATGGAATTCTATGAATTGAAATCCCATGATCATTGTATTTTAACATTAAAAATGAGGGATAATATTTGGCACAAATAGTAGTTTTGTTCGTCTTAACAAGGAATCTTCATTTACATGAAAACATCACGTTCTTGTGTCTTTGAACGCATGTGAATCATCATTACAGAGATTTATCCATACAAAAAGAGGCCTCGCAACATAGTTTTCTTCGTCCTCATTTGATCTCATCATCTCGATGCATGCATGTAACTTTTAATGAATTAATGAGTTCGATTCATCAAGACGATCTATGTGGGATTGAAATGGGATCAAATGATTCTTGGAGTTGTATGATCATCGTTCGGATTGATCACTAGTTTGTGGATGTCATGCGGGTGTCTGAAGGTTGAATACCACTTTGTAGAGGATATTGTATGGCCGAGGATGTATCTTAAACTATGGTAATCATATGGACAACATGGATGTGCATGATCAATCTCACGATTGATCATATGGTAGACCGCGTGTCGCTAAGGGATCAATGATTGGGATTAGTTTTGTGTTTTTAAAATGTCACCCAACATCAAAATAGAGAAACGAGATCCTCATAGTTTAACTATCACGTTATGGAAGCCTTCAATCCGAATTCACCTCCTCCCTTCATGTTAGCACCCCGTACTGTGTTCACCCTACAAGCACACTTTTGTGCCCACTCTTATCTCCTTGGGCATGCTCTTAGTACCCATTATGAATCTTTGCACATGGGTTGATCATTGTGAGTGCACCTATGGGCTTATACATTCCCCGTGCTTCTACTCCTCTTACGGGCTGGATTTGAGGCCTTCCATTTGGATTTTGTTGACACTCAGGTCCCACATATTCCTTTGGTGAGGGCTTCTGTTGGCCTGAATGGTTGGCTGTGTTTTTTGGTAAAGGCATATATACAAATTACATAGTATAAAAATGAAGAATGAATTCATCCTAAAAATGACAAACCACCCTTATTCATTCAAATCCCATGCATGATTCTTTTCTCCTTCTGCATCTTCAAACATCATTAATCATCCTTATCCTTTGGTTGATGAATTCCCAACCTCTTAATTAAGTTTCTTTAAATCAATCAAGGATGATGTGTGGGTTCTAATTCTCCTCATGAATTTGAAGAATATTTCATGGTATCCTTTTTTGGAGTGATGTGTTATCCTTTAAACACTTGTCTTTGACCATTGAAGATCATCTCTTCAATCATCTGATTTGATTCACAACCTTCATCCAATTAAAAGTCATTGGACGGATCTTAACTTTTTTCCTCATGAAATTGAGTATTGGATGGACTTCTTCAAGTGTTGTAACAATCTATCACCACAATAAAAGTCTTGGAACTTAGGACCAATTCCAAAATCATAATATTTACATATAAAATGTCCAGTAATGACATACAATGTATTTTCATATTAGTTCTCCAAGAGATATAATCTTGGGAACAACTTCTCCTCTTCAATAATCATCACCAACACTTTTCCATACATAAATTTACAATTGACACCTTGTTGACATCTTATTGGAAACAAATGCAATACAACGATCTACAATCTCACCCTTTGTATTTTTTGTCAATATCACTTAATCATGCATTGAATGGGTCAATATGTGTACCAAGATTTTCTCCCCCTTATTGGAAACCTAATGTAAAGGTGTTAGTGGGGTCTCTTTAAAAACATTTCCTCCTCGCATTGAATAATATATTTTGGAATATTTCTGAGAGAGGGATAAGGTCACATGGTTCACACAACATATAACCTTTAGTTAATAAAGTCTAAGTCTACTTGGGATATCCTAGTGTATAAAACAAGAGATATATGACCAAGGTTTTCAATGCGGTCCATCAACTACCATATATGTGAAATCATGCTCAGAATGTACCAATTTTTGACCAAGGTATTAGAGATAATTAAATTTACCAATGATGTTATAAATCCTACAAATACTTCACCAAACATATTAAAAATATCAAGTAAAAAGATAAATCTCTCCCTTTAATCTCATATTTTCATAAATCAAGCACTCCCCCTTAATTGACATGATAAATACAATTAAAAAAGAAGGGATGAAAGTGTGATTGGAGTACCTAAAGTTTCAACTTCTTGAGATGATATGAATTTCTAGGTTTGTCCTGACATAATCTTTAATATCATCTCCATAATGTTTGATCCCCCTCAAGGGCTGCACTCCCCTTGATTTTCCTAGGTGGAAAATAATCATCAGATGATCCTCAAGATATTCATATTGATAATCTTCTACTGTGTAACACTTCATGTAATTAGAAAATCAAGAATAATAATTCCAACTGGTAGTTCTCCACTTTTCACATTCAATTATTATTTTTATAATAAACTTCATCTTCAATTACACACAATGTAAGTACACATATACAAAAAAAATATAAGGGAATAATATGGAACACTTGTGAGATTCTAAACAGAAGCATTGGGGATGATAATTTTCTCTTATCCCAAGAACTTGTTTCTATTAAGCTCTAAAGTGTATGTTACTCTTTATGATGATGTATCCTCTCCATTAGGCATTTTTATTTTGAATTGTTAGCATGTATTCTTTAATTTTATTCACCTTCAACATGTTTGGATTGTTTGTATTCACTTCTATCAGTATTGAAGTAGCTTTTACTGGTGCATGTTCTTCAATTTTCTCTATTTGTCCTAGTAAAATAGTTTAAATTTTTTTTTCATGATTCCCAGCCTTCATTCACCTTCAACATAGTACTTGTGAGACACTTGGGTTGTTATTTGTTAACAACCTTTCATGAAATTTGAATTATTATTCATGTGGAATGATATGGGTGCCTTTTTCCTTAGCTTTACCTAGTAATTAATTTTTATGTTTTTCTAGTGCTCTAAAAATTTTCAATTGTTTAGGCCAAATTACTAAAATCTCCTTCTTGTGATTTCCTTGATTTGATATTCGAAGTGGCTTCATCAATTATTCCAAGTTACATTTATTTTTAAACATACAAAAATTATCTTCAGGAATGTATTCAATCAATTCTATCTTCTTCTAGATTGATTCTCCTTTCAATTTGAGATTTCATCCATTCATTTCCATGGCTTGTTTGCAGTGATCCAGATTATGGAATTTATTTCCACATTAGAAGCATCAATTCTTTGTTGAGATGACATTCTTGGAATCCAGCTTAGACTTCTTCTGGGGACTAGTTTGTTTCACTATTTTCTTTATTTAAGTGTTTCGCAGATTTCAAATAGAAGACATTTCAACTCTTCTTCCTTTTTGTTACCTTTGTTATGGCTTATGCTTATTATCAATATATGAATGATGCATGTTAAGACTAAACCATCCTTCATGATAATTGTGACCACTTCTATTGCACACATCATAGATTTCTTCAAGATATTAAAATCTTCTCTTAGTAGATAGATCATTCTTCATCTATGAATTCTTCTTTAGCATTGCAGGTTACTTCATTTCTTCACATCTACTTTACCTAATGGTAGGCCTTACATAATTTCTATATGCTGACATATTATGCAAAAATCATTGTCTAGATTCCCAAACTTCCAAAAACACCAAAAAATCTCCTTGTTTTACTTGTAGTATCAGTATTTTTAGATTTAGTGCATTTTTGTTTAAGTAACTCCTCTTTTTTGGAGCATAATTTTGGGAGTTTCTCTTCTAAATCATTCAAGTATCCACCCTTGATGTTTTGATGGATGTATTGAAATTTTTATCTATCCAAATATTCCCAGCTTTTGGATTTGAGCATGTACATGTAGATGAAACTACATTAGTAGAAACAAAAATAACTGAGTTATAGGATACCTTCTTCTTGGAGGATATAGCCATTAAATTGTAATATGATCTGGTACTTTTTTTGGAATCATTGTACTCAATACAAGATTGAGTGGCAACATCTCTTCTTCCAGCTGATTGGGAAGTTTTATCTTGGGGAGATTTCTGAATTTTCAATCTCACCTCCAATTCTAAACATTTTATATTGAGAGAGTTATTCCCATCCTCAAATGATCTCAGCTTACTTTCCCAATTCTTCCCTAGAATTTTCATTTTTTCTTCATGCACATTACTAAATTGTTGAAAAGAGATGTCAAGATCCTATAGCTTGTTTGATTTTACTACTAGTTGATCAGCTTTGACAACCATATAAACTTTCTGTAACTTTTCAAATGCATTGGAGGCTTCTATAAATACCATTTCAAATAATACTTTCTCACCAATACTTTCATGAATCCTTTCAATGACTTCATCATATCTATCATTGCAAAGATAAATTTTTTCATCCTTTTCCTTACAAAGTTTTGTAAGAGTGTTGGATAGAACAACCCTTTTAACCAATGCATATTCCATGGAACTATCTTCTTATTCTAATTCTAATTTTCATCTTGGAGAGCACTAATTCTTTCGCAATGTGTCTGTCCCCTTACCTATGGAATTTCTTCAGATGATCATTGAGTGTAGTTTTAATATCACTATTTGATCTACCATTATCATTGCTTGAATGTGCTTCATCAGAATAATCATAATAATAAAATGAATTATCACAATTTTTACCTTTCAGATTAACTTCGGTAGAAGTTCTCTCCCCATTAGAAGTAATCTTCTTCCTCATCTTCCTTTATTTTTTATTCTTTCTATTTTTCTGAGTCTTGGAAGAAATATCCATTTGAGTTTTCTCACTCTTCTCCTCAAATATATACTTTATGAAGACTCCCCTAGATCCTTTAGAAGTATAATTCCCTCTAATTCCAATTGAAGTTCCCATATTAGTGTGAATCATTAAAAAGGGGATGGGTGAATCAGTGATCCCTTAAAATCTATTTTCTAATTGATTGTTTTCAATTAAACCTCTATGGATGGTTAAATCCTCAATTAACTATTCTTTTATCTCTTATACTTACATCGAATGGTGTTGTAAATGTAAAGGCACTGATCACAAGGATTTACAGGGTTTAGTTCAAATACCTACTCCTTGTGGTGTTAGTTATTTTCCCTAACACAGATTATCCACTATAACTCGGTAAGTAATTATAATGGTCAATACAGAGTCACATTGTATCTCTCCTGAGTCCCACAAGTGGTTCTTCATACTACTTCCCAAAGTGTTACCAGAATCCCATGGTCCTGCTTCAGAGTCCCAATGAAGACTTCTTCTACTTCCTGAATCTCACAGGGGTCTTCTAGATCTCGAGTCACATGAGAAGCTTCCTTCATTATTCTTTATTAATTTACTATAAATGGTATTATTATCTCTACAAATAGTCTTTTTGAATCACACGTTCATGTGTATCTCTTCAAAAATCTTCAACTGCCTTTGGTAAGGTCTACTGGTCTTCCTAAATAGTTCTGATCACTTCTCTGATCAGTACTTAGCTAAAAAATGCTCGAGCAGTTATTTATTCTTTTGATGAAGACTTGCCCTCACTAAGATGTGTTCTAATGGTGAGCACAAGTTATTCAAGAATATAATATTCAAGAATGATCTGGACCAATATCAACACTATCTTTCTTCTTGTATTCTCAAACATTGTCATCTCAGATATAATATCTTCTTTAATTCAGTCTGACTTCAGTCTCAGTTCTCATTCACTTTTTGCATGGATTTTAAGGAATCCAATACCAATTTTATTTTTATATCTCATTGATTTTCACATGTGAATGTGTTAGTACATTATTTCATGCATTAAGGATATGTAGCTTGTCAAGCCGAGCACACACTATTCTTATGTGTCAATATTTTTTCAATGAGTGTGGTTCATCCAATTACACATGCACTATCTTCTTTCTCAATATGCAAACATTCACTTTTTTTTGTTTTGATCTTATTCCCACATACTTATTATTTGTATTAGGGTAAAATGTGTGTTATGTAAGTGCATGTATTCCCTTCTTGGTGAAACTCACTATCTCTTCCATATCTTTCATTCTTCCTCTCAATTTGCATTTAAATGGTTCGGGTTTCTTTATGTTATGTGTATTTTCTTCTTCAAACCAGAATGGGTGTATTCATTTTGATGGGTTTTCCTCATTTTTTCCCATGCACACAAACTATATCAAGAGATTTTCAAAGCCTCTGCCTCATGAATGTGATCCTTTTTGTGAAAACCCAAGGCCTCAGGTTCCTTCTTCTTCGAATAGAACACAAACAAGTTTCAGCCTTTATGTAACCACCTCCTTCTTCAAAAAAAACCCTAAAAATATTATATATATAAAAGGTGAGGAAAATAGGGTGTTTCTTATTTGTGAAAATAGGAGGGCATGAATTCTTCTCCTTCATGACCACGGTTTTCATGGGTCTCCTTCAGTGAACCAATAATAGTTTGTGATTCTGTCTTCAAAAATGTATAACAAGGGTGTATAGTAGCAGTTTTTTACCCATGGGAACTCCTCCACTAATAACGATGATGGTTTATAAAAACCTATCTCATGTTAGTGTTTTTCCTTTGCATAGAGGGTTTATATCTCCTCTTTCTTAAACCAATATGGTCCATAGTTCTTCTCTTCACAAACCACAAGTGGTGTGCGGTTCTTATTCATGAAAGGGAGGTGCGGGACTCTACCTTTTTTGAACCAGATAGGTTCACATTAGATTTGTTTCTTCAAAGAAACATGAGATTCTTTCTTCAGGAATGGAAGCACCATTTTTTTCTCATTGCCTCTCTTTTTATAGGCAAGGAACAAAACATATTTACACATTTAAATCTATGTAATTAAAATAATTGAAAGCACATGATCTTTGGGTTTGAATATTTTAAACTCAGGATAAGATTTGGAAAACATCTATGTTTTTTTTCTATTTAATGAGTACTCCTCATTTACAAGAAAATGTCCCGTGCCTGTGTCTTTAAACGCATGTGAACTATCCTACTCGAGCTTTATCCATGTAAGATGAGGCCTCAAAAAATAGTTTTATTCAACCTCATTCAAACTCTTAATCTTGATGCATGAATGCATCTTTTAATGTATGCATGAGTTTAGTTTGTCTAGACGATCTCTGTTGGCTGGAAATTGGATCAAATGATGTTCGGAGTGGTTAGGTCATCATTCGTCTTGAGCACTGGTTTGTGGATGTTGTGCATGTGTCAGGAGGTTGAAGAAATATCAATGGAGTGTTTCGGACATCCAAGGATCAATCCGAAACTGCGGTAATCAAATGGATGACATGGATGCGTATAATCAATCTCACTATTGATCAGACAGTAGACCGCGTGTCACTAAGGGAACAACGGTCGGGATTAGTTCCACATTATTAAAATGGTGTCCCACATCTAAATGGAGACATGGAATTCTTGTAGTTTACCTATAAAGTAGGGAATCCTTATATTATAATTATCCTCCTCCACTCATGGTATCACCCCATACCTTGTTAACCCTACGAGCGTGCTTCTATGCCCACTCTCTACTCCTCTGGCTCACTCCTAGTGCCCACTGTGCGTCCTTGCGCACGGGTTGATCACCATGCATGCACCTGCATTCTTATACACGGACTGTGATCCTGTGCCTCTTGTGGTCTTGCTTCAAGGCCTTCCCTTTGTGCACGATTGACCCTCGAGTCCCACATATGCATTGGGTGGGGGCTTCAGCTGGCCAGCATGGTTGGCCCTATTTTTTGGTAAAGGAATATATACAAATTACATAGTTTAAAAACCATGTATGAATTCATCCTTAAAATTCTAAACCACCCTTCTTCATTCAAATCCCATGCATGCTTCCTTTCTCATTATTCATCTTCAAACATCATCAATCATCCTTAAGTTTTGGACCAAGAATCCCAAAACACTTCATTAAGATTCTTTGAATCAATAAAGGATGACGTTTGGGTTATACTTCTCCTCATGCATTTAAAGAATAATGCACGGTATCCTTGTTATGAGTGATGTGTTATCCTTTAACACATGTCTTGTAAATTTGAAGATTAGATCTTCCATTGTATGATTTGATTCACAAACTTCATCGAATTAAAAGTCATTGGATGGATCTTCACTTCTTTCCTCATGCAATTGAGTATTTCATGGACTTCTTCAAGTGTTGTAACAATTTATCACCTTGATTCAAGTCTTGGAATATAGGACCAGTTCATAAAACATCACATTTATATAGATAAATAACAAACATGACAACAAGTTTCATTTTATACTGGTTCTCCAAGGGACACAGGTTTTGGGACAACTTCTCCTCTTCAATCATCATCACCTCCACTTTTCCATACTGATATTGACAATTGACACCTTATTGAAATCATATTGACAAAAAATGAAACACCATGGTCAACAAAAAGAAATGTAAAAATAATTAAAAATAGGTTCTTGTTAATTTAATAAATTAAATCTTTCAAAACTATTTATAAAACATCAAATATTTAAATTCAATTGATACAAATCATGGATGTTTTTTATAAAGAAAAAACGAGGAAAAAGAGAATTTGATAAATCCATACATGGGAAAAAGCTATCAATTTCCTCAACAAAAAATTTTAAAATATCTTTTAAAACAAATCAAAACAAACAAGGAATTTAATAAATTCATAAAATGGGTATAGATATTGAGATTATAGCCATTCCATTAATGCCGTATTTAATTTTAAGGGGAAATTTTCAACAAAATATTTAAGAGGTATTAAATGGATAAATTCTATAGAACATGTATATATGAATTTATCAAGGAACATTGAATTAAAAAATCAAAGGAAAACCATAGAAAAATCAACTTAGAGATTAAGTAATCAAACCACAACAAATCTGAGATGGGTCACCTTCGATGGAAATCACTGGATTTAAGAAGATTGATCTTGTAAAAAGATATAGGAGATCATATATCTATAATTCAACATCAATCAATCAAGATGAAAAAATACTCTTGGATTTCATGACCATTGTGAAGAAACAATCAAGAGGATAAGTGATATCAAAGAAAAGTAGAGAAAATCTCGCTGAAAGATGAGATCTATGCTTCAATTGGCACATTGATCCACTAAGAGACGATGTTTGGGGAGAAAATTTGGTTCTAGATGGATCCAAATATTAAAATAATCATATTATGATTGAGGGGGTAGATTTTGGGGTTAATTAGGTAGGTTTGGGACTTTGATAACAATTTTAATAACTTTAATTATCATCTCCATTATTACCTCATCCAAGTCGTCTGCTTATCACTAACTATGCAAAAACTGTGTGCCCAAAATAGATCCACTGGAAGTGTTGCATAGTATGACTATAAAAATTCTCAAAATGTGTGCCAACCATGTGACCCCCTACTTTCTAGGCTGAACACTTCTTCAAACCATTAAAAGCCATGCATAAACTGTACACAGGTAAATAAAGCCTAAAAATTACAGAAAAACTCCAAAAATGACCCGTGAAGATACCCAATAATTGGGTAATAAAATAATTTGTTCAAAACAAAAAAAACAAATAAGAAATGGGATTTTATAAACTCCCCACCATAGCAATTTTTACCCCCCAAAATCATTCATTCCCCAATATAGAACATGATGACAGAACACGAACTCCCTCATTTATCTTGTGAGTTGAACGGTTTATGGTCCAGAATTGAGTATCCTCCAATGTTTAAAAACACACATAATTACAAGATCAAAACACCATGAACATCACACGTATCCTACCAAAAGAATGAATGGGGGCCTATCATTGGTCTCCCACCATATAAAGATGCACCAAAAAGTGTATAACATAAAAAAATAATTACCCTTGAAAATAAACGAACAGACGCCATCCACTTAATAAGGAGGAACATCAAAGATCGTACATCCACATGCAAGGTAAAGAAATAACAAGGATTTCTACCTTGGTTAGGTACTCGATGGTAACCTATGATTTTATCAAAATTAAACCGCATACCATAATTATCCCTTCAAAATAAATGCAAGTACCATTGAGTGACTATTATATCAAAAATCAAAATCATTCTAGTCACCCAAGTATATTCCCAATGACTATCTATGTCTAAATGGAATGAGCACACACAACATGGTCAGTGCATAATAGGTCACTACACTATCACAAGGGAGATCATCCAACACATCAGAATTGATCTCTAACTGTTAGGTCAAAATAAGAGGACACCAAGGAACAACAATCGAGATCTCATAAAAAGGAAACCATTGTTACATTATCAATCAACAAATTACCCCAACCATTTTAAACAAGATATCAAAACAATGATTAAAAAAATAGGTTTTCTAAAACATAGAATCCATGAGAAGGAAAATTCAAACAGTTTTCATTTTGACGTTAGAAATGAAAAGCTAAATCAACATTAACCACATTTGGTGACAAATAGCTAGCATCTAGAAGATCCTCAGCTATGTGAAAAGTTTCACACTAGGGCCTATGGATGGAGCCCTATAATCATGAAGCATTTGTTTCCCCATAAGCTAGTGCTAATATTCCAAGATGAATTTTCCATTTCAGATTTCCCAACATAAAGAACCTCGTAAAGTGGCCTAAGTGTCCACACTATTCACAAACTTTCAGATCTTTTGAACACAACATCTAATAATGAAAAGGCGATCCGCACTGGAAGCACCTGGTAGTCCTCTTCATTTCCTAAGGATAGTGAAAACCCTCAATCGGGAATGTGGAATTTAGTCATTCCTATTTTTTTCTAGGTCCACTTTAGCTAAGAAGTCTCTTTCAAGCATCTATAGACAAGATATGAACCATTATTTGGGCATGGCACAAACAAGGCCTATGTGAAGACCTTTTATTATAGAGTTTGCCTTATTAAATTCATTACCAACTAGATTAGTTATGAAACATACCAAAAGTGAGAACTTCTAGGAATAATCCACAATTGAAAGATCATCTTGACCATAACTCCAGAACATAAAGACGTTATCCTTATTTATTTCCTTAAGATACTTCCAGTGAATGAAGATTGACTTTAAGAATTCCCAAAAATTTATTTTGTACATAATATAAGTAATAATATGTTCTCTCCACTCTTATCCATGTAACTGAAATAAGGAGTGAATATACTTGAACTTTAGAGATTTAGGATCCTTGAGAGTATCAAATATCACATTATTTTCTTCATGCCACTGCACTAGCTAAGGAGAACCCCACTCAACTTTATAATAAGGTAGAAGAAAATTCCAGAAGTCAAGGATGGGGTCTAAAGGATGGAAATTCACCTTCTTCACCACTTGATATGGAGTCCGTGTAGAGTCATTGAAAAGGGATTAAACATATGGAAGACATGATGAACAACACTAAGGACTGGATAATAATACAATCATTTTATCTTTCTTGAAGGAATTTCGGGGAGACATTTCTAAACATCACAAAATGCCGGAATACCAACTCATACATCAAATAACACTCAAAAAGATCACTTAACCCTTTAAAAAAATAACAACCCATTTTAAGAAAAAAATTATTTATTTCAAAATACACAAGATTTCAACATTTATAAAGCATTACTCTTTCCTTTAAAAATGATAAATATTGTTATAAATAAATCTCATTTTTACAAACCCTTTACCAGATTTTTTAAATTATTCTATGGATTCAAAATCATTAACACCTTTTTCCAATTAATAAAACCATTTTCATTTAAATCCATTACAAACCAAAAACATTTCTCACAACATTATTTTACAAGATCACATGAGAATATTTCATAATTAATTTTAAAAACCAAACATTTCCTAAAACTCAATCTTGATAATTAAAAAAATTCTCAATGTAATTAACCAAATCTTGTTTTAAGACACAATTTAGTTCTCAAATATGATTTAAAATTATCAATAAGGGATTAAATTGGAATGAAACAAAAAATATCATGAAACAACTAAAATCCATAACCTGCATAACCAACCTCACATACGTGAATTCACTTGTAAGACTATGGATATGTTTTCATGTGTAGAAAAACTTATAACAGTAAAATTATTGGATTTTTGGGCTGGTAAACCACAATCCAACATCAAAACTATTCATGATGGATTTCTAGACTAGCCACACCGATTCCTCACTGATTACCACACTGGTAAAACATGGTACCACTATGGTCATCCATCCATTATGTTTCAAAAACTCAAAATAGATTCCCAAAATCAATGAAATCCTCATTGAGAATCTAAATATAATTTTTCATAAGGAATCTAAAAACTCTAAAAACATTACTCATGTCCCAACATCCCTAGTTACTCATGCATCACCATGATGAGGTGGTGATCAAGCACCCACTCATGGACTACCTATTGAGTAGCTACACATTCATTATATCTTTTCTACCATGACTCAACCAAAATAAAATAATTATTAAAAAGGAAATTATTTCCCTTTAATAAAATACCTCATTTGATAAAATTTGTAATGAACAAAACTAAAATACCATCTAATCCAATATCCGAGATGATTCTTCACTAATTTGAAGAGTGATCCTGATCTCTATGGGTTGGTTACAAGCACCTAGGAATTAACAAAAACCATTGGGAATGATTTCTCAGTCAAACAATTTCAATAACATATCACAAGGAGGAAACATCACTATATTTATAAATCAAAACATACATATTAATTATAAAGAGACACTATGAAAACTAAAAAAAGATCATAACCACTAAAACTTTTCTCTTAGTGGTGTATGACCACCCACCGTGTCCCATGACACCCACCCTTATTCACCAAGAATAGACCCAAAAAGTAAGGTGACATCATGAAAATATTTTATAAGATAATAAATGGATGAAACCCCAAATGTTATAGGTAGGTTGTAAGATAAATACCCTAGTTGGATTCCACCAAAGATTCTATTCAATTACTTCATAAGGTAATTCAAATATTCTAAAAGTGATGTGAAAATGGGAGATTATGAGAATTAGTTTAATAATGGAGTTTTAAACATTTAAAAATAATTTATTAAGATAAACCTATAAAACATGTCATTTCACTATTTCAAAACAAAGTATTTTCATAAAATGATTTGAAAACCATATCCCAAGATAAAGTGATGTAATTGGGAATAGAGAATAATTTTCACCTGATATGCAAAGATGAATACGAATCAATATGATAAAGTCTAGTTTCATAATAACAATAAATGAAGAAAGCAAGGAAACTCTGGTGCTATATTGTTTAAAAACTAATTAAATAGATTACATTTTTTAATAAATAGGTTATTTATTCTAATAGAATAATAAAACAAATCATGGTTTACATTTCAAATAATAGAATATATATATACAAATGTATTAAAAAAATATATAAATAGTTTATATAAGTTCACAAGGCATGTAAAATAATTTGTAGCATTAGAATATATATACATTCCAAATAAAAATAAGTAAGCAATATGGTCACGTGCCAAGTAGGTAGGATAGTTCTTTGCTATATGGACCCAAAATTACTCACTAACTACCTAATTTTTGTATATTATCAAATAAAAAATGATTGATTTTTTTTTAATACTACTTAAAATACAATTATGTCTTATTCACCATTTCAATATTTCAATTTTCCCTTTAAAAACAAAAATGGTGTTTTAATAAAAAACATTCCTCTTCATAATGAAACCACTAAGTTTCCATAAAAATCATTTTCTATCCATTTTTTAAAAACAAGAATTTGAAATTAATTCACCATTCCATATCACCATCCAGTTTTACAATTTTAATTCAACAATTTAAATTTCATGTAATTCCATCAATTTTATCACAAACCCCCATATCATTAGAATTGGGGTTTTTCACAAATTATCCATAAAATCAATTTCATAAATTAAATTCAACAATTTAATTGATAAAATCTCCATAAAAATAAAAAATTTCAATTCATAATCTTGTAAATAATTTAAAAATTCAAAAACGGTAACCATAACCACATCCTTTCACTATTAATCATTAAAATACCACACTATCCATTAAAAAATATCAATTCATTCCAAATACTTCTAAAAAACTATAATTAAAAGGGTAATAATAGTAACTTCTTTTAAAAAATCATCATTAAAATAAAAAATGGCCTTTTAAAACAATCATTATTTTTAAATTATCCATATGGATTTAAAGGCAGTATTACAATTTAAAAGGGACTGATTAAATTTAAAAACATGGATTTAGACCATCTTTCCTTGAATATAGTTCATTTATTTCAAATAACCCAATAAAAAAAATACATGTAATGTAAAAAAATCATTCAAAGGGGGTTCTTGGTAATTTAATAAATTAATACCTTTTAAACTATTTAGAATACATCAAATAGTTTAATTCAATTAATTCAAATAATGGGAGTTCTTTTTATAAATGAAAACCCCAGACAAATGCCATTTAATAAATCAAAACCTAGGCCAAAGCCCTAAATTTCTGTAAAAAAAACTTTTAAAAGTTCATTGAAAATAAATACAAAAAAATATGGAATTTCAATAATTCAAAAAAAATTATAGATAATAATATTATATCCCTTTAATTAATGCCACATTCAATTCCAAGGGTAATTTTTCAAAGAAAAATTTATAAGGAATGGAATATAAGAATTATATAGAAAAAGTATATGAAATTAGGATACATGTATCTATGAACTAATCTATAAAAAATAAACTAAAAAACAACGTAAAAGAGTAGAAACAGCTACATGAAAATTAAGGAATGCAATCACAACAAATCTGAGATGTGTTACCTTCGATGGGGATCATCAGATCTAAGAAGAGATATCTTTAAATGATATAGAAGAGATCCTAGATCTAAAATTCCACATAAAACAATAAAGATAAAAAAACTCAAGGATTTTACAACTATTAGGAAGAGGGAGTCATGATAATATGAGAGATTCTATTAAATAATAAAAGAAATCACTGAAAGAGGATATCTCTAATTTGATTGGTGCTTTGATCTATATAGAGATTATGTTTGCAGAGAAAAAATGGCTTCATAGGGCTCCCAAGAGACAAATAATTGGATTATTAATGACTGGAAGGAGCTTTGGGGTTAATTATGTGGGTTTGGGTACTTTAATAACAATTTTAATAACATTAATTATTGTATGTATGGTTTTCTAGGCCAAGTCGCACGATTTTCACTAACCATATGCAAACTGTGATCGCATAATAGATCCACGAGAAGTGTTTCATGGTTTTTCTTCACACATTCAAACCATGTGCCAACCATGGGACCCCTACTATCAAGGAATTACACTTTGTCAAATAGTTCTGAAATTATGTGCAAACCATGCACATGCCCTTTACGCCTAAAAAGGTCTAAAAAACTCCAGAAATAACCCGCGAAGATACCCATTAATTGGGTAATCAAATCATTATCTCGAAACACATTAAAATAAGTAATGAGATGTCTTTATTATTATCCTTAAATTTCTGGGTATTTAAATATCCATTTTCTAGTATCTCTTTTATAGGTTTTTGGTTTCAAAATTTACCAAATCGTTAAATTATTTTTGTCTCAACTTTCTTTATTTGAGACACATGAAATGAAATTAAAAAATACTTTTTGAAAAAAAAAATCAAAAATGTTTTAAAATAATATATTTTATGCTCATTTTGAAGGAAAAATGAATTTAAAAAGGTTTTATGGTTTTGAAATAAATTATTATATGTTTCTAAGTTCTTTCAAAGAAATGATTTTCAAAATGTTTTCAAGACTTCATTATAAGTAATCAAAGAGTTTTCAAATAAATGGTTTTGAATACTTTTTTAATTTTTCTTTATAATTTTTCAAAAAGTTATTAAAGCAAAGAAATTACAAAAAAAATCAAGGATTCATTTATCTGTTTTTAAGATTATTTCCATGAAAATGGTTTTCAAATGTTTTTATGTTTTAAATAGAATTTTCAAAATAATAAAGTATATTTTCCTTGATAAATGTTTTCGAAAGATACTTAAAAATTATTTTCCCTCTAATATGAAATCTGTTGGTGTTACTTATTCCTATATAAGGAGTTTTTTCAAATGTTACATTAATATTATTTCTCTGAATGGTTTTATTATTGATGAAATGAAACTCATTTCCCTTTCAGAGATTTTATTTTTATGAAACCCAGTTCTATTTCACGAGTTATATTATTATGAAACCTAATTATTTTCACATTTTATGCTTTGACGTAATAGTTATAAATCCTATCTCTTTTATATTTTATATGTTTTGATTACATGTTTATGACACCAACTTCCATTCATTCATTATTTTATGACTACTTAAAATATTGTGTCTCATTAATATATGAATTCATTATGAGATAGTTGGGACATATATCTCCCTCCAATTAATTGGGTAAATATTTATATCTCATGATATAATGATGAGAATGATTTTGATGGGATTGATCCACTATGGAAGACGGGGAAACAGAATCCATTATGGGAATATAGGAAACCCAGTCCACTATTGGAAGATGGGGAAACCTGGTCTACTATGGGAATATTGAAAAACTCAATCCACTATGGGACTACAGGGATACTTGATCCACTATGGGGAGATAGGGAAACTTGACCCACTATGGGATGATTGGGAAACCCGATCACTTTTAAGGAAGGGACTATGACTAGGAAAGGTGGTGTGTCTCACCCAGTAGGCATAGTCCCCTATGGTTTCCATAATAAGTTCTATCAATACATATTCACTTATAGGGAAAGATATCACATGTTTATTTGTACTCCACATTTCCTAATCATAATCATATTTTATTCTTTATTACCTAATTATCTTGAATCCCATTTGATTCATGTCTTATCAACTACTAATTTTTATTCCATCACTTATGTTTAAGATTTTAATATGAAAGGTATGATCTTATAATGTTAATATTATGTTCTCATACCCTTAGGATCGTGTTTATTATTACATGTCTCCTTTGTTTACCCTTACTGAGTATTTTTTATCACTAATTTTTTTGTTTCATTTCCCCAAGATTATGAAGAAATTTATTATTAATTATGTTTCTAAGAGGGGTGTTATTGATAGAGAACCTAGTGAAAGATAATGTAGATCAATTATGTACCAGTTTTTACGTTTCATTGATTCCAAAGGCACTAGTCCAATACATAATTTTATTGTATATTTGTGTAATGTATTAAGTAATCCAAAAAAGTGTCGTAATATTATTGTATTGAAAGAGAGGGTCTCTATAAAAGGAAAGTCATTAGGAATCTGATCCAACATTCCTAATGATTTCATACAGTACAAAGAACTGTGGGTTTAAATTACTCTTCTTACCAAAATTCATCAGACTTTTCCATGAAGAAACATTTAAAAATACATGATCACCTTCCTATAAAGAAATATATTTCCCTATTTTATCATTATAACTTTTATTCCTTATCTAATATCTCCCTATTTTTTGATGAATCAACAAAAATGTCCATGTCATTTCCTCTACCAACTCGAGTCCAATCAACTTCCTTTCTCTACATCATCCCAAAATGCTGGTGAATAACACCAATTTCCATATAATTATTAAAATGGTGACAACTGTATACTAGAATAAAAACTGTTATTATAATAAAACTCAACCTATAAAAGATGATGATCCCAACATCCCTGGTAATCCATTGGAAAATAAAAAATCACATCTCATCCTCTCACATTATCCATCAAAGTCTGGATGAAATGTTGTAATTAAATTCAATTTATTACCCAAAAACATGTGATGTAATTTCCAAATATTGTATGTGAACCTAGGATCATAGTCTAATACAATGGATAGGGGAACTCTATGTAACCTAATAATATATTTTAGATACATTCTACAAATATTATCTAAAGAAATAATATCTCGAATGGGTTGAAAATTTAAATATTTTTTTAATCGATCAACAATAACTCAAATCAAATAATTACATAGAGAAGTATTTTGAAATCCTACCATGAAACTCATTGATATATTCTATCACTTACAATTTGGAATTGACAATAGTTGGACCATCACCTTTGGTAACTTTCATTCTTCTTTAAACCACTGACAATTAAAACACTTTGTTGGTAAATTATGAAAAGTCCCTTTTCATTCCATCCCACCAGAAATATTCTGAAAGGTCTATGTGCATCTTAGTGATACCTAGATGAATAAAAAATGGAGAACTATATGTTTGGTACAATAACTCTTTCCTCAATGATGAATCAATGGTCACACAAAATATTTTTCCAAAATTAAAAAACCTTCTTCGTCAATATTCAAATAAGTAAATTTACCATTCTAAATGGATTCTACCATTGCTTGAAAATATTGTTCCAAATTTTTATCCCACTTAATTATTTCAATCAAAGTATACATCACTGAAACTTGAATGAAAATAGAGGATTTTCTTGCATCTACATTTCCTAGGCCAAGCATCATTAGTTATTTAACATAAGGGTCACATTCAAAATGTAAAATGGTTAATGTAGAATTCATTTTTGGACTCAAAGTATAAGACTCATTTTTTTACTTTTCATGATAATAATGAATCATGCAATCATAATCCCTGATTAGTTCCATCTATCTTTTCAATATCATGTTTAATACCTTATGAGTGAATATATCATTTAAATTTTTATGATCAGTATATATTTCACACTTTTCAACATAAAATGATGCCACCAAATTTATAATCTAAAAATAATAGTAGATAACTCCAAAATATGTGTAGGTTAATTCAAATCATGAGGTTTCCACTGATGTGAAGCATAAGAAATTACCTAATTATTCTGTATTAGGATACAATAAAGTCCTTTCAATGAATCATCACAATAGATGACAAATTAACCATTATTAGTTGGCAAAGCTAAAAATAGGAGCATTATCTAATCTTATCTTTAGTTTAGTAAAAAAGTCAACATATTCTTTTGTCAATATAAACTTAACGCCTTTTAGAGTTACATTAGTCATTGGGATAGACAACCAAACAATTTTTTCAACAAAATTAATTTTATAACATTATAATCTACGAAAACTAAAAATATTTGGAATATGTTTTGGTCTTTTTCATTCTTCAACAACTTTTTTTAGAAGGAACAATAGTTATCCCATACTAAGAACTAATGTTACCAAAAAATTACATTTTTCCAACCAAAATTCATCCATGATAAATTTATTGTAGAGTTTGTTTTCTTTAATGGTTTGAAAAAAACTCTTTGATTCATTTCATTCTCTTATTTTCTTTTCTAAAATACTAAAATTTCCTTAATAAATATAGCAACAAATTTATCCATTAAACCATGAAAAATTATATTTATAAGATACATGAATTCAGTAGGTTCATTAGTTAACCCAAATAGCATAACTAAAAATTCATATTGTTCAAATGTAGTTCTAAACAAAGTCTTTAAAATTTCATATTCCTTCACTTTCAACTAATGATACCCTGAACATAGTTCAGCCTTAGAAAAATATGATTCTCCCTAGAGATGATTAAACAAATCATCAATATAGAGAAAATAATAATAGTTCTTACTAGTAATTTTTCTCAAGGCTCTATAATAAATGAAAATTATCCTTTATTTATCTTTCTACTTAACAATAAATATAGGATCTCCACATTGTGAATATTTATGTTGAATGAAACCTTTATCTAAAAAAATCAATTAATATTTCAACTCTAAATGTTCCACTTAATCTTTTTGATAAGGGGTTTTAGAAATATACTTTTCTCTGGGAACTAAGTCAATAGTAATCTAATCGTCTCGATCAAAAATAACTCCATAAAAATCACCCGAAAAAACATCCATCTTTTAAATTACTACTGAAAAATAACTAATTTTTTAGAGACTCTTTATTTTCAATAATATGATCTTGGTAACATTCATTTCCATCTCTAATAAATTTCCCAAATTCTTGGTAAGTTATCTAAGGCATGATATGATGGAACAAAGTTTTCTTATCACTTAAATATATATTATTATGATAAAATGAAATCCAACCCATACCAAGAATGATATCAAACTCTAATATGTCCATTTCAACAAGATTTTCATGGAATAATATCCCACTAATAACTATAAAAAGATTCCTATAAATCGTAGTTTCTTTAATTCTTCCACTTATAGATTTTAAAAAAAGTTCTATCTTAATTTTGTTAGGTGATATTCCTAATTTACATGCATAATTATCAAAAATAAAAGAATTAATAAATATAGAATCTTACAGGGTATTTGGAATAATTTGAATTAACAAGTAACACAACTAACACCATTTCATTTTATGGCCTGACATCGACTTTAGTTGTATAAAATTAACTTTCTATATGTCTCTATTTTCGATCAAAAATAATTCCATCATATGAAACTTACTTCAAACAGGATTTAGAATAAGGAACCATCTCATTGTAGGTAAAACATCGTAACATTGGATGGAAATAATTTAGCATATTCTTTATTACACAAGATTATTTTCCTTGCCTTTGTGGGTCATGTGGCCAAACATTACATAATGGTAACATTTCCATATCTTAATAATATATTCTCTAGGATTCTTTTTTACCGCACTTAATACAATATTAGAAGTTAACTTTCTTACCTCTATATTTCTTGGTTTCATGTTTTCCCATCACCATTCATCTTGATCACTTCATGCCTTCATCATCACTAGGCACATAAGAGTTAAAAAACACAATATTAATTTGTTCATTATAAAAAATATATTTATCCTAGATTTTAAATTCTCATGAAGCCAATGGTCTTCATAGGATTGGTTTAAATACTAAGTAATACTGATTAATTTTTCTATCGGTGTCCCAAAGAAAATCTGTCATATACCATGACTATCTTGTGATGTTTCCCTCATATATAGTTATGGAATATTAATATTTTTTCCTCAATTATAGTAATTTGTTTCATTTGGTGTAAAAATCATTTGGAAATATTTATCAAGGAAAATTTCCATAAATATTTCCCATTAGATGACATCAATATTGTCTTATTAACTAGTATTTTTTATTAAAAACGTTTATCTATCATTTTTACCTTCAACATGATAAATTCCAATGGTTAAATTTTTATGTTCTGAACATCCCCGGACATAAAATATATTTTCCAAAACGTTGATACCTCCTTATTCTACCATTGGATATGATTATCCACCGAATGTTGGTGGATGTTTCCTCATTAAATACTCCAAAAAATAAATGTTTCTTCGGGGTAGATTGGGTTCCTCTCTATCATGGATACAACCACCATTTATCACCAGATTCAACTGATCCATCATTGAAACAAACTATTCTATTCCAATTTAAAGCATCCCTAGATACCAATTTAATAGGATATCATCCTCTTGGTTCCTTCCCACTACTACTTCCCTATTTTCTCAAGGGAAAACCATTCTTAATAGAAATATTTTAGATGAAGAAAAATGGTAATCAACAAATGTTATAAAGATTGTATTGACCATAAGGTGAAATATTTCAAGTTCAAGTTACTAATATTACCCTAAACTCTAAAGATAACAATACTAACCTTTGATACAAACAATAAGGCCCTAAACATAAAAATAAAATAATCTTGAGCTTTTGTCATGAAATTAATTTCTTTCACATTGAGAATATTTTCAGGATTTTAGTTTTATATAATTAGTCCATAACTTGTACATAATAAACCATAAAATAAAAAGTTTACACTTTTGAACAGTATCCATTTTTCATAATCTAAAACTTTTAAAATAAAGCATGATTTTTTTAATGATAACTCTTCATGAATTTCAACATGAATTATTGAAGTCCCTTAATCACCCTTATTTCATGTGAAAACACATTCAAAAATGTGGTATGATCATAAAAATATTTGTAAGGGATTTTAAAATTAATAGAACCATTGTACCATGGATAAATATTAAAACTCACAAAACCCATTACATTAACTCATGACATTTCCCTCAAAGAGGGAAAATCATTCTTTAATAAATATCATTTAATTTACCTTTAAAAAAAATTATTCTAATGAAAACTAATTATGAAACATAGAAAATTCATGTAGGTACCTTGAAACATCATCACATTTAACCTTTAAATAACCCTTATAGATTTGAATAACCATATGACCAACATTCAATAAAAATCTCTAGAGAATATAATCATTATCCAATGTATTGGAGCACTATCTGGGTGCACCCATAGTTTAGTATATAATGGGATAAACTGTAGCTATATGGGTACATGAATAATTAATAATTTCCAAGAACAAAAACATTAAATAAAACATTTATTTATTTTAAAAATATTTTAATCTCATATGAAAATCAATTTTAGAAATTAAAATAACATTTTAATTTGAAAAGACCATTTTCAACAAAAAATACACCTTATTTTGTAAAAACCCATTTTCTATACCAAAATTACCAAAAAAGGAAATAAGGTTTTTCATTTTGGAAAATAAAAAATCATTCAATGGAATCCAAAAAATAAAATAATTTCCCCGATTGAAGAAAAGTCATTGTCATTGTGTATATTAAAAATAGAACATTCCTTTTGTCATTTGTCAAAACAGTCTATATAAAACATTAAAAAAGATTCCATTTTGAAAACGTTTTAATGAAATTAAAAATAGGCATAAATTTTCCTTTATAACATATTTATTCAAATAAACATAAATATTAATATCTATAATATTTACATAGTGAAAAATATTTGAAAATTAAATATTTAAACATTAAATGTGCCCCATGCCACTTCGAACATTTAATTAACAAGAACCAAGAAATAATAACATTTAAGAAAATTAAGTAACATGATAACACATAAAATTGGGATATATAATGTCAAATGGGATGTATATAAGCCTATAAGAAAATAATGGTTCTTATCATTCAGAAATGCCTCAATTAAAGGATATTAATAAAAAATCCCTTACCCAGAGTTCGAATTTTCATGCATGTTAGTATATTCCAAAATAACTAACTTATGTTAATTATTTAATTGATTAATAACCATATTAATGTTTATTTTCACTTTTATTTGAATTATTACAAGGTTTTAAACTACTACATACACAATTAATTTTGTCTTGGGTGTTTTGACCATATTTGGTTTATGTGTCAAAAATGACATTGGTAGGTAAACTATGGTCAAAAGAGACATTATATAAAAATTTATAGAATAATAATCATGAAATAATTATGTTATTTATTCATTAGTTATACCTTTCAAAACAATCAAGAAATACAGTTATGAAAAATGAACCAATTTTACAATCTTGATGATGGTAAGTCATACATATGCAAGAGTAATGTTCCCATTTTTCAATGATCGTCATGAAAAAAAGGTAAGTGACATTTATCTTTAAATAATGATAATTTGATAATATATACCATATTATTTACTCATATAAACTTATATATAGGACTATTTTCATATAGAAGGAATCACATTGTGTCGAGGAGGTGGTAGTCCAAACATCCATGAACGACGTTACAACTTTTTCAGTGTGGGAAAAGGTAATAATGAAAATTATATATTCTATTTATAGAAATTTAATTATGTAATTAATGCAGTATGGATGTTATTTATGTCACATATATTTAATTAAACTCATCCTTAATACATTTCATGTAGTTTCTGAACACATCACATCATTTTGAGGAGATGGTAGTCTACACATCTACAAACGATGTTATTATATTAACACAAATTAGAAATAAAAAAGGTATGATTATATGAAAATTTAAAAACTATTAATAAATCAAAAATATCATATATATATATATCATATAAAAAATTATATCATAATTTCTAGCTGTGAGAGGTGGTAAATGAAAAAACAAACATCATTGTTATGTGAGTTGGTAGTTCGTCGTATAGGAACCAAAATTTAATTACCCATTTGATGAAATTTTGGGAAGTTTAATGTTGAATATTTAACATAAAATATTTAATTATAATTATTATATTTATGTTTTTATATAATCATGGAATGATATTAAATGTAGGGGTGGAGAAATAAATAAAACATAAATGCACATTGAAAAATGTGACCTCTTTTTCAGGTAACTCCTATTGGTTTTCCCTAAAGGACTTATTAAAATTAATTATTACCAATTTGATTAATATAGGTTTAGACTAGTTATATTGGGATTATATTTGGGTATGGATTGGATTTTCCAATATTGCTTGAGATGTGTGATGAAATTGGAAGGGTGTGTTCCTTTTAGGGTGGATGAGGACTGTCATTCTTGTAAATTTTGAAGAGGGAATTACACCCATGTTTCCCATGAAATGTGGCTCGAATAATGGTAAACATTAGATAAAATGGAGGATAGGGTCTATATATGAACATAAAATGGATTTCAAACATGTTTCTAGGTTATTTTGGTTCTTAAGTTTAAGGTTTACTCCCTTGTTAAGTTAATTTTCTTCATAATCACTATCAATAATTTTAATTACCTTCACTAATATTTTTGGTAAATACATATGTTTATCTTATTAAAAATTATAAAATTTTATTATTACCAATATGGAATCCATTTTTAAAAATTCCAATCATAGAAGTGTATGAAATTTATTTTAATTTAATCTCGCAGATTGGAGGACAAAGTGGGTTTTTAAAGTAAACAAATGTTTAACAATTCGCTAATTTTTTTATAACTAAATTTATTATGAAATTGTTTTCAATAACATATAATAATTCAATTGATATAAAATTAATCTATTAATACATAAAAAAAATATAAATATGATTTATCTATACAAATAAATTAGATTCCAAAGCAGTTTTGAACTAAAATTCAGTATTATTCAATTTTCATGAAAATATGAAAGTTCTCCAAAAAATACAAATATTAAACTGAAGATAAAATTTTATATTTTACTATGAAAAATGAATTTTCTTTCATATAAAATTTATAAAACTTCCAAAATTATATTTAAAATAGTTGGGTAATTTAAAGGAAGTAATGTTGTTTTTTATAAAAAACATTCTTATGCATAAAACTAGATTTATTAATATATTTTTCATGTAAAATTTATTAGAAGAAAGAAAAAAATAAAAAACATTTGTAAACATAATATATTTATCCCTATTCATTCTCATTGATACAATGTCTAAACAATAACATCCATATTATATATGTTAAAAATAAATTATTGTTTGGTATAACTCAATCTTGTGTGCAATGCATGATTTTGGAAAATCCAATAGTTATGTCTTGTGTATGGTATTGTAAATAGTGTCCATTTTATAGTAAAATTATTGTATAATTCATAAATATTAATAAATATGAAAAAGTATAATTCCATAATTACCTGGGATGTTACAGGGAGGGTGTGAATATGATTAACTAAATTATTAAAAATATATAGTTTATACATGTATATATAATTAATTATTTTGTGACTAGTTAATTAGAAATGAAAAAAAAGAAACTATTTGATAATAAATGAAATATTATTCTGAAAAACTTTTTGTACATGCACAATTGTGTTTAAATTAATATATTAAAAAATCAATTTTAGTGTATGATTATAATTAAATTTAAATATGATATATTTAATAAATTTTTTAAAATTCATCTTATGTGTTTTCTGGACAGTAGATATGAATAAATCAAATTTTACTATTAAAATTGTATTTTTCAAAAAAACAGTTATTTCACCTTTTGAATAGTTATTTTAAAGCTAATTTTTTACAATTTTATTATAAAAATGAACAAATGAATTTTAATTTTAAAATACAAATTTAATAGCTATAATTTGGTAAATTTATTTTAATTTTATGAGAAGATAAATTTTTATGAATTGTGAAAATCGAAGGATTTTATTAAGAATTTATTTTTATTTTACTAATTTTAAAAACCTAAAAAAAATTAAATGGTTTTAAGATAAAAATTAGTTAAATTAAATACCTATTAATACAATTTAGGTTATTGGAATCATTTTCATAATTACTTTTAATTTAAAACCATTTAATCTTTTGAACATTTCATCTTGGAAAACAATATTTCTTATTGTGTTTGGGGGATTAATTTTAAATTATAGTTTCCCACTAATATGAATAGTATTTATAACAATGGATTCTATTTTTGGAGTCATATTGAATTATATTATCTCATAAGGTGAACTTATTTCTTTATTATAATGAATAGTAAAAATAGTAAAAAGTATTTATTATTTTTATGGTAAACATGAGTTTATTGAGTCTTAAGAAACAAAATAAGGGATTAAAAATTACATATAACTTTTAAAAAATAAATTTCTCGGAAATATTCATATATTATCCCATTTAGTATCAATAATTACCCATTTTTGTTCTTTTTTCTTGTGAAAAACATGGGCATGCTTATTTCGTTTCAAAAATTACTAGTGTGCCACTCACCTCTCTTATAAAAGGCCACTCCCTCTCTTCCACTCTTCAAACTCTAAAAACTAATGGGTTCGGCCAATACCAACCCGAATCACTTACTTAATTCCCACCACTCATTGTATATTAATTAGTATGTTTATAAATCCAACCTTGGATGGATATCGGTGCAAACCTAAAGAAGTTACTCGAAGAATAGGTAATGTTCTTCAATAGTAATTTTTATTTTATTTCTTACTAGACATCATTAAATAATTATTAAACTAATATTATATATTAACCTTAGAGTAATCCATATACTTTTATGATTTTATATTAGGTTCATGACCTACAACCGCCTCCTCTTCTATTAAAATCGTTACAAAATCAACATTCATGTGTATAGAGAACAACCACCTCACAGACTGATGTCATTTCTTCCATTACCGCCTCTTATAGTTAGATATAATTTTGAATTAAATTTTTATATATGGTATTTATGATATCATTACACTTATTGAATTACTATATCATATATACCTTTTTTACGTCTCATTTTGTGGAAATATGATAACATCGCTTGTGTGTAAGGAGGACTACCACCTTGTGAATCAATCCAATTCATTCATGATTTTTAGGAAAGATAATAAGGATGTATTTAATGAAAATTATTTTTATATTTGAAAAAAATATGTTTTTATAATTTTAATATATTATTACAATGATTTATTTCTTTCCATCAGGAAAATGGAAATAATGTTCATGTGTACATATGGCTTACCATCTCTAGGAATGGTTTATTTCATTTTCTATCTATAGATTTTATGGATTAATATAAATAAATTTATTTTGAATATTATATATATATATATATATATATTATGGAATTTTTTTTGAATATTATGGAAGCATTATAAAAGTAAAAGGATTGATAATAAAAAATCAAAACATGCATTAAAAACTAAGCAGTTATTACAAAAAATGTGATTTTAATAGGGAATTGTTTTTAAACTGGTAATAAAAATTCATAATTATATCATGTATGGTATGATATATGTATTTATGTTTCTTTAATATATTTATAGTAAACTAATATTTATTATACAATATGTGTGAATGACTATGAAGTAAATCGAGACTTATGGTAAGGGATTTCTTGTCTCACTTTTATTTCTAAGAGACATATGAAAATTGACCACATGTTTCTTTTGTGTGGTGAATATACTTACCCTTCTACATGTTATATCATTAATATCATTATTTTAATGATATTTAATTATTTGTTTAATTTTTTTCTTTATCAGGGCTTATGATTCAAAAGATTACAAAATTAGTAAGGGTTTTTTGTCTCACTTTTTACTTTTATGAGACACATTCTGTATTCAACACCTATTTATTTTATGAGATTTATATTCTATGTATATGTAACATCCCAGATCCGGGTGTCACACAACGGGTGCCCCGAACCCGGTTGGTCACCTGACATCAAGTGCATTTCCCCAAACGCCAGATGTTGCAGACTAGTAGTGAGGGCCTAGGACTGATAGTGGGGAAACTATTCCCTCATTTGTCAAAGTGTAGTGTAGCGGAATAAATATAAAAACACAAAGAGGAAGTGGTAAACAATATAAATATGAAATGGACAACGAAACTGAAGTAAAAAGATAACCAACTGTCATATATATATGATGATGCAACATGTCACTAATTCTAAGAATGCAACCAAAACAGAATACACTAAAATCAGATACAATACAGCACAAGGTACAAGGTTCAAGGTACAACAAAAAACTAAATCAAAACAGTGCAATAGGAATGCAGCAGTATCGCAAGCCTAAGCTCGGTCCCATTCTCTACTAATCCTCTGCAACAATCATGTACCTGTTTAGGGACTCTTGACCTTATCGAAACCTACATCAATATAATCTGTTTGGGCCCACGACATGACCCAAATATGGTGTGAGAAATAAATCCCAGTAGGCAACCACCAAAGGCCTGTGCCCAACTATCAGTGAAAATGTGCAACATCAGTGTGCAATAATGGAATTTAGTAAACTAGGAAGTACTCAGAAGTAACTATTCCTACCAGTTACATTTCGATTTTAATAATTATTTAACAATTTCAAGCCTGTGCTTTATCCTTGCACGTACAACATAAGAAACCACCACAGTGAACATTCAAAGTAACCATTGTCCTCAGATGTGAAAATCCTTACCCTAAGGAAAACAGAAATGAAACACTCAGGTGACTGCCCTCAAGCATAATGAATATTTCCCTTAAGAGTAAGATTCATTTACCTCAGGCTAAAAAACCCTACCCTCAAGCTAAAAAAACACTACCCTCGGGCATAAGAAACGTTTCCCTCAGGATAAACAAACCATTCCCTCAGTCTAAACAGAACCTTTCCCTCATTCTAATCAAAACATTTCCCTCAGGATAAACAAACAAAAGAATGTAACCGGGCTGATCAAAAAGTATAAGCAAGAAATTTATATATGTTTCCTCTCAATAAAAGTCAAAACATTTTATAATCATGGAATACCCATGGTATCCTAGCCAAATGGCTAAAAAAGGGAAACGCACCCTCGGGGTAGCCCTAGATCTAAGAAACGGTCCTAAAAGTAGTTTATATATAATAATATGATTAAATATGTAATTCTAGGTCTCTAAACAGTGATGGACTCAGCCACACGACACCTCGAACATGGTCGTGTGGCACAACGGTACACAAAATCAACTCGATAGTTGGAATTAAACACAAGACCACCTACCTCGATCTCCACAGATCAATATACGTGAAAGATGCCTCCTGAAATGATCACAAATGACGTAGATATGAGATTAACTATTACCCATTCAATCCTAAATAAATTCTCTTTGGGAATGAATTGGAAGGAAATATTCAAGAAGAGGGAATACCTTACCCTCATGGTTCAAACGAGATCGACTGTTGAAGAAGCGGAGTCCCGGTGTGCGATCAGGAGCTCCTCCAAGTCCCGACCTCCTCTCCCATGGCTCCCGGTGAGTTCTCTACCTACTCTATCAAATGACTAGGCTACTACCTATTTTTTTTAAAAACATAACTACATAGTGTGTACTTTCAAGTACACAGTGTGTACTATTTTTTTAATTGTTCCACTAGTGGCTACTTTGCACCGCCTCACTGTTCATCTACCGACTGATTACACTATGTGTATTACTAAGTACACCTCATGTAGTTAATTTTTACACCCTTAATCACCAACAATCCTACACTCCATGTATTATAATCCCACACACCCAAAGTACACTGCGTGTACCCAAATAAATTGGGATTTTTCCCTCATTTCCCTTGTTTTCTAAAAAACACTTAAGGGAAAAGGAAATGATGAAACCTGTACCTCAAGAATAAGAACCAGGTTCTTAAAAACGTACCCCCCTTAAAGAAATTAGTCCCTGAATTTCACATCCAAGGGAGGTGATGATAAGTATGAGAACAATTCTGGCCCCCGAGCACGTATGTCGGTCCCCCGCTCCTAGGTTTCGTCCTACACTCGACAATGCTGCCATAGCACCCGTACAAGAGGAACTAACCGGCCTTAGAGAACCTTCATGATCCTATCAACAATACAAATAGGATGCTCCGCAATGGTTGCATCAACCTGAAGATCAACATCCTCGGGCTGAAAAATGTGAGATGACTCTCAGTGATAACAGTGTAGCTGAGATACGTGGAAGACGGCATGAATGGCTTGGTACCTCTGTGGTAACTACAACTGATAGGAAACCGGCTCGACTCTCTCAAGAATCTCAAATGGCCATACATGACTTGGTGAAAGTTTACCCAGTCTTCTAATCTGCCTGTGTCCCAACCTCAATGAAACGAGAAAGAAAACCTGATCCCGGACCACGAACTCCAAGGTTCGTCTATTGTGATTAACATAAGATTTGTGATGAGACTGTGCAGTATCCATCCGCTTCATAATCAGCAGGATCTGCTCTGAAGTCTCCTATAGGAGACAGGGTCCCAGTAAAGTTGTTTCACTTGCCTCCAACACGTATAAGGGTGATCGGCATGGCCTACCATATAAATCCATGTAAGGTTTCTTCTTAATAGTTTCCTCAAAACTATTATTGTAGGAAAACTCGACCAGGGGTATGTGCTTCTCCCAAGAGCCCCCAAATTCTAGGATGCATGCATGCAGCGTGTCCTCCAGTACATGTATCATATGCTCTGACTGGCCATCGGTCTGAGAGTGGTATGTTGTGCTCAGAAGCACCTGTGTACCCAGTGCCCTCTAAAAACTCCACCAGAAACAAGACGTAAAATGGGTGTCCCTATCTGAAATGATTGAACAAGGGACCCCAAGAAGACGTACTACCTCTCAGATATACAAATTCTCGGGCTCATCTACACCAAAGGTCTCCTTGATCGGAAAAAATTAAGCTACCTTCATAAGTCTGTCCACAACAACCCATACTACATCATTGCTTCGAGGTGACCATGGAAACCTGGTCACAAAGTCCATCGCGACATAATCCCATTTACACTCTGTAATGGGTAACTATTGTAACAGTTCAACTGGCCTCTGATGCTCCACCTTCACCTGCTGACAGGTGGAACATCTCTTAACAAAACCGACTACCTCTCTTTTCATACCCGGCCACCAATACTGATGCCTCAAGTCACAGTACATTTTGGTAACACCCAGGTGCACTGCCCAAGTTAAAGCATAAAATTCCTGCATCAAATATTCACGTATATCCACTGGAACCCACACTTATCCATGGGTACATAGTACTTCATCATCACCTATCATCCAACTAGGAGGAGGGACCTCACTTGCCACAGGCTTTTGTAGAACTAGGCCTTCTGAATATGATATTTGTCTCATCCTCACTCTATTCAGGAGGGTAGAAGTCACAGCTAAGGATGAAACATAGGTTCTCCCCTGACTATCGTGCACCTCAGAATTCATCTCAGAGAACAAATCCATAAGCTTCCACTCACTACTGGCCTCCTGCACTTCCTGTATCTGAGTCTTCCTACTTAGTGCATCAGCTACATCATTACCTTTACCAGGTGTATAGGCAAGCTCAAAGTCGAAGGACTGAAGGTATTCAACCCACCTTTGTTGTCTCAAATTCAATTCCCACTAGGTAAAGATGTATTTAATACATTTTTGGTCTGTAAACACTACAAAATGTTCTACCAAGAGATAATGTCTCCAACAACGTAACGCATGAACAACTGCAACCAACTCAAGATCATGTGTCGGGTAATTCCTCTAATGAGGAATCAACTGCTGAGACTCATACGCAACTACTCGATCGCCCTACATCAACACTGCTCCCAGACCAATACATGATGCATCACATTAAACTGTATATATCTTCCCTTTCTCTAGAAGTATCAAGATTGGTGCTGATGTCAACCTTCCCTTCAACTCCTGAAAGGATGCCTCACAATCTTTTGACCAAACGAACATCAATCCCTTCTTAGTCAAACCCGTCAGTGGTGCTGATAAGTGGGAGAAGTCCTATATAAAGTTCCTGTAGTAACTAGCCAACCCCCAGAAACTCCGTATTTCAAACACTTTCTTAGGCTGCACTTAGGAAACTACTGCTCTCACTTTCTATGGGTCTACTACAACTCCTTCCTCTAAGATAATATGACCCAGGAAGTTAATCTGGTCCATCCAAAAGTAGCACTTTGATAGCTTAGCATATAACTGATGCTCTCTCAGTGTACTCATTACGATCTCAAGATGAGAGGCCTGGTCATGTCAAGTGTTAGAGTACACCAAGATATCATCCATGAAGAGTACCAAAAAGGAATGCAGATATGGGTAGAACACACGATTCATCAGATCCATGAAAACAGCTGGCATGTTTGTGAGTCCAAATGGCATGACCAAGTACTCGTATAGACCATATCTGTTCCGAAAGGCTTTAATCTATATGTCCGATGGTCTAACACGCAACTGATGATATCCGGATCTCAAGTCAATATTTGAGAACACTCATGCCCCTAAAAGTTGATCAAAAAGATCATCAATCCTCGACAAGTGATATCGGTTCTTAACCATCAACTGGTTCAGTTTTCTGATAATCCACACAATGTCTAAGGGTACCGTCCACGTTCATCGCAAATAGGATAGGCGAACACCAAGGAGAAGTACTATGTCAGATGAAACCCTTTACTTGTAACTCCTCTAGCTGCTTCTTAAGCTCCTGAAATTCTGGCATAGCCATCCTATAAGGAGGAATGGACACTGGTGCCGCACCTGGCACAAAATCAATAGAGAAATCCACCTCTCGCTCTGGAGGTAGACCTGAAAAGTAATCCGGGAAGACATCCCTAAAATGATTAACCACTGGAGGGAAATCCTTATTAAAAGTTCCCTGGTCATCCAGATATAAACTCGCAATCTGTGATGTCACTCCACCTCTCCCATAAAGCTCGGGTCCAACTCAGTTCGCATGGACATCCCGTTCACCCTTGTATAGAAACTCTATATCCTCTGGTGATGTGAAACTCACCCTATGACGATAGAAATCCACAAAGGCTCAGAAGGGTACCAACCAGTCCATCTTGAGAATGACATCATAGGCTTTCATTTTTAAGACATACAGGTCCCATAGAAATTGACACCCACCAACCTATAGAGGGAACTCCTTTCACTAACGCACACCTTCCGTTCTAATTCCCAACGGTGTGTCTAGCATCATGATATCAAAAGAAGAATAATCACAGAGCCCAAGGATCTCCCCAATGCGCACATATATAATGATATGTGTAGCACCAGTATCAAAAAGTGCTGAAGATTAAATAGAAGAAACTTGAATAGTACCTCTGATAGTGGAAGGTCCGGAAGCCTTCTTTTGTTGGGTCTGTTGCACTACATATGTTTGACCAGTTCTATGGCCCTACGATACAGCCTGGCTACCCAGAGTTGACCCGCCTTGCTGTCTCTGAGATCCGGGTGTCTGGCCACCATGTCCATAATCCACACCTCGTCCTGAACGTCCTGAAGTATTCCAATTCCTTAACTGGTAAGACGTTTTTGGTCCTGCTCCTACACACAGAGTCTATATAGAACCCCTCTCACTAGTCACTGGTGGAAACTCCCTACAAAAATGCTGAAGATGACCCATCTCGCCGCAAGCTCAGCAATCCACTGGGTCTCATGGACACTGAGGTCTCGTGTGCCCCTCTTTACCACACGGGTATCACATTATTTGGAAAACTGAATAATTCTTATGTCTTGTACTTCCACGATGAGGGAAATACATCCGCCTCTTCCTCTTTTCAGTATAAATAGTAGAATATACTAGTGTCGAACCACCTTGGTTCACCCCACTAGCTTCCCATAGGTTCTGCTCAGTAATCAATGCCTTGTTCACAATAGAATGCACTGTAGGCAACCTGAAAAAATTCACCAGTGCACTAATGTCATATAGAAGAAAATCTTCAAAGAATATAGCCCTCAACTTCTCATCACCAACCAGAACAGGTGCCAAACGTTGTATCTTGGTGAATCGGGAATAATATTCCATCCCTGACATGGCACCCTGCTGCAAATTCATGAACTCTCAAGCTCGATCTACCCTTAACATCTCTGAAAAGAAAAATTCATAGAAGACTGCATGAAAATCTTCCCACGCCATGTATCGGTGATGCTCAGTATGGGTGGTACATACCACCATCTCTTGGTAGAATCACAAAGCATGAAAGTAGCAAGCATGACCCTCCTCCCAGGAGGCATCTTCAGATGCTCGAAGATCATCTGCATAGAATCCAGCCATGACTCTGTAGCTTGTAGTCCTCCATCACTTGAAAAATTAGGCAGATTCTACTACTAGAATATACGTGTCAGATCTGCCATAGATGTGGAAACCAATGGTGCTTCCTAAAAGGTCTGCATGAACCGCATGAAGCCTTCACAGAATTTTGCATCTATGCCTGCATTCGGTATTACGACTGGCGCCACATCTGGAAATGCAGGAGGATCCATCGGTAACCCATGGAAAACTATCTCGGGAGTATAATCATCTCCACTCTCTTGGAGAACAACTCGTGGTCGTCTCGGCCGCATGACTCTACAAGGTCAAACACACACCTTAAATAAATATTATCAAGGACTGAAAACAAGAAGACCATGAAGGGAAGATAAGAGGAAAAGAACTCAAGTTTTTCAAAACACGACTACATGGTGTTTATAATTCCTACAAGGTGTGTTCCCATAAGCCATTCACATGCGTGTGTAGTTTATCTAGGACTACTCGTGTAACACTACAAACACACAGCGTGTTGTATTAAGATACATCGTGTACTTAAATCTTCTTTCCCTGCCCGAGTCCTTATACATGGTTAAGCCACACGGCTCTCCTAAGACAACACTACATGGTGTGTTCATGGTAGACACATCGTGTACTAGACAAGCTTTATTGTCCCGTGTTGTTAGTGACACGGCCTATGTACCCAGGTTACACTGCATGATGTGGTCCAGATGAACATAATGTGTACTATGAAGCCCCCAACTGACCTGTGTTGTTGGCTACATGGTCGGCTACCTAGGTCAGACTACACTGCATGTTCAATCCTAGCACAGCATGTATAACTTATGTTTTACCCATCTATGTTGTTAGTTACACGGGTGGACATAGGGTCAACCCTACACGGTGTGTACAAACGGTACACGACGTGTTTCCCCATGAACTTCCCTATCCTGTGTCTCTGCCCACACGTCCTATGACACGGTTAGATACTACACGGTGTGTACATAAGGTACACAGCGTGTACATAAGAAAAATAGTTTCTTCCCGAACCTATGAACACAGGGCATGTAGTCAAAACTACACGGCGTGTATTCTAGGTTTTTCTGAAGAGTAAGCCTCAGAAACTACTCCGGAGTCCAGAAAAACAATGAAACGAACACCAAAGTTCCATGTTCTGATCCGTGAGGGCCCATACTCCTCGCGAAACAATGCATGGCATCTTATTCCTATTATATCAAGGTAAACAAGTTGATGATCCACCATATTCTGGTCGATGAGGGCCCATACACATCAAGATCCAACGTTTTTCATTCATTCACAAAACCTTACATAACAATACCCTATCAAATAGTTGGTATTTTATCAAGGCCTCTATCACAACTGTGTGTATTTTCTAGAACAACATCTATCACAACAATATGAAATTTCTAATGCACCTACATGGCATGGAAACTATTCATGACATGTGATTCTAACATGCGCCTAAACGATGCATGTGATGGAATACACTCATATCATTGGGTTGCAACTAAATAGAACCCAAGTATAAAATATAAATAGAACACCACAAGTGTGTCACCCAATAGTGAAAACCAAATCAACTGTACAATTGCAAAACCATAAAAATTGAAACTAAACGAGGTAGATTGGCTTTTCCCTGTACATATGTTAGCTACTCTCGAGCACACATTATTACCAAGTAACGATTCCATCCTATCCCTAGATATAGGCTCAAAATAGTAAGTCAATGAATAGAAACTCCTCTTATACCATTTTGTAACATCCAGGATCCTAGTGCCACAGAACGGGTTCCCCAAACCCAGTTGGTCACCTGACCTCAAGTGTATTTCCCCAAACTCCAGAGGCAGCCGATTAGCAGCAAGGGCCTCTGACTGGTAGTGGGGAAACTATGCCCTCATTTTTCAAAGTGTAGCACCGAAAATAAATATAAAAACACAAAGCAGAAGCAGTAAATAATATAAACCTGAAATGGACAACAGAACTTAAGGAAAAGATAACCAATAGTCATATATATTTGATGATGCAACATGTCACTAATTCTAAGAAAGCAGCCAAAATAAGATACACTGCAATCAAATACAATACAACACAAGGTACAAGGTACAACAAAACTAAATCAAAATAGTGCAACAGGAACGCAATAGCATCAGAAGCCTAGACTCGGTCCCATGCTCTCCTACTACTCTACAACAATCATATACCTATGTAAGGAATCTTTCCCATATTGAAACCTACTGCAATATAATATTTTTGGGCCCAAGAAATGACACGAACAGGGTGTGAGAAATAAATCCCATTAGGAAACCACCAAAGGCTCGTGCCCAACTGTCAGTGAAAATGTGTAACAACAGTGTGCAATAATGGAATGCAGTAAACTAAGAAGTACTCAAAAGTAACTATTCCTACTACTTAAATTTCCATTTTAATAATTATTTAACAATTCCATGCATGTGATTTATCTTGGAAGGTACAACATATAAAATCACCACAATGAACATTCAAATTAACCATTGTCCTCAGACATGCAAATCCTTACCCTCTACAAAAAAAACAAAACCCTCCGGTGACTACCATCAGGAATAAAAAATATTTCCCTCGGGCGTAAGAACCGTTGCCCTCAGGCTAAACAAAACCTTTCCCTTAGGCTAAACAAACACTGCGCTTAGGAATAAGAAACATCTCCCTTAGGATAAAACAACCTTTCCCTCAGGCTAAACAGAATATTTCCCTCAGGCTAATTAGAACCTTGCCCTCAGGCTAAATAGAACCTTTCCCACAGGCTAAACAAACAAAAGCAAGTAATCAGGCCGAGCCCAAAGCATAAGTAGGAAATTTATATATGTTTCCTCTCAAGAAAACTCAAATTATGTTATAATCATGGAATACCCACCGTATCTTGGCCAAACGGCTAAACAAGGTAAAGGCACCCTGTGGGTGGCCCTGGATCAGAGGAACGATCCCAAAAGCAGTTTATATATAATCATAAGATTACCTATGCAATTCTAGGTATCTAAAAAATCAAGGCCTTGGCCACACGACACCCCTAACATGGGAGCGTGGTACAATGATACATAAAATCAACTCGACAATTGGAATTAAACACAAGACCACCTACCTCGATCTCCTTTGATCGATATATGTGAAAGACGCCTCCTGAAACAATCACGAACGACGTAGATATGAGATGAACGATTACCAATTCAAACATAAATAACTTCCCTTCAAGAATGAATTGGAAGTAAAGATTCAAGATGAAGGAATACCTTACCCGCGCGGTTCAAACGAGATTAGCGGAGGAAGAATCAGAGTCCCGATGTGCGATCAGGAGCTCCTCCAAGTCCATACCTCCTCTCATGTGGCTCTTGGTGAGTTATCTGCCTCCTCTATCAAATAAAAATGCTAATTCCTATTTTTAACTAAAATACATAACTACATGGTGTGTAATTTCATGTACACATCTTGTACTATTTTTTGAACTATTCCATTGGCGACTACTTTGAACCGCCTCACTGTTCATCTATAGACTAATTAAATGACATGAATTACTAAGTACACGGTGTGTAGTTAGGTTTTACACCCTTAATCACTGACAAACTCACATTCCATGTATTCTCATCCCACACAGCCAAAGTACAGGGCGTGTATATAAAGGTATATGGCATGTATCTAAAAATTTGGGATTTTTCCCACATTTACCTTGTTTTCACAAAAACACTTAAGGGAAAAGGAAAATAAGAAACCTATACCTCAAGAATAAAAACCAGGTTCTTACTGTATAAGTATATTTTATGAGTCTTATCCTACAAAGTATTGGTATTTTCATATCAATTTGATTATCTCTCTTTCATGGATCTTATAGTTCAAATATTCCTAATGTCGTAATGGCTTTTTGTCCACATTTTTCTTCCTTGAGACATATGTTATGTTATAAACCAACCATCTCCCATCATGTGTATAAATAGACCCTTTTACATGTAATATCTTGAATTTATTTATAATCATGATATTTTAATATTAATTTAATTTTATTCTTTAATGGGACTTAAAATTCAAAGTTACCAAAGTTGTAAGGATTTTATGTAACAATAACATCATTTATCGACATTGTTTATGAATATATTTCAGATGATAAAATATTATAATCCAACTCTAAAGAAATGAAAGAATATTATACTCCTCTATTTATGTCATAATAATACATTTTTCCCTGTTATTTCCCTCTCTTTATATACTCCAGAGATCAAAATAATTTTTTTAAGAAAAATCTTATTTATTTATCTCTTTACTCGGAGACCCTTTTTCATTCAAAACCATATTTTCTAAAAAAATTAATAAATTGATTTATTTAATAAATTATCTCAATGTTTTACATTTAAAAAATCTAATGAATCTTCATGCTTTTTTTCCAAAAATATCCCATTTGGATTTTTCTAAATATGTGAAAGGAATATCTATTTTAACTTGTACATTATTAATGAAATTTTATACCATTATCAAAATTATTTAATTTGAAGATTACATTTTATTTTTTAATTTTTATTTTTAAATAAAATTATTTTGAAATTTTTTTATGTTTTCAAGAAAAAAAAGTGAAATTTTTGTTTTCCTCAATAATTTTTTTAATGATTTTTTAAGATTCCTCTATAATTTTCTGGGATTGTTTTCAAACTAAATGATTTTGAAAATGATATATTTTTTACAATTTGTTTTTCAAGTGTAAATGATATTTTCTATAATAAACATTCGAATTAATATTTCTTGAAAAAAAAATTTCCATCTAATATGATATCCTTTCAGGTTACATATGCTTTACGGGGGATATGATCCACAGATACTATTATTATTCCTTCTCTGAATAGTTTATATTTATGATTACATAGTGTTCTTAAAACCTATTTCCTTTCCAAGTGTCATACCAAGATATATTTTTTATGAAACATTCTTCTTCTCTGTTTTTTATACCATGATATAATTATTTTGAATCTCGAATCTTTTTCCATAGGTTAGAACATGATATAATACATAGGAGACATAGTTATTTTTTCATGGGTTGTACCATTATTGATGTATTATGAAACCCAATTATTTTTCCACAGGTTATAATATTATTTAATTATTAGAAAATGCAATTATCATTCCCTAAGTTATTCTCTAACGAAATGATTGTAAACTTATTTATTTTCCATAGGTTATTCTATGACGAAAGGTCTATGAAACCAATTTGATTCCATGGGTTCTGATATGAAGAATTTTTTATAATCTTATGGAAACTATTTGTATGATTTTCTTCATGTTATGTGTGGTACTTGTATCTCCCTCTAATGAATTGGATAATAATTAATGTTATATGAGTTCAAAGGGTACACAAGAGGTTACCCCAAACCAAAAAATTGGGTGCATAGGACACTATATAATCCCTAAAAGAGGGTACATGAATGGTTATCCTAGGCTTGAAGGAGAAGACATGATAGGTTATTCCTGGAACATAGTATTTATATAAGTAGTTATCCTAATCCTAACTTATTATCAAATTCTGGGGTTATTCTTCACAAATAATTTTCTATGATTACATATATTCTACCATTCTATGTATTATGAAATTGCTATGCTCACATGGGTCATGTTATCTGATTTCCATACGATTAATGTCTTGTGAAGTGCCATTATTTATTCTAATACTCATTTTTATGATCTATGATATCAATGTTATAGTTTTAATATGTTATTATCATGTTATCATACTCATATGCTCAAGTTATATTGCTTATCTTCTTTTTTTACCCTTACTGAGCATCTAAGCTCACCATTTCATCTTTTTAATTTCCCTTTGATATTAAGGAAGGTATTATTTATGATATGTATAAAAATGGTTCTATTTATGAGGAACATAGTGGGATATTACATATCTCACTTATGGAATAGTTGTTTATGTGTCCATGTTTCCAAATACACTATATATTTATTATCCTCAAGAATTTTTTTATTTAATATAATTACTAATAATCTAAAAATATATAATATATATACATGAAAAGCCTATTTATCACTAATTTAAACTTCTACATTTCTTAGAGTATATTAAATATTTGAATATATGGAGGCATAAGAATCACAAAGTGGAAGATATATAGAAAAAATAATGCATTCCTACTCTTCAACAGTGTGTTTCTGTAGGATTGGTGATTATACTCATGTTTTAGATCAGTGATCTTTGAAATGGATTTCCCCATTTGAAGGATATTTTTTCACATGGTAAATTATTTCTCTAAAATAAGTAAAATTCAATTTTTCATGGATTCGATGTCTCGTCTTCATGAAATTGATACTCCCTTACCCTTCCTATAAAAACTTGTCTAGTTATTCTTCTAAAAAACTCAATCTCTTGATTAATTCTCTTTAAAAAGTGATTTAAAAAATGTAGTCAAAACAAAATCATATAACATGTTATTTGAATTTTTATCATCTTCTATATATATATTCCAATCCTATTATATAGTAAATAGTTCCACTCTCCTCAATATTATGCATAGATGTAGGGATCAAAAATGGTTTTCCAGCTATTGTGATGATAATTATGAGATAAAATAATGTATAAAAAATATAAAAAATTAACACTATATATAACATAGAAAACCATAAAAATTAATGTGGTGGAAACCATAGGAAAATACATGGATAAATATGGGTAATAGTGGGTACAAACACTCCTTCACTATTAGAAAGAGAAAACCCTAAAAATATCTCTCTTGATTGATGAAGAATACACATCAAAAAATAAAATACAACCAAATAAGAGGAAAATTACATTTTAATGTTGATAATAAACCAATAGGTGGTCCTTCATTTTATTGAATATAAATTGCTCTATTTCCCCTCCATTTCAACCTCTATTGGTGGGATTGTTTAACCCACCATACCAACCTTGCCAGACCACATTAAAATTAGAGGGTGGGTTCACATCCAATTACCCAATAAAAATTTGGGCTATGTCCATCAATGTAAATGGAGGGTGGAAGCCTCCGTATTTCATTTTTATAGAGGGATGGTAACGTATCTCCAACCTAGATATTTTATTGAGAACGAATAACATCTTTTTTGTTTCCTTTATATATTCCTAATATGATACTCACATATTTTCAAGGAAAATCAAAACATTTCACCAGATAAAAATATCAAAGTCAAACACCTTTATCTAAAAATAAGATACATTTTTTTTAATGTGGTTATTTTTTCAAATGCAAACTTCCATCCTCTAATACTTCCTGAAAAAAGTTATATTTTTTCAAAGTTTAATTATCATCCAACAAAAATATGGATTCTAATAAATTTTAATGGTCCTATGACTATCACAAAATAAAAAAATATACATTCTTATATAGGCATTAATTCATCTGTTTGACTCCTCAAGTATTAATCATGTTTTAATGATCCCAAATCCTATTTATTCTATAAAACATGTTAACACTATATAATTTATCTCACTTAAAATGAGCATTTGTTTAGTAAAATCTATCCAAAGAACTTAAGTGTTATGCACTCAGTTTGGTTACTATAAACTATCTTTTCATTCAGTTTATAATGATTTCACTAAAAAATGATTAAGTTTAATTGATTCCATAAATATTACTACTTAAGTATAAATACATATATTTTCCTAAGTGCGAGACACCGTGAACAAGCAGACACCGTGAAAACCAGGCACTTTAAAGAAGACACCATGACATTGAGACACCGTGACAACCAGACACCGTGAACAAGACATCATAAAGAAGACACCATGACATCGAGACACTGTGAACAAGACACCGTGAACAAGAAACTGTGAATAGGACACCGTGAACAAGACACCCTGAACAAGACACCATGAACAAGACACCGTGAACAAGACACTGTGACATTGAGACACCGTGAACTAGACACCGTAACCACAAGACACAGTGACCAATCCATACACTGTGTGAAGGAGACACCATTTCCATGACATATTGTGACACTGTTTCTTAATATGTTTTTTCGTCTTTAAATTTAATCTTTATTGGTCATATTTGAAGATTTTAAATGCACTAGCATAATTTTTATTTTGTTGTAGACCTGTCATCTGAGATTATGTGGTATGAGGTGCAGAATACATGCAACCTGTCAACTCAAACATGTGAACTCCAAGATAAAAGAGTAATGCATCCCAAGAAAAATAAGAAGTGTGGAATGATACGAAAAATTAGAATAAGAGGGTGGGTATGATCATGACACCAGAATACACGTAGAGAAATCTTAAAGAAAGAATTGTCTCATTAAACTCAATGCTACTGGAGAACACATGAATCTCTACTAAATCCCAGAATTGAGAATATATTCGCACTATCAAACATCACGAAGAACACAAGCCAGATATGTGTGAATTGTGACACTCTATTTTCCATACAAGGACTTTATTTCTGCATCTTCTTCATCTTAGATGTCCAGATCTTCAAAGACAAATATTCAGATCATTTATAATACTATCTCAATATTTCTACTCTATTTTTTATCATTTTACTATCTTTCGAGTAGTGTGTGTATCTATATAACAACACACTCTGTCTCTTGCCTAAAACTGAAGGATAAAAGATATCCTTACTCAAACATCTTTTTATATTTGTATACCCACTAATAAGTGTGGAAGAGGTCCTCGTGTGGCATGGTTGTTTGTTCCCATGAAGAACTGTGGAAGAGGTCCCTATGCGACCTGGAAAGTCCTGTGTACTGTTGTTTAACCCCGATCCATGGTGTTGATCAAGTTTATTAATATAAATAATTATTGGAATGTGATCAACAAGTGGATTGTATTAGGTCTCGGCTTGCGATTGAACTACTTGTTTCATATTGGCTGTGCTGCTTAATTTAGTCTTCTCTGTTTTACTTCTTTACTGTATAATTAATAAATCACTAAATTTAATTTATTGTTAATCTTGGAAAGAAGTTATAATTGTCTTGTCTTAGTATAATAGATTCAAAATTAATATTAATAACTTCCATTAAGATTACTGAGAACTAATCAATCTTCTAAGAAGTTATTTAAATAGTAAAACTCTAAAATCAATATAACCTTGATTTACTAGGATGTATTTAACCTTTTGGGGAAACCTTTTAAAGAATACATTTTAACTTTAAATTCTTATAGATACTCAATCCCCCCCCCTCTTGAGTAATCTACTCTGACTAACATTTGGTATCAAAGGAATTTTTTTTAGAATTTGTTTAACTGTATTCAACTGTGAAGGTAGTTGTACTTTGAATATCTGTAAATTTCTATTAATTCAAAATTTCTAGCTCTCTCAAAATATTTCTGTATTATGGATATTAGATTGGAAGGTGTTGCAACCAATAGAACACCATTCTTTAATGGAACCAACTATGCTCAATGGAAAATTGAAATGAAAATGAATTTAGAGAGTATGGGTTTTGAAATTTGGTCTTCCATTATAGATGAATATAATATTCCTGTTACTGATAGAATCACATGGGATAAACCTATCCAAACTGCCTACAATAAAAATTGCAAAGCTATGAATACTTTATACTACTCCTTAGGAGATGAATTATCCAATAGAATTTATGCTTGTAAAACTTCCCATGAAATTTGGGATACCCTGTCAGTATCACAAGAAGGAACATCTAGTGTAAAAGAAATGAGACTTAATACTTATACTATTAAATATGATAACTTTCAAATGAAACCTGATGATCCTATCTCTGACATGTATCTTAGGTTCAATGAGATTTTCAACACAATTATTTCTCTTGGAAGAGAGGTCACTGTCAAGGAAAAAATCAGGAAAATTCTCAGATGTCTGCTTTCCAGGTAGAGAGGGACCTCACTCTATATTAGAGAATCATGAGACATAAATAGGCTACCTATAAAGGAACTAATTGGGAAACTGATGGTGTATGAAGAAGAGCTGAAAGTCGACAAGGAAGTGGAGGATGAATCAAAAAGGAAATTTGTTTCATTCAAAACCACCACCTCTAAACACAAAGACCAAAGGAAATTGGAAGCTTCTGTAAAAAGTTCCAGTAGTGAAAAATCCTCACCTAAAAGTGATGAGGAGATAGATCAATTAGCTAGAAGATTTAAGATATTTTAGAAGAAGAAGAACATTTTTTGAAAGCCTAACTTCAATGGAAAATATGACCAAAAAGGAAGTTGGAAGAAGGATTGTAAAAGAAGTGACAAGACTGATGAAATTGTCTGATGTGAATGTAAGTGAAAAGGACTTATCAAGGCTGACTATCCAAAGCTCATGAAAAAAAAGAGATATGTGGACAAGGATAAGATTTATAAAAAGGCAATGAAAGTAACTTGAAGTTCTTCTGAGGATGTTTAAGTGACTCAGAAACATCACATGATGATCAAGCTAACAAATCCAATATGTTTTTTATGAAAAACACATATGAGGTAACACTGGACTCTCCTGTACATAATTCATACTATTCTAGAGATTAGAGTGACTATGAAAATATGACTTATGATGAAATGTTTGAATATTTTAACTTTCTTGAAGAAACATGAAATGAAATAAAAGTAAAATATAAATCATTGAAGAAATAGTATGCTCTTATTGTGTCTATTAAATCTGAACTCACAACTGCAAAAAGTGATAAATTCTCAACTGCTCAAAGAGAAAAACGAATTAAAAATGTCTAATGAGCAATTAAAGAATGACCTAGAGAAGTTTACCAATGGGAAAAATACCCTTACTAAAATTCAAGGTAAAAAAATTGCCCCTAAATAAAACACTGGCATTGGTTATCAATATGGAAAGAAGAATATTAGTAGAAAAAATTTTGTTTCTAAATCTAGTATATATAGTTTTACTCTAAGTTCTGGACACAAATAAACTAATTCAATTTATGATACACTTTTTACTATTTCAATTTTTTATGGACCAAATAGATTTTCCATTTCAAATACTTTACTTAATGCTTATAGTAAACCTATGACGCAGATATGGGTTCCTAAAGCACTAATTACTAATATTACTAGACAGAAAAAATTATGCGTACCAAAATCTGTTTTCGCTTAATCATTTTATAGGAAAGATTCTTAAAGAGTTCCTGTAAACTTTTATGGTACTTAGACAGTAGATGTCCAAGACACATGATAGGAGACTACTCATGCTTCAAGAACCTAATAAAAATAGATGGAGGATATGTCACATTTGGTGATAATGCCAAAGTGAAGATTATTGGCCTTGGCCAAATAAGTAACTCAAACTCAATTTTAATATCTAAAGTAATGTTTTTTGATGGATTAAAATATAATCCTTTTAGTATCTCCCAATTATGTGATGATGGATTTAATGTTAGAATTGAAAATGATTCTTGCAATGACTTTAATTCAAAAGAATAATTATTATTTTCTACATTAATAAATGAAAATGTTTACTCTATTAACATAGATTCCTTATCTTCTCAAAATTCTTCATGCTTATGTGTATTTCATAAGGAGTCTTGGCTCTATCATATGAGACTAGGAAACTGTAATATTTACTCCCTTAAAATGATAACTTGAAAACCCTATGTTAAAGACTTAATCGAACATGAGTTTCCAAATGACAAAGTGTGTAATCCCTATCAAAAGGAAAAACAACACCAAATTTCCTTCACACCAAAGAAAGAAGTGTCAACTTCTCAACCTATTGAATTGGTTCACGTGGATTTTTTGGACCATCTCGAGTTTCTAGTTTAAATGGGAAGCACTACATTTATGTTCTTGAAGATGACTTTTCTATATATACTTGGACCTTATTTATGGATCACAAAAGTGAATACTACTCTTATTTTACTAAATATTCCAAGTCTATGGAAAATCATAGTGGACATAAAATTAAATCCTTAAGAAGTGATCATGGCTGTGAGTTTGAAAATAAAGTGTTTGAATCTTTTTGCTCAAAAAATGGTTATAGTCACAATTTCTTTTCCCCTAGAACACCTCAACAAAATGAAGTTGTAGAAATAAGAAATAGAACCCTGTAAGATACTACTAGAACAATTCTTAGTGAATATGACCTACCAATTTATTTTTGGGTTGAAGCTTTCAATATAGCATGCTACATAATCAATAGAGTGTTGATCAGACCTATTATTAAAAGGACTCTTTATGAGTTATAGAACAATCGAAAATCCAAGGTTAACTACTTCAATGTTTTTGGTTGTAAAGTCTATATTCTTAATACGAAGGAAAATCTTGGAAAATTTGCATCCAAGAGTGATGAATCTATCTTTCTAGGATATTTCATGTCTACTAAAGCCTATAGAGTATTCTATAAAAGAACTAAATGTGTGGAATAATTTTTCCATGTCAAATTTAATGAAGCAGATCCACATGATCCTAAAACCATTCTAGAGAACCTTAAGGATGATGTATGAAATCTGAACATTAATTCAAAATCCTCAAACCGTTCTGTGAAAGAATCTGTGAAAACATCCAGTTCTAGAAATTCCTTAGACTCAAGTTATAATGAACCAGAACCTATTGATGAACCTGAAATCACTAGTCCCTCCTTTTCTAGAGATGTTAGAACTCTGAAGAGACATACTTTAGGTGAACTTGTAGGAGACCTAGACAAAGGAACTCAAAATAGAGCTTCTCTTAGAAATTAGGTTGAACATTAAGTCTTTTTGTCACAACATGAACATAAAAACATTAATGATGCTATCAATGATGAATTTTGGGTGATGTCTATGCAACAAGAACTTAATCTGTTTGAAAGGAACAAAGTTTGAAAACTTGTTGAAAGACCTAAGGACACATTCACCATAGGCACTAAATGGGTGTTTAGAAATAAGGTAGATGAAGCTGTTAACATAGTTAGAAACAAGGATAGATTGGTTGCACAAGTCTATAGTCAAGAAAAAGGAATTGACTATGAGGAGACCATTGCACTAGAAGCTAGACTTGAATCCATCAAAATATAGCTTTCTTATGCTGCACATCTGAATTTCAAAATATATCAAATAGATGTTAAGAGTCCATTCTTAAATGGGTATATAGAAAAGGATGTCTTTATTGAAGAAAACCATGGCTTTACAAACCCCAATTTTCAAAATCATATTTTTAATTTATCAAAAGCCTTATATGGTTTAATACATGCTCCAAGAGCCTGGTATGATTGGTTGAGTAATTTTCTTAGTTCCAATGGTTTTACCAAAGGAATAGTTGATCCTATCTGATTTATAAAACAAATTTCTAATGATGTTCTAGTTGTTCAAATCTATGTATATGAAATTATCTTTGGATCTTCAAGAAATTCTTTATGTATTGATTTTTTTAAAATGATGCAAAATGAATTTGAAATGAGTTTAATGGGGGGAACTAAAATTTTTTCTTGGATTTTAAATCTTTCTAAAAATGATGGTATTATTTTAACTCAAAGTAAATATACTGGAGATATTATAAAATGTTTTGTATTGGATAGAACTAAAATTAGTGACACTCCCATGACTACCACTTGTAGGTTGGATCTTGATGATGATAGAAAATCTATTAATCAAACCACTTATAGAGGAATGATTAGAAGTTTACTTTACTTAACTACTAGTAGACCTGACATTATGTTTAGTGTGTGTATGTGTTCTCATTTTCAAGAAAATCCTAAGGAATCTCATTTAAATGTGGTAAAGGAAATTTTAAAATAACTCAAACATACACCCAATATAGGATTGTTCTATCATAGAGTACAATCATTTGAATTATTTAGCTATTCTGATGCTAAATTCGGTGGCTGTAAGTTTGATAAAAAAAGGCACATAGGGAACATGTCACTTTTTAAGCGAGTCACTAGTATCATGGTGTAGTACAGAAAAAACATTCTGTTGCATTATCTACTAGAGAAGCTGAATATATAGCCATTGGTTGTTCTTGTGCACAAATCTTGTCGATAAAACACACATTACAAGATTATGGATATCAATTTATGCATGTACCTATAAATTGTGACAACACAAGTACAATTAACATCTCGAAAAACCCGGTTTCACATTGTTGGACAAATAATATTGATGTAAGACATCACTTTTTGAGAGATCATTATCAAAAAGATGATATCACTTTTTAATTCATTGGTACTGATTATCAACTTGATGATAAATTTACCAGACCATTAAATTCTGAATGAATAGACTACATCATACATGAATCAGTCATGATAAATCTTAAGTAAATATCTTACTATTTTATGTTTTACTGTTTTATATTCTACTATTTTATATTTTACTATTTTATATCTTAATGTTTTATTTTTACGGTTACATAGTTAGTATTTCATGATTATTGTCTAACAGTCATTGTCTCACCATAAGGATCAGTCACTATCTCACCGTATGGATCAATCACTGTCTCAGCTTAAGGACCAGTCACTGTCTCACTGTAAGGATCACTCATTGTCTCACCGTAAACTTCAATCACTCTCTCACCATAAAGACCTGATATGGTCTCACCGTAAATATTTTTTATGATTTTTATTTACAAATTAAAACATTTATCGCGATAATTATTCATTTCACCTTTTTATTTTCTCGCACTTTTACTTTTGCGACGTTTGGTATTCTTAAATGATAAAATAAAGTAAGTTTCCTTTATCCTTCAATTGAGCTTTCTTCTATTCACTCAATTTATAACCCTTCTTGAATCCATTTACCCTTCTCTCCCTTGAACCTTTGGTGAATGACCAGGATGAAATGCCCTTAATCGTCGACTCCTGGGAAACATAGCCCAAAGAAGACGAAGATTTCACCTAAGCTGGCACCTGAAGGTCCTCTAAATCCCAATTATGGTGAACGGAGTAGTAGTACCTAAGAAAGAGATATTCCCTAAATGTATTCTATTGAGTAAGTCTATGTTTTTTACTATTTTAAAAGAGCAAGGCTGGTTAGAAAGGTTTTCGACAAAAATAGACCTACCTACCATAATCTTGTGGCTCAATTTTATTAGTATGTTCAGTTCTCCTTTGATTCTGAATATGGTTAGGTTTTGAGAAACTGGATAAATGGCCATAAATTATTATTCTCTTCGAGGTTATGGGCTGAATGCATTAGGATACCTCATGAAGGCATCTGTGAGGACTATTAGAGGGGACCTACACGTTCTAGTGAATTATTGGTTTTGAAAGATGCTCTGAAAAGCTTAACCGGAAATGGAACCAAGAGGAGAGCCATTGCTACTGAATTGGATGGAGAATATAGACTTCTCTTTAAATTTATACAAAACTTGATTGTCCCTAGAAAATTTGATTTTTTTGTACTGAAATATCAGGATGTGTTTTTGCTTCATCTTATGACATATGGGCATAAGATCAACCTTTGTAAGTATGTCATACACCATATGTGTGAACTGATCAAAACCAGATCCATGTCAACCTCCATATTTTATTCTCGGCTTATCTCATCCATGCTTCATGCCAAATGTAAGTTTGGACCTAATAAAGAAGTTATCATGGATTGTGAGTTCTACCTTTTAAAAGGCGTTATCAAGAGGATGAAAATAAACTAGAATCCTTGGAAAAAGGAATGGGTTGAAGACAATGAAAGGATTTATGAAATGTTCAATCTAGTAGAACATCATTTAAGACCAAAAGTTATTATTGATCCTGGGTTGGAACTAGATGAAGTTGTTGAGTATTCTGAAGAAGACGAAGAAGTGGCTGATGTGCCTCCCAGGGAAATTATTTCTCATAAGAAAGACAGTACTTCTGTCCCACATGTAGTTAGTGAAAAATAAGTCCATGCTTCTAAAGATGTTGTCAATATGTAAGATCAACTCGAAGTTGAAACAGAATCTGTTTTCAATGAAACCGAAAAGAATTTTATGGAAGATCTTATAGAAGAATAATTACCTGTTATGTAAGAAGTTTTCCTTAAGGAACACCCGATGGTACAATCTATTCCTGAAGTCATTCCTTCAGATGAGGAAAGGTTGGAGCTGGATTTTCAGTTGGCTAGAAAAGAAATGAGAGATGAACTAAGATATGAATTCATGGAACTAGATCAATCCTCTAAGCCTCTCAGTCCTAAGAAGGATGAAACTGTTGAGGGAGAGAAACCCCAAATCTGGAATCTTTTGAAGTACCAAACCCGATTGATCCAAGACCTGTAGACACTCAGTATAAATTCCCCATCTTTTATGATGTGAATGACTACTAGGAAGTCTCAGTAAAAGGCCTTGACCTTTCCACTATATTACAATTGAAATCTATGTCTAATATTGCCCTTGAAAAAGAACATGAGCTCATATCATTCTCTATCTCTGAACCTTCTCTAGAACAACCATCCTTGGTGAGTAAAGATGGTTTGAAAGAATTCGGAACTACCCTTTTGGCTAGAGTCGAAAAACTCTTGAATACCCAACCATATCCTGTAACAAATCTATGTGAGAGATATGCCTCATTATTTTTGAAAAAAAGGTAATTTGAAAATTCAACAAAAAATGCTTCATGAGATTCAGGAAGACATAGATGAAAACAGATTGTTTAGTGATGAATTGAAGACTCTAAGAGGTATGATTGAAGACATGTAGAAATTGATAAATTCGATATTAGAACTTGCTTCTCATCCTGTGGAGCTTGTTGTTCCTCAAAACCCATATAATGTTGTCTCTCAATTTCAACCTCATTTAGCTTTCATAGCTGAAAATGTGGAAGAAAGAAACAAATAGATTTTGAAAGAAATGAGAGATCTTGTAGTTAATATTAACAAGATCACTGATTAGTATACGAGGTACCTTCAAAAAGTGCTAAATCAACTGAAATCTCTCACCTCTAATGCAATTGATTCTAAGACATTTGGGAAATCTTTCTAATTTTCCTTAGACAGTGACCTGCTTAGAACAGTGGTCAATGAAGAACTTCATACAGTGCTTAGTGGTTTCAATAAAGATTCTCTATCTGAATTTATCAAGAATATGGACATAATTCATGATTTGTTCCAAATCCATTCAAATATTTCTAATTATGCTCAGCAACAAATTTCCAAGAATGTGGATTTCTACTTAAACTGAATATTTTCAAAGACTAACATGACCAATCATTTCAAATATCTTGTAGAAAATATAAGAATTCTTATTTTTACTCAATCTTTCAAGACTCAAGTCCAAAATATCACAAAGTTAAATCATCTATTGGACAAGTTTATGGAAAAAAGCATGACTTTGAGAAATCTATGCAGTATGGTGGAGAGATCATTGAGGATTTTATTAAGCTTATGAGGCCCAATATTCATGTACATAGTATAACCATTGTTTCTCCGGCGGCTTCCCCTCTAAGGCCTGGTTTTCTTACTTTCACCTCTACCCTGGCCTCCACTTCTATGTATGTCCGTCAAGAACTGAGTCAGATCAAGCCTGTGATCCGTGATCAACAACTTCCTCAGACTTCTACTGCACCTAATCTGGCTCCCTCTGTCTTTGAAGGCCTTCATTTACATACTCTATCAACCACCTCACTACCTTCTTCTGCCTCAACCTCTATTCATATGGCTTCATCTTCTACTGCTACTGCTAAGGGAAAGGAGAAGACTAGCCAGTGAAGAAGGACAATGCTTACTCTTTTTTTATGGGAATCTTGTTAATTTTGTTTTACTTTTTGTAATGCCCCACTTTTTATATAAAACATTATGCCCTTTTCTGGACTCTTTTTTCTTTATTTTTCTTTCTACTTTTTGATAATCCCAAAAGAGGGAGAAATATAAGAGACATATATGGGAATAGAACACCCACTCTAAATATGTTATATTCACATTCGAACAATGTTGTTAGAAAAAATATATAGTCTAAATATACATGATTTTTTATCATCAAAAAGGGGAAGATTGTTGGATTCCTTGTGTATTAATCATGTTTTAATGATCACAAATACTATTCAGTCAATATAGCAGGTTAACTCTATGTAATCTATCTCGCATCAGATGCACAGTTGTTTAGTAAAAGATATCCAAAGCTATTAAGTGCAATAAACTCAGTTTGATTACTGTACACTATCTTTTTATTAACTTTATAATGATTTCTATGACAAATGATTGAGTTTAATTCATTCCATAAATATCATTTCTAATGTCTGAATACAGATATTTGCCTAAGTGTAAGAAACTGTGAACAAGCAGATGTTGTGACAACCAGACACCGTGAACAAGACACCGTGACATTGAGTCCCGATGATAACTAGACACCGTGAACAAGACACCGTGAACAAGACACTGTGACATAGAGACACCATGAATAAGACACCGTGAACAAGACACCGTGGACAAGACACCCTGACATTGAGACACCATGAACCAAACACCGGGACAACAAGACAACATGACCAATCTAGACACTGTGTGAAGGAGACACCGTTTCTAGGACATACTGTGACACCATTTCTTAATATGTTTTGTTTTCTTTCAATTTAATATCTAACGGTCCTATTTGAAGATTTTAAATTCACTGAAATAATTAATATTTTTTATAGACATGTCATATGACAGTACGAGGTACTAGGTGCAGAATACATGAAACCTGTTTTCTCAAACACATGCACTCAAAGATAAAAGTGTAATTCGGCCTAGGAAAAATAAGAAGTGAGAAACGATACTGAAAAGAAGAACAAGAATGCGGGACTGATCACTACAATAGAATACACGTAGAAACCTCTTAAAGAAATAATTGTCTCATGAAACTCAATGCTGCTAGAGAACACATGAAGCTCAATTGAATCCCAGAATCGAGAACTTCATTGCACGGTCAAAAATCACGAAGAACACAAGTCAGATCTGTCTGACTTGCGACACTCTGTTTTCTATATGAGGACATTATTTATTCATGAGATTTATCTTAGAAGTCCATAGCTGCAAAGACTAACATTCAGAACATTTCTAAACATATCTCAATATTTCGGCTCTTTTGTGTAACATTTTACTATCTTTAGAGCAGTGTTTTTGTCTGTATAACAACACACTCCATCTCTTTCATAAAACTGAAGGATACAATATATCCTTACTCAAACATATTTTTATATTTGTATACCCAATGATATGTGTGGAAGAGATACCTTTGTGGCCTATTGGTTTGTTCCCACGAAGAACTATGGAAGAGGTCCATGTGCGACCTGGACAGTCCTATATACTGTTTTTTAACCCCGATCCAGGGTGTGGATCAAGTTTATTTATATAAACTTCTTGGTGGTAGGTGATCACCAAGTAGAGTGGATTAGGTCTTGGCTTGAGATAGAACCACTTATTTCATATCCATTATGCTGCTTAATTTATTCTTCTCTATTTTACTATTTTACTGTATAATTTAGAAATCACTAAATTCACTTTGATAGATAATCTTGGAAAGAAGTTATGATTGTCTTCTATTAGTAGAATAGCTTCAAATGTAGTATTAATAACTAGAATTAAGATTATTGAGAACTGATCAATCTTCTATGAAGTTATTTAAATAGTAAAACTCTTATAACAGTATAACCATGATTAAAGGGGATGTATTTAACCTTTTGGGGAAACCTTTTTAGGAATGCTTTTTAACCAAAAATTTCTATAGATACTCAGTCCCCCCCCCCATCTTGAGTTATCTACTCCGACCAACATCATCTGACAAACATCTCATAAAAAGTTTCTATTTTTAAGTCTATATTGTTTACCTATACTCTTCCTAGATCATGGATAATGCCACAATTGTCTATAAAATTAAAATACATCTCACAAATACTCTTCTGAAAGTAAACAATAACCAATAGTGTGTTTATTCTATTAAAAAATCATATGAAATCAAAATAAGAGTAGCTTTTATTGTAATATCTAATCTTATATAACATAATACTGCATCCAATGCCTCTTTACTGTTTCTTAGGATCCTCTAATTTATGATCAAATTCTCCTTCCTTAGATTCTATATATACCAACTGACTCCTACCACTATATGTTTAATTTTTGGTTTTGTAAAAACCATTTAAAACATAATAACCCCCACTGTCGATAAATATAATACTCAATACATCGCAATAATATCTGAATTATTTTTAGGAATCATTATAGATGACAATATAAAATTTATTCGAAGAGTGGAAGAGATTGGATTACACCTTTAAATACTGAATTATTATAAAAATTCCCCCATGGAATTTCTTTTATGACAACTATTTATCCCCTACTTTTATCTCAATAAATATATATCTTAAATATGTTATTTCTTTTTTCCAAGTCCTCCATATTAAATTTCCATTTTAATGATGATTTTATCTTCTAGAAAAGATCATTATTGGGGCATACAACCAACATATCATCCACAGAGAATAGAATAATAATAAAAACATTACAATTTGAACCATTTAAATATGGATATAGATCTAAATTAAGTATATTTTATCCAAGACTCGTGACGAAGAAATAAAATCACTTGTACCAACACCTCATCACCTATTAATGACTTTATATATATTTATTCCTATAAAAAAACAGGTTATAATTTTCATTATCATTTGAAAAAAAATTATCATAATCATTTAATCATAAATATCACCATAAAGAAAAAATATCTTCACATAACACAGCTCAAAATGTAAACTAAATTTTTCATATAATTATTAAACTACCAAAAAATTAATTACTCCAACTGTAATAATATATATACATCATTGAAATCAATACCTTTATTTTCATCATTTCCATTAACCATTATTACTATATGACATTTTTCCACCCTATAATTTCCAAGAAGTTTTATCTTGAAGACCCATTAATCACCAATAGACTTCCATATATGAGGTAGTGGAACTAGATAATATATCTTATTTTGTGCAGTAATTTTAGTTCCTCTTACATTGCCTCCATTATTGAGGATATGTTTGGATACTAAGTCACGTATATATAAGAATATGTATCTACATACTCATTCAATAAACATTACACCTTATTTCTATCAATGAAATTGTTTTAGTTTTATATTTGTTCTCTTTTCCACCAATTATATCATCATGGTCTAGAATCAACTAATACTTGATCATCATGAACAAGTAATGCCTCATAGGAAACATGTTCTTACCTCGATTCATCTTCAAGTCAACTATTTTAGTTTCAATATTCTTTAACTTCATGTCCAAATCAATCATTATTTACACATTTTCTTAAAAAATGATATCCCTACATATGATACAATTGTCTATAGTGGGGTCCCAAAAATGATACCCACTCACACTATCAGAGTAACCCTAAAAGACATATTTCCTTGATCATGAATCCAATATTTATCATTACTGGACATTAAAAATTGTATATATAGGGATTCTAAAATAATATAACTGAGGATAATCAATCGGTTTACCGGTACTCATCTTCATCACTATTTTTATATCAATCGACACTGAAGGAGATCGATTGATCACATAAGAGTTGGTCTTCACTGCCAATTCCTATAACATCATAGAATAGCCAAAATTCTTCCACATCACCCATGTTCTATACAATGGGGTTATTTTTAACCACTCTTCTCCTCCAATCTATAGAGGAGTGTATGCCATCCAGAACTATGTATTGATGCCATCACATTAAAAAAAGTGTCAAACTCATTTCTGGTATATTCTTCCTAATTATCAATCCTAAAACATTTGATCTTATCTAAATATTTATGCACTTATAATTCATTCAGTTTTTTAAATATTAAAAAAATAATTTCCTTCTACTTGATTGGGTACACCTTACATCCCCAGGTATGACCACAAATGAACTATTAATTGTTTCTTGGTCCTCAAAAATAAATAACTAGTTCCATATAAACATTTTACTGGATAAAATATAAGATGTATTTTATCATCGCTATTAACATTTAAACCTCAAGAACCATTTCATGGCCAAAACACAATACTAATAAATTGATAAATATGCCATTATAATCTCAAGAAGGAACTTACCATTGTTAATAATATTCTACCCTCATTCATACAGACATCTGATATTAAAATTAAAAAACACTATTAATGTTTTCATTTATGTTATTTATTTGACAACGATCAAATCCTCTTTATATGTTTCTCAAATAATAACTTTTTTGATCTTTCATATATTTTCTACCTTCATCACAATAAGAATTGACTTTACAATTTTCACTAATCATTTCTTGTTTCTGATTCATTAAATATATGTGAGCAGATTATCCAAAAGAAAATATTTTCTTATTTCTAAACATCATGTAGTGTTATCCTTCGATTGTTTGAATTATACCATCTTATATCTTTTGGTTGGTATTATCAACTCCAATGGTCATCATGGTGTAATCATTCCATATGTACAGAAGTAATTTTGAGATGATTTCATACTAATAAAACTATTCCCATGAAGATTTCATGTGCTATATTTATATTGATTCAATTATCGATATGTAGTTGAGATGCTTTATACCTCTATTAGTCATCACTAATTCACTAAATACAATGTATTCAATTCAATAAATAGTCACCAAATTTCATTCTAATTTCATTACACCAAATTTCATTTTTCAATGATTCTTATTAGTATTCCCCCTCATTCAAAAATTGTAAATGTGATTCATTTCTTCTTACTATAGGATTTATACCTACCATAATTTGGTTCCTAGTGGAACCCTAAACCATCATCCTTTCTCTCTCCATTGATATATCCAATAATTGATGAAAAAGTTGTTTTTTATCCTCGTTTTTTGTCCTAAATTTCTCATTCAAGAACCATATATGAAACATAATTGAAGAAACATTTATACATAAAGATATTTTTGTGGATTATGATGATGATATCATCATAAGAATTTTGAAAACATTGTATAAAAATATTCTCAATATCAATATCACTAATTTTTTATCCTGATATTATGATGAGTGAATACGGTATTGAGGGTGTTGTTGTGGTCAGTCCTCAATGATAACTTAATCATTCAAAGAGTGTAAAATTTTATCATGTAAAAAAAATTTCTGGTGACTTGGCTTCGTATATCTCTTTCAGAGTATCCTAAACTTTTATTTTCGTATTTTATCAGTAGTTCTTGACAAGACCCTATCTTGCAAAGAAAAATGGATGTTGGAAATATAATTACCATCCAATTCATTGCATTTATCATCTGTTATACCCACTTGTCTTTTTTGAATCACTGGTAGGAAATTATCCTCACATGACAACACATGAATATTTATTTTCCATAATGAAAATTTATTCAAATTAAATTGTTTTTATTTTTAATTCATCTCCCACTAGACATATTATCAGTCCAAAACCTCCAATGTTTTTCAATGATGTATTAAATAATATTAGACAAATCATTGATTTGAAATATAAGAAGGTATAAAATTCATAGATAAAACACAAATAAATGAGAATTCTTAATATCCAAAAAACATATAAACAGCAATGGGATAGACCTTTGTCTAGTACCACCTATTGGGTTCAAAAATGATTGTCCCTCTAGTGTGGTCATAATCGTGAGATAAAATAAAGTGAAAAGATATTAAAAATAGATGTTGAATGTAACAAGGTACCCCCCCCCCCCTCACAATTTTAAGGGCTAAAACCCATGGGAAAATATAAGGATTTCTATGGGTAAATTTTAATAAAAACAATATCCCAGTATTATATGGTTAAAACCCTTATAAATATATCTCTTGAATAATATAGAATAAACCTCATCAAATAATACTCACAAAAATGGAAGAAGAATTATTAGTTGAACCTTATAAGAAAATCAATTAAAGGGGTCTTCATTTTGATAGTGAATCCATTTCAACATTTACCTTCCATTTAAATATCCAATGATGTAGTTTGACCGCCAACATTAACATCCTCACATGTCCACGTTGACAAGAGAGGTTTGGGTGACTTCACGTTCCCCAATAAAAATCGGGGTGGTTTTCATCCATTTAACATAAGTATGGTATCTTCTTTTTTAATCCCTTTTATTAAGGGTTTTTGAAATTATAGAAGATCAAAATGGGAAATAATATGGGGAGGGAGATTAATCATACCCTCAATTCATGTAATCACATAATTAGTTCAATGTTTTCCTTAGTTCAATAAATTTGGATCCCAAAAACTAAAATAACATTTAAGTTGATTTATTATATTTTCTTATATAAGGATTCAAGTCTTATGATCTTGTTGAGACCTCATTTATCCACTTTTTGATTCATAGAGATGATAAAGGGGATAGTAATTACTATGAGGAATATGAAAGGAGGTAACAACATATATGAGATCTGAAATAGATTTTAGTGGAAGAATAATTCATTCCTCATAGTTAATGATTTCTCTAGGAAAATTAGAATTTAAATTTTTTATAGTGTTAATGGCCCATCATTGAGTAATCATCACTATATTCTACACCCATTAAAAAATCCTATGGTTAATTTTATATTAAATTAATCACATTATTAGATTTATTTTTTTGGTAATTCAACTTATGGGGTCCCTATAAACTTATTAAAATTATGATTTAATTTTTAGATTTGCGTTCATTGGAATAATAGTTATCTGGTCCAATGGGGTCCACTTTTCACCTCATTCTAGTTTATGGAGAATATAATAAAGGGGGATATGATGAGGGATAAGATTCATATTTAGTAATAAGGATGGTGGGAACAATTTTTTCTCACTCTACACCTACATTATTCTAAAAGTAGCGGTGATTAATCTACTATTCAACTTCAGCATACTCAAAAAATCACTATTTGAAGGACATGTTCCATTTATTCAATCCCGAAATTCATGGTTCCCAATGTTTCATCAATTTATTTTTGTAAATTAAGGTTATTTTGTGATTTATTCACAATTTTCAGGATGTTGATATCATATTTATCAAAATAAGGTTATATGTCACATGTTGGGGAATGAATTAGTGTAAAATTTATAAAACAACATATTTTTTATTATAAAATTTTACAAACACTTATAAAAGCCATGATGATTTTTGAAATTCAAATATTTTATTAGTCATCAAAAAATAATATTGTTTACGGAATAATGTATCAATATTTCATATGGATATGAAAAAAAACTATAATGATGCAATGAAGTAAATAAGAGAAGAATATATATAGGGTAAAAGATGTATTTATATTGACATAGTGAAACACATATATATATTTTACATGATATTTTAGTAAATTGATGAGATAAATCTTTATCTCTTATGTTAAATCCAATATTTGGGTAAACTCAATGGTTTTCCATATAAAGAGAATTTTTTGGGAATTATTTATCATCGTCGCCTTTTGAATTAAGTGAAATAATGAAATCTATGTTAATATTATTATTTACTAACACTAACCCTTAGAAGATATAATTTCATGAAATTTTTAAATATTTTACTGATAAGATTTGTATGGGAGAATTATGAGATGATAATTTAATTAAATTTAATTTTATGTTTCCTTACTAAAAACCATAGTAGGCAAACCTCAAGTAAAAAACCAGATGAATGAAAAAAAGAGAATAGTGTTACCAAGTCCCCCTTATAAAATCATGATATACATTTTAGTCTTAACATACCAATTTTATAAATTAATTTCTCAAATCTTTTACTTGGTAACTCAATTTTGAATAAATATAAAATATTATCATCAGAACATGTTAGTTAGATATCAATCTGAACATTCTCTTAAATTTTATGAGTAGAAAAAAATTTGGGGAGTATAATTTTTTCATTATCTTTGATATACCAACCCATAAATTCCCCTATACAAGAAGTATTATCTTTATAAAATACTATGGAAATTTTATATATATAATCCATAACTAATTTTTGTATGATGAATAATCATTCTCTGCCAAAAAAATTCTCAACTTGTGTAGTGAATCGCAATTAACTAAGTGTGATTTGTTAATGTCATCTATATAGTTTTATTATAATTAAATAAATAGAAGTCGAACTATATGTAAATAAATATAAAATTTTAATTTTGGATTTATGTGGATTTGATAAATAAACATCATCAACATAACCAACTAATTTTGATATTGATATTTTAGAATAAAACAATCCTCAATCAAAAAATCCTTGTAGGTATCCTTATATTTATTTTATACCATCCCAATTCCAGTGAGTATGGGAATAATTTTACCTAGATGATAAATTCATATAAAATTATATATCCCACCTCATATTGTTTTAAATTTATATCAATGATATTATATCACAAAAATGTAATACTTTAGGTCTAAAAAGTTATAAATTTTTCTATCATTGTCTAAAAGGATATTTATCACAAAAATAGATTATAAAACCATTGGGATACACAATTAATGTGACTTTTTTATAAAAAACTTTTAGAGTAACATTATAGTTTACAAAAATTGATGCCAAAAATTACCTTAAAATTTTAAATTAGTATTCCAATATAGAATATTTTCTTACAAAATTCATTCATTTCAAATTATTTCCTAAAAAATATACTTCCTTGAAATTTTTATGATGAGTCTTAATGATATTCAAATCCTAAAAATATATTATAATATTTAATAATTTATATATACTCCCCTTAATAAAGAGACACAAATTTGGTCATTTTTAAATCCTTTTTCATCAAATATTCATTAAGACATTTTTACCACTAATTCCATGACTACATCAATTCATATAGTGATTTATTCAACTTAACAAATTAAATATCCATAGATATTTGATATTTGTTTAGAATTTGAAATCCTTCCAGGATTTTAAGATAAATATGACTATCAATTTTACCATATAGGAACTGAATCACAACATCCATCAAGAATAATTATGAATTCTCATGCATAAAAATGTCATGAGATACTAAAAGTTTGTAGTATCCATCAAAGGAGGGTATATTTCATTATAATAAATAATATGTCTCTATGATAAACCATTAGAAACTAGACATTATTTATATATCAAAAATTTATTATTTTCATTTCATTTTTCAAAGAACTCACATATAACCGATTGGTTTAATTTCTATAGAAGTTTTTTAAGTTGACCCAGTAACATCATGTTTATAATGTGAGTTAAAATTTGATTGTATTACAACATTATATTATTATTAATATATTCTATCCAAAATTAATAAATTGTTATACATTACTTATCCAAATAAATTAAATCATTTTTTATATTGTATGAAATTTTTTCATCAACAATGGTCTCCACCCGATTACAATATATTTTGATGTTGAGGAATGTCATGATCATAAAAATTTCCACTGTCATATGGATAATTAATTTCTTCAAAAACATTATTTTTTTCTATTTTTATTTGGGAGGATTTAAATCATTTGATCAAAGGTTTCTTTCTTGATTCAAACATGAATTGGAAGCATTACTCTCTATTTAATATCTCTTCGAAGAAATTTATTCTTGTTTGTCAATTTTTAGTTGAATGTAATATTTTGTAACCCATTTTGAATAATTTAATGTATTAGAAACATTATTCTAATTTTTTTTTAAAAACATGATATTTTTTACATTTACTATGATCATAGTTTTTTCAAAGATCATGATAAAACTATGAATTCATTTCCCATAATATTTATTTTAATGTTTTTTGATTTATATTATTTAATAATGGAATGATATTTTCATTAAAATTAAAATCAAAAAATTGTGTGGTAAATTTATATCTTATTATCATCTCGTGATACTTAATGGTTGATGTAAATTCAAAACCCATGTGAATCCCCAATATTTATTGGGTTTGAATTTTTTTTCATTTAGGAGGTGATACTGGAACATAGAAATCACAACTAAGTATTCTTAAATGTAAAATATTTGGGTCATGAAAATAAGATAATATCATATAGGAAAATTCATGATAAATTGGTGTTCTTATTTGAATCGGTGCTACTTTAGGAAAAGGGGGATTTACCCATGCAAAATAGAGTAATTATTGATTAATAAGATTTTTTGTAATGATAAGTTGTAATTTCATTATAAATTATTCAATTGAAACTTTTTGAGTCTATATATAAGCTACAAGATGTAAAATATTTATTCCAATCAATGTGAAATAACTATTAAAATAACATGATGAATATTATCTAGAACTATCAAGATAAATATACCAGACTAAATAGTCTAGTAAATGTCCCCTTACCCATATTATTTTGAAAATAGAAATAAAATACACCAAGTTATAATTTTATAATAAGTATACAAGGTAAAATCTTGTTATCTAATTAATAATGATCATAAAATATCTAAATGGACCACATAGAAGAATTGGAAAACATATGTCACCATGAATTCTTTCTGAGAACCCATGGGATTCAATTCCAATTGTTTATGTTGATGTTCTAAAAATATATTTTCCTTAAGAATAAACAACTTATGATAAATAATTATATTTTAGATAACTTTTCTCAAGTAATGGATACCCATGAGTATATTAAAATATTTTCCACAATATAATGTATCTTGGATAATACAAAAAGTTTAGGGCTTATGAAATATATTCTTCATATTCAATCCTTTTCTGGTTTGGTGACACAAAGGTATTAAATTGGTTCCCTTAATTAATTTAATGTCTCATATCAAGAACTCATGGATCCCAAATTTCCATTTTCATTTATGATGGTTTAATATTTCAAGTGGTACTAGATCTTCTCCCCTAGATCCAAAAATATTTTCATCAAACTAAATGTATAGGCATGCCCCTTACTCAAATATTATTATTAGATGGAAATCCTATAAAAGTTATGGCGCTTAGTTAAATATTGTAAAAATATTTGTTTTCAATTAATAATGATTTTCCTTTAAACCTATATGAATATGTACAATTAACATTATTCAATTAATCTCACTTAAGGCATATGAATGATATGTTTATCTTAATATTTTCCAATTTCTTATTTTTTTTGAACATTTGTTATTTATATTTAATTTTTGAAGAATTTTATAGGTAAATATGTATATTTGGTGTATATTATCCTACTATAAATAAATTTCAAATTAAGTAATTCTAACTTCTATCTTCAGTCTTCATTTCAAGTTTGAATGTAACACACTGAGATATTATAATAGGGACATCATGTAAAATACTGTATATGTCATTTAACACCAAAATTATAAGAGAATATAACACCCTGATACTTTAAGATATATTTTCTTTTAAATAAATTCAATCTATTTGATATCTTGTGATTCATGCAACACAATGTTTAAATGAAACATGATACTCTATTAAAATATTATTTTTTAAACCAGACCATTATAAACAAGAATTTAAGTCAGTGGGTAAAAATAGGAATAAATAAATAATGAATATTGTATTATTTTCACATGTATAGAATAAATTAAATGGTTATCTTTTGATAATAAATATACTAATAATCATTTGAAACAAAATAAATTTTTATAAATGAATGTATTTTTCTAAAAGGAGGCTTAGTCACCCTTTACAAACATAATTTACAATTAATCCTTAACACTATTATAAAATTTATTGTAAAAAATATTTTTTTAATATAAATTTCACATTTATATGTTTTATAAAATTTTGTGAATTTTCTGATAAGATTAATTGTTTTGAATAATAGTAAAGTGTACTAGTTTTTAGAGAAACCTTCCTTTTCAATTAAATTATTCACAAAGATAAATTTTATTTTAAATGGGTATTAAAGATAAATTTGTTCAATTATATTAAAATATTATTAATTTAGTTAAAGGGAAATAATTTAATATTATATTATCATAATAAAATGTTTTAAAACTTTTGAATGTTTTTCTTTTGAAAAAAAACTATTTTTTTACAAATTGGTGGGTCTAATTTTAAATTTAATTATTCCACTTATATTAATTTAATTGGCATAAATGGTTACATGTTTTAAATTATAATAATTTATGTTATATAATAATATGAACTTAATTGTTTCCATAATTAATAGTGAAAATAGTTAAATAAATTACTACATTTGAGTTGAAAATGGGTTTAGTAAGGGTTAAACTGAGAATATAAGGGTTAATAATGACCTTAAAATTATCCTAATAAACTTTTATGATCATATCTAATCATTATAACCTATCATTGTTTGTAATAAACCATTCTTTAGGTTTTTTGAATGAGATAAACATGGGTATCACTTTAACTTTTTGAAAATTCCACCAATATCATCTCCCATGCTTATAACTTCTATCCACTTTAGACTTCCAAAAAACCTTTGTTTCAGACAATAACTAACCAAATATATTTATTAAGTCACTACCTATATCTTATATTAATTATTTTTATTATTAATCCCTTCTAATATAGTGTTAGTAAAAATCCTAATGAAGATCTCTGATGGAGATGTAAAAATTTTAAACGTTCATATTTGTTTTATTTCTTCTTACACCTTATTAAAATAATATTACACATTTCTAATATAATAAAAATAGTATCCCAAAAATATTTATATGTTATTATATTAATTTAAAAACCCATATCTATCTCCACGACCATAAAAACGGAAACAAAAATGTTGATACTTTGTTTAGAGGACTATCGACTTGCGAACCAATGCAATTGTTTTTAGACAGCCACATTTAAAGGATAGATATAATGATGTATGTAACATATTTATAGTATTATTATGAAATTATTATACTTATAAAATTATTATTTCACTTAAACCTTTTTTACTTTCCATTATTTGGTGGGATATGACAATGTCACTCGTGTGTACGGCGTACTACCGCCTTGTGAAGCGCTGTGATTCATTTTTCTCTTACAATTTACATGAAGGGTAGTGATGATAAATTTAATGGATATATGTAAAATATATTAGCATACCATAATTATTTAAATATAATAATATATTTTACTTTCTACTATCTAATCTGTTGTAAAATAAAAATGTCCTTCATGCGTACATATGGACTACCTCCTCCACAAAGAAATGTGACCTTTTTTCAATTTACTTTTTCATGGATGGAAATAATGATTGATATAATTACTATAAATGGTATATATAACATAATAAATATTATTTTAATATTAATTAAAAATATATTTTCTTTTCATTCCATCAATCAAGAAAATGGAAACAACATTCCTATGTGTGCGACTAACCGTCTCTATGAATTGTGTAATTTACTTTTATATCTCTAACGTTTATGGATTACGATAAATTCATATATAATGAATATATTTTATATTAATATCATTTTATTATTCTATTGAATATTTAACCATTATCAAAGTAAAATTATTGAAAATACCAAACCAAAACATACATGAAAAATAATGTCGTTATCGCCTGAAAGAGTGATTTTAATGAAGAAATGTTAATAAACAGGTGATAAAATCTATAAGTAAATAAAATATAGTATGAAATATTTGATTATTGATATTTAATATTTTAATAATACACCTAAATTTATTATATAGTTGTTTCAGACCTGTATGAAGTAAATTATACCAAATATAGGGTTTTATCTCTTCACTTTTACTTCAATGAGACAAATGCCAAATTCACCACTTGGTTTTTTTGTGGTGTATATACTTCCCATTTGGATATGTTATACAACTAATATATTTTTATTCATGGTATTAAATTTTTCATTTGATGTTTTGTCTCTCATATTGGGTATGATTAAATATTAACAAATGAGGTAGGGGTTTATTTCACAATCTCATCAGTATTTGGGATTATTTATGTTTAAGTCTCCCTTGGGGAATTATTTGATTTTTTATATATTAAAATAAATATATTTTATTATCTTCTTGTAATTAAAATAATTCAAGTAATTTTAATATTTTTACTCTATTTGGAACATAAAATTATTGAGGAAATATTTTTAAGAAAATTCCAATTTATTTCTCCCTTTCGTCAAAAATCATTTTTCATACAAATCTATATCTTCTTAAAATTTTTTTGAAATTTTTTTTAACATTATAAAATATATTTATTGAGGAAATGTTTACCCATGTTTTATTTTTAAAATTTTTTGAAATGAATCATCATATTTCTTTTGAAACATGGATCATTTTGATTTTACTGAAAATGTGAAGGAAATATTTGTTTATATATATATGATATGAAAGGAATTTTCTACCATATTTACCACTCAATTTATAAATATTACTTTATAATTTTTAAAATTCACTCTCAAAAATAAATATTTTAAAAATATTTTGTGAACATTTAGTTTTAAAAATATTCTTCAATATTTAAAAGTTTATTTTTTTAGAATGTTTTTAATGATGATTTTATACAGTTTCTATTCATTAAAAACATAGAAACTTTACTATACTTATGATCCACTATGGATAAGTTGTATTGAAACCATCCTTATTATTTATCTAAATTTTTATGCACATTTTCACTAAGGATGTAAATTTTTATTACCATTCATCATATTAATCTTGATGGTTTAAGATTACGTTTAATGATTAGAGAAAGTATTAAAATTTCATAAACTTGTTTTTCAATAAACACATTTTTGTTGGTTTTGTTTCATCGCCTTCATATAAAGATTTCATTGGAATTATTAAGTTGTGGGTGGGGCCTGATATAGCCCCTCGATGCTTTAGTAGTTCTCATTAGACAAACTAGCTTATATTGTTTTCTAAGGCCTTACCCATTTATGTAAGATTTATTCTCATGATGCCATGATGATATGGTTATAATGTCAAACATTATGAATTCCTATATTATGAGATTATTCATTGAATTCCATGTGATTATTAGATTAGTTATACTATCCATGTAAATATTTCATGATCATGTTCTTATGTATATGTAAATATTTTATCATCATTTATTCCAGCCATATTATGATTAAGTAATATATTAGATGTAATGTGTTTTTGATATTTAACTTTCTATATTTACTATTCATTATTTATTCATATCTTCCCCCATACTCATTCCCTTTCTGATCATTTGAGCTCACCACTTTCTTATGTTTCATTTCCTAGGTTTCCAATATTATTATTATGATTGATAACAAGGGATATTCTAGGGGAAATAAAGATGAACTTGAAGAAAGCACTATGTTGTACTTTATGTTTTAATTAGTAAAATGATATTTTTTATGTATTTATCTAGTTATCAAGACTAATAATGTATTCAATACATTGGGACATGATTCTTTATATCTAATTCAATAGTAATAATGAAAACACATGTACTGGGTTACTAGAGTCATGGCCTTTAGGGTAGGTATCATATGTAGTTTTGTAGAAACTTGGGAAATAGTATTTTCTAAAACATAGATTATAGAACATAATCTTATGGATCAATAAAGGATAATTCTATGTATAGTATAACACTATAAATTTTTTAAGGTATATATTATATTTTTTTCCTATAAATAAATCCATTTTTAGATACTATAAGGGGAAATGGTTCTAGAATACATGTATGTATGGTTAATAACACCAAAAATGCATGTTAGACTTTTCTATATCATTACATGGTACAAAAAAATGGGCCTTACTATTCACTTGGTTTAACACTAACTGGAAATATTTTTTTGGATAATTCACATTTTCATTATAAACAATTATGAAGGATTTGAAATTAAATTTTTGATTTGAAAAAAATCCAAATAAACCATGTTTCAGATTATGAGATTATCCATGAATAAATTATATCATTTATGCTATGTATTTGACTGGTTTTAGAATTATACATTATGTTTCATTCATTTATGATCTAATATTGTGTATTACATTATAAAAAATGGTACATGGAGGAAGGAATGAGACATATATCAATGAACATACCCCATGTAGGTATTTCCCCCCTGGGAAAGATAATGAGTTGGAGATTAACTATAGATTGAACTTATCAAATTATTACCATATTAGGTTAGATATGTAATATCCCAGGTAAATGAAGAATGAGATATTTTCATATTTATTTATATTTCTGAATTAAATTTTAATTTTATTTAAAAAGGTTACTATGTTCGATAGCATACCCGATACGCAACAACGAGTTTTTTTGAAATCTTATGTTGCACACTAATAATATAATATTATTTTAAATGGTAGTTAACTCTTAGTCGTTGTATTTGTGGGAATGAATAAAACTAACTACAATTTGATTATACATGTTTGTTAAATGTATTTACATTTATCCAATAAATATTAGAGGCTTAAAATGTGAATGATTCTAATTTTAAGAATAATTTACATTAAAAGGTCGATTTGCTGCCTTTTAATGGTGAACCATCTTTAAATGTATTTCTGGTCACTTTAATACATTTTATATGACCAAATAAAATTATTCTTTAGAATGGGGACATCAAAATTTACTTTACGTAAATTTTTGGAATTTTTCCGATAAAGCTCATTTTTTAATGAATAGTGAAAATATTGTATTTTAATTCAAAACTATGTTTTAATATATTTTATTTATATGGTTATATTATATTTATAATTAGTTTTATAGTTTAATTAGAATATATTTTTACCATTTATTCCAATTTTGTTCATTGGAATTAATTTCACATTGAAATTGGACTTAAAAAAGTATCAATCTTTTGATAGTTATTGTTTCTTAAAACTGTTATTTGTTTTGATAACAGAAATTAATTTTAAAATTAATTAATTAAACTTAAATGTTTATAATTTGGTAAAATAGACATTATTTTTCAATTTGGAATATCAAATATAGCTTATGCTGATTTTTTGGTATTTTTTTGAAATACTTCAATTTTTGATGAATAGTGAAACCACTTATTAGTAGTTAAAAAACTGAATTTTTCATTAAAATGAAGTTTAACCAATTCTGTGAATTGAATTTCGAAAATTTGACATATATGGTTGTTATTATTTAGTAAAATGTGGTTCAATAAGATGCAAACAGTTTATGGTCAATAGTAACTTTTGACTTTTGTTTACCGTGGTTAAAGGTAAATAGGGTAAATCAAGGTAAAAAGAACATTATAGTAATTTTAAATTTCCTTAACACTTGTCCTAACCTTACTGGATGATTAATGTCCAACCATGGGCATCCTTGGGTCAATTTTGGGAACCCATGGATCCACTTATGAAAGATAATGACACTTTAGATTAATTAATGTAAAGTAAAGGTAAAATTGACATAAACAAAAATCGTTTAATAATTAATTTTTATATAGTGTTATATAAGTCATATTGTCAACTATAAATATTATTTAGAAAGATAAAAAGATTTCATACATGATAGTATTTGTTTTATGATTTTTAGACATCGAATAAATTAAATTATTCATGACACAATAATGATGCAGTATTTACCTCATTAATAAATGATTTAAAAAAATAAGATTATAATGATTAAAATATTATCCAAAACATGTCCTATTATGATTTGATGATTTTATTTCGAATATTATTCATCTTATCTTATATTTTAAGGATTTTTGGTCTTTTTTAAACTGAAGATATGTTTATAATCAAATAATGTTTTCACACTTTCTTAAAGAGCCCCTCCTCCCCCTTATAAAAGGAGACCATTTCTAATCAATTCCTCACACCTCTCAAGCATTTTGGATCATCGAAACTCTACACAATTAATCTCCCTACATCCCAATATTCCATCTGGAATCATTACATTAGGCATAAGGCACTTCAAGAAGTCATTTCATTAAAACCAAAGGGAGTTACCCAAATTAATGGTAATAGTTTCTCTTAAATTGTTTTATTTTATTTTACTTCTCCAACCCCTAAACACTTTTTAATCCGTTATTTTGTAATAACACCAATATCCTCAATATAATAGGATGTTTTTATGATAAGGATTCAAACTACACTTACACACACCAACATATAAGTGATGAAGAACATAATGTTTCTGTGGATGGAAAACTAATGCCTCACGAAATGATGATTGTTCAAATATCTCCAACCACCTATCATGCTGAAAATTATGATGGAACTATATTTTTATATGATATATATTATGTTTATGTTTTATTTATGCTTCTATAATTTCCATTTATTTAATGCATTTATGGTTTCCATTATGGGTAAACGTGATAATCTCATTAGAGGAAGTGCGGACTACCACCCCATCAAAGTGATATGACACGTTAATGCCATATGTGGGATGTATAAAATATAGAGTTAATGAAATTATATATGATATTATATATTAAATTATACTGTAATTATAATATACCTATGTATCATTATGTTTGAATTCCATTAAAATAAGAAATATAAATTAAAGTAGTGTTCATGCGTACGCACAGCTTACCGTCTCCATGAACGGAGCATTTCATTTCTTACCTCCAAATGTTATGTACTATTATAAATACATGTATATACTAGAAATATATGATATATATGATATCTAAATCATGAATATCATTCTAGATATAATGGACTATTAATCACATGGGCAACTTGTAAATATAAGGTGTTCATTTTTGACTCAAGTACCAAATATCGAAAAATGGACGTTATTAACTTAAATGATTACATAATTTTTATAACATGGTAATAAGTGATATAAAATTAATAATGAAATTGAAAAATGTGCTTATGAAAGTAGAAATTAAATTTAGTTTATTGTTCAGGAGATTAAATAACGATCGAGTCTAGTCGGGCACGAGGTAAGGGACTTCGTCTTAATCTTCATTCATTGAGGCATATTTAGTTTTATACATGACTTTATTTATATGGTGTATAAAACCCTTTGAATTTTCATTTCATTCAAAGGTAATATTTTTATACAAAGAGTTTTACTAAACAACAAAAAGGAATGATTTTTTAATGTAAGCAGTGACAACAACCTTTCCGACGCTACGAGTATTATTTGATCCTTGGATTCCTTAACAAGCCGTAATGTTTTTTAAAAAAATAAATACCATATAATATTTTTACATATTTTGGTATTGAAAATAAATTTGAGAATGGATTTATTATTTTAATACTTTGAAAGGATATTTTGTTATTGTAATGTGGAAATGTTATCTTTCCTTTATGCTTATGTTATGTGTTATGATCATGTTATGGTTCTTGGGCATTATTTATGTATATGGGTGGTTTTGTGATAAACCTAGGGTGGGTGAGCCCAAGATAGCTCTCCAATTCATTGGGTAATGTGATGGAGGTAAACGTGAATGTTTCTCCTAAGAGATTTATGCAATATACTATGATGGATATTCCAAAGTAACTCCCTATGTAACTGTGATAGCTACATTGTAAGTATGTTATGGATGCCAAAAGTTACCTCAATGATTTATTATTTCAATGTGTTATTCATAAACATTATGTTTTCATGAGTTAAGTAAAAGAGTTTATGTTTTTTATGTATTAATGAACAAATGTTTTCTTTCATTGTTTTATAACACTTACTGATCTTTTTATGCTCATCCCAAGTATTGAAATGTTTTCATAGGACTTAAAGATGAATAGGGTCAAGGATGGGATCAAGGAAAAGTCATGATATCTAAAACCTAGAACTAGACATGATTCTTTTTTCAAGAGTTTTTATTTTATGAAAAAAATGGAAACTGTTTATAAGTGCCTACTCTATAATCTTTTGAGATGTAATAGTTATGTCCTAATTCTCTAAAACTCTAAACCTGAAAATATCCTCAATGAGAATTATTCATTTAATTCAAGATTATGTAATGTTTAAGGTTTGGTCCTTATAGTTAGTATCAGAGGTTTGTTTAGATAACTTTAGGAGTTAGGGTATTGTTAAATTAATATCAATATAGTAATTTTTATTAATATTGAAATCATATAGCATTTATAGAGTACCATGTTGCTTCGTCTAAGATATGTCTTTGTTAAGAATGATTTTTCATAAAGGAAATAGAGTATATTATCTAGGAAGGCATACAGAGGAGAATGACCTTCCGAGACAGCAACCAGAGATGGTTGGAATCATAATAGAGAAGTTTACTGCAGTGATGCCTATGTTGAATCACGTGATAAATGTTAGTTGTGTTTATTGATGATATTTTGGTTTATTCTTAAAGTAAATATGACATGAAAGTCATTTAAGGGTTGTCTTTAAAACCATAAATGAAAAGAAACTGTTTGGGAAATTCAGAAAGAGTGGGTTTTGGTTACAACAAATTTCTTTCCATTGTCACATTGTTTCAAAAAATGGAAAAACGGTTGATCCTACAAAAAGAAAAGTTGTTGAATAATGGCCAAGGCACACAAATATAACAGAGATTCGTAGTTTTCTTAATTTGGAAGGTTATTACTAGAGGTTTGTTGAACGTTTTTCATGGTTATCTTGCCCAATGACTAAGTTAACTCGAAATGGTCTTAAGTTCATTTGGAAAAAAGAATTTGATGATTGTTTTCAGGAATTGAAAAGAAGATTGGTGAATGATATAGTTTTAGCACTGCCATCCAAAAATGGTGAGTATGTTATCTACATTGATGCTTCATTGAAAGGACTTGTATGTGTCCTGTAAGAACCCAGATCTTCGTTTCAGGTACGCCTTTCCTTTTTCTGGGGTTTTTGAGAAAAATGGAGTTTTCGGAAATTTTCGAAGTACACACCATGTACTTTATGAGTACATGCCATGTACTCTTTTCCCGCTCAAAGCCGTGTGATGGCCGTGTCCGGGCCATACACACGGTGTGTAGGGATGATGTGGAGGCAGATTTTAGCAGAGTACAGAAAAACCTAGTACACGTTGTGTACTCTAAAAGAACACGTCGTGTACTTTCTTTTTTTTCATTAAACGGACCGGGGTTGCACCTGACGCATAGAAAGGTCTTCTTCTAGGTTCTGTTCATCTGAGAGCACTGAGGATCTGCGAATCTTCGACGAGCCCCTGCCTCTCTGTCTGTTCTCTGATTCGAGTACCGTTGATTTCATTGGAATCACAGTGGTGAGTTCTCCCTTCTACTTGAGCCTTGTTTTCCAATTCCTCCTCTTTCTCAAGTTATCATGGTTTATGTGTTTCGGACATTTTTTCAGATCTACCACATTCTAAAGAGAATCTGTCGTCGTTGTTCACGTATATCGATCTCCTAGGATCGAGGTAGGTGGTTTGTGCCTTTCTGTATAAAGTCTTTGAATATTTTGTGCAATTTCGCCAATTCCCTTGAACTAGAATTGTTCATTTTCCTGTTTTCCCTTGATTGATTGCCTGCTTGCTTGATTTCTAGAGTAGAGGTTTACCACTGTGAATAGAGTAGTTTTTGTTATACTATGGATTGTTTGCGGTACTTGATTTTCCTGCTAGGTGTTATGCCAATAGTCATGCCTAGTTATAGGATAGTGGAATGGTTGTGCCGTTTTTCTATTGAGCCTTAGAATGATATCCAAGTAGTTCTTGAGGTTTACTTAGATGATACACATGCGCTATGCATGTTTATTTTATACAGGGCTGTGAGAACCTAGTGTAGTGGACCATAGGGAGAATGGACATAAGGGATTCTCTAGAGTGTCTTTAATTTAATGCGAGACCATAAGAGGAATTGACTTTTAGTGCTTCCTCAGAGAGTCTTTAGTTCCTCGACGCAGGCCACAGGGGGAATTGACGTTGAGTGCTTCCCTAGAGAGCCTCTAGTGTGATACGAGACTATAGGGGGAATTGACAGTGAGTGCTTCCCCAGAGAGTCTATTCTTTAGCTTAACTAGAGGGGTGAGACTGTGTGTTCCTCCCAGAGGGTTTCTAGTACCTGTAGGTTGAACCTTAGAGGATAGACTATGAGAACTACCCAGAGGTTACCTTTTTTGTTCTAATTTCTTGAGTCGTTGTTTCTTGTTTGTAGAATATATTCTAGAATCTGTGAATTGTTACAGCTGTGTATTATCTCGGTTACTGCTTACTGTTCACTGCTTACTGTACTTTACCTGCCATATATTCACTGACTGTTAGGCACAGATCTTTGGGTAGTTTTCTATTTGGAATTTTTCTCACACCTTATTTGGGTCATGATTTTGGGCCCAAAAAGATTATATTGTTACGGGTATAGATAAGGGAAACCCCCTTCTACTATAGGTTCTTGATTGCACTAGAGATGGAGAGCATGGGACTGAACCGAGGCTTGTGATGATGAGGAGTTTCTCATATTTTTTTATTTTGAACTTTGGTTTAGTATTGTATTCATCATTGTGACTTGTTTGGCTGTTTTCCTAGACACATATGTATCACGCATCATTTACAAATATTTCAGCTCCAGTTGTTTATTTATCAGTCTTCCGTTGTTTACTCTTGTATGGATGTCTACTATTTCCGCTATTGTTGTTATTTGTTTTCTCTTTCACTGTGTACTCTGCCAATGAGGGCATATTTTCCCCACTATCACACCCAAGGCCCTCGCTGCTAGTTGACAGCCTCTGGTGTTTGGAAAAATGCGCTTGAGGCCATGTGACCAACTGGGTACGGGGCACCTCTGGGTGGCTTCCGGAACCGGGACATTAAAAAGTGGTATCATAGGGTTTCTTTTCTCTTGAATTACTGTTTGGGGTCTTTATCCAGGGATAGGATGGATTCGGTACTTAGTATTAAGCTGTGCTTGGGAGTTGTTAAACTATGTATAGGGAAAATCCATTCTACCTCGTTAATTTCAGTTTGATGGTTTTGAGATTTTAAGGTTGATATGGTTTCACATAGAGTGATTCACATGCTTTGTGTTGTTATTGTCATGAATATTTCGGTTCTATATCTTTTGCAAACCGATGAGATGAGGGTATGACATATCATGCCTCATATAGGAACTTGTAGAAATTACATGCCACACACTCTTTCCATGCCATCTAGGGTGCATTAGCGATTTCATGCTGCTGTGATAGACTTTGTGTAGATTATGCATGTTGTTTTGATATATGATTGATAGAATCTTTACTACCTTGTTTTAGGATTCTTTGTATTCTAATTTTCTTAAATGAACGCCAAGTTTTGATTCTCGGGGAGTATGGGCCCTCACGAATCGGAATTTTGACACATCTTTGACTTGTTTTCTGTGTTTTCTGGGCTTCTGTGCAGTTTCTGAGCTACTGCCCAGAAAAACCCAGAATACACGGCGTGTAATTTTTTACTACATACTGTGTATTTTTTAGACCATGTCACTGACCGTGTGAGCAGGGACATGCTGTTGTAGAAATAACTTCAGGAACACGTCGTGTACGGTTGGTACATGCCATGTAGTTTGGAGCCGTGTACCCGGCCGTGTCACTAACAACACGGTCCAGGGAAGCACGAGTAGAAAACGTAGTGTTGTAAAGGAAAACTTCATGTTGTCTTGTACAGGTACCCAACCATGTCACGAACAACACGGGTCGGCGATACCTTCACATAGACACGCCGTGTTATTTTCAGAACACGTAGTGTAGTCTAGTTCAGGTACCCAGCCGTGTCACGAACAACACGGGATGGTGCAATTTCACCTATACACACCATGTTTGTTCGGAACATGCCATTTGAGTTCCATCCATGTATACAGCCATGTATTTAACAACACGGGATGCTGAAGCCTTTTCTAGTACACGTCGTGTTTGTTCAGAACACGCCATGTAGTCTCGGGTTAAGTCGGACTGTGTGGGTTAGCCGTGTAAAGAGACTCGGGTAGGGGAATAGTTTTCAAGTACACGCTGTATGTGGGGTCAACATGCCTTGTAGTTTGAGGTGTTACATGACCTTTAGGGTAGGGGTACATGCCCATGTTATTGGCTTAAGAAGACACGTCGTGTAGTTTTTATACATGTCGTGTAGTCGTGTTTTGTAAAATTGTGTGTTTTCCTTCCCCTGTTCCCGTTTTTTACTCTTGTGTTCTTTTTCTTTTTTAATTCTGATCTAAGGTGTGTTTTTGATCTTTCATAACTATGCCTCTGAGACGTCCTCTGGTTGTACGTCAGTCATTAGGTAGTGATTAGACGCCAGATATGGCTGATTAGGGACTTCCTGCCGATCCTCCAGTCGGGCCAGCCTTGGCACCAGTTGTCATACCAGTTGCAGGCGTTGATGCACAGTTCAAGGAAGGTTTTATGAGGTTGATTCAGACCTTTCAGGGAGCACATTTTCCTTCCATGAATATGGTAGACTTGACGCGGGTTTTCCAATAGCATCATCCTCCTACATTCTCGAGGGAAGGAGGACCACAGGCTGTAGAGTCATGGCTGGAAGCCTTGCTGAATATCTTCAAACATCTGGAGACACCTCCAGAGAGGCGGGTCAAGCTCGCTACCTACATGCTTCAAGACTCTGCCAAGAGTTGGTGGGATGTGATCTCACAGGCGGGTCATCAGCAGGTTATGACTTGGGAGGAGTTACAGTGTGTGTTCTACGACTACTTTTACCCGGAGACCCAGAGGGCTGATCGAGCCCGGGAGTTCATGAGTCTAGAGCAGGGTACTCTATCTGTTATTGAGAATTCCTCTCGTTTTACTACACTGTAGCGTTTCACACCCCTCTGGGGTGGATATGGGATGTTCTTGGCATGGAAGCTCAAGGATGGTCTCAGGAGGGAGATCCGCTTGCAAGTGAATCTCTTTCAGTTGACTTCCATCTCTTCCATCATCAACCAGGCACTGATTGCAGAGCACAATCTGAGAGACTCCGGAGATACAAGCCATGGCAATTTTGCTTCTAAAGCTAGGGTTCCTCCAGTCGATAGCAGGAAACGCTATAGGGAGTCTTCGCGCGTTGACCCGAGGAGGTGAGATACATCTTCTAGCAGCCATGTCATATGCTACCAGTGTGGTAGGAGTGGGAATATGAGGCCGCAGTGCTAGAGGGACCCAGTGGAGTGTCGATCCTGCAGCAAGATAGTTCACTTTCAGCGTTTCTGCCAGGTTTTCTCACCAGTTGCTGGTGACGGGGGTTCTTCCATGACTCCTCGTTCAGGAGCAGCACCAGCAGTCTCTCACCAATTGGGGAACTGGAGTTCTTACGGCTATTCGGGCCTAGGTGGAGGTCGAGGTCGTGGCAGTCAGTCACCAGTCCCTCAGCGCCAACAGGGAGGTTCATCACAGAGTGGTCACGCAGGGTCACAGGGTCGTAGAGCAGGCCAGAATTTTGCGGTAGAGCAGACCTATCAGGATCAGGATCCTGGACCCTCTACAGTTCGAGGTATGATTTTAGTAGCCTCAGTTTTATCTTCATCTCTTTTCGATGCTGGTGCGACTCATAGCTTTATCTCTATTTCCAGTGTGGAGAGCCTTGGGCTCTATGTCTTTTCATCTACCGACTCGTTGACACTAGACACACCTTTGGGGATGAGGACATCTAGTGTGTGCCAATGTATATAGTGCCCTCTCGAGGTTACAGGGTATCGTTTCTTATGGGATCTCTATGTCCTAGAGATGAAAGGCTATGATGTCATTCTCATGATGGACTGGTTGGTTCCCTTCCAAAAATCTGTCTACTGTTATCACCACAGAGTGAGTTTCTTTTCTCCATAGGGTGACTATTTTCTTCATAGAAGCGAATGGGATGTTCACGCAAGTCGAGCAGGACTCAAGCATCATGGGCTAGGAAGGGTAACAACCCAGATTTCTAGTCTTTATTTGGATGATCATGGGACTTCACAGTTGGACTTTCCTCCAATGGTGGATCATTTCAGGGACGTCTTTCCAGAGGAATTTTCGAGTTTTCCTCTGGATCATGAGGTAGACTTTTCTATTGAGCTCATTCCAAGAGCAGCACCGGTGTCTATTCCTCCTTATAGGATGGATACACCGGAGTTGCAGGAGCTCAAGAAGAAGTTGGTGGAGCTACAGGCTATGGGTTTCATCTGACCCAGTACTTCTCCTTGGGGTTCGCATGTCTTGTTTGTGAAGAAGGCATACGGTACCCTTCGGCGTTTTGTAGATTATCGGAAGCTAAACCAGTTGATGGTCAAGAACCGATATCCCTTTCCGAGGATCGATGACCTATTTTATCAGCTTCGAGGAGCCCGGGTGTTATCGAAAATCAACTTGAGGTCCGGTTATCATCAGCTGTGCATTAGACCATCAGATATACCTCTGAAAGCCTTCAGGAGCAGGTATGGTCTGTACCAGTATACATTCATGCCATTCGGTCTCACGAACATGCCTACAGTATTCATGGATCTGATGAACCGAGTGTTCCATCCTTACTTGGACTCCTTCATCGTGGTCTTCGTGGACGATATCTTGTTGTACTCTCAAACTCGACACGACCATGACACACATATTGAGATCATTTTGGGTACACTGAGAGAGCATTGGCTCTATGCTAAACTCTCGAAGTGCCACATTTGGATGGAACAAATTCACTTCTTGGGTCACGTCATCTCAGAGGAAGGAGTATCAGTGGACCCAGTGAAAGTGAGAGCTATAGTCTCCTGGGAGTAGCCAAAGAACATTTTTGAGGTTTAGAGTTTCCCAGGGCTCGCTTGATACTATAGACACTTCATTCAGGACTTCTCACACCTAGCATCACCATTGACAGGTCTGACCAAGAAGGGGGCGAAGTTCTTATGTTCATATTCTTGTGATTCAGCCTTTCAGGAGCTGAATGGAAGATTGACGTTGGCACTGATACTAGTCTTTCCAGATCCATGGAAGATCTATACTGTCTATTGTGATTCTTCAGGTATCGGACTAGGCATTTTTCTTATGCAGGGAGATGGAGTCATTGCGTACGGGTCTCAACAGTTGAGGCCACATGAGAGGAACTACCCTACGCATGATCTGGAGTTGGAAACTGTTGTCCATGCCTTACGCTGTTGTAGACACTATCTTCTGGGAGATCACTTTTTGGTCTTCACAGACCACAAGAGTCTCAATTATATCTTCACTCAGCGTGATCTAAATCTAAGGCAGTGTAGGTGGGTTGAGTATCATCAGTCTTTTGATTTTGATCTTGCCTATATGCCGGGAAAGGGCAGCAAAGTGGTAGATGCGTTGAGAAGGAGAACTTAGATTCAGGCAGTTCAGGAGGCCAACAGTGAGTGGAATCTTATGGCTCTGTTCTCTGAGATGCATCTGGAGGTGCACGATAGACAGGGACAGACGTTCCTATCTTTTGTAGTTGTTACCTCTACACTACTTGATCGGGTACAGATGAGTAAGCTATCAGACTCAGAAGGCTTATTCCCGCGGGAGAGTGTGTCAAGAGAGGATCCTCTTCCTGGATGGACAGTGGGAGAGGTTGAGATCTGGTGTTTCCAGGGATGTGTATGGGTGTCGGCAGACATACACGAGGAGATGATGTAGGGTTTTTCTTCCTCAGTTTGGGAAGTTCATCCCGGCACCACCAAGATGTATCAGGATCGTCATCTCCAGTACTGGTGGCCAGGTATAAAGAGGGATGTTACTGGTTTTCTCATGAGATTCTCTACATGTCAGCAGGTGAAGGTGGAGCATCAGTGACCAGCAGACCTTTTACAGCAGTTACCCATTTCAGAATGGAAGTGGAACGATGTTGCGATGGACTTCTTGACCGGGTTTCCGAGGTCACCACGGGGGAACAAAGCTATTTGGGTTGTCGTCGACAGGCTCACCAAGGTTTCTCACTTCTTACCGATCAAGGAGACCTTCAGTGTCGATGATCTGGTATGACTGTACATCCGAGAGATTGTACGTCTACATGGAGTTCCACACTCCATTGTTTCATACAGGGATGCGGTTATTACCTCTTGGTTCTGGCAGGGACTTCAAAAGGCTTTGGGTACTTAGGTACTTCTGAGTACAGCATACCATCCCCATACTGATGGCCAGTCCGAGCGCTTGATCCTGGTGCTTGAGGATATTCTCTGAGATTGCATCCTAGAAATTGGCGGTTCTTGGGAGAAGCATATCCCTATTTTAGAGTTCGCCTGCAAAAATAGTTTCCAGGTGACCATTCAAGTGACACCATATAAGGCTTTGTACGGTAGGCCATGCCGATCACCCTTATGCTAGCAAGAGGTAGGAGAGGCAGATTTTTTGGGACCTTTTCTCGTTCAGGAGACTTCAGAGCAGATAGACCTGATTCAGAAGAGGATGGATACAACACAGTCTCGGTAGAAGTCTAATGATGATTAGTGGAGATGACCTCCGGAGTTCGAGGTCGGGGATCAGGTTTTCCTGCGGGTCACACTGAGTTTGGGACATAAGAGGATTCGGAGGTAGGGTAAGCTTTCACTGCGGTACGTCAGGCCGTTTATGGTTTGGGAGAGAGTTGGGCCGATCGCCTATCGGTTGCAGCTACACCAAAGGTACCAGGCCATGCACGACGTCTTCCACGTCTCTCAGCTCTGACATTACATTTCAGACCCCTCTCATGTATTTCAGCTCGAGGAGGTTGAGCTCGAAGAGGATGCATCATTTGAGGAGCATCACATCCAGATTGTCGATCGCAGTACGAAGGTTCTCCATGGGCGGTCTGTCCCACTGGTACGGGTGCTATGGCAGCATGGGCGAGTACAGGATGAGACATAGGAGAGGGAGGCTAATGTACGATCGCAGTGGCCTGATTTGTTCGGGGTTTCTTCTTCTATGCCTCGCTAGGGAAATTCAGGGATGAATTTCTTTAAGGGGGAAGTTTATAATAACCCAGATCTTCATTTCAAGTATGACTTTCCTTTTTCTGGAGTTTTTGAGAAAAATGGAGTTTCTGTAAATTTTTTAAGTATACGCCATGTACTTTATGCATACATGACATGTTCTATTTTCCCGCTCAAAGCCGTGTGCTGGTCATGTCCAGGCCACACACACGGTGTGTAGGGATGATGTGCAGGCCGATTTTAGCAGAGTACGAAAAAACCTAGTATACGCCATGTACTCTAAAATTACATGTTGTGTACTTTACTTTTTTCATTAAACGGACTGGGGTCACGCCCGATGCAAATAAAAGTCTTATTCTAGGTTTTGTTCGTCTGAGAACATCGAGGATCCACGAATCTTCGACAAGACCCCTCCTCTCCATCTGTTCTCTGATTCGAGTACCGTTGATTGAATTGGAATCACAGCGGTGAGTTCTCCCTTCATCTTGAGCCTTGTTTTCCAATTCCTCCTATTTCTCCAGTTATCATGGTTTATGTGTTTTGGACGTTTTTTCAGATCTATGGAGTTCTAAGGAGAATCTTTCATTGTTGTTCACGTATATCGATCTCCTAGGATTGAGGTAGGTGGTTTGTGCCTTTCTGTAGAAAGTATTTGAATTTTTTTGTGCAATTTCACCAATTCACTTGAATGAGAATTGTGCATTTTCCTATTATTCCCATGATTGATTTCCGGCTTGCTTGATTACTATAGTAGAGGTTTACCTTTGTGAATAGAGTAGTTTTTGTTGTACTCTAGATTTTTTTTCGTACTTGCTTTGACTGTTAGGCGTTATGCCAGTTTCCATGCCTAGTTGTAGTATAGTGGAACTGTTGTGTTGTTTTGTAGCTGAGCCTTAGAATGATAGAGAATTATTTATTGAGGTTTACTTGGACGATACACAGGTGCTATGCATGTTTATTTCACACTAGGCTGCGAGAACCTAGTATAGTGGACCATAGGGAGAATGGACGTAAGGGCTTCTCCAGAGTTTCTTTAATTATGATGCGAGACCACATGAGGGAATTGATGTTGAGTGCTTCCTCAGAGAGTATTTATTTCCTCGAAGTGGGCCACAGGGGGAATTGACGTTGAGTGATTCCCTAGAGAGCCTTTAGTATGATACGAGGCTATAGGGGGAATTAACGGTGAGTGCTTCTCCAGAGAGTTTATTCTTCAGCTTAACCAGAGGGGTGAGACTGTGTGTGCCTCCCAAAGGGTTGCTAGTACTTTTAGGTTAAACCTTAGGGGTTGGACTATGAGAAATACCCAGAGGTTACCCTTTTTTTCTGCTTACTTGAGTAGCTATTTCTTGTTTGTAAAATATATGTTAGAATCTGTGGACTGTTAATACTGTGTATTATCTCATTTACTACTTACTGTTCACTGCTTACTGTACTTTACCTTCCATATATCCACTGACTGTTAGGCATATATCTTTGGGTGGTTATCTATTGGGACTTTGTCTCACACCCTATTTGGGTCATGATTTTGGTCCCAAACAGATTATATTATTGCAGATATAGATTAGGAAAAGTGCCCTTCTACTTCAGGTTCGTGATTGTACTGGAGTTGGAGAGCATGGGACCGAGCCGAGGCTTGCGATGCTGAGGATTTTCTCATCTGTTTTTCTTTTACACTTCGGTGTAGTATTGTATTCAGCATTGTGACTTGTTTGTCTGTTTTCCTAGACACATATGTATCACACATCAGTTACATATATTTCAGCTCCAGTTGTTTGTTTATCAGTCTTCTGCTGTTTACTATTGTATAGATGTCTATTGTTTCCTCTATTGTTGTTATTTGTTTTCTATTCCGTTGTGTACTCAGCCAATGAGGGCATAGTTTCCCCACTATCACACCCAAGGCCCTCACTGCTAGTCGGCAGCCTCTAGAGTTTGGGGAAATTTGCTTGAGGACATGTGACCAACCGGGTACGGGGCGCCTCTAGGTGGCTTTTGGAACCGGGATGTTACATGTTCTAAGGCAGATTGATCAGTTAATTGCTTATGCTTCACGTCAGTTGAAACCCCATGAGTTAAATTAACCTACACATGATTTGAAATTGGCTGCTCTTTTTTTTTCTTTAAAAATTTGGAGGCATCATTTGTATGGAGTGAAGTGTGAAATACATACTGATCACAAAAGATTAAAGTATATATTCACTAAAAAAGAATTGAATATGAGACAGAGGATATGGCTAGAACTAATCAAGGATTATGATTGCACGATCCATTACCATCCAGAAAAGTCAAATAAATTGGTTGATGCTTTGAGTCAAAAAAGTAATGATTCATTAACCATGCTTTGTTTGAAAAGAGATCCTTTGGGTTTTCATTTGAAGAATTATGGCATAGAATTTTTTGTTGTAAGAAATTATTCTGTTTTTTATCAGGTGTAAGTGATATCATCTCTATCAGATAGAATAAAGCGAGCACAGAAAGAAGATAGTGAGTTTCAGAAAAAGGTAGAGTTGGTTCAGAAGGGTAAGTTTCCTGAATTTAACATTTATAATGATTGTGTTTTGAGATTTGGAAAGATATTATGTGTACCTTGTGATTCAAAGTTGGAGAATGAGTTGTTATGTAAATCCCATAGTTCCACGTTTTCAGTTCATCCTGGTAGTACTAAGATGTACAAAGATCTTCTGGAGTATTTCTAGTGGGATGGAATGAAAAGAGATATTGATGATTTTACTGTGAAGTGTTTGACATGTCAGCAGGTTAAAGTAGAGAGGTAGTTACTGAACGGGATGCTTCAGCCTTTATCGGTTCTAGAGTAAAAATGGGAAAATATATCCATGTACTTTATTGTGGGATTACCGATGACATCGTGAGGTAATAATGCAATCTGGGTTATTGTTGATTGATTGACTAAATCTACTCATTTCCTTCCTATTCGAGATACTTTGTATCTAGATAAAGTTTCTCGGTTGTACGTTAAAGAGATAGTCAAGTTGCATGAAGTTCCCCTCTCCATTTATCTAATCATGATCCTAGGTTTACTTATAACTTTTGGAAAGGCCTTTAGAAGTCATTGGGTACTAAATTAAATTTTAGTACATCTTTTCATCCTCAATCAGATGGGAAGTTATAATGAAAAATTCAGACCTTGGAGGATATGCAACGTTCTTGTTCACAGGATTACCAGGGAAATTGGGACCAACATCTTTCATTGGTTGAATTTTTATATAATAATAGTTTTCATTCTAGTATAAATATGGCTCCATTTGAGGCATTATATGGAAATCATTTTTGAACTCTAGATTTTTGGGATGAATTAAGTGAAAGGAATTTTATGGGACAATAATTGGTAGAATAGATTGCAGAGAAAGTTCAGTTGATTCAGAATCACATGAGAACAGCTCAGAGTAGACAGAAAAGTTATGTAGATAACCAGAGTAAGGATCTTTCTTTTGAGGTAGGATATCATGTCTTTCTCAAAGTTTCTCCATGGAAAAGTGTGATGCATTTTGCTAAGAATGGAACGTTGATTCCGAGGTTCATTAGACCTTATGAAATTCTAGAAAAAGATGGATCAGTTGCATACAGAGTGGGTTTACCTCCATGTTTATCCAAGGTACACAATGTTTTTAAAGTTTCTATGTTGAGAAAGTATATGCCAGATCCATCTCATGTTTTGAGCCCAGAGGTAGTTCAGTTGGAAGAGAATCTCACTTATGAAGAACAACCAGTCCAGATTATTGACCGTAGAGAAAAAGTATTACGAAATAAGGTAATTCACAGGGTAAAGGTTTTGTAGAAAACCCATATGGTTGAAGAGGCAACATGGAAATCTGAAAATGCTATGAGGGATAAATACCCCCACTTATTTTGATAAGTAAAAAATTGTGAGGAGGCAATTCACAAAAGGGGGCAAGGATGTAACATCCCAGGTAAATGAAGAATAAAATATTTTTATATTTATTAATATTTGTGAATTAAATATTAATTTTACTTTAATACGGTTGCTATGTTCGATAGCATACCCGATATGCAACAACGGGTTTCTTTAAAATCTTACATTGCACACTAATAATATAATATTATTTTAAATGGTAGTTAAATCCTAGTAATTGTATTGAAGGGAATGAACAAAAATAACTACAATATGATTATACATGTTTGTTAAATGTATTTACATTTATCCAATAAATGTTAGAGGCTTAAAATGTGAATGATTCTAATTTTAAGAATAATTTACATTAAAAGGCCGATTTACCACCTTTTAATGGTGAACCATCTTTAAATATATTTTTGGTCACTTTAATACATTCTATATGACCAAATAAAATCCTTCTTTAGAATGGGGACATTAAAATTTACATTGTGTAAATTTTTGGAATTTTTCCGATAAAGTTCATTTTTAATGAATAGTGAAAATATTGTATGTTAATTCAAAACTATGTTTTAATATAATTTATTTATATGGTAATATTATCTTTTTAATTGGTTTTAAAGTGTAAATAGAATGTATTTTTACCATTTAATCCAATTTTGGTCATTGAAATTAATTTCACTTTGAAATTGGACATAAACAAGTATCAATCTTTTGATAGTTATTGTTTCTTAAAAACATGCTATTTGTTTTGATAATGGGAATTAATTTTAAATTAAATTAATTCCACTTAAATGTTTATAATTTGGTAAAATAGAAACCATTTTTGAATTCGGAATATCAAATATATCTTAGGCTTAATTTTTGGTATTTTTCTGAAAAACATCAATTTTTTATGAATAGTGAAACCACATAGTAGTAGTAAAAAAAACTAAATTTTTCATTAAAATGGAAATTTTCCAATTCTAAAAATTGAATTTCGAACATATGACATACTTGGGTGTTATTAGTTAGTAAAATTTGGTTCAATAAGATGAAAATAATTTTTGGTGAATAGTAACTTTTGACTCTTATTTACTGCGGTTAAAGGTAAATAGGGTAATTCAAGGTAAAAAGAATATTATAATAATTTATAATTACCTTAACACTTGTTGTAACATTATTATATGATTAATGGCCGAATATGGGCCTCCTTGGGTCAATTTTGGGACCCAATGGATCAACTTATGAATGATAATGACACTTTAGATTAATTAATTTAAAGTAAAGGAAAAATTGACATAAAACAAATCATTTAATAATTAATTTTTATATGGTGTTATATAAGTCATATTTTAGACTATAAATATTCTTTATAAAGCTAAAAATATTTACTACATGATAGAATTTTTTTTATAATTTTTAGACATCGAATAAATTAAATTATTCATGACACAATAATGATGCAGTATTTATCTCATTAATAAATTATTTAAATAAATAATATTATAATGATTAAAATGTTATCCAAAACATTTCCTATTATGATTGGATCATTTTATTTCAAATATTAGTAATCTTATCTTCTACTTTAATGATTTTTGGACCTTTTGAAACTGTAGATATGTTTATAATAAAATAATGTTTTCACACTTTTTTAAAGAGCCCCTCCTCCCCCTTATAAAAATAGACCATTTCTAACCAATTCATCATACCTCTCAAGCCTTTTGGCTCGTCCAAACTCTGCCCAATTAATCTCCCTACATCCATCTCTTCCACCTAGAGGCCTTACCTTAGGTAGAAGGCATTTCAAGAAGTCCTTTGGTTCAATCCAAAGGAAGTTACCCAAATTAAAGGTAACAGTTTATCTTAAATTGTTTTCTTTTATTTTACTTCTCCAACCCCTAAACCCATTTTATTACTTTCTTTTGTAACAACACCAGTATCCTCAATATACTAGTATTTTGTGATGAGAATTATTCTAACTACAATTACACACACCTCTATATAATGGATGAAGACCATAATATTTCTGTGGGTGGAAAACTAACGCCTCATGAAACGATGATTGTTCAAATATTTCCAACCATCTCTCATGGTGTCCATTATGATGGAACTATATTTATATGTGTTATATATTATGTTTATGCTTTCTTTATGCTTCTATAATTTCCATTTATATCATTACTTTATGGTTTCCATTATGGGTAAACGTGATAATCTCATTAGAGGAAATGTGGACTACCTCCCCCTCGAAGTGATATGACTCATTAATGTCATATGTGGGATGTATAAAGGATGGATTTAATGATATTATATATGATATTATATATTAAATTATACTGGAATTATAATATACCAGTGTATCATTATGTTTTAATTCCATTAAAATAATAAATAGAAATGAAAGTAGTGTTCATGCGTACGTACGGCTTACCGTCTCCATGAATGGTGCATTTCATTCTTACCTCAAAAATGTTATGTACTATTATAAATACATGTATATTCTGGATATACATGATATATATGATATCTAAATCATGAATACCATTCTATATATAATGTACTATTAACCACATGGACAACTTGTAAATATAAGGTGTTCATTTTTTAATCAAATACCAAATATCGACAAAATGGACGTTACTAACTTAAATAATTACATAATATTTATAACATGGTAATAATTTATATAAAATTATTAATAAACTTGAAAAATGTTCTTAATAAAGTAGAAATTAACTTTAGTTTATTATTCAGGAGATTAATGAACGGTCGATTCAAGTCGGACATGAGGTAAGGGACTTCATATCAATCTCCTTTCATTGAGGCATATTTAGTTTTATACACGAATTTATTTTATACAGTGTATAAACCCCTTTGAATTTTCATTTAATTCAAATGGAATCTTTTTATATGAAGCATTTTACTAAATGAAAAAAAGGAATGTTTTTTAAATATAAGTGGTGAAAACGACCTTTCTGTCTTCGCGAGTATTATTTGATCTTTGGCTTCCTAAACAGGCCGTAATGTTTTTAAAAGGAAAAATAAATACCATATACTCTTTTTACATATTTTGGTATTGAAATTTATTTTGAGAATGGATTTATTATTTTAAATACTTTTAAATGATATTATTTTATTTCAATGTGGAAATTTTATCTTTACTTTATGCTTATGTTATGTGTTATGGTAATGTTATGGTTCTTGGGAATTATTTATGTATACAGGTTGTTCCATGATAAACCTAGGGCGGGTGAGCCTGTGATAGCTCTCCAATGCATTGGGTAACGTGACATAGGTAAACTTGAATGTTTCTCCTAAGAGATTTAGGTAATATATTGTGATGGGTATTCAAAAGTAACTCCCTATGTAGCTGTGATAGCTACATTCTAAGTATGTTATGTATTCCACAAGTTACCTTAATGATTTATGATTTCTATTTGTTATTCATAAATCATATGTTTTCATGAGGTAAGTAAAAGAGTTTATGTTTTGTATGTATTAATGAAAAATTTTATTCTTTTATTGTTTTATAACCCTTACTGATCATTTTATGCTCATCCCATGTTTTGAAATGTTTTCAGAGGACTTAAAGATGAATAGGGTCAAGGATGGGATCAATGAAAATTCATGCTGTCTAAAACCTAGAACTAGACATGACTCTTTTTTTCAAGAGTTTTGATTTTATTAAAAAAATGGAAATTGTGTAGAAGTTTATACTATATAATCTATTGAGATGTAATAGTTATGTCCTAATTCTCTAAAACTCTAAACCTGAAAAGATCCCCAATAAGAATTATTCATTTAATTCAAGATTGTGTAATGTTTATGGCTGGGTCCTTATAAGCTAAATTAGGTTATGAGTAAAATACTTTCCTGTATATAACGGCGTTCTAGTCCACTATGTAGTGTAACAATGTTATGCTATTTCATGAATTAGAAAACATTTATAATTCAATAAGAATACAAATCCATTGGTTTCTAAGAAATCGATAAAATAATTAAAATATATACTTATCTCATTGGGATGTAATGAATGGGATAAATTTTTCTGGAATCTTATCATCTCTTAGGAGTTGTGAAAAAATAATGGTCATTGATTCAAAACACTAAGGGTGAAGAAGAAATATAAAACATGGAATTGAATAATTTTAAGGTACTCATCTTGGAAAAGTATTTTCCTCATGGTAAATGTGTAGATATTAAGAAAAAAATCTTGAATATAAGACATAATTAAGATGAAAACGTTAGTAAGTATGAATACAACATTACAAGGTTAGCAAGGAATGTTATGGACAATGTGTATCACCCTCGGTTTCAAGTAATTTCCCCATTATTTATGTATTTTATATATATAAAGTGTTAGGGTTATATTTTAGAGTGTCTATATGACTTTTAAAATATTTTTGGTACTTTTGGAGTTGAACAGTTTTATTGTAGTTAGTAGAAACGATGAAACTCCTGTAAGGAACTCTGTAAAATGATACATAGACTTTAGGGTAGGCTCATTTCCAGGAACATGGTTTTCCAAAACTATACAAAAACCTAGGAATAATTATTCAAAGTGTGATAGGGAGAAACATTGTTGGTGAATTTATTGTCCAATTGTGTGAACCAACCATGAAAATAGAGTTCGGGGGTTTTGGTTGGCACATGATTGGTGCACAGTTTTCCAAACCATGTGAACCAACCATCCACAATTAATTTTTAGATCCCAAAAAAGTGGTAATCACTTGGGATTACTAATTAACCACTCTTTTTTCTATATTTCTGCCCTAACTCAGTTTTTCCTCCTCTTAAAGGTTGTGGAGACATTCCCCTTCAATCTAGGAGTGATCTGTAGGAAAATATTTGTTTGTAGAAGGCAATATTACTCCGTAAGTCACCATTCTTGATGGTTTTCCATACATGTATTCCAATTACCTCCTTAAGATTCATATATATATTGTCTATTGAGGATGGATATATGATATTTTATTCTAATCATGTTAATATATGGTTTTATTGATGCTAGATAACAAGATCTAAGGAAAATGTTTCGAGATTCAACACGGTTTTGTTATAGAATTTGTGTCATTCTTAATTTCAACCATTTATTCTAAGGTGGGTGGATTCAGTCTTGACAATTATTATTATAAATTAAAGTATAAGTTTCAATTTTTTTTAATTGGTTTAAATTGACTGTGAAATTGGTTGTGAAATTGTTGTGAAATCATGGTATAAGCCTTCTATAGTGATGTTTTTTGTAAATTTAGAATTTTTGTGAAAAGTATTTTATTAAAGGATTTAAAAATATTTATTTTAAAGTAGTTGTATATTTAAATTCATGGAAAAAGGTGTGTTCAGAATAGATTTCAATAAAATAGTTTTTTTATTTAAATGGTTTTGTGTGATGGTTTTCTTATGGTTGGAATAATTGGTCAGTGTATGTTCATTTACATTGATGTAACCCTTTATAAGGGGTGTGTTCCACTAGGGAACTGGTATATGGTTACCTTCGGATGACTTCGTAGATTTATGGGAGACTACCCAGGATTATGGAACTATAACTTGGGAAACAAATGTGGATATGTGGATATATGGAATGAAATGTGTTTTCCCAAAATGGACGATTGAGAAATGGCTTTAAAGAGAAGTTTGTTTTCATTCCTTGAAAACTAATTTTTTGGAAATTTTTTTATATTCTGATAAAAATAGTTCAAAAGTATTTTATATAATTTTTTTTATAAATATACTAATATATTATATCCTTGTGGCATGAGTAGGGATTTAATTTGGGGAAAACCAACTGAGTTTCATTACTCATCACAACTTTGGAAATTTAGAGCTCCTATATAAATTTTTTTTGAGACATAATCAAAAGAAAATTATCTCATTTCAATAGTGATGAATCATTATAATTTGGGATATATTATGGAGGTTGATCTTGGAGAATATTGGGAGTTGTGGAGTTCGTTTCTTTAGATTCCTTGAGTCTTGTGGTTTTTTCTTATACTTTGTAATTTGATGTTTCTAGTCTTCCTCATGGATACTATAATATAGTTTGGTTTTTATATCAATTGCTATTAATTTTATTTGTATTAAAATTTTATCATTCATAATCTAGTGGTTTTGGTTATGGTATTCTTGGATGTGGTAGTTTTATTTTGAAATGTAAAATCATCCCCCATATATTAATGAATCCCTTAGTATTTATTTTTATACATAGCATCTTAGGAAGTCTCTTAAAGCCATGTAACAATTCTGACTCCTCTCAAGCTAGTGAGAAGTGTGGGAATGTTACAAGGGGTATCATTCTTGGTTGATCCATATATCTTTTTGGGAAAAATGGTATCAGTTTTTTTATCCTTGGGTACCAGTTGTGTCAGTCTTAGAGTAAGTAATTCATTCTATTTTAGAACTTGAGTTGGGATGGGAGAAAAATCTAGGATCTTTGGATCATTAAATATTAAAAATAAAAAGGTGTACGTAAACTATTTATGTCTTGCTTCATGTTACCAGATATTTGGGAAAAAAGTGTTTTGGAGACACTTACAACAGTTGTAATATCAGTGTCATGGGTTTAGGCATTAAGAAGATCATGACATGAATTATATAAATGAATTTCCACTAGGGTTTCAAACTTTATTTGGATTAATAATTTATGATTTGGTGAAAACATGTTGATTTTTAAAAAAATGTTGAAATTTTTTTCAAATGAAAGATTTTGAAAGTGGAATGGTTGTGGTATTTTTTAAATGGTTTGATTTTCAAAAGAATGGTGGAATTTTTCAAAATTGGTGAACATGGAAAATTTTGAGTTTTGGAATATAATTTTTTGATATATGATGTGGTAGAATTTTAATTTTTAAGTCTCTAGTTTCTAGCGATTGATACTTATAGATTTTTTTTTTGGTTATATAAAATGGAACTCAGTAGGTATAAAGACCTAGGCTGAATGTACATAGATATTACATAATTTTAGATGAATATTTAGAACATTAATAAATACATTCTTAAGGACCATAATATTTTAGTGTCTTTGGAAACATAGAAACTTAATCTTCTTACTCGGGGAAAAATATATAACATATACCTTAAACATATTCCCCATTAGAACAAATATTTAAAAATATTATTTATAACATGGAGAAATGAACTACCATAAATAATTGAGATCATATGCTCAGTAAGGGTAAAAAAAGGGACATATGTAATCATAACATTAGCATAAGGGTATGAGAACATAATCTTATCATTAAAAGATCATATCGTTCATATCAATAATTATAATCAATAGTCATGGAATAAATATTTGAAGTTAATAAGACATGATTCATAAGTGTGATAAATCATTATAAATAAATCATGAACCATAATATCATGTCATATAAGTCTGGAACCATTTTAACCATAGAAAACCATTTCATGTGTCATGGTTAACTATCAAGACTATCAACATCGTGGATCAGGACACACCAGTTTCCCCTTTTGTATTAGGACACATCTTCTTCCATAGTGGATAAGGGAACACCTATTTCCCATAGTGGATAAGGACTCGCCTATTTCCCATAGTGGATCTGGACACACCGTTCTCCCATTTTGGATCAACACGCACTTGTTTCCCATTTTTGGATCAGGAACGCCTTTTTCCCATTATCAATCATGTCTGTCAAATTGATTCCAATCATTATATTATGATACATAAATCATTACGCATTGCATTGGAGGGATATATATGTCCCACCCATCCCAGAATAAAATCATACATACATTTCCCATTTGATAATAAAACTTGTATCATATCATGACACATAAAAAGTGATGAGTTTTGTAAACATCATATCATAACCCCTAAAATGAAATGGGTATCATAAAAATTTAATAATATCATTTCATATGTAAAATAGGTAGGTATCATAATCATTTAATCAAATAATAGAACATAAAAAAGTGGGTTACCAATGCATATAACTTGTGGAAAGGAAATGGGTTTCAATAATATTACTACATCAAAATAAAAACAATTCAAGAAATTATAAAAATTATATTCATGGATCATATCCCAAGTAAATAATAAAACATAAAAATGCATTCTACATTATATGGAGAAGGATTTATAAAGATAATATAGAACATTTCTTATTAAAAATATTCTTTCTTTAAAAATACTTTTTATAAAACCATTTCAAAAATCCTTTTAATATAAATAATGTTTTAAAATTTTATTTAAAACATTTATTGAACAAAATATATATTTCTCTTTAAAAACCCTATAAATAATTTTTAAAACCATTATATTTTAAAATATCTTTTAAATCTTATAAAAGAATACTAAAAATAATTTGAAATCTTTTATATTTGAAAACACCTTGAAAACTAATACAAAAATTTTGAAAATAATCTAAAAACATTCTCATTTGAAAATATTTTTGAAAATATAAAAAAAAGTATTGAATTTTTTTTTTGTAATCTCTTTTCAAGAAAATGTATTTGAAAACATATAGAGAAATTTGGAAATCATTTAAATAATTTTCTTTGAAAATATCCTTTTTAAAACATATAAAAAAATATTTGAAATTTTTTTAAAACACATTCTAAACTAAAATATTTTTGGAAAACATTTTCTTTAGAAACACTTTAAAATCAATAAATTCATAGAATAATAAGAAAAATATTTTTCTTTAAGAATAAATTTGTAATCATATAAATGATTATTCAATGAAATGATGGTCATGATGGAGGGTAATTCCATACGTTTCAAAGATTCATTTTTTCCATTAAAAATGTTTACAAAAATGCCTAGATCGGAAAACAAAAAAATATTCCTTTTAAAAAAATTTAAAATCTATAAAATGGTTATAAATATCTTTTAAAAATAATATGATAATGGTAAAATATTTTTGAAATCATTTCTAGAAAACACGATTTTGATAGAACATGGATTTCTGACCAAAAGGATAAATAATGTTGAGATTTCATAAAACATTTTTTTAATTATATTATATACCAAAGAGTGTAAAATGGTACCATTAATTGGTTATAACATTAATAAAGTGAGTATAATAAATTTCATGGGATTTTTTATTAGATGTATTATACTATTTCATTAATGGTTGCATAATCATAAAAAAAATCCTGATAATCGTGGAGATTGTGGAAATAAATATTTGACACATTCATAACATTAAATCATGAGACTGAAGAGAAAATAACATTAAATGTAGTTTATAGTATCATTAAAATAATAATATTCATGATATAATGTAACACTACTTGGATTTACAAATAAAATTAATAGAAAATGTGATGGACAAAACATTGTGTCTCTGGAAAACAACACTTTGTTATTATAATTATCTAAGAAATATCATCATAACCTAGTCATGTAACTTAATATTTCCATCTTTGTGAATTGAATTTTTAAAAATAAATATCCATGGTTGTGTTCATTAAGTTATTTAGAGTCTGATACGATCAACATATTTTTTGGTGAATAGTAACTTACCCTTATGAATAGTAAGGTTACCCTTATGAATAGTAATCTACCCCTATGAATAGGAATATGACCCTTATGAATAGTAACTTAAAAAATGATAGTATAAAAAAATTATGGACATTATAATTGAAATAGAATATTTTCAAAATTTATAATTAAGTATAGGTATTTTTGCGATTAATAAATATTTAGTTACAATATTATAGTTAATAACTTTATTTAAAAGAATATTAATTTTCGTAAAATGTATTCCAAAATAAATATTTAGTTTTCCTATGATTTTAGAATAATTTCATGAGACCTTAGTTATTTTATAGGATGTTTTAAAATTATTTTTAATTTTGACACTATTTTTCAAGTAAATGATGATTTTAATTCAAAATTAAATTTATAATATTTAGAAAATTATTTTTGAAAAAATGGTGTTCAATTTTAGTTCTACTTATCTAAAAATGGTTAGGGTGAATTTTTGAGTTCTTCTGAAATACTTGCTTTTTCTGAATAGTGAAATTCCATAATTTATAAAATATGGTAAATAAAAAAATTTATGCATCATGAATGAGTCGTGGGTGAATTAAATGGCCATTGGTTTGAACTTACATGCACTTATTCATATTTTTAGTCACAATAATCAATAACATTCATACTTTTGAGCCAAAATAATAAAATAATGGAAAACCCCTCCTCTCCTCCAATATAAAGACCACCACTCGCTCCCTCTTCTCCCCACTCTTCTAAGCCTTGATACTTCTCATTGTTCTTCAATAATACTCTTACCTAGTCTCTCTCCTACTTTTAGTAGATCTTGGTCTTACCAAAAGACCAAAACCCATTCCCTTAATGAGGTTCTCAAGGAGGATATTTCTAGAGGTAAACCATTGTCCGTTTTCTTTTAATTTCATTTTCAATTTGTTTTATTTTATTATATTCTCCTCACCTCCCCTATAAAAATGATCATGATATCTATATTATCACCTATATATTGGAATTATATCATGTTAATGGAATATTAATCATCATTATTCTTAATCTCTCTATCCTTTATTTTAAAATTTTAATAAATCACAGGGAGGTGTCTATTTACAACATTTCTGGACGACGAAACTTAGTTCTTCCATTTATCTTTCATGTTTGGTCATTAAACCATTTTTATAGTTAAAAAAATATAATATATTTATTATCACATATTTAATGTTTTGGAACCAGTAAATATACATAATATTAATTCATATGACAAAACTAGTTCCTAGTAATCAAAATACCGCCAAAATAATCTAAATGATTGTCATTAATAATTTATCTAATAATTATTCATGATAACATGTAACCAAATAATATATATTATCATTTACACATATTTATTTTCATTAATAATATATAAATTTAATTCTATATAATTATATCCATTCCACTTCAACTTCCATTCTCATATACAAGTATATCAATCGTGAAAACCAAGGAAACGAACACTCTCGGGCGATAAATGTTTATCTTATAACTCATCCAAAAGGCCAAAAATAAACATAATAAAATTATACTAAATAAACTAAATGTATGGAAGGTTCTAAAATAATTAAATATTGGATTTTATTTTATTATCTATCACGTTGAGGTCAAGTGCATAACACGTTCGGACCTAAGGTAAGGGTTTCCACATCTTAGTTCCACTTTTGTAAGATATTTCTTATTCACCGCTTTTTATTATGTATGGTGTATTTATACAACCCATTTATGTACCATATCATGAACCTATTTATCTTCATGGTATTTAATGAACCATTTTATTATTATTAATATTTGGTCACATGATTCAATTGGTTACAATGTGGTAAGGGTTTTCTACCTGAAGCTCCATTTTCACTCAGGTTACTCTTATTCTCTAAATACCTCAATGAAATTATTATTTATTATTATTTAATCCCTATAAATTCTCTGTTAATTTTATATATATGTGTACTGGTCATAATCCTTCTTTATTAAATGGGTATTTCCATGTTTTAAATGTATCTTTTAAAAATTATCCCTGATAAACTAGCCCATTTAAAAGGAACTTATCAAATTCTTACCTATTTTCAAATGCAATCAATAATCTGTTTTAATAAACCATTATTGTTTTTAAAATTTATTATTTTTTCATGAAAAAAATTCATTAATTATTTTCTATTTTTATGAAAAGGTTTTTCCAAAAGAACTCTTGTTTTTTAAATAAAAGAGTATATCTATCAAGAATTACATAATGATTTTATAAGAATATTTCATATGTTTCAACATTCTTGTTGATATATATGTTTAATTGGGATAAATATTACGGGATATCATCTACCATGATTTATTGAATGGTTTATGATTTGTTTGACTGTAGATGTTCTATATTCAAACCATTCACCATATTACTTCGAATGGTCAGTGTTATGTTTATGGATTGGGGAAAGTGACTTACATTTCATATGTTATTTTTAATATGAATGTATATGTTGTTTATGTTTCACCCCTTCCATATGAGGAATGAATTGGACTTTGTAAGTGAATAGTGGGGACTGTTATTACCCCTCGGTGCATAATTAGGTCTCATTAGAAAAATTGGATATGCTTTTGACCGAGGCCTTTCCCATTTAACAGATTATTGGCATGAAGACTTGATAATAATATATTATTATCTTTTATCCATGACAATAATAGATTATAGCATTAATCCTTTAGAGATTATCAGTATAAATCCTTGAAGTTATGTTTTAGATATCCATTTTTATTCATTTCTCTCATTATTAAACTACTAATTGATAGTCCATGTGATTATTCGACTAGTATAATATCCATGGTTGTTATATTATGACAGGATTCATAAAGATTTTATTCATACCATATTATGCTCATGTATTTGTTTAAAGTCATGTGTTTTTATCTTCTCACTATGCCAAGTGTTTATGTTTATGACTACTTCCACTGTATTACATACCCTTATTGGGAATCTTATCTCGCCCTTTTATTATGTTTTATTTCCCCCAAGTTGCGAATATGGACTTTATGAATGAATTGTAGGGATAATCTAGGACTTATTGATATGTCCCACGAAAATGACATATTTTTTCCATTCAAGTTTTAATGTAGAAATTATATATGTATCTAGTTTTCCAAAACTAATAGACTATTAATTCCTTCATGATTTGATTCCATGTAATCATACCAATGTAATTGAATAATTCACCAGATCAGGGCTTCTGGGGTTAGGGAATTATAGTTGGTGTCATAGGAAGTTTAGTAGAAAACATAGAAACTAGATTTAGAAAAGGTATATTAGGGAATAAAACCCTAAGGTATATATTGAGCATAATCATACAATAATATCCTAGCATTTTGTTATCGAAGAGATTATATGGGTATTCCGATAAAATGAAACTCTATATATATATACTACAAGTGGGTGTGGTTCTGAAATAGATGTACCTACAAGTAACAACTCTAACAAGGTATTTTGTGCTTGACCCAAGGTAACCTGGTACAGAACAATGGGCCATATAGTGCACCTAGTTCGACACTTCTAGGTGATATGCTTAGGATAATTTATATTTTATCTAAAATCCATTGTGAAGGATTTAGAAGTAAATTTTTTTATCAAAGAAACCATGTTTATGATTGAGATATTATCTATGCATATTATTCCAATTTATGATAAGTATTTTTCAGGTTGATATTATACATTATGATTCATAACCTAATCTAATGTATTCCATTATTAAGAAATGGCATCCAGTGGATGAAATGGAAACCACATGAACATGGGTATCCCATTTAGGGATTTCCTTCGTATATAAGATAATTATGTTGGTTCTGGTGCTGCTACTGGTGTTGAGAAACTTATAACTATACTGGGACAGCTGAATCAGGTAATGAAAAAAAACATTACCCATATGGAGCATCCAATTCCACAACATGGAGGATAAATGTTATACCACTTCATACGATAACAACCACCATCATTCAATGGGACTACAAAACCATGTATAGAAAAATGGATAAGTTCCATTGAGAATATATTTCTAGATTTTGGATGTAATGAATGAGAGAAGGTTATCATGGTAGTATATCATCTCTCATTAGATGCATATCAATAGTGGTCATTAATTCAAAACTCAAAGGAGAATGAATATATTATAAATATGGAGTAGATAGATTTCAAGGAAATGTTCTTGGAGAAATAATTCCCTCTCAAACAAAGAGCAGATATGTGGAGGAAATTATTAAATATCAGATAGAAATAGGATGAGAATGTTTTTATGTATGAAGTTAACATTACATGGATAAAAAGGAATTCAATATACTACAAATGTTATATAAGGTTTAAGATTTATTATTTCTTTGATAGACTTAGGCCAATTATATGAAGGGAACAAGTCTCCGAAACATTATCATTATAAGAAGATATAGTATATTTCAATATCAAGATATAGAAATAATTGTTTAATCCTTCTGGTTTTGATTTTAAAAATGAGAAAAGGAGGAAAATGGAGAAAAATATGGATAATGGGAAGAAAGGGATCATGGATTTTTCAACATGTGATACTTGTGGAAGGAATAACCTTGGTATATTCTTAAAAGGAAAAGGAGGTTGCTTCATGGGTGGAGAAAAATGCTACCATGCTCAGGATTTATAGGGAAAGAAAAGAATTTCTAATTTCCAATGATTCAAATATATGGATATGGGGAACTATGAAAATAAATTCCCTAAACACCAGGGTAATATAACCCCAAAGAAGAAAACGGATAAGGGACAATCTTATGATGTTAATACAGTTGAAGATGAATAATTAATGTATTGGATTTTTTTGAGGATTTATGGATTATGTTATTCTATAGTACATCATTAAGGTATTAGAAGAATGTCTATTTTATAAATATTTAAAGGTTATCAAGGTGTTCAAGTGTTTTGTATTAGAGACAAATTATGTTGTTTGGGGGAAAATATGATGTTAAGTGACCTTTATTCTAAATATTTGGACTTTAAATTTTTTGATAAACATAATTTACATGAGCCCTAAGACTAACTATTTAGGGAATGGATTAAGACTAAATTATGATTTTTGATAAACTGTTCTAAACGTTTTGGTTTTAGTAAGCATTTAAAGGCCAAGGGAATGACTTACAGATCTTATGATCAAAGTTCTTCATTTATAAAAATTGGTCTTAAATATCAATATTTTGGTTTAAGAAGTGAAGTAGAGATAGATCTAATCACTACCAAAGGTTGATATTATAACATCAATATTGTTTAATATCTGAAGTGCTTCTAGGGATATAAAAAGAAATCCTCAACTCTAGGAATATCATTTTAGAACAAAAAAATCATCCATTTAATTTTCTATTTAAGAAATCAATGGTCTCTTAACAGATCATAGATTTATGTCTTTATGATGTTTAACTTTCTAATGAACATATTCTCAATCACTCTCCATTATAATTTAGTGGTTACATTTCTTTTCCATGTCTATGTTTTCACTTTATGCTAATGTTATATTGTTAGAAGGCCTAATTTTGTGGTGACCTTCAAATTTTTACATTCCCACTTTTTAAAGGGATGATTTATTAACCGCATTTTTAATTTGGGTATCCTAGAAAAAAATTCAAGTGTCCAACTTTAAATTTAAAAGCTAAAATTGTAAGGATGCAATTTATTTAAGGAGGAAAGAATGTTACACCCCAAGGATTTACAAATAAATTAAATATGAAATGTGATACACACAACATTGAGTCTCTACGAAAAAAACTTTATTATTATAATTATCTAAGAATGATATTTATAACCTCTCCATGAAACTTAATTTTCCCACCTCTATGAATTTAATTTCAAAAAATTGAAAGACATGGTTGTGTTCAATAAGATATTTAGAGTCTGATAGGATCAAATTAATTATTGTTTAATAGTAACATACATTATGAAGAGTAATATTAACCTTATGAATAGTAATGTACCCTTATGAATAGTAATATGACAAATATGAATAGTAAACTCACCCATGAAAGTATAAATAAAATTTAGGAACCTTATAAATAAAATATAATATTTTAAAAATTAATAATTAATTGTTGGTATTTTTATGAGTAATAAATATTAAATTAAAATTTTGTAGTTAATAAATTTATTTAAAATAAACCTAATTTTCATAAAATTTATTTTTTTAATTTGGTATTTTGTTTTTCTATGATTTTAGAATAATTTAGTGAGACCTTAGTTAATTCTCATGGTGTTATAAAATCATTATTAATTTTAAGCATATATTTTTAGAGTAAATGATGATTTAAATTAAAAAGTAAATTTATCATATTTAGAAAAAAAATCAATAAAATGGAGTTAAATTTTTAATTATACACATCAATAATTGGTTAGGGTGAATTTTTTTTTTTCTGAATTACTTAAATTTTTTGTCAGTAGTCAAATTCAATAATTTATGAAATATGATAAATAAATAAATTTATCAATCATGATAGAGTCGTGGATGATGTAAATGGCCATTTGTTCGAACTCACATGCACATAATACTGTTTGTATTAACAATAATCTAACTATTCATAGTATCAAAAAATAAGAATTAAATAATGATAAAAATAATTGAAAAACCCTCCTCTCCTCCACTAAAAAACCACCCCTCACTCCCTCTTCTCCTCACTCCTCTAAGACATGAAACTTTTCAATGTTCTACTGATGTACTATTTAATAGTATTTAACCACTTCTATTATTTCTTGGTCTTGCCAAAAGACAAAAACTTCTTCCCTTAAGGAGGTCCTCAAGGAGGATATTGCAAGGCATAAACCCTCTTCCCTTTTCTTTTTATTTTCAATTTTCTTTATTTTCATATCCTCTCCTCACCTCCTCTATCCAAATTATAATGATAACTATAGTATCAACTATATACGGTTATGATATCATTTTAATGTAATATTCATCACTGATATACTTACTCTCTCTCTCTCTCTCTCTTATTTTAAAAATGAAATCATAGTCCAAGAGGTACTGATTTACAACCTTTTTGGACTACGAACCTATGTTCATCTATTTCTCCTTCAATTCTGGTCATGAAACCATTTTTATGGTTTATAAAAAATTTAATATGTTTATTATAACCTATTTATTATTTTTTAACCACTATATATACATAATATTAATTCATATAACAAAAAAAGATTGTAATAATTGAATTGCGGCCAAAATAATCTAAATGATTGTCATTGTTGTTTCATCCACTTATTCATCCTCATAACATATAAAAAATAATATATATATAAATATTTACACTTCTTTATTTTTTTAATAATATATAAATTCAATTCTGGATAATTATATCCATTCCACATGAACTTCTACACTCTTATAGAAGTATATCGATTGTGAAACCCAAGTAAATGAACACTCTCGAATGATAAGTTTGTATCATATAACTCATCTGAAAAGCCATAAATGAACCTAATAAAATTATAATAAATAAAATAAACATACATAAGGTTATTAATTAATTTACTAATGGATTTGATTTTATTATCTAGTACATTAAGGTATTGTTCTGAACATGTTCAGACATAAGCAAAGGCTTTCCTCATCTCACTTCCACTTTTGTGAGATATTCCTTATTCACCACTATTTATTGTGTATGGTGTATTTATATTTTCCATATATGTAAAATATAATTAGTATATTTATTTTAATTTTATTTAATTAATCATTTTATGATTTCTAATATTGGTTCATATGATTTGATTGATTACAATGTGGTAAGAGTGTTCTACCTGAACTTCCATTTTCATTCAGGTTTCTCTTATTCTCTACATACCTCAACGAAATTATTATATATTATTATTTACTCATCAAAAATTTTTATTCTATGTTATATATATGTGTACAAATCATAACCCTTCATTATTTAATGGGGTGTTTAATGTTTTAAAATAATCCTTTATAAAATATTCTCAAAATACAAGCCTATTTCTAAGAAACTTTTCAAATTCTTACGTATTTTCAAATGCAATCAATAATATGTCTTAACACACCATTCTTTTTATAAAATCAATCATTCTATTATGAAAAAACTACCTTAATTTAATTTTGGTTTTTGCAAATATATTTTCAAAATAATTTTTCTTTTCAATGTAAATTTTTTTTTTATCAAGAATTACACGATGATTTTATAATAATATTTACATCTATTTCCACAGTATTTTTGATTCATATGTTTAATTTGGATAAAAAAATTATTATATAATATATCATTTTTTATTGAATTTATTATTATTAGTTTGACTATGGATGTGTTATCTTGAAACCATTCACCATATTACTTCAAATGGTTTGTTTATGTTTGCTGATTGGGAAAGGTGACTTACATCTCATATTATTAGTTTTGATATAAATGTCTATGTTTTTTATGTTTCACCCTTTTCATATGATATATTCATCGGACTTAGTAAGTGATATTTGGGGACCAATATATCCCCTTGGTGCATCAGAAGGTCTCATGAGACAAACAATATATGGTTTTGTCCACGACCTTACCTATTTAATAGATTCTTGGCATGAAGCCTTGGAAAAAATAGATTCTTGGCTTTTAGATGTGGAAATAATATATTTTTTCCAAAACCCTTGTTTTATTCTAGGAATAATGCCTTGAAGGTATGTTTTAGATATCCATCATTATGAATTTCCCTCATTATGAAACTTGTATTTGATAGTCCATGTGATTATTCGACTAGTATAATATTCATGGTTATGATTTATTATGATATGATTCATTAAGAATTACTTCCATATTATAATCAAGTATATATTTAAGGGGATCTGTTTTTTACTTATTAATATGCTTAGTGTTTATGGTTATTATTACATCTGATGTATTACTTACCCTTACTAAGCATCTGAGGTCACCAATTTCTTTAATTTTTCCCCCTAGGTTGTGAAGATGAATATTATGAATTACGTGTAGGGATAATCTACGATTTCTGGATCTTTATCATGGAAATTCTATATTTTTTCTTTTAAAAGATATAATGTTAAACTTATGTATATATCTATTTTTCAAAAACTAATATACTATCCATTTATTTGGGATTTGATTCATTGTAATCATACAAATGTAATAAAATAAGTCGCCGGCTATGGGCTTCTATGGTCAGGGCATTACAGTTGGTATTAGAGGAAGTTTAGTAGAAAACATGGAAACTAGATTTTGATAACATTGATTAGGGATCAAAACCCTAAGGTATATTTTGAGGATAATAATACAATAATATACTATAATTTTGGTAAAGATGATATTATGTGGGTCTTCCTAGAAAATACATAACTTTATGGATACTACAAGTGGATGTGGTTATATCGCATGTATACCAAGGAGTAACAAATCCAAAAAGGTGTTTCAGGTGTGACCCAGGGTAACCTGGTATAAGAAAATGGGCATTACTTTGTACCTATTTTGAAACTCCCAGGGGATATTCTTAGGATAATTCATTTTTTTAATAGAAATTATGTTGAGTTTAAAAGTAAATGTTTTCCTCAAAGAAACCATGTTTATGATTATGAGATTAGCAATGAATATGATTTCAATTTATGATAAGTATTTTTCTAGTTGAGAATATACATTATGATTCATAACCTAATCTATTATGTTTTACAATTTAGAAGTAGTTCATAGTAGAAGGAATGGAAATCACATGAACGAATGTATCCCATTTACGTAATTCCCTCATATGCAAGATAAATTTGTTGGTTCTAGAGCTGCGACTTGTGCTGAGAAACACAAATATATAATGGGACACCTAACCTAATTTATTAACAAAAACCTTGCCAACATATATCATATTGATCCACAACGTGGAGGAGTGATGTTAGGTCACTTCATGTGGCAACAACCTTCAAAATTCAATAGGACTACCAACCCATTTGTAGTAAAAAATAGATAATTTCCTTAGAGAATATATTTATAGCTTTGGGATGTAATGAAAAGGAGAATGTTATCATGGTAGTATACCTTCTCTCAGGAGATACAGATCAGTATTGGCCATTAATTCAAAACCCAAAGGAGGAGGAATAAATTGAAAATATGTAATTCATGTACTTTAAGGAACATTTCATATAGAAATATTTCCCTCACGAATAGAGAAAATATATGGATATACAATTCTTAAGTCTAAGACAGAAATAGGATGAAAATGTTTCTATGTATGAAGCAAACAGTGAAAGGTTATCTAGGCATTCCATATACTAAATAATTAATCAAAGGTGAAATATTAATCATTCCATTGATGCCTTAATCCTATTATAATAAGCGAACTAGTCTACCAAATATTCTTATCATTTGATGATATATTATCATACGGTATCCAGATAGAGAAAGAATTTTCTAAGTCTTGTGGTTTTGAGGGTAACCAAGTGAAAAAGTGGACGGTGAGAAAAATATTGATAATGGGAAGAAGGGAGAGATATATTTTTCCCACATGTGATACTTGTGGAAGGAAACATCTTGGTACATGCTTAAAAGTAAAATGAGTTTTCTTCAAGTGTGGAGAAAAAGGCCACCATTATCAGGATTTCAAGGGAAATAAAATATTTTCTAATGTCTAATGCTTCAAATATAAGGATACGGGGCACTATAAAATCAATACCCAAAATGATAAGAGAATATACCTCAAAAAATAAAAGGGTTCATGGCCAAGATTATGTTGTTACTACAGTCAAAGAGGAATAATTAAAGTAATTATCTTTTATATTCATGAATTATTTTTTACTGCATTACATCATTATGTTTTTAAAATCATGCATGTTTTTAAGGATTAAAGGTGATAAAGGTATTCAAATGTTTTTTATAAGAGATATGTTATGTTGTTTTGGGAGAAAATATAATGGTAAGTGAACTTTCTTATATATATTTGGTCTTTAAATTTTTTGATATATATAATTTTGATGAGTCTTAAGGTTAAGTATTTTTGGAATAGATTAAGAATAAATTATAATTTTTTATAAATTTTTATGACCTTTTTGGTTTTAGTAATAATTTAAAGGCTGAGGGAATGACTTATGGATCATTTTATCAAAGTTACTCTTCTATAAATATTCATCCTGAATATCCATCTTTTGGTTTAATAAGTGAAGTGGAGATAGATTGAATCCCTACCAAAGGATGAAATTATAACATCAATTAAGATTATTTTCTGAAGTGCCTCTATGTATATTAAAGGAAACCCTCAACTTTAGGAAAATAATTCTAGAATAAAAATATCATCCATTTAAATTCCTCTTGAATAAATAAATGGCATTATAATCGATCATAGATTTATTGATTTATGATTTTTAACTTTCTAATGACCATATTCTCAATCACTCACCATCAAAATGTTGTGGTTATATTTCTCTTTCATATTTATGTTTTCACTTTATGATAAAGTTATCTTATTTGAAGGCCTAATTTTTTGGCGACCTTCGCATTTTTCCTTTCCCTATTATTTAGGGGATGTTTTATTAACCCCATTTCCAATGTGTGAATCCCAAAAAGGAATTTTCAAGTGTCAGCTGTTAACTTTCAATGTTAAAATTGTGAAGATTTAATTTATTAAAGGAGAGAATAATGTAACACCGTAAGGATTTAGAAATAAATTTAATAGAACATGTGATGCACACGACATTGAGTCCCTGTGAAAAAACACTTTTTTATTTTAATTATCTATGAAAGATAGTTATAACCTAGCCTTAATACTTAATTTTCCCACCTCTATGAATTTAATTTCAAAAAAAAGGGCATACATGGTTGCATTCAGTATGATATTTAGAGTCTTATAAGATCAACTTAATTTTTTGTGAATAGTAACATAACCTTATGAATAGTAATGTTGCCCTTATGAATAGTAATATATCCATAATATGACCCTTATAAATAGTAAACTCCACCTAGAAATTATAAATAAAATTTAAGAACATTATAAATGAAATATAATATTTAAAAATTAATAAATAAGTATTGGCATTTTTGTGACTAATAAATATTTAAATAAAATTTTATAATTAATAAATTTATTTAAATGAATATTAATTTTCAAAAAATGTATTCCTATATAAATAATTTTTTTTCCTATGATTTTATAATAATTTAATGATCCATTATTTTGTTTTCAGGGTGTTAAAAATCAGTTTTTATTTTAAGACTATATCTTTTGTGTAAATTATGATTTTAATTAAAAATTAAATTTCTCACATTTAGAAAATTATTTTGAGAAAATGGAGTTTATTTTTAAATTATACACGTAAAAAATGGTTATGGTGTATTTTTTATGTTTATAAAATACTTTAATATTTTTGAATAGAGAAATTCGATAATTTTCAAAATATGAAAAATTAATGAATTTATGCACCATGCTTGAGTCATAGATGATGTAAATGGACATTGGTTCGAACTCAAACACACTTATACTATTTTTAGCCCCAATAATGAATACTATTAATATTCTTGATCCAAAATAATAAAAAATGATAAAAATAATGGAAAACCCCTCTATCATCAATTATAAAAACCACCCCTTACTACCTCTTATCCTCACTCGTCTTATCCTTGATGCTTGTATAATTTCCATATAAATATTCTTCTCTAGTCTCTAATAAAATTTATGATCTCTTTGTGCTACCAAATACCAAAACCCTTTCCCTTAAGGTGGTTCTCAAGGAGGATATTTCAAGAGGTAAACCCTCTTCCTTTTTCTTTTAATTTCATTTTCAATTTGCTTTATTTTCTTATCCTCTCATCAAATATACTATACAAATAATCATGAAAACACCATTATCAACTATATATTTAAATTATATCATTTTAATGGAATATTAATCTTCAATATCATAACACACACTTTCTCTCTCTTTTATTTTAAAAACAAAATCATCAATTCTGGAGGTGCTGATTTTCAACCATCATGGATGATGAACCTTCATTCCTCAATTTCTCCTTCAATTATTATCATGAAACAATTTTTAAGGTTAAAAAAACTATAATATATGTATTAAAACCTATTAAAATATTTGTAACCATTATATATATGTAACATTAATTCATATGACAAAACTATTTCGTAATAATCGAAATACTGCTAAAATAATCTAAATGATTCCCATCAATATTTTATCTAGTAATTCATCCTCATACCTTGTAAAAAATCATATATATAACCATTTAAAATTATTTATGTTAATTAATAATATATAAATTCAATTCGTTATAATTATATCCATTCTAAATGAAGTTCCATACTCATATATAAGTATATCGATCGTGAAAACCAAGGAAACAACTACTCCCGAGCGATAAATTTGTATCTTATAACTCACCCAAAAGTACATAAATTAACTTAATATATATATATAAGGTTCTTAAATTAATTAATTAATGGATTTAATTTGATTACCCCAGACATTAAGGTCAAGTACAGAACACGTTCATACATATGGTCAGTGTTTCCCCGTATCACTTCAACTTTTGTGAGATATTCCTTATTCACCAATATTTATTGTGTATGGTGTATGTATACTTCCCATATATGTTCCATATCTTGAATCTCTCTTTTTCCATGGTATATAATGACTAATTTTTTTATTATTATTTTTGGGTCATATGATTTGATTGATTATAAAGTGGTAAGGGTTTTCAACCCGAACCACCATTTTCATTTGGGTTACTCTTATTATCTACCTAACTCGATGAAATTATTATTTATTCTTATTTAATTTTTATAAATTCAGTTTTAATGTTGAATATATGTGTACCATTATGAATCCTTATATATTTTATGTGGATTTACTTGTTTTAAAAGGATCATCAAAAAATTATTCCCAATAAACAAGCATGTTTCAAAGAATCTTCTGGAATTCCAAACTATTTTCAAATGAAATATATAATCTATTTTAAGACACCATTATTTTTATAAAATCAAAAATTTTATTATGGAAAAACTACATCAATTTACTTCTGGTTTCATGTGAATAACTTTTCAAAAGCACGCTTCTTTTTAAAGTAAAAGAGTATTTCTTTCAAGAATTACACATTGATTTATAAGAATATTTTCATCTATTTCAAAACTTTAGTTGATTCATATGTTAAATTGAGATAAATATTTTATGATATCATATACCATTTCTATTGAATGTTTTATTATTAGTTTGACTATGGATGTTCTATCTTGAGACCATTTACCATATTACATCGAATGGTTAGTGTTATGTTTAATGATTGGGAAGAGTGACTTACATTTCATATGTTAGTTTAAATATGAATTTAGATGTTGTTTATATTTCACCCATTTCATTTGAGTAATTCATTTGACTTATTAAGTGATGGGTGGGGCCTACTATATCCCCTTTTTTCATCATTAGGTCTCGGGATACAAACTAGATATGCTTTTGGTCGAGTCCTTACCCATTTAATAGATTCTTGTCATGAAGCCTTGAAAACAATAGATTCTTAGCATGTATCCATGAAAATAATAGATTCTATCATGAAGCCTTGATATATTATTGGCATGAATCCTTGAATGAATGTTTTAGATATCCATCGTTATGTATTTCCCTCATTATGAAACTATTAATTGATAGTTCTTGTGATTATTCGACTAGTAGGATATACATGGTTATGTTTTATTATGGAATAAATCATTAAGCTCATATTCCTGACATATTATGATCATGTATATGTTTAAAGTAAAGTGTTTTATATTCTCAACATTCTTAGTGTTTATTTTTATGATTAATTCATCTATATAACTTACCCTTACTGAGTATTTGAGATCACCTATTTCTTATGTTTTATTTCCCCCAGGTTGAGAAGATGAATATTATGAATGACCTGCATGGATAATCTTAGAGTTATGTATCTTTCCAATAGAGATTTTATATTTTTTTACTTTAATGTAGTAATGTTGAACTTATGTATGTATCTTGTTTTCCCAAACTACTATATTATTTGTTCCATTGGGATTTAATTCCTTTTAATCATACCAATGCAATAAAATAATGCACCGGATCCGGGATTCTAGGGTTGGGATTTTACATATAACATTTCAAAGGTAATTTTATAAACCTCATAGAAAAATATAGGTTCATAGCATGGCATGTGTCTCAAGGAAGTAAAATTAATACAAAGTTACTTGACCAATTTGGTAACTTTTGAAACATAAGGTCCATGAAAAAGTGTTAATAAAATTGTTATGTAAATACCCATATATTTTCTGAAAATAATCATATAATATATTCATTGGTTGTATATATTCCAAAAAAAGAAACTTATTGTGAATAAGGCACAAATCCTATAGAAATAAAAGTGATACTAGAAATCCCCTAACCTTAAGTCTTCACTTTATTCATACACATTAATTCCTATTTTATAATAAATATAATTTTATTATAAATCAACTATAAAACCATATTATTCTATCTAATACAATATATTATTTATTTATGAACTTATATTACCCATTTATTAACAACTCAATGGTACTGTTATGCTTTAGGTAATATCTTCTTTATTTTTCACAATTGTTTTGTATTGTTATTTTTGATCCTCATACTTATATAATGATTTAATTATTTACAGACTATAAATAATTATATAAATATCATATATATTAATTATATATGTATTTATAATCATCTGTAAAATATATAAATGTGAAATGGAATACATAATTTAAGGAGATGGTATGTTGTATGTATGTGTGAACCTAGTTTTATTTTTATTATTGTATTTAAAGACAGAAAGTAAATTACATATATGTATATATATAATATAATTATAGTAGCATTATTATTTCAAATATTCCATATAACTTTACTGAACCCATCCTTGATTCATTAATTATAACATGTGAATGAATCACGTCGATTTGAGGATGCGGTGGTCCATACGTCCACAAATGAAGTTATCATTTTTACACAAAATAGAATACATGAAGGAATGTTTTATTTAATAATTAAAGAAGTATAAATATATCATAAATATAATATATAATATTAAAATATATTTTACATCATAATTACCAACCATGATATGTGATAAAGGAAAAACAAATAACATCTTTTTGTGGGGAGGTAGTCTATTGTACCCATGAATGATATATTCTTTACGCATTAGATGAAATTATGTATAGGTGTTGGTGAAAAAATTAGAATAAAAATATTTAATTATATTTACTATACTTTGGTTATTATATAATAATGTAATAATAAAAATTTAGGTTGTTGATAATGAAAATAAAACAATAGATCATGTGAAATAATGTTACCTCTTCTTCGGGTAACTCCTCTTGGTTTGTACCAAAGGTCTTCCATGGTTAGATTTCTTAAAAAAAGAAGTATTATCAGATGAAGGGAGTGAATTTGGGAGGATATTTGTGATGGTATTTTTCTATAAAAAGTGGCTTGATATGTGAGATGAAGTGATGGGTAGAGTTCTCTTTTATAGTGGAGGAAGAGTGGCATTCTTACATATATAATAAGGTAAACATTATTGAAAGGTATCCCTTATATCATGGGCCTCCAAAATTTAACTATTTTAAATAAAACATGATATTTAGAATATTTATGTCCATACTAAGGATTTTTGATATGTTTCTAGTTCATTTGGGTTCTTAAGATTAAATTTCAACCATTAATTAAACTAATTGTTACCTTAATTACTTTATTTAATATTAATTACATTCACAAATTGTTTTGATAAAAAAATATGACCTTATTATATAGTATATTATATAGAGATTAAAAATATGAAATACATTTTTTAAAATTCTATTCACGAAAGTGGAATAAATTAATTTTAAATTAACCCTGCTAATAGGATGAGACGACAGGTTTTAAAGTGAAAAAGTCTAAAAGATTGAAATGTATTTTTATTGCGTTTCAATGTGAAATTGGATCCATTTACCTTAATTGGATTATTTTTTCTATATTTTATATAGTAAAATTTTAAAACTTAGTTAAAATAAATTTTATTTATATAAATAAATGTTATGAAAATGAATTTTTTAATTAAAATTCTGTAATTTTCAATATTCATCCAAAAATGATATATGTCACAAAAATGCCACAATAACTTCCTATGTAAATTTTAATATTCCCCTTTAAAAAATGATGTTTATTTTTTCAATTAATAATAATAATAGTGTCTAAAATTATATTTAATGAGGGTTCACCCTTAAAAGGTGTTAAAATTACCTTTTTGAAAAATACTTCTTTATTCATAAAATTGGATTTATTCTTATCTTTTACCTATAAAATATAATGTGTGAGAATATAAATATTTATTGAATATATAATAGGTAAATTTTATTTAATACATTCACAAAAAAATTGTTTGTTTAATTTACTAATATAAAATGGTGCTTGTACATATAAAAATTGTTTTCGTTGAAATGGAATTTCTTTATTTTGAAGTAGTTCATACTCTCATTTATATCTAATTTATTACCAAAGGATTAATTTTATATAAATGTGTAAATAATAATTTCACAATTTAGTTAATTTTATTCATAACTTATATTCCTTTGGTTATGCAGTGCCTAAAAAATTATTTTAATAACAATATTAATAGTATATTTTAGTTTGGTAAAACTTGATCTTGGGTGTAATGCAATCTATGAAAAGTAAATTGCATTGTGTGTAAAAAAATACAATCCTAGTGTTGTGCGTATCAAAAACTAATCTAATTTTTGTATAGTCAAAGTTTAACTTGTTTTTAATTATTCTCAAACAAAACATAGTGCTTTCATATCCTATATTTAATTTTTCATTTAATGAAGAATATCCAAAATATAATATTTATTCAAAAAAAATATTTCCAAAAATATTGGTGTGTTACATTCTACCCCCTATGAAATTCATCTAGGTTATCTAGTTTTAATACATGTAAGTTCATTTAATTGAAACCCACATTTTTAGCATTAATACTAAAACTCCTCTTAAACTGGAAATGTTGGAAAGAAAATGGTTTCCCAATGTGACACATAAATAGGTTTACACATAGAAGAACATATGTAGAATTTGAAAACATGGACATTTAATATAAATCCAACTATAAAGTTCTAACAGATAGTGAAAGAGAACATTGTTATGAGAAAGTTAATAGTCAAAAATCCATAACCCAAATAGGCTTTAAAAAGTTCATGGATATCATCAAAAATAATGATAAATTGACAATATTTTATTCTAATACCCATTTTTATAAAGATGAAGAATTTCCATGAAAATATATATATATACATGAATTTAGGAAAATATTTCCCATTATTTTTCCTTTATCTACATCCAATTTATCTTTTATTCTAATAAATGAAGGTGAATTTTTCATTCATAATGAAATAACAGATCTTGAGATCCAAAAATAGAGTAATAGGTCACTTCATCTGTCTTTATCATAGAAATAAGGTAAAAATAAGTTATAAAATATGTGTAAATCCTCATATGTAATGACAATAATTTTATTTAAAAAGCTTCATTAGAAGTTTAATATAAACCATTCTATAAATGGGTATCCTTATAACCCTTGAAAAATATAATTCACTATTTATTCCTTCAATAATCTCTTGCTTTATATAGAAAAACATTTTTATTGGAAACATGGGTTCATCCTTGAACCAATAGAATATTAAATACGATTTTATTATTAAGAAATATATGTATAGGGAGAAATTCACATAAAACGCCACTAATGGATGACCAATAATATTTTAATTGATCGTATTAAAACAAAATCTAACATTAACTTCCCAACTAAGGGGGGCGGATTAGTGTGCCCTAATTATCATGATTCACTTAATCCATTGTGATTTCATAGGATTTACCTTTTCCCTTTTTCCTCTATAGTTGTCTTTTCTTGTCATCCATATTAAACCATTGGTTAGGGAATTTATTCACATAATTCCCAAAATCCTTGAAATTGAAACACAAAAGTTTGGATGGTGAATTAGTTTTCATAGTCTTATCTTCCATTACAGTAACCATACAATTAATCATATTTTAACTTTCACGGATTTTGTAAAGACCCAAAAATTTCAAGGAATTTTTTTTTGTTAATTTCTTTGGAATTTTACGAGTTCGCAGTTTCTGAAGGCACCTGATTCCGAGGACAAGTGTGCCCTGAATCAATTTTTGAAGTTTGGCTCGGGTACGTTCAGTGAATGAACGAGCGGGTTTTTTTATCTTTTGAACCAGTGATCAGAATTGAAATCTGAGGGCACTGATGAACTCGCAGCACCGGTAATTGCTTAAGGGGACCTTAAGCGCAATTTTGTTTTGTCACATGAGGTGGTTAATTTTTGGGGATTCGATAAGTCTTAAATAAATTGTAGTGTTACAATTTATTTTATGTGGAAGTTAATTTCTTAATAGAGAAGATGGAGGTGGGGCCACACTCCACCTAACTTCCCATGAGAGGGTATGTATAACGACCCATACATTACATACATTTTTATTACTTCAAAATTGAAGCACACTTATTACAACATATAACAAAACCACAATAGGACCGTATATGTATAATGTATTTAGAAACTATAAAACATAAACATCTGGTTCATAAAGCGTCTGCATTGTCTCCCATTTATTTCATCATATCTAGAATCACTTTTTGGAATATCCTACTTAATACCCTTCTTCCTGACCTGGGAAAAAACATACAAAAGAGTAATCTCAAATGCTCAGTAAGGGTAAACAAAAGAAATATCAGTCACATGATATTCATAACATAACATTTTGGAAATATTAACCTAAAAAGAGATCATAATTTCATAACATGGGATAAATCATAGTAGTGAAATGTAATCCCGATAATCATAACTTAAAACATGAAACTTTGTGGCATACACACATAATCATAGTGAATCATTTCTTAGTAGTCAAGACTCATTGCCAAGACTATCTTAGTGGACAAAGTCCATTACTGAACTGAGTTCACTCCTCATTTCAGTCCTGTTTCACTAAACCGGATTAACCTGTCGTTCCAACCATGTCTATCTCATGAGATATAAATCATTACCCAATGCATTGGAGGGAGATATAGGTCCCACCCATCTCATAATGATACCATTCTTATGTGTGCCACAAAATCATAAATCATATATCATAGCATAACCCATGTAATAAAAATGGGATTATTAAACATCATGTCATCATAACATAATCCATATAAGATAAAAGGACATTATAAAAATAACATAATAAAATCAATGTAAAAAATAGGGATAGAAACGGAACCCAATATTATCTTAGATGGAAAATAATTTTGAAAAAAAAAACTTGAACTCCATTCTTGAGGAAAATATGTTTTCTACTTCAAAAACATTTTTCCTTTATTAAAATATCATAAAATTTTAAAATACAAGGAGTTTATTAAAAATAAACATGAAAACTTGTAAAGGAAGCCTCATGGAAATAATTTTCTAAAAGTCCTTTCAGGCTGTATAAGTTAGAAAACATTCTTCTCGTACTTTGGCCAGAATAGTCAAAAAGTACCTCGTACTAAAAACGACAAAAGATTACTTTGATATCTTTTACTAAAAACTCACCTAAGGGTAAAATTGGATTTAAAAAATTTTAAGTGGATGTAAATAATATTATATATTGCGGTTACATGGATGTGGATGATAAATATACCCCAGTAAATACCAACGTATAAACAATCTCGGATAAAAATGAGATTGTGAAATTTTCCCTTACCTTAGGTCTGATTTGCTTCGTACGTGTCCGAACCTACTGTATAATGATTTAAATAATGCTATTGAGTTATTCCAGAATCATTCTCATTGTTATAAAATCATATATGGTCATATTCTTATCTTCTTATTAGTAATATTTCATTGCTACTTATTATTCGGGTGTTTATTGCCTTTTCTTCTTATGCGTGTTTTTTCGAATAAATTCTTATTCTTATTTATTGGTTATAGACACCTCATTTCCAGAATGGTATTAGTGTAATATATATAATATTTATTCATTCAATTCATTAATATAATCATTAGGCAATGAAGATCATGTAGAACGAGTCGCATCACATCGTGGAGACGGTATGTCGTACGTACGCACGTGTGATGATATTGTTCCCATGATCGTGGAATTATATTAGAGTGTATGTATACTATTTAACAATCAATATCACTTTAAAATAATCATATATAGTTATTCTTCACACCATTATACCCATCCATGTAAGGTGGTGGTGGAAAACAAATTACACCACGGCGTGGAGACGGTATTCCGTACGTACACATGCGCGGTGATTTCATTTTCCGTAGGATGGATAGGAGGTGAAATAGGGTTGTTTAATAATTATAATAACATATCAGTATATTAGTGATACTGATGTTATTACATCATAATGAAACAACAAAATAATAATAAGTATAAGAAGAATTAAAGTTGAAAAAATCAGTAATAGACATTACCTCTCTTTTGAAGCGCCTCTTCTTATCCTCCTTTTAAGGCACTAAATATGGACTTTGAAGAAGATCAAAACCACTAGGATGTTTCTAGGGAAGTTTATAAGGGAAATGGGCAGGGATTGGCTGATCATGAAGGCTCAATGTGGTGTGAGGAGGAGAGGTAGGTGGTGCCCTTTTATAAGGGAGGAGAGGGGAACCTTAGGAAAAACTTAAAATATTATTTTATTATAAAGTCATATATGGTTTTTAATAGCTCCAAATTTATTTATATCAAAGATAAGGTGGGTATGTGTCGGAATCCTCTCAACCAATAAATTTTAGACAAGTTTAGGTTACTAGTTTAACCTTATCACTTAGATTTTACTCTAAGTTAAATAATTTAACTTTTACCGTGTCTTCTTATTTGCTTACACTATATGGTTAATAAACTTACAATAACAAGACAAACTAACCCAAAGTTGTTTATTATTAATATATATAACCTTATCTAATTCATTTGGCCGAACCTTATATGTTTAGGAATAAAATAACAATTAATAATATAATATTTGTTTTAAAAACTATTATATGTCAATTTTTACACTATTTGGAAATTGATTTTTGAAAAAATTATAACAACATGATTAATTCTAAAAGAGTTAATTAAATCAATACTAACATGTCATATTAACCTAAAAAATTTGTTTAATTCATAAAAAGTGTCAAATTATATTTATTTGGGTATTTATAACATGAATTATGTTAATATTTCATTAATAAGATAATTATTGCATAATCATTGTGTCATAAATAAATTAAATTATTTAATTTCTAAAAATTATAATTAAACAACCGTTATGTAGGAAATATTTTTATCTTTATAATTAATATTTATAGTCGAATTTATGTTATATATAACCCTATATTAAAAATGATTTAGTTATTAAACTTTGATTTTAACTATTTTAGCCCTTCTTTAAATAAATTAATAATAAATGTCCTAATCTAATCCAAGTGGACCTAAATGGTCATATTTTATTCCTAAGGTTGTTTTTGGTCGATTTTAACTTATCCAATAGAATTGGTATATGTGTTAGGGTAATAATAATATCATTTTTACCCTTAATTACCCTATTAACTTTTAACCATGGTAAATAAAAGTAAAAAGTTACTATTCACCAAAAATTATTTTCATCTCATTGAACTGCATTTTAGTATTTGATATTAACCATGTCTCACGGATTTTCTCAATTCCACTCATAGAAGTGGTAAAATTAAGTTTTATGTAAATTTGTAAATTCTCCTAGGAGGTGGGTAAAAGACGGTGAAAAGTTCAATAAATTTTTATATATCTAAAATTATTATAAAATGACTCCAATGAATTACATTGAACTTATATAGGTATTATGTATCAATTTTTACCTAAAATAATTTTAAATAAAATAAATAATTAATTAAATAAAAAGTCAGTTTTTAAATAGTAACCCAGTGTTATCACTATTCATCAAAAATTGAAAGTTTTCAGAAAAATACCAAACATTCACCCTAAGCTAATTTTGGTATTCCGAATCCAAAAATGATGTCCATTTTGAAAGATAAAATTTATAAAATTTCAAAAAGTGGGTATTACTATTCATAACGGCTAGTTTTAATAATATTTTAATAGCATATCGTTGTATAGTGAAACTCGGTATTGCGTACAACGCAAGCTATCGAGGAAGGCCACGATTGTGTGTAAAGAAAGCCAAGATAGTGTAGCATGTAGTGAAAAAATCCTTTATATTACATAATACATAAAACAAAATATTTCTCATAAAATCTCCGGTGTTACATTCTACCCCCCTTAAAATGAATTTCACCCTCGAAATTCGTCACTTCATATCAAACAGATGAGGATACCTCTCCCTCATCATATCCTCTAGCTCCCATGTAGCTTCTTATAATTGGTGGTTCCTCCATAATACTTTCACCAAGCAAGTGGTTTTGTTTCGTAGGACTTTTTCGCTACGACCCAGAATCTTTATCGACTGTTCTTCATAATAAAGATCTTGGTTCAGCGGTACAACTTCTGAGTTGAGTACATGTGAAGGATCGGGTAGGTACTTTCTTAGTAGAGATACGTGGAACACATCATGAACTTGAGAGAGATTCAGTAAAATCTCCAATCGATAAACTACCATCCCATCACGATCCAGTATTTCGAAAGGACCGATATACCTAGGGCTGAACTTTCCCTTACTTCCAAATCTCATTACTCTCTTCCAAGAAGATATTCATAAGAACACTTTATCACCCACTTCAAACTCTTGGTCTTTTCTTCAGTAATCAGCATAAATTTTTTGTTGACTCTGTGCTTCTCTTATGTGTTGTTGAATAGATCGGACCTTTTCTGCCATCTCATCAACAAGATCAGGTCCTAATAGTTTTCTTTCCCCAACTTCATCCCAGCAAGTTGGAGTTCGACATTTCTTTCCATAGAGAGCTTCATAAAGAGCCATTTGAATACTGGAGGGAAAGCTATTATTATAAGAAAATTCCACCAAAGGTAGGTGTTGATCCCAACCACCTTTGAAATCCATAGTGCAAGCTCTCAACATGTCTTTTAGAGTTTGAATTGTTCTCTCAGACTGATCGTCTGTCTGAGGATGATAAGCAGTGCTGAAACTCAACTCTGTATCTAGTGTATGAGGAAGACTTTTCCAGAACTTCAAGGTAAACCTCGGATCCCGATCAGATATAATGGAAAGTGGTACTCCATGCAATCTTACAACTTCATTTACATATATCCTGGAAAGCTGATCCATAGAGAAATCCTCTCTAATAGCAATGAAGTGTGTGACTTTGTAAGACGATAAACTATGACCCAGATAGCATTATTGCCTTTGGATGTTTTAGAAATTCCGGTGACAAATTCCATAGTGATGTTTTCTCATTTCCATTTTGGAATGGGTAATGGTTGTAAAATTCTCTTAGACTTCTGTCTCTCAACTTTAACTTGCTCACAAACCAAGCATCGAGAGACATATTCAACAACATCTCTTTTCATGTCATCCCACCAAAAGTACTCTTTCAGGTCCCTATACATCTTCATGCTTCCAGGATGAATAGAGAATGATGAACTATGAGCCTCATCTAGCATCTCCTTCTTTAATTCTTGGATGGGAGGAACACAAACCCGATTCTGGAACCTTATTATCCCATCACAGTCAAGGTTGAATTCAGGAACATTTCTCACCTTCTTTTGTAACTCTACATATTCTTTTTGTGCCTCTTTAATCTTCACATGTATAGATGGTTGAACATTAATTTGAGAAAGGTAATATTTTTCCCCTTCCATTATAATTCTAAGATCCATACTTTGTAAATCCATAAATATTGGATCTTTTGTGATCCTTATCATGGATAATCTAGCATGCTCTTGTCGACTTAATGCATCTTCCACCTTGTTTGCTTTCCCAGGGTGATAATGAATTGAGAAGTGGTAATCCTTAATCAGATCCAACTAACTTCTTTGGTTCATATTCAGCTCCTTTTGTGTGAAAATATAATTTAAAATTTTATGATCAGTATAAATATCACATCATTCACCATAAAGATAATGCCTCCATATTTTTCATGCAATGATTACCGTAGCTAACTCCAATTCATGAGTTGGGTAATTTTGCTCATGTATTTTCAACTATCGTGAGGCATAAGCTATCACCATATTGTTTTTCATGAGAACACACCCCAATCCCTTCTTGGGTTCATCACTATAGATCACAAACCTTTCTCCACTAGAAGGCAGTGTGAGCACAGGTGCACTGGATAACCTTCTTTTTAACTCCTTGAAATTCTCTTCACACTCCTCCTTCCAAATGAACTTAACTCCTTTTCGAGTCAACCTGGTGAGTAGATTAGATAATCATGAAAAATGTTTCACAAAACGTCGATAATATCCAGCCAAACCAAGAAAAATTCGTATCTCAGTTACTGTTGTTGGTCTCGACCATCTTTTGATAACCTCTGTCTTTGCTGGATCCATAGATATCCCCTCTTTTGAGATTATGTGACCCAAAAATGAAACTTTTTGAAGCCAAAATTTACACTTGATAAATTTGGCATAAAGATTATCCTTTCTCAGGGCCTTCAATACAATTCTCAGGTGATCTTCATGTTCTTCCTTGCTCTTTTAATAGACAATAATATTATCTATACAGACTACCACAAACTGACCAAGATAGTCTCTAAAGACACTATTCATCATATCCATAAAGATAGCTGGGGCATTAGTAAGACAAAATGACATCACTATAAATTCATAGTGTCCATACCTTGTACGTAAAGCCATCTTTGGTATATCCTCTCTTTTGACCCTTAATTGATTATACCCTGAATGAAGATCAATCATGGAAAAGTGTTGAGCTATACATAGTTGGTCAAATAAGTCATCAATGCATGAGAGAGGATATTTGTTCTTGATAGTGATCTTGTTAAGTTCTTGATAATCAATGCAAAGTCTCATTGATCCATCTTTCTTCTTATCAAACCGAAAAGGTGCCCTCCAAGGTGACGCACTAGGGCATATGAATCCTTTATCAAGATTCTCTTGGAGTTTCTTCTTCAATTCTTGCAACTCAATTGGGGTCATGCTATGAGGTGTCTTTGAAATAGGAAAAGCACCCGGTACGAGTTCTATTGAAAACTCAACTTCACGATTTGGTGGAAGACCCGAAAATTCCTCCAGAAAGACATCATAAAACTCTCTTACAATGAGTGTATTCTTAATCGTGAGTTTCTCTCCAACCATTTCAGATAAATATCCTTCATTTAGTGGAATCAAGACCCATAGGATGGATGAAATTTCCACTGGAAGGTTATGTTCATCCTTGCATCAAAATACAATCATAGATTGATCTGGAATATGAAATGTGACTTCCCTTCTTTGAAAATTGATATGATATCTATATAATGAAATCCAATCCATGCCAAGAATCACATCAAATTCCACTATAGGAAGGATCAAAATATATGCAGGATTTACTTTCCCAAAAAAATCAATCGGAGAATAATTGTAATCTTTTGATGCGACTGTTATGCCATTAGTGGTTGTCATAGCTAACTCAACATCTAATTTTTGAGGTAATATTGAGATACCCTTAGAAAATTATTCAAAAATAAAAGAGTGGGTTGATCCAGAATCAAATAACACATTTTCTAATTTAGAGTTGATGGTAAGTGTACCTTTCACTACTTTGTTATTGTACTCCACATCGCTGATAGAAATTGCATGTGAATTTCCTTTGTCTTTGGCCTTAAGAGTTTGTTGACATCGATCATCGTAAAAAAACCTTAGATTAGGGCATTGATTGGAATAATGCCAAATTTACTTGCACTTGTAAAATTGAAGTGTAGGAGGCGCACTCTGTGTAGCCTTTTATTTGTTCGCATCACTAGACATCTTCTTCCCATCATTGCGGCATTCAAATGCCCGATGACCTTCTTTTACACATTTGAAACATTTACTTGCCCATTTAAGACAACTCCCTCCGTGTTTCTTTACACACTTTGAGCATAAGGTAAAACTCATCTTCTTTACAGTGTCCCCTTTAGATTTTCCTTTGAATTTCACTTTCCTCTTCTTATCAAACGCATATAACTGATGGGTTACTCCAATCATCATATCAACCTTGAGAGCACATCGAACGATTTCCTCGTAGCTATTGAAGTCCCTTATGGCTAATGCCCTTCGAAGACTTGGTTTTAAGTCACTAAAGAATCGATCGATCTTACTCCCAGGATGGATAATAATCCCAGAAGCATACCTTGCAAGTCTGGTAAAATTTGCTTCGTAGGTACCAACAGATTCATCATTCTTTTGCTTTAGTTCAAGAAACTCCTTCTCCATCTTTTTTCGAAGAATATGAGGGAAGTACTTATTAAAAAAAAGTTCATGAACTCATCCCATTCCATGGACTCAATTTCATCTCTTGGCCTCATATTCATGATAAGATTCCACCATTGATCAGCTTCACCTTCCAAACGATATACTGCTAAGATGACATTATCATGTTCTGAACATTGAAGAACTGAAAATATCTTTTCAGTGGTACCGATCCACTGTTCAGCCACTAATGGATCAGTAGACCCACCAAATGAGGGTGGACGCTGCCTCGTGAAAGATTCAACAGAATGTTTCTCTTTCCTTTTCTCGTTTGGAAGTCATGCATGATTCATAGCTTGAGAAAGTTGTGTGATAATGGCTACAATATTTTGCATTCCATCTCCCATAATGTTTGGTTTCTCATGGGGACAATCATTGCATTGCCCGTCGCATTCCGCATTAACACGGTTCCTTCAGGTTCCAGCCATTGACTAAAACAAAGAAGAATAGTGTGAGAAACAATAATTATAATAGGAAAACCGCATAATCAAGTATAAAATTTCACACCTAAGGTCTTATCATAGGTTGTTCATGTCCATTTCTAAAACACTAATATTGTGTTCTATGCTTAGACATATCCTTAGGGTTCTTACTAAGGCTTTCACATCCTAGTTTCCAATGGTTGACTATGCCTTTCCTCTGATACCAACTATAACGACCCATAATTTACATACATTGTTATTACTTCAAAATTTAAGCACACTTATTACAACATATAACAAAACCACAATAGGACCGTATAGGTATAGTGTCTTTAGAAACAGGGAAACATAAACAACTGGTTCATAAAGCATCTACATTTCCTCCCATTTATTTCATTATATCTAGAATCTCTTTTTGGCATATCCTACTTAATACCCTTCTTCCTGACCTGGGGAAAGAAAACATAAAAAAGGGTAAGCTCAAATGCTCAGTAAGGGTAAACAAAAGAAATATCAATCACATGATATTCATAAGAACATAACATTTTGGGAATCTTAACCTGCAAAAGAGATCATAATTTCAAAACATGGGATACATCATAGTAGTGAAATGTAATCCCAATAATCATAACATAAAAAATGAAACTTTTTGGAATACACACATAATCACATAGAATCATTTCTTAGTAGTCAAGACTCATTTCCATGACTATCTTAGTGGACAAAGTCCATTTCTGAACTGAGTTCACTCCTCATTTTAGTCCTATTTCACTGAATGGGATTGAGCTTCCATTCCATCCATGTCTATCTCATGAGATATAAATCTTTACCCAATGCATTTGAGGGAGATATAGATCTTACCCATCTCATAATGATACCATTCTTATGTGTGCCACAAAATCATAAATCATATATCATAGCATAACCCATGTAATAAAAATGGGATTCTTAAACATCATGCCATCATAACATAATCCATATAAGATAAAAAGAAATCATAAAAATAACATAATCAAATCAATTTAAAAAATAGGGATAGAAACAGAACCCTATATTATCTTAGATGGAAAATAATTTTGAAAAAAAAACACATGAACTCCATTCTTGAGGAAATTATCTTTTCTACTTGAAAAACATTTTTCCTTTCTTAAAATATCATACAATTTTAAACTAAAAGGAGTTGATTAAAAATAAACTTGAAAACTTGTAAAAGAAGCTTCATGGAAATAATGTTCTAAAAGTCTTTTCAGGCCTATAAGTTAAAAAAACATACTTCTCATACTTTGGCCAGAAATGTCAAAAAGTACCTCGTACTAATAATATCATTATTGTCGATTGCAGATCAATTGGCAGATCAATTTGAGAATGATATTATTCACATGGTTGTTTCCTTCTAAAACAAAGAATGCAGATCAACTCATCATTAAGTTGATCCGTCAATGTTTTATTTTAATTATGGGTTGGGAATATTGTTATGATTCAAATATATTTAAGAGATCGTGGGATGATTTGATTCAATTTTATTTAAATAAAATTGATTGTTTGTTCTTTATAAAACTATGTTTAATCTTGGTTAATTGATAATTCCTAATACGGAGGGCGCGGGACGAACAAACACAGCCCGACGACCCTCCGCATATTATTGCTGATGCGTGGATTGACGAAGACAATGAAATGGGACCACAAAGGCAATTTGAAGCCTCCATAGTGAAGATCGGGTCCGAGGAGGACCGTTGGCAAAGACGGCGGGCGAAATAGACCACTAGAGTGCGTCCGTTAATCCTCATAAGGCGATGGTGGTGCGGCGGCGGCACGCCGCCGAAGAAGACTATCGCAGCTGAGCCGCGGCGGACCAGAATGGCAAAGCCGTTCTGGATTTGCGGGGGGTGCGGCTTTAAAGCCTCACCAGTTCAATCAATCGGGGGGTGACGATGCCCCCCGATCCGCGTTAACCGGTTGGACACAATGGTCGAGCCGCGGCTGGCCGCGCGGCCGGGCCGCGCTCAATCAGGCCGGACCCGGACCCGGGTCGGGCCGACCAAGGGGGTATTGGGCCGGGACGGACTGGGCCCAAACCCCCTATTTATAGGCAGTTATGTTCAAACACCCATATCTTGGGATAAAAACATTTTATTGACACACTGTCATTTGTGTAGGATTCCTTGGATTGAAATGGTCATTTCGGTATATTACACTCAAGGTTTTGGCGAAGTATGGGTATGGTTGGGTTGGTTCGAACCTGAAACCAACCAGGCCCATGGAGTGGAAACAGTTATAACTTGAGTTATGGATGTCCGAATGATGGGTCGTCAACTTTGCTAGATTCCTCTTGATGATATGGTTTCTTTGGTATACTTCACCTGTGTTTTGGACGTAGTTGGTATATGGCTGGGTTGGATTGTACCCGAAATCCAATTGGGCCCCTGGAACGGAAAAGCCGATAACTTTCAGACCAGACGACCATTTTACGAACCCTCAGCGGTATTGGTAATCTAATTGAGAAACGGTCCCTTTGAGTATTCCCTATGAGAGTTCGAGGTACATTTGAGATACAGCCGGGTTGGTTCGTATGCGAAACCAACCAGGCCCCCGGGACAAAAAGGCTAATAACTCACAGACTGGGCATCTGATTGACGCGCCGCCTATTGCATTGAGACCCCTATGACGAGGCGATTCTTAGAGATAATTCTTCGGGGGAATTTGTGATACTTGGAGTATAGACCAGTATCTCGTGGATAGGATCCTCTTGAAGACGAGCATACGGAGTACAGAGACCTTCTAGCTGGCTGAGACCAGAAGACTGCTTCTCTGATTCGAGTCGGAGTGACTTGTATAGCCCAGTGGGGAGTACTACTGTGTTTGGGTGGCAGACCCACGGTAGGGAGCACTACTGTGTTTGGCTGGCAGACCCATGGTAGTCAATAGAAGGAGTACCTCTATAGGCTATTAGGGGGGGTGCACTACTGTGTTTGGGTGGCAGACCCCGGCGGGGATCACTACTGTGTTTGGGTGGATGACCCGCGGTACTCGACAGGAGGAGTACCTTAGCAGTCTTAGGTTAGTGAGAAGCACCTCCGAGTCATGACAGGATCAGTGTACTCGATAGAGAAGGATCTCTTCAGCAGTTCCGGTTTTGATATCATTAATGAAAATCCTGGTTTGAGCTGAGTCAATGACCTTTGTGTTTTCCTCATGATTGAGATGGGTTACTTGATAACTTACATATATGTATGGGAATATACATAATTATTGGTTATCCATTGACTTCATATCTATGTGATATCTTGTGGCTGAGATGGGTTACTTGATAACAAAGTTATAAGTATGGGCTTATACCTAAGTAAGGGTTATATGTTGAGAACTTTCTTTTTGATCATCCTTGTTGGATTTAGTGAGACCTTGAGGGTCTTGGGGTCCCTAATGAGTATCATATACTCATCCCTGCATGGGCTATGCCCGCACCTCATTGTTCTGGATGCAGACAATGGATATCACTGACTGAGATCGAGTGTACAAGGACTGGACGGTACCCGGAGGTGGACCTCACGACGAGTCAGTACCTGGAGGTGGACCTCACAACGATTCTATACCCGGAGGTGTACTTCACGACAAGACGGTACTCAGAGGAGGTTGGCGGGTGAGAGCATTGGGAAGACTAACTGTACCTACCCTTCAGGTAGGATCCGAGGTGGATTCCCCAGGATCTGCTTCTATCTTCCAACAGTTTTTCTTTTTTGTTGTATTTCGTTCAGTTGTAGTTGTACTTCTCAGTTGGGTTTGTATTCTGGCCCATTTACTTTTCCGCACTTTCATTTGTACTTAGTGTATTACTTCAGCTTGTACTCCGGTTAGATTTTTTTATGTTTTATAAAGGCAATGCCTTCCCATATACCGAGTTTTTCACCTTTGGTTCTTGTCGCCAGCCCCTGGCCTATGGATGGCGGGCATGGGGTAGTCACGACATGGGCCCCGTGGATGGGTCGTGACAAATTGATATCATATGATTCAGATCTATCGCAGAACATATGAATCTGATCATTCATTTCTGTGAAGCAAAGGTGTTAAGGTTACCGAGTGTAGTCTTCAGTTATGGGAGTCCAGTGTTGGTGCGGCGGCCGAAGTGTCCACACACCAGGACCCTGACTACTAATTTCCGACTTTGTGCATGAAAAAACTGATTACATGTGTGTTTCCAAAAGTTTTAAATTCAGCTCAAACCCGGTCACCTCACCAGGTATAAATCGTTGACCGTGTCGTATCTGTTCAAGATATCTCCACACAGATAGTCAGTTGGAGTTCTGAGATAGTACACGATGATGGCCCACCGAGTGACGAGGCTCTAGTGTAGGGCCCTTTTTACTATATTGGCATCGTCGGGTGGTGTACCAGCAGCACCACCAGCTATTGGGCAGTGGATTCCACTATCCATACTAGCAGACGGTGCACACCGACAGAGCACGTTGCACGAGTTCCAGCAGTAGAGGCCTCCGAGGTTATGAGGCGAGGTAGATTCCCAGACAGCAGAGGACTGTCTGGAGGTGATTTCTAGAGTTTTCCGCCTAGATGAGACACCAGTAGAGTGGATGGTGTACTTGGCTACTAGTTTGTTCTAGTGAGTGACCATGAGTATGGTCTGCCTAGTGATGAGGCTTTGGTACGTGGACCGATGCATGAGATAGTACCTTTGAGTAGTGTGTCAGCTATACATCACTACATGTTGGCCAGCAGTTACAACTGGTGGTACAGGTTAGTGACACATGTAGGATTACTGCCTTACACGTGTTTTAATATCAGAGACCCTCAGGTTTTGAGCCGAGCCCAACTCTCAGGCGGCTGAGTACTGGCTTGAGGAGGTGGGTGAGAGTTTCCTAGAGCTTATATAGCTTTGGCAGGACGACGTGTCGGTAGCTGAGTATTCATTGAGGTGTACCGATCATTTCGGGTACTCGATGAATACGATTCGATCAGGGCTATAGATCTCAGACCTCTGGGCGTGGTGTGTTTAAGGATATTCGAGCCAGAAATTTTTCCCCTATGCATTCCTAATCATGTTAGGGTTCTAGAGAGAACCTTTGTGGTTGAATGTTCTTTGGCTGAACGAATACAGCTACAGAATATTAGAAGTGGGAACGCAGTGAACTGGCGCCAGTCTCAGAGACTTGGGCGTGCGAATGTTTCAAGAAGAGGAAGTGAAAAGGGAAGATGAATCTGCAGGGCAGTAGACGTGGAATCAGAGCTAGGAGAGCAGCATGGGGTGGTGAACATTTTCAAATGTTACAATCACCCGCCTTTGTAGTCCCCGCCAGGCTCAGGGAGCTGGAGGGCAGGGGAAGATAATAGCTGCATGTGGTCAAAGAGTGTGACCCAAGAGCTATAAGAATGATTTGGGGTACGGTCTATGACTACTAATAGCTGCCCTATCAATAGACATAGGTACCAATCATTCCTACCTTCCACGAATCTTGTCCCAGACCTAGATTTTCCGGTCAAGCTGTTGACTTGACCCTCACATCTGGAGATACCTTTGGGAGGAGACTCGATAATCACACATATGCTGACGGTGTGATATGACCCTTGAGGCGAGAGTTTCGGTTGGAACCTCTTGGTGGAATCATCGAGGCATTACGACGTAAGTTTTGGTATGGACTGGGAAACCACAATTCATACACAGATTGACGGTATTAGGAAAAAAGGTTGTGGTTTATCTACAACGTTGGGATGGGGTTTTCCTTGGTCGGTGAAAAGGAAAACCCAGGCAGCACAGGATGGAATCATGCATAAGAGGGTGCATTAAATCGCTCAGGAGATGGCCAAACATACCTTTGTGCTAGAATTCTCCAGAGTTGCGGCACCTCTTCCAGCAGAGCTTTCAGGAGCTGGGGTAGAGGTTGACCAGTTCTCCCAACCTGAGGGCGTTGGTTACATAGTTCACTGTGACACATCAAGGACCGGACTCGGGTGTGTCCTAAAGTAGGATTGTGCAGTGATCGCCTATGGATCACGGTAGATGAGACTGCACAGAGCTGACAGGAGACCACTAGAGTTCGAGAATGGCGACCACATCTTCTTACGGGTCTCACCTCGACGAGGTTTAAAGAGATTTGGCTGAGGTGAAATGTTATCTCCAAGGTTCATTGGACCCTTCTAGGTCCTCAGCAGGGTAGGCTAGGTGGTTTACCACATGACCTTTCCACCATAGTTGCACCGGGTGCACAACATCTTCCACTTATCACAACTGAGGAGATGTACGCATGACCTAACCGTCATCATCGACCACAGAGAGCTGGACATCGATGCCGGGGTGACATTCTCAGGGTTCCAGTAGAGGTTGAGGATCAAAAGGAGTGGGTACTATGGGGACGGTCGATTCCTCATGTACGCTTTCGCTGGCAGCACGAGAACCTCAAGGAAAGCACATGGGAGTGGGAGGCTTAGTTGCGTGCTCCGTACCTCCTTTAGTTTCCCTAGTTTGTGTTATAGCATTACGGGGACGTAAATCCCTGAGGTGGGAGTAATGTAAAGACCTAGAAATTTCAAGGAATTTTTTTTCTTAATTTCTATGGAATTTTACGAGTCTGCAGTTTCTGATAGAACCTGATTCCGAGGCCCAGTGTGCCTGGAATCAATTTCCGAAGTTTGGCTCTGGTACGTTCTGTGAACGAATGAGTGGGTTTTTCTATATTTTGAACCGGTGCTCGGAATTTAAATCTGAGGGCACCAATGAACTCCCAGCACCGGTAATTGCTTAAGGGGACCTGAAGCATAGTTGCGTTTTGTAGCGTGAGGGGGTTAATTTATGGGGATTCGATAGGTCTTAAATAAATTGTAATGTTGCAATTTATTTTATGTGGAAGTTAATTTCTTCATAGAGAAGTTAGAGGTGGGGCCACACCCCACCTAACTTCCCATGAGACGGTATGACCAAGGGTGGTTGGGTTTGCATGAAACCCCAAACCTTCACCTTCCCTTTGACCCCCACGAACTTCCCCCATTTAACACTCCTTGTGTTTAAATGTATAACTCTTCATCCCCCTTTAACTCTCTTGCATTTAATGTGTCAACTCCCCATTAATCTCCTCTTCCATTAAGTTTGTTAGCTCCATTTAATTTGGGTAACAATTCACCTTTTCCCTCCACCATTAATTCATGCCAATATTCCTTAATTAATGAGATGAGTCTCCTCATTTGATTAATTAAGTGGTTTGGTTTGAATTTTAAAATATTTGTGTTGTGAATAAAAATAATATCATGGGATATTATTTTGAGTTAGTGATTTTGGTTTGTGAGAAAACATTAGCATAGTCCTAGAGTGTTTGGGAGAGCTTTGGTGTGAAGAAGAAGAGAACTTCCCTCTGTCGAAGAACGATGCATCTTCATCGAAGAATAGTTCTTCTTCGACAAAGAACACCTTCCATTCAATGTAGAACAACTTTGCATCCACGGTTCTCCATCCTCTTCTTCCATCGCAACAAGAGAGGAGACGCCACTTCCTCGGGTGCACAACGACAATGACAAAAACAACACCATCATCCACGACGCTTGTCTACTGCAGATCTTTCTCGAGGTAGAGGATTAATTTGAGAATGATATTATTCCCATGGTTGTTTCCTTCAAAAACAAATAACTCGGATCAAATCATCATTATGTTGATCCACGAATGTTTTATTTTAATTGCAGGTTGGAAATATTGGTATGCTTCAAATTTATTTAAGAGATCGTGGATTATTTGATTCAATTGTATTTAAATAAATTGATTGTTTGTTCTTTATAAAACCCAATTTAATCTTGGTTAATTGATAATGCCTAACGCGGAGGGTGCTGGCCGAACAAAAATGGCCTGATGACCCTTCACAGATTGTTGCTAATGCATGGATTGACGGTGACAATGAAATGGGACCAAAAAGGCAATTTGAAGCCTCCACAGTGAAGATAGGGTCCCGGAAGGACCGCTGGTGAAGACGGTGGGCGAAACGGACCACCGGAGCGCGTCCGGTGGTCCGCAGAAGGCGGCGGTGGCATGCTGCCATAGAAGACCGCCGTGGATGAGCTACGGGGGACCGAAATGGCAAATCCGTTTCGGATTTTTGGGGGGGGGGGGCGGTGCCCCCCGCTCCGCGTTAACCGCTCGGACACAATGGCCAAGTCGCGGCTGGTCGCGCGGACAAGCCGCACTGGTCGGGCCGGACCGCGCCGGCCGGGCCGGGCCATACCCAGTCGGGCCGGGCCGCACTCAATCGGGCTGGACCTGGACCCAGGTCAGGTTGAACTAGCTCGGGCTGACCCCGGGGGTATTGGGCCAGGACGGACCGGGCCCAAACCCCTTATTTACAAGAAGTTTTGTTCAAATTCCCATATCATGGGATATGGACCTCTGATCAACGCATCGTCAGTTGCATATGATTCCTTGCATCGGGACGGTCGTTTCGCTATATTACATTCAAGGTTTTCGCGAATTATGTGTATGGCCGGATTGGTTTGAACCTGAAACCAACCGATCCCACGGAGCGGAAACGGTTATAACTTGAGTTCTGGACGTCTGATTGATGTGTCGTCGACATTGTAGGATTCCTCTTGATGAGGCAGTTCTTTTGGTATACTTTAGCTAAGTTTTGGATGTAGTTGGAATATGCCCGAGTTGGATTGTACCAGAAATCCAACCGGGTCCCTAGAACGGAAAAGCCGATAAATTTCAGACCGGACGACCGTTTGAAGAACTATCAGCAGCTCTGGTAATCTCACTGAGAAACGGTACCTTTGAGTATACCCTATGAGATTTCTCGGTAGAGTTGAGATACATCCAGGTTGGTTCATACATGAAACCAACCGGGCCCCGGGACGAAAAGGCTAATAACTCACAGATCTGGCATCTGATTGACGTGCCACCTATTGCGTTGAGACCTCTATGATGAGGCGGTCCTTTGAGATACTTCTTCGTGGGACATTGTGATATTTGGAGTATCGACAAGTAGCTCGTGGAGTGGATCCTCCTGAAGACGAGCATATGGAGTATGAAAACCTTGTAGGTGGCTGAGACCTGAAGACTACTTGTCCGATTCAAGTTGGAGTGACTTGTATTTCCCAGTAGGGAGTACTACTGTGTTTGGGTGGCAGACCCATGATGGGGAGCACTACTGTATTTGGGTGGCAGACCCACGGTACTCAACAGAAGGAGTACCTCTGCATGCTATTAGAGGGGTGCACTACTGTGTTTGGGTGGTAGACCCCGACGGGGAGCACTACTGTGTTTGGGTGCCTGACCCGTGGTACTCGACAGTAAAAGTACTTTAGCAGTCTTATGTTAGTGAGAAGCACCTCAGAGTCATGACAGGATCAGTTTACTCGACAGAGCGGGATCTCTTCAATAGTTGCGGTTTCGATATCATTAATGAAAATCCTAGTTTGAGTTGAGTCAATGACCTTTGTGTTTTCCTCATGATTGATATGGGTTACTTGATAACTTACGTATATGTATGGGAAAATTCTTAATTAGTGGTTATCCGTAGACTTCATATCTGTGTGATATATCGTGGCTGAGATGGGTTACTTAATAGCTTAGGTATAAGTATGAGATTATACCAAAGTAAGGGTTATCTTTTGAGAAATTGTTTTGTGATTATCCTTGTTGGATTTAGTGAGACCTTGAGGGTCTCGGGGTCCCTACAAAGTATCGTATACTAACCCCTGCACGGCCTATGCCCACACCTCGTTGTGTTGGATGCAGACGACGGACAGAGCTGACTGATATCGAGTGTACGATGACTGGATGATACCCGGAGGTGGACCTCACGATGAGTTAGTACCTGGAGGTGGACCTCACGATGAGTCAGTACCCGGAGGTCGACTTCACGACGAGACGGTACTCAGAAGAGGTTTTCAGGCGAGAGCGTTGAGAATACTAATTGTACCTACCCTTCAGGTAGGATCTGAGGTGGACACCCTAGGAGCTACTTCTACCTTCAAACTGTTTGTCTTTTCTGTTGTATTTCGTTCAATTGTAGCTATAATTCTCTATTGGGTTTGTATTATGTCCTATTTAATTTTCAGCACATTTTTTGTACTTAGTGTATTACATCTGTGTATACTCTGTTAGGATGTGTTTATGTCTTATAAAGGCAATGCCTTCCCAGATACCGAGTTTTTCGCCTTTGGTGCTAGTCGCCAGCCCCTGGCCTATGGAAGGCGGGCTTGGGGTAGTCACGGCACGGGCCTCGAGGACGGGTCGTGATAGATTTTATATACTTCCATTAAAAATTTAAAGAACCATCCAGTTATATTAAAATAATTCCCTTGATTCTTCTTCCGGCATTCCTAGCATATATATGTTTGAAATTTCTTTACACCATTTGAGTTTTCATGAGACTCGACATTCCTTTTTTATCAAAACTATAGTAATAGTGGGAATGTCAATTTTCAATTTCTACCTTTAGTGAACATTGAACTAATTATTCATAAATATTAAATTATATTATATCCAAGTCCTTTATAAGACATAGTTTCAAGCCACCAAAAAATTTATTGATTTTTATTTCAAAGCTGATGATAAAACCATAAATGTACCTTGCAATTCTTAAAAATTAGCTTCATCGGTACCAAAAAATTCATCCTAATTTTTCTTTAACTCAATGAATTACTTATCTATCTATATTCATAGAATACTAATGAAATACTTACTTAACATTATCCCCTACAACTTTTCTCATTCAATACATTTGACTTATTCTTGTTCCCTATAGTTCTTAATTGGAGTCCACCGCTGATCGACTTCACCTTCCAAATGATAAGAATAAAAAAATCCCTTTTCATAATCTATGAACTAAAGAATTGAAAATATCTATTCATTGGCACTGATTAATTTCTTATTTAATAGTTAATTAGGGGAACCACTAAAATATAGTGGATGTTTCCTTATTAAGGACTCAATATAACATTATTTCCTCATTTTCTCATTTGTGTGTTAAACGTGAATCATATATTTGAAATTTTTTTGAGCATATCAATAATAATTTTAATTCATTATTATATATCATTTGGTTTCATATGAAAATAATAATCTCATTTCCCATTTCATTCATCATTGGCATGGTTACATCAGGTTCAATCCATTGGATAAAAAAAGAAAGCATAGCATGAGCATCACATATCATATAATAAAACCAAATAATCATGAAAAATTAATTATATTATGTGTTAATAATAACACATAATTATTTAATATATAACACCTTAGTCTTATACATTAAGATATCCCTATACATATCCTTATAAATATCCTTAGGGATATCACTAAAGATTTCTCTTCCGAATTTTTAATGGATGAACAAACCATTACTTTTATACTAAATATAGTGACCCAGTATTAACATACATGGATAATATATCATATTATATGAATATTCATCATATAACAAAAATATATGCATGGGGACTATACTAGTATAGCTTATTTGGAAAATTGGAAACATGATCCTATAACTTAGTGAAAGATCTCCAACATCTCCCTTAAAGATCCTACCCTTTAATAGACCTATATAAAACCTTTCTTCATATACTAGGGATATGAAACATAAGAAAGGGTTTAATTAGATGCTAATCAAGGGTAATCAAGGGAGATGTGTAAGAATGACATGAGAATAATGGTATTATATCATTATCATATCATTTGTAGATCATACCATGCGTATCAAAGATTGTAATCAACGGTCATGATGTAAATATTGGTTTTTCATAATAAATGAATCCTAAGGATGATAAATCATCATAAAAAATCATGAACCATGACCTCATGTCATAAATATGTAACCATTATAACTATAAAAACCCATTTCATGTGTCAAGGTTAACTACCAAAACCATAAACATAGTAGATTGAGACACACATTTTTTCTTTATTAGATTAGGAAACACATTTTTTCCATAGTGGATCTGAAAAAACATGTATACCATAGTTGATAATGATGCACCTATTTCTCATAGTTGATTAGGACACACAAGTTTCCCATTTTTGGATCAGGACACACCTGTTTCCCATTTTGGATTGGGACACACCTGTTTCCAATTGTGGATCAATCCATTCAACTTGTTTCCCATTATTATAACATGAGATATAAATCTTTACCTAAGTCATTAGCGGGAGATATAGGTACCACCCTTCACATAAAAAATCATACATAAATGGTTCACAAGGTAATAAAACTTGCATCATACCATGACCCATAAAAATAAATGGGTTTCATAACCATCATACTATAACCCAAGATATTAAATGGGTGTCATAAAAATTTCATTACATCATTACATGTAGAAAATATATAGTTCTCATAATAAGTTCATCAAATCATAGCCCATTAAAAAATTAGGTTACAATATCATATAACTTGTGGAAGAGAAATATGTTCCATAAACCTCATTTCATCAAAACATAAACAATTAAAGAAATAATATGAATGGAATTCTTGGATAATAGGCATAATAAATAATAAACTATAAAAATTTATTCCATATTAGTAGGAGAAGGATTTTAGAAGATCACAGAGAACATTTATTAAGGAAAATTTCCTTTCTTTGAAAACACATTTCATAAAACCATTTCAAAAATCCATTTCATATAAATAAATATTTACAATTTCATTTAAAACTTTTCCTGACGAAAATTTATTTTTCACTTTGAAAACCTCATAAAGAATTTTGAAAAAAAATATATATTTGAAAAATGTTGTTGGATTCTTGAAATTATTCTGAAAGATTTGATCATTGAAAATACCTCGAAAACACATAAAGAAAGCATGAAAACAATTTGAAAACGTATTTCATTGAAAATATTTTAAAAACATAAAAAAAATACTTGAATAAAATTGTAAATAATTTTCTAGAAAATTAATTTGATAAATTATAGAGAAATATTAAAATAAATGAAATCCTTTTCTATGAAAATAACCTTTTGAAAACATATAAATGAATCTCTAAAAATCAGTTAAAAAACTTTTAAACAATAAATATTTTGTAAGCCTTTTTATTTGAAAACCAATTTAAAATCAACAAATTTAAAATACATTAGGAAACAAATTATTTAAAAATAAACATGAAAACACACAACTGATGCTTCAAGGAAAGGAATGTAAAGAAATCGAGTAAATCTAAACATATTGAACATTCCTTTTTTCCCTTAAAAGTTTAGAAAAGTGATTTCATTTTAAAATGACAAGAATATTTCTTTTAAAACTATTTTTTAAATAGATAAAAAAATAGGTAAAAGTTTCCTTAAAAAATCTTAGGATAGTAAAAAAACATTTTTTAAATCATTTATTAAAAACAAAATTTTGAAATAACACATATTTATAACTGAAATGAGAAATAAATTTGAATTTTCATAAAAACATTTTCTTCAATATATTAATTAAAAAAGAGTGGTAAAATGTTACCATTACTTAGATATAAAATTAAAAACCATAAGATATGAAAATTAATGGGAAATAATAAGATATGGACTATAATATTTCCTCAAAGGAAGAATAACCATAAACAATCTTGATAAATGATGAGATAGTAGCAATAAACTCTTACCACTTTGTTAAAATAAAATAATGATACCCAAGATATAATAAAATTACATGAATATTACACTATCATAGAAATAAAAATACTCATGATATAATATTTCAAATGGTAGTGTGTACACCTCGTAGAAAAATATTGGTCCATATCATGGCATTTGTCACAAAGAAGGAAAATTGAGAAAAAATTATATTACCTATTTGGTAACTTCTGAGACATAAACACCATGAAATAGATGTCACAAAAAGGATATGTAAATATCCATAAATATAAGTATAAAAATTATATAATATATTCATGGTATTTATATATACCAAAAAAAAGAAACAAGTGATGAATAAGGTATAAATCTCATAGAAATTAAAGTGAGACTAGAAATCCACTTACCTCAAGTCTAGAATTTCTTTGTACATGTTCAAACCACATTTTTAAAAAATATATGATTATTATAAATCTAAAATATAAAAATATTATTTTAACTAATACCATATATGATTTGGTTATGAATTTGTATTACCTTTGTATTAACAACTCCATGTTAATGTTACATTTTGAGTAATATCCGCTTTATTTTTTGTATATGTATTGGATTGTAATTCTTGATACTATTACATAGATCATGATATAATTATTTAAATAATATGAAAATAATATATTTATAATATATTTATTTTATATGTATTTATAATAATATATAAAATATATAAATATAAAATAGAATACATCATTCCTGGAAACGATAGGTCATATGAATGCAATAATGTTGTTTCCATTTTATTTTCATATTGAAATAAAGTAAATGAAATATATGTATATATATATATATTTATAATATTATTAACATATAATTATTTTGTAATATATATCATATATGTTCACTAAACTCATCCTTGATACATTTTATGTAAAGTGTAAATGAATCACATCACTTTGAGGAGGTAGTAGTCCACACATCCATAAACTAACTTATGTTTTTTTACACAAAATGGAAATCATGAAGTTTTGTTTTATATAACATTTTTAGAGGAAAAAATAAATCATATAAATCATATATATCATATTAAAATATATCTTTCATCATAATTACAAACCTTGATAGGTGATAAAGGAAAAACTAACGACATCATTTCGCGAGGCGGTAGTTCTTCGTACACACAAATGGTATATTCATTACACATTAGATATAAGTGTATGTTACTGTAGGTAAAAAAATTATAATAAAAACATATAATTTTATTCATTATACTATGGTGATTATATAATCCTGGAATAAGAAAAATTGATGTGGTGGAGAATAAAAATAAAACAAAATATCTTGTGGAATGATGTTACCTCTTTTACGGGTATCTCCACTTGGATTACACCAAAGGGCATCCTTGTATGGATTCATACGCAAAGTAAATATTTTAGTATTAAATTAGTGATTATTGGAGGATATTTTGGACTGTATTGGTCAATTCAAAGTGTCTTGATAGGTGTGATAATGTGAGGGGGTGAGAGGCCTTTTATAGTGGATGACTAGTTGCATTCTTGTAAATATAAAATGGTTAAAATTATTGGGAGGTATCCCTTATATCATGGGACTCTAATAATTTTAAATTTTAGATAAATAAGGGTAATTGGTCTAAATATTTCCATTAAATATATTTTTACTTGTTTTAGGGTCATTTTTCCTCTTGAGAATAATTTTTAACCATTAAGTACACTAATTTTTATTTTAATTGTTGTAATTAATTTTAATTACTTTTACTAGTATTTTGGGTCAAAAATAAGTTTAAATTATTATAAATTATAAATAATTATGACTCCAAATATGGAATTTATTTTTCATAAATCTAATCAAATAATTTTTATAAATTAATTTAAAGTTAATCCCGCAGACCAGATGAGATGACGAGTTTTTAAATTGAAAATGTCCAAAACATTGAATTGTTTTTATATCGAATTTCAATGTTAAATTGGTTCCAATGAACTAAAATGGATTAATTTCTGTATAATTTAAATAATTAAACTTTTAAACTTAATTAAAATTTATTTTAAATATATAAATAAATTATATAGAAATGATGTTTTAAATTAATATTCATTATTCTTTATTATTCATCCAATATGAAATATTTCAGAAAATTATTAAAAATCACCCATATTAAATATAAATATAAATATTTCAAAAATTAAGTTTATTTTATTAACTATAAATTAAAAAAGTGTAAAAATTAGATTTAAAATAGAATCTCCACTAAAAGATAATAAAATTTCCTTTTTGAAAAACACATACTTTTATTCATAAAATTTTATTTATTCTAATATTATACCTATAAAATTTATTGTATTAGTATAAATCTATTCATTTAATATATAATATATAGATTATATTGAAAAAATTCATTAAAAGTGATTTGTTTAATTTATTGTGATAAATGGATCTTGTACATAGAAAAATAGTTATCTTAGAAAATGAATTTCTTTATTTTAAAATAGTTCCTACATTTATTTTTAAATAATTGATAACATAATGATTAATTTTATGTTTATTTTTAAATAATAATATCAAAATTTAATTAATATTATTCATAAATTCTATTCCAATAGCTATGTTGTAACTATAACATTATTTTCATAACAATATTAAGAGTATATTGTAGTTAGGTAAAACTCATACTTTTGTGTAACGCAATCTATCGAAGGAACTAGGAATTATGTGTAACCCAAGAAAAACATAGTGTTGTGTGTATCTAAAACTAATATATGTGTTTCATGTTGAGAAATCATAACTTGGTTTTACTTGAAATAGAAATTAAACTTAGTTCTTTCACAATATATTTTAATTTTCGCATGCAATGTAAAATTTAATAAAATATTAAATTAACTCGTAAAAAAATATTTCACAAAATTTTGGGGTGATATAGTATGTTTCGTAGAAACCAATAGAAATAATCTTCTGAAAATGTGACTTCACATGATCAATGAGTGAACCAAGAACTATTTTATAGTATTGTTGAGGATTTTCATGTCATGTATAGAGAGAACTTAAGGGATGAACCAAGGAAAGTGGATCATTTCGTTCAATTCTAGAAGTAGAATACACCCATATTTCATGGTGATTAAAAACCATAAAATGAAGAGGTGTGAATGAATAAGAGGAATCAATTATTTGATTTCATTGGAACACCAGCATAGTTGAAAGTCAAGATGGAAATGTATATGCTGGAGGATATTGAACGCTAGTTGTTGAATTTAACAGTTTAAGAAAAATTAGAACAGGGCCTTCCATGGGATGATTTTTAAGAATTGTTCAAAAAAACATCATATCATCATATATTCAGGATTTTAGTAATGATATAATTTTTTAGCATGAATCAAGTGAATATCTTAGTGAGAACATATGCAGCTAAATTTATGAATTTAGTACGCTTTTCACCTGAAGTTGTTGCTACTGCATCCTTGAAGGAATGAATATTTGAATCTGGGATAAGGCAAGAGATTCCCTCGAATATTTTCATTCTTTGTATAAAGTATTATATATATAGTTTCAATAGAGATAAGTTGGTTCAAAGTGACATATCATGATCTACGGGTGGAGGGATCATGTTGATACCTATAGAAAACTATGGAAACTCTAATTTTAGGAACAAGCAGAAGAGGGACATGGATTTCCAAGGTAGTGGGATGACTCGGAATCATATGGTTGGATTATTGAACCCTCCTACAAGGCCCAATACTAAATATAGATGTCTCTAATTTTTATATTTTGATCACATGACTAGATAATTCATAGAACCGAAGATCATGTCGCAATTGAAATTAGATGGGGAATTTTAGTGCTATTATCATAGTTCTCTACGGACAGGTATTTGAGACACATATGATGTTTCAAGGATTCCATATTATTTGATGAGACAAGGGAAGCATGATACTTCTCATTAGAAGAATTGAGAATTCCATGGTGATTCTAGAAATACCATGACTCCTGGGTCAGGGAAATCTCAACAGTGTAAAAAAGAATAAAGGGTAGTGAGTAAGCAGTTGTATAAAAATGAGAAGGTGATTTTGGATGATCACTATCGACCATTGATGGTGATAGGTATGATTATTTTTAATTATACCCTTATGTAGGATTTTTTATATATGGGTTCATCCCATTTATTTAATTATTCTCATGTTGTTTATTTTTTGGGATTAAACATTGAGATGATTTATTCTATTTTGAAACTTCAAACTCCTCTTGTTCAAAGAGAATTTCAAACCCTTATGTTCAAAACATGTTGTATAATAATTTATGGGGCACAGTTGATATGGGAAATATCTATTCTGGGTTTTTGTTTCTTTGAAATAATCTTGTGTATGGATTGGTTTACAATGTTCAAATATGAAATTGATTGTTACACCCAAAGGGTTAGTTTTATAGCTGAGGATGGTGTTAAGAATCTCGTTTAAATGGAATTAAATTAAAATTAAAATTCAATAGGCTTTTTGAACTAATAGTTGAAATGATCTAATACTATTTGGTAGCATTTACCTTGAAACATATGGAAGAGATCAAAAATAGTAGTTTTGGAACTATTTTTTATCAGTATCCAGATGTTTTTCTCAAGAATTTCATAGTGTTTCTACCCACAAGAGGTATAGAGTTTTCTATTTATCTCATTCATGGTACTAGTCCTATTTCCCATCCATCTTATTGGATGGAACCAATATAATTAATTTAATTGAAAGTGTTGTTAGAAGAGATGTAATGTAAAGGGTTTATTTGGCATAACACATCTTTATAGGTAGAATCAATATTGTTTTTGAAAAAGGAAGGTGGAACTCTAATGTTGTGTGTGGATTATCATAATATTAATCAATTTATGATAAAGAATAAGTTTCAACCTCTATACACTAATGATTTGTTTGATCACTTTAGTGGAGACCGGTGGTTCACTAAAATTGACTTGCAATTTGGATATCACCAATTACAGGTTTAAAAAAATGATATTCAAAATACAAATTTATAGAGTAGATATGGACATTATAAGTATGTGGTTATTCCTTTTTATCTTCTGAAATATCCATATGTATTTTTGTAATTTATGAATTTGATATTTTAGAGATATCTAGATTATTTTGTGGTGGCGTTTTTGAATGAAATATTGGTGTATTCAAGGAAAGGGGAAGAGCATGAGAATCACTTAGAGATAGTGTTGGTATTGATAAGGTATTGTAATTTTTATTTCATGTTATAAAATTGTTATTTTTGGATACAATAGGTGTGTTTCCTTGTCTGTGTAATCTCTGAAAGGGGTGTTTCTGTGGATACAAAACATATAGACGTTTTTATCTCTTGGAAACCAACAATGAATGTCCTTGAGATAAATTGTTTCTTTTCTCTAAATGGTTGTTACCAAAATTTATTTTGTGATATTTCAGGGCTTCACAAATAATAGCTTTTATGAGAAAAAATGTTTCATTCCAATGGAATGATGAATTTTGGAATACATTTCGATAGCTAAATGTTATCCTTATGTCAGCATCAATTTTGATACTTCTGGAAATAGGACAATGGTATATATTGTATTTTGATTTTTCAGAATCTATGTTGGGATGTGTTCTCATACATGGATATCATTTCATTTCTTATGGACCACAGTAGTTAAGGTTCCATGATAAGAACTACACAAAACATAATTTGGAGTTAGCAATCATAGTGCACTCTTGGATGACTTGGTGTCATAACCTATTTGGTGAAAAATTTATAGTGTTTACAGATCAGAATAGTTTTAAACATATTTCACACAAAGGGATTTATACTTGGGGAAAATAATATGGATGGAATGTCTCAAAATAATTGAATTTTACTTGATGTATACACAGGATAATGAAATTTGATGGCAGATGAATTAATCAAAACATTATAGGGTAAGTTGGAAAAAGGGGCTCCATATTAGTGTCATTTTATATTAGTGAGAGATAAAATTCACTTGGATTGTTAATATAAAGGTAGTATAGTAGTTATATTTCTTGTCTATTTTTTCCATAATTTGGTTGAAACTGTTAATGTGGCAAAAACATGTAATTATGAATGTATTCTAATGAGGATAAAAATAAATGTTGGGGAGACCATTGAGGGTCGGAAGATAGATGGGAGTTCAGTTTTATAGTTTCGATATCATATGGACATACTTGTGGCTTTTAAGGAAAAAATTTCTCATTCCTACCACCATTCAATATGAGATGTTCATACTACAATATAGAAGATGTATAAGGCACTGAAAGCATAGTTTTTGTGGGTCGTTATTAAAAATAACGGTTGAATAATTTGTTTTCAGATGAATAACTGTTCAGAAGGATAAAATAGAGCATTAGTGAATAGAAGGTATATTGAAGTCTTTACGTATTCCTATTTGTAAATGGGATATAATTTACATGTATTTTATAATTGGAATCCTAGGAATGGTTTGAAAATATGATTCCATATGGTTGATAATTGATTGACTCAAAAATCCATATCATTTAATACATATTTGTGGATCTCATATAGTAGAGGACTTGTTAAAAATCTATATGTGAGAAGTGGTAAAGAGGAATTGAGTACTAGTTTTGATAGTACCGGATTGAGATCAGAGGTTTATTTCTCATTTATTGAAATCCTTATAGTAGTACCTCTTGAATCAGTTCACTATGAGTAAGATTTATCTTCCTTGGATGGATAGAAAATCTAAAATGACTATAAAAATGTTGTAAGATATGTTGTGGGATTTAGTGATTGATTTTGGTGGAACATGGGAGGAGAACATATAGTTAGTGCAGTTCTCATATAAAAATTGTTATCAGGACTTGATATATATGGATCTTTTTAAATCATTGTATGTTTTTCCTTATCGTTCTCTAATTTTCTGGGAGGAAACATGTGGGACTTCACTATTTCGGATTATCCTTCTCCAAGATTACATAGAGAATATTCAATTGTTCTATAATAGAAATGATATAGCTCAGAGTCTTCATAAATCATATGTGTATCATCGTTGATTTCTATTTTCATTCAAGGTGAGTGATCAAGTATTCTTTATAATCTATCCAAGGATTGTGAATTGGTGTTTTGTAATGTAGGTAAACTTATATCCTTGATAAATAGAACCTTTTGAGATACTTGAATGTGTCGGTGAGCTAGCATATCTATTGTAATTTCCACCATGGTTTAGTTCAGAGCATAATATGTTTCATGTATCTCAGTTGAAAAAGTATCTGCCTAATTTGGACTATGTGATTTGATGGAATGACAATGACCTTGAGATGGATTCTTTGTTGTTGCATGGGCCATTTTGGATTATGGATAGGTAAGAAAAATTATTTCATGGGAAAATCATCAGACTATTGTGGGTTATGTTGAAACATTGTCAGATTCAGAAAGAGACATGGGAATGGGGGAATGAAATCGTCAAAAAATGGCCGAAACTCTTTTGGTACAACACTAGTTATATATTATCCATGGACAAAAGGGCCAATTTTGGGGAGAAAGTAACACCCACAGTTTTAGGTAATTTACCATTTCATTATTTATTTTAAGTATGTAAAGTGTTATAGTGAAGTTAGATAGGGTTTTGGGGACTTTTGGAATGTTTCAAGGGATTTTATGGAGGCTCACAGTTTGAACACAGTTAGTAACAACGAGGAATATCTAATAAAGAACCACGTAATGTGAGATAGAGGCTTTAATGTAGGTTCACAGTTATGTGCACAATTTTCTCAAACTGTGAGGACACCTAGGAGTATCCATTCAAAGTAGAACCAAATAAAAACCTAGTTGGTGCTATTTTTTCTAACTGTGCAAGCCAATTGTTTGAAGGGTGTTAGGAAGTAGTGTCTGGCACACAATCAACACATATTTTTCCTAAACGCATATCCCACAAATGAATAGTTAATTTTTAGATCCTAAAAAAGAGGATCCCACTCATTATTACTTATAAACCACTCTTTTTTCCTTTAGTTTGAAACTAAATTTGTTTTCCCCCTACCAAAGGTTGTTCAGACTTTCCCCTTCAATCAGGGAGTGATCTATTGGAAAATAATGGTACGTTAAAGGCTGCATTTTTTTGGTAAGTCTTCATTCTTGATGATTTCCCTTATATCTATTCATCTTAACTATCTTGTATACATTGATATAGTTTATTGATGATATTTATATGATATTTGATGTCAATTATGTTGATATATGGATGTGTTGATGCTAGATAAATAGATATTAGGCTTGTTTTAGGAGATTCAACACGATTTTGATGAAAAATTCATGTCGGTATTCATTTTTTACAATGTTTATGATTTAGGTGGCTTCACTCTTGACTCCTCTTATTATAACTTGGAGTATTAGTTTAAAAATATTTTAATATCTTGAAATATTTAGGGAAATTGGTTGTCAAATGGATGTGCAGGCATGGTAAAAACCTTCTTTAGGGAATTGTTGTGAAATTTTATTTGTTAAATGATTTTAAATTGTTGATTTTAAAATAGTTTTTTATTTTCATTCATGAAAAATGGTATTGGGGAATTTTTTTTAATAATAGGAGGGTTTTGTTGAAATGTTTTGGAATATTTGGTTTTGGGATGGTTGGAAAAATTGGTTGGTGTGTGCTCATTTTCATTGATAAGACCCTATAGAATAGGCATGTTCCATTGTGAAATTGGTATATGGTATCCTCGTAATGACTTGGTAGATCAATGAGAGACCTCTCATGAGTTTAGAACTATCACTTGGTCATGAATGTTTCGATATGTGGATATTTGGAATGAAATTTTTTATGCCAAAATGGATGTATAAAAATTTGTTTAAAAGAGTTTTTTGGTTTCTTTCCTTGAAAAGTTTTTTGGTTTGATAATTGTTTTGTATTCTAATTTAAATTATTTTAAGGTATTTTATATAAATTTTCTAACATGTTCTACCCTAGTGGAATGAGTAGGTTAGTAATTAAGTAAAAAACATATTATCTTTAATTACTCACCCCTACTTTCGAGCATTGGTGCTTTTGGATACATTGTTTATCGATACAAATGAAAAGGAAAAGATTATCATTTAATTAGTGTTGTGTTTTGATACTTTGGGATGAATTGTGGAATTAGTTCTTGGAACATATTAGGATATGGGGAGATTGTTTCTTTGTAGTCCTTGAGTCTTGTGGTTTTTTCTTCGGCATTGTACTTTGATGTTCGTAGTCCTCAACTTTAGTACTCTAGAATAGTTGGGTTTTGATATGATTTTTTTTTATAATTTGAGTATTATTACAATTTTATACTATATCATATATTGGTTTTAGTTATGGTATTGTTTGTTGTGGTTTTTAAATTTTGAAATGGAAAATTGTCCCAAATATATTAATGAATCCCTTGGAATTTATTTTCGGCATTTGTCACCATGGGGATATCACCTAAGGTCAAGTAACAATTATACCTCATCTCTAGATAATGAGGAGGTGTGGGATAATACACTATTTATACAATTCAAATAGAAAGTTTGATTGTTTTTCTGATGATATTAAGCCAATTCTTCAAAGGGAACTCGTCTACCAGTAAAAATACATATTAACATGAGGTATAACGACTAAAAAATAATTCTATAAGTGTTATGGCTTTGAAGGGAAGGAATATAATAATACGGCGGAAGATAAAATTATAAATAAAGGGAATAATGGAAAAAAGGACTTTTCCACATGTGATAATTGTTGAAAGAAACGCTCGTGTAATTTCATGAAGGGAATGTTATTTTTCTCTACATGTGGAGAGAAATACCACCATACATGGGATTTAAAGTGAAATAAAAAAGTTTTCAATGTTAAATGATTAAACTATAAGGATATGGGGCACTACACAAACAAGCGTCCCATCCAACAAGGTAATATACCCCAAAAGAAAAAGGGATCAAGGGTAAATATTTTTCTACTAATATAGCCAATGTGGAATAAATTACTTGTGTATTGGATTAAATAATTGTGTTGAAGAAGTATTTTATCCATGATGTTTTCATTATAATAATAAAAAAACATATAAGTATTGTATTGTAGTGGATTTTATATAATCATTTGAAGACACATGTTTAATGGTACAAAAAAAAGTGATTCAAGGGAATGCTGATCTTTTTTCAAAACACATGATTTCAGTAATATAACACTTAATATGTTTTCTATGTTGAGATAATAATGATAAAGGGATGTTTATGGGAAAGTATTGTTAAAGTTGAAATGTGTTAGTTATTTGATGTTTTATATTATATTTTCTATAGTATACATCATGTTTGGATTTGCAGAATATATTTAACAATATGAGATTTTAATTTTGGAAGCATGTGGGATTTCTTTAACGATTTATAATGATTAAGGTTTTCATGTATTTTTAATGTGACATTATGATAATATTTATATTTTTTGGGGAAATAATGCTCATTTAGTGATGTTACTTCTTAATTTTTTTACTATGAATTTGGTCAGACAAATATTGGATCAATATTAAGGTTAACTGTTTATATAATGGATTATGTTGGCCTCTTTGTGTTATTGGATAACTCGTATAAACCATTTTGGTCTTAGAACATATTTAGAGACATGTACATGTACTTGTCACACATTTATGGATATTATTATAATATAAATGTTTATTTTAGTACTTTAGGAAAGAAATCATTTTTCATATTAATTTATTGAAGTATAAATTAAATGTGAAATGAGATAATCATAACAAAAAGGATGAAATTGTTCCTATGAAATATAATTATATCAAGTATGAATATTTTCTAATATTCACTATCTAGATTGTAAAGGAATTACTTATCCTTGGGAAAAGTATCATGAACCAAAAAAAATATCCTACTAACTTGATTTTTGATGAAATTAAGGTCTCTTCCCCCTTTAAATTGTTTTTTTATTTTGGTTGTTAACCTTCACTTGATCACCCATGTTCTAGTGATCAATTTTCTCTAACACGATCCATATTTATTTAATCTTTTCTTTCATTCTCATATTGTTAATTCCCACTAATGTTCTCATATTTGGAATCTTAGTATGTGTAATTTTATAGGAAATTCATACTTTATATTCTCAATTATCTAGAATAAATTTTATTAACACTTTTTAGAATGTGTTTTTTATAGAATGTTATTTTCAAATGTTAAACCCATAATTAATAAGATCAAGATTAAATTATGAGGATAAAATTTATTTTAGTGGGTATAATATAACACCCCAAGAATCTAGAAGAGGAAAATAAAGTTTGATAGGGTGTATGTAACATAACAAATATCTTAGAAGAGAATATAACACCCCATGACATTGTAATATATTTTAATTTAAATAAACTCAATATCTTCCATATCTTGTGTTGCACGCAACATTAGGTTTAAACAAAACATGATACACTATTAAAGTATTATTATTTAAACATGGCCAGTATAACTGGGTCATTAAGTTAGAAGGTATTAATAAGAATAAATAAATTATAAAAAATATTATTTACAAATGTAAAAAATAAAATAAATTGTTATCTATTGATTATAAATAAACTAGGAATCATCTGAAAGAAAATTAATGTTTTTTTGAAAGATTGGTTTTTTAAGAAGGTTTAGTCATGTTTTACACGCCTAATTGAAAAATAATTTTTACAAATTTTAGAAAAAATATTTGAAATATAAAATTTGTTTTTTAAATCTGCATGCATAAAATATGTTTTGGTGAATTTTGGAAAAAATTTTGAATTTTTAATTTTTTTCATGAATAGCACAAAATGTTCATTTTTAAATGGAAACTATCATTTTGATTAAATTATTTAAAAAGTTAAATTATATTCAATCATTTTATATTATAATTGCTTCAATTATATTTAAATTTAACTATTTATGTCATTATAGTCGATTTATCTTTTAATTCTGCTATAATAACATTTCAATATTTTGAATTCTTTTCTTTATAAAATACTATTTTTTTAACGCGTCTGTAGGTCTAATTTTAAATTGAGTTCTTACACATATATAAATTGAATTTATATAAATGGATTAAAATTTTTAAATAAGCTTAATTTGTATTATATAATAATGTCAGCTTTATTTTTTACCCCAATGAATACTGAAAACCAAAAAAAATTAATTACCATAGTTAAGTTGAAAATGGGATTAGCAATGGTTAATCTAAGAAGATAAGGTTTAACAATGACATAAAAATTGACCAAAACTAATTTTAAATTGAGTTCTTAAACATATATAAATTGAATTTATATAAATGGATTAAAATTTTTAAATAAGCTTAATTTGTATTATATAATAATGTCAGCTTTATTTTTTACCCCAATGAATACTGAAAACCAAAAAAAAATTAATTACCATAGTTAAGTTGAAAATGGGATTAGCAATGGTTAATCTAAGAAGATAAGGTTTAACAATGACATAAAAATTGACCAAAACTAATTTTATGTTAATATTTAAGCCTTATAACCTATAAGGTTCTATAAGGACCCATGTTTTATGCTTTTTTATGATAATAACATAGATATCACTTTATCTTTTCAAACATTCCATGTCTGTCCTCTCCCCCACGTATAAAAGGATACCACTTATCCTCTCAACTTCTCACATCAAAAAACCATTGATTCATCCCTTTACATACCAAATATCTTTAATAATTCTATAAACAGACCATATATTTATTATTTTTATTATTATTACCTCCTTGTAATTCTTTAGGTATATACCTAAAGAGTCTCTCTAAAGAATATGTAAGATTTTTAAATGTGTGTATTTGTTGTATTTATTCATAAAAATATTTAGAATCATATTAAATTAAGAAAATATAAAAAATAGTACCATGTGTATATTTATATTTTATTATGTTAATGTAACAACTTATATCCATCTCCACTTCCATCAAATGAGAAATGTAAATATTGATTGTGTTTGTGGCGGACTACCACCTCGCGAACCATTATAATTCATTTTCCATCACCAACTTTTAAATATATATATAATTATTATATTAATTATATATAAATATATAAATATATGACATTAATGAAAATATTAAACTTCTAGAATTATTATATCACATATAAATTCTTACATTCCATTCTATGGGGGGATATGATAATGTCACTTGTGTGTATGGCGGACTACCGCTTCGTGAAGAGATGTGCTAATTTTTTCACATATGACTTAACAAGATATAATTTAGGATAAAGTTTATGAATATATGATACTTTCATGAAATAAGAAATTATTTAAATATAATATTTCATCTAAATTCTTATCTTCTAAACAGTTGGAAAACAATAACGTCACTGGTGCATTCTTTTGGACTACTGCCTCCATATAGCGATGTGGAATGATTTTCATTTAATTTTTACATAGAGGGTAATAAGGATGGATTAAATTTAAATAAATTATATTTATAAAATAATATTTTTTTTAAATATCCATTAAAAATTATTTTCATATCTTTCTTTCCATTGAGAAAATGTAAACAAAATTAATGGGTATGTACAGCCTACAATCTCCCAAAATGGTGTAATTCATTTTTTTATCTCAGAAATTGATAGATTAATATAAATTCATATATAATGAATACATATGATATTAATATTATTTTTTACATTATTTGGATGATATAACTAAGATAAAATTAAAATTACATAAAATACCAGACCAAAACATACATGAAAAACAATGTAATTATTCCACAAAATAGTGATTTTAAAAAAGAAATGTTAAAAAATGGGTGATAAAATACTCTAAGAATATAATATATGGTATGAAAAAAATATTATATCTATAAAATAGATTTATAATAAATATATATTTATTATACTATATGTTCAAACATGTTTAAATGAAATCAGACCTAAGGTTAGGGTTTCTTGCCTCACTTTTACTTCCATGAGATGTATGTCTTATTCACTACTTAATTATTTTGTAAGGTTCATACACAACCACTTTTGATATTTCATATCACTAATATCTTTATATTCATAGTACTTAAATTTTTATTTCATGTTATTTATTTTAGTGGAGTTATTATTCAAAAGATACCAAAGTTTTAAGGGTTTATTTCAAAATATCATTGGTATTTGATATTTTTTATGTGAAACTATCCCTTGGTAGAATTATTTTATATTTGAATCATAAAATAAATATATTTTATTATACTATTATTATTTGTAAAAGTTTTAATGTACTATTAACATTTCCCCTATTTTTTACATAAAATTACTGATAATTGTTTTAATAAAAATCTTAAATTATTTCTCTCTTCCATCGAAAGTCCTTTTTCATCTAAGTCCATGTTTTCTAAAAAAATTATTTTTTAAAAAAATTAACAAAATAATATATTAATTAAATTTTGACACATGTTTTAATTTTTAAAAAATTAATTGAATCTTCATATCATTTTCCAAAAAAAGGCTCACTTGGAATTTACCAAAAAATTGAACGGAATATTTGTGTTAATGTGTATGGAATGAATATAATTTTCAACCATCATCACTTCTCAATTATTTAATTTTTCATTAATTATTTTAAAAGTTTATTTACAAGTAATTTTTTTCAAAATATCTTGTAAAAATTTATTTTTTAGAAAAACAAAAGTGAAAATGTTATTTTCCTCATGAATTTTTTAATAATGTATTTATGGTATTTCTATTGATCAACAACATCATCTATTTATTTATTTTTTTTCCACTAGTGATATGTTTTATTAAAACAATCCTTATTATTTTTTTGGGTGTTTTATGCTCATTTTTACTAGTTATGTACAATTTTATTACCATTCAACATTTAACATTGGATGGGTTATGATTAGGTTTATTTTAATTGAGAATGTATTAGCATTTTTCATGTTCATTTTTCAATAATAATGTTTATTTTGATTACATTACATTCTTTTTGTATAAGTAATGAATTTGACTTACTATATAATGGGTGGGTCCTACTATATCCCCTCAATGAATGAGTATGTCTCATTAGACAAACTGACTTGGGTTTTTGGATGGGGCCTTACCCATTTATATAAGATATCTTGGGAAGAGTCCTTCATAATATTATTATAATGTTTGACATTATGTATTTTCTCATTATTATATTATTCATTTATGTCCACATGATTATTTTATTAGTTAGAATATCGATAGAAATATTTCAAACTCATATGATCATGTATATGGAATTATTTTTTCATCATTTATATCGTCCATCTTATTCTAAAGTAATTGATTAAATTGAATATTTTTTGGATATTTACCATGAAATATAGGTTATTATTTATTTATTCATATCTTCCACTATATTCATACCTGTACTATGAATATTATGACACTCCTTTCTTATGTTTTTTCATGGGATGTTATGATGAGTACTATGATTGATATGCATGGTTATGGAAGAGAAAATAATGATCCACTTGAAGAAAATACTATATTGTAATTTTCTCTTCCATTTTTGAAATGAGATTCTGGTATGTATATAGTAACCAAGAATATTAAACAATTTGGTCCTTCAAGATGTGATTCGTTATATTTTATAAAAATGTAATAAATTAACCACTGAATATAGGATACCTAGTTTAGGGTATTTACATTGAATAAGTTAAATTATATTGGACATATTGAGCTTGTCATATATGTGCATATATATTTTTTCATGTCATACTAAGTGGGTACCCTCTTAATAGTGTACATGTTTGATGCATGGTATGGGTGTTAGGAATTTACTTGTTTTATAGGTGGGGGTTTTGGGATATACTCACAATTCCTCAACTAATCATACTTATTTCAATGTTTCTTAGTATGTGACTTAGGATTTCCCTAGATAGCATGGACACCTCATCTACCTATGGGTTGGGTTGCTAGGACCCTGAATTTTTGTACATATCTAGGAATATGTGTGGTTATTTATAAGTATACATATAAGAAAATAAATGTTCCTATAATTCCTCCCATATGAGTTAACCTATGACATCATCTATGATATTGTGTCGAGGATCAAATATGGTAAGCTAGTATAGATCCTCCCCATATGTTGATTTATTTTTTCTATCCCACTATACATTTTCTAGAATTGGTTTTATTCTTTTTAATCATTTTTTACTAGTTCCTTTGGAATTTTATTATTTTTTTAATTTCATGTAGTTTATAAATGTTGTTATATGTGTGGTAATGATTGCCTATAGAGATTCTATATTCACTCTCTATGTTAACCACTCTAAAAACACTTATATACTCTATTATTTGAGATCAAAGTAAGGTTATGACACATTAAAGTTATAGTTATACACAAATGAGAAGCATGGATCTTAGGTGTATGTTTTTAGTGATTTTTATAAATTTAAAGAATGAATTCATAGGAATTGTTCTTAACACCATTATAGAGAGGATACTCACCAAAGGAACTACTTTTGAATCATTAAGAATTGTTTTTACTAAAAGTTTTGTATATATGGGTTTCTCTCCTTGTATTCACTTAATTTGTATATGTTTTGAAAATTTTGAGTCTACTAGTGTTGTGTGATGAATATTCATATTACAGTTTCTACCTCTACCTCATTGCATGCTCTTTCAAATTTTTTATAATGGTTGGGTGTATATTTTTTATATCCTACATTGAGGACTAGTCATTAAACCTTAAGGAATGTTCCTAGTCCATTTGATACAATATGTAAATGTGGAAAATCATCTAATTATTGAGTATTACCTGACCAATGACATTTACCACACCCAATGGTTTCTAATGGGACCGACTGGTTTGTTATGATGACATGGCATGAATACCATATGGGTATCTAGATCATGGATTATACATAGTGTAATTGGATAAGTATGGGTAGAATATTATGAAATAATGTGTGTTTCACTTTTTTATATTATTATATTACTTCTATAATCGATCAAGTACTCATGTTAATATAAATATTAACAATAAATAAATGTTTTTTTACTTTTTATTTATTTTTCTCGAGCATATTAACATGGGTTAAAAACTAATTCCTCCAATTTTAAGTTTTTTATATTATAATTTTAGTTGAATTATTTTCTATTATAAATTTATAATGTTTCCATTTATTCATAAATTATTTATTGGGAATCAAAATTATTTTAAAATTACATAGAAACGAAATTTTATATTGAAAAGTACACTGGAAGAAAATGAAAGTGTGGTAGAGAGGAATGGGGTTTACATATGAACTATATATAAAAGATAAGGTCTTAGTATGGTTCCTTATAGATATAATTCAATGATTTTATTCCTTAATTTATTATAGAGGATTCCAACTAGAATATAGACCCCTTCCAATGAGAATCGGGTGAAGTATAATACATCAAAAACTGACACGAATGTGCCTCTATCTCAACCCGCTATTAACCCTAGAGTCTTGTAGGGGCTCTATAAGATTCTTTAGATTTTAAGTTATAGAGATCCATGAAAAGATCCTATTATATCATATATTATGAGTGTATTTCTTTTCATCATCCCCTTTATTTTAATGGTGACATGCCTCTTTAGGATAAAGAGTATATTAATAATTTCTACTATATATTCTAAAGTATTGGAACACTTGAACATCATTGACTTCAACTTCAACCTTCATGAATAAATAATGAAACCACAATGGTGAGAAATTATTATTGAGATATTTAAATACAAGATCCTTTCCTATAAAAATTTTCAAAAACTCTTCGTGTAGAAATTTGACCATAATACTATATATCAGTTAAATTCAAATTCGTTTTTAAAATTTAGAAAGGTTTGGTGTGGGTTATATAAATTGACTTTATTGTAACTAAAATTATATGATTCAATCCATATTATATTGGGTATAAGGAGTCCAAGTCTATAAATTTTGAAATGAGGATTCAATATCCACTAAAAAGCTAAGTCATCCCTTTTGGCCTATTTAATTTTTTTGGATATTTTTAAGAAGTTATTCCTTGTAGAGTTTAGTTCCAAAGGGGGTTCAGCAATTGGTGTTCATCTATCAAGTATTTTTCTTATTAATAGTTCATTGATAATCTCTAAGAGACACTAATAAGTGGTTGGAATACATTTCTATAACTGGGGAACCATGTATGGTTGTGTTCCCACATCCCAATGATTAAGAATACCATGAATAAAATTTCATTAGTGTGGTTATTCTATCTATATTAAACTCAATTATATCATAGATTTGAATCAAGTTCATTTTTGTGTTTGGTATAGTTACCTCATAGGTTCTATAAATAGGTACTTAAATTAGTATTTAGAAGCATCCTTAGAAGACCCAAGAATCCTGGTTTTATTCAATCATTAATGAGATCCAAAATGATCATATTTTTAATTACTTTTTAAATTAAATATTAACATTTGTTAATTAGTTTAATTTGAATCAATCATATATTTTTTATTTTGGAAATAAAATAACTAAATTAAAATGATCTCAATTTAAAAAAAATGATTTTATTTTATTCATTTGGAATATATATTATTTTGGATTTTTTAATATAGGTGAAGACCAACAACGCCCCTTATGTGAGATTAAACTAGTTATCATACTATAACATGATAATAACATGGGAAAAGTAATTGATATGTTATATTGATTGAGTAACTATCAGTTTAGGCTCATGTAATATTAAAATAGTTATAAGAGTGTTTCTTTTTAGATTAAAAGGGGTTGAATTCTCATGTGAGATTAGATGCAGGAGGAGTTGGCCATAGAAAATAAAAATTTCAATTGTGTCAGATAAATCGAAGCATTACTATTCATATAAGATTACCACAATATGGATCTCATCTCATTTGAGATTAAACTGGCATTTCACCAACCTATTTAAAGTTAACATCACCACTAAATCAAATTATCATTGAAAATATGAACCTCGTGTATGATTAAATTTAATATATCCAAAAGTTGTGGGAAATTAAACACCAAATATTTGAATTAAATATCATATTAAAACATCATCTCGTTCTCTTATAACAATAATTCATTATGTGACCCTGATATATCATATTAAACCCCTCATTCCTACACCTAGAACATGTTAAATGTTTAATACTGGTACTATTTCTAGATCCAATCTAAAACCCCATCCATTGTGTAAAAATCATTTTGTTGGAACATTCCTCATGTATGATTAATTTTTCCATTCCAAGATCTATATAATAATAATATATTTCTCATATTAGAATAACTTGGATGTGTTGAGAATTGTGTATAATTAAATTCAGAATGGATTTCCTTCACATGTCATCCTCTACAACTCTTATGATAGAATATCTCGGTCTCAAACATGTGTAATTTTTATAGAATCACTATAAATTAATTAAGAACAATATATTATAAAAAAAATTGGTTTGGAGCTTATCTTAATTTCTATATCGATGTTATTAATATAGAATTGAGGATGATTTCCCCATACTCCTAAAATTTTAAAAAACATTAACACTTTTATTTTATAAATAAAATGTGACAAATTATATAGTGATATTAAAGAAATATGTGAGGGAATATCGTGTTTTATACCTATACTGAAAATAAAAACCTAAGTAATTAACTATAAAATTCATCCCACGGTATAGTTTGTGATTATCTTTTCATCCCTTGCACTCAGGTGAAATTAAGCCAGGTTTTTCTACATTTAAATTGGAGTGTAGGATGCAAGATAAGGTTTATTAACCCTTCGAGAAGATAAATGAAGTTATCTATGTTTCTCAAGATTACTAGTTTAGGGTTTCTATTTGATTCATGATTAATATTACTATTTAAAAAATAATACATTTTTTTCTACTCTCTCACATTATCCATTTTTTTATACATGAATTTATTTTCCCTTCCCAATATGAATTTTTGTTTCTATTATCTCACATGGAAATGATATCCCATTGATTTCAATGGAGGAATAATTTTTCAATCTAGTTCAATGGAGGGAATCTGTTAATGGGTTTTTAGTTTTAGTATAATAAAAAAATTAATTTTACATACATATCTAAGTCATTTATTGTAGGTTCAAGTGAAGTGACCGCTCTCAAATTCCATTATTTAATCATTCTGATTCTTCCCCTCATTATCTCTTAATTCCCTTCATTTTAAGATTATCTCAATGGAGTATGTTTTTATGGATAAGTGACATAGAATTATATTGAGGCATTCGTTGGTATTTATATTACTGAAATGAAGATGATGTTTTCATTATAATTCATCTTAGTGTTTATTGGTTACTATTTTAAGGATAGAGAGGGTTGAATGATGTTATTAAATTGACTTATTATGATTAAAATAATAATAGTCAATTAAAAACAATGAAAAATTCATTTCCTAAAGAAAAATATTATACCTATGTTTCTTGTCATACCTTTCACTGCATCATCCCTTTTCTTACTTCTTTTACTCTTTCGATTTTATCTCCACTTTTTTAGTTAACAGCACTCCACTTGAATTTTCATTACATAAAAATTATTTAAAAAACATAAAATAATTAATACTAAAAAAATTAAACAAATACAATATTCTGATAGATATAGAAATTTTTTATTGAGATAATGGACATTAAGGTCAATTCATATATATCTTTCTTGAATATTTACAAATTTCTAATTTATATTGATATACCATAATAAAGGTTATTGGGAATCAATTTTTAGTATCATTTCTTGGGTTAAATGTTTTTCACTTTTTTCTCTTCACACTTTAATTAATTATATTAATTCAATTATTAATATTAAATTTTATTTATGATTTTTCAACAATCAGATTCAAATTCCCTGAAAAATTAATCTCAGTTGTATACTTTTAATATTTTGTATATAGATATAATAAATTATTACATGTACATAAATATAAAGGTTTATCATATTCTAATATGGTTAAATTTAATTATATTAAAACCTTAATAGCTTTGGTAGCCACCATAATCTATGAAGGGATAATTGAAAGGGTAGTTCACCATTGGCCAATAGAAGAAATTTATGAAGAGTTGTTGATTCCAAAACTTTTCTTCTTTGTTGTAGTGTTTCTAGAATGTGAGAATGATTAGGTTGACAACTTATTGTATTTTACCATGTTACTTAAAGGATAATTGTATTTATATGAAGATATTCAAGAAATAAAAAAATATGTTATTGATTTATTTTAAAATTTGATTGAATATAGTTTAATTGAAATGATAATAAAAATTCATCTTCCCTGTAAAAGAATAAATGAACCGGCTATAATGTATAAGCACCTAGAGTTTTTTGAAGATGAAACACCAGATTAGATACTTTTTGAGATCCAAATGTACATTTAAGATCAAATAAATGCATAAATTGAATAAGAACATAAGGCACATTTTGAGAAGTATCTACCCTCTCTACATCATTAAGAACATCAACTGAAGGGGGTACAAACCAAAAATAGGTAGAATATATAACTTATTTTCCCACCCCCATTAATTTATATTTTATTTTAAAAATTCTTATTTTCATTACTTCCATATATTATTTTGGGGTTATCTACTTATATTTTCAACTTTAGTACACTAAGAGAAAGAACATGAGCTGGTTTTTATCACATAATAATTACCCATATTTGGATTGTAATTCACAAAAAAACTCTTTATTTTAGGTAGTATAAACACAAAACCACTTTGGGGATGACCCAATAGTATTTATTAATCTATTTATCATTTTCATTGGTTTTACATTTCAATAAAAAAAATTAATGTTTGTTTTCTTTTTGTAGGTTATAGAGAAAATAGTGGAGATGATATTAACACATTATGATGTTGAATTAAATTGGTTTTATTTCACCATTTCATTTTTTCTTATAATTCCACCATTTTATTTGATCTTTATGGATGGATAATAATACATAAGTAGGGTTAATTTGAACTTTTTGATAGTTTTTTCATATTTGTGTCTGTTTCAAATTTTTGGTGTATTTTGTTTTTGTTTTCATTTTCATTTTCTATGACATATTTATTATAAATTTGAGTTTAATTTTATATTTAATGTCATTTTACACAATAAATTTGATTTTTAGTTTTTTTACATTTTTTTTAATAATGTATTTTAAATTATTTTTGATAAATAATTATTTATCTTTACTTTTATTTTCAAAAAAAATTATGAGTTCAATTAATTTTTGAAACCCATATATAAAAACCCTTACTCCAATAACCGAATGTCGGGGTTTAATTTATATCATTGGTATAATATACAAGGTAACATAACATATAGGATCAACAATATAATCAATATTTGGAGACTAGACACATACATGATTTCAATATTACATTGGAAAAATAAAATTGAGCATGAAAAAATTTCATGCATCCTTATAAATCATTAAATGATAACCTATTTATATTGCAGGGATAGGAAACATAATAAATGGTGAGATGGGATGCAGATAGATGATGCATTGGAGGATCCAGTAGTAGTGAGGCTATGTGGCAGGTGGTGTAGTGGACAGCCTGCACAAAACACGACACTACACCGCGTCAGCACGAGAGGCACATGGTTGGGGAAGACTATGTGCAGCACAACAAACTGGACAAAAGCATAGTTCGGACTAGTGGGATATGGGCCACTCCAGCGGCCCAGTAGGTCGGGTTGGTTCAGGCTAGGTTCGGCAGGTCTGGTCGTTCGCGAACCGGACACGAGTCAGACTTTTTTATAAAAAAATAGTCATAAATTTCAAAGAGTGTGTTCATTTGACGAGCTGTTTGTAGAATTAATACCCTTGAAATGTGACATCCTTTTTGATATACTCTAAATGAGTTTTTTTTAGTTTGAATGTGACCTAATTTCTCGAAGTGTAGGTTCTCCCAGAACGAGAAGGCTACGAGTAGAATCTTGTGGCTGGATGTGACCAAGAAGTTGTGTGACCTATAAGATATATGACCTAGAAGCTGTGTGACCTAGAAGTTATGTAATCTATAAGCTATGTATCCTATAATATATGTTACATAGACATTGTGTGTCTTACTGAGACTATGTTTATTATCAAGATGGTGTTTCTTATGGAGTCTGTTTGCCTTATAGAGACTATGTGTCTCATGGAGACGGTGTTCCTTATCAGATCGGGTATATCAGGACCTTCATAAAACATTTATTATAGATATATACATGTGTGATCTGATTGTACTATTTTTGTGTGTTATACTTCATGTATTTCTATTTTTTATAATTTATTTTTTTGGTATACATCATGTATTTATTTGTGGTATACTTAGTGTATTTCTATGTGGTGTACCTAGGGTATTTCGGTATGGTGTACTTCATGTATTTATGTGTGGTATACTTCATGTAGTTTTGTGGGGTATACTTAGTGAATTTCATCATGGTGTTCCATAGTTTTGTCCCTTTGTGGTGTTCCTTAGTGGTCTTCCTTCATGGTGTTCCTTCATGGTCTTCATTCACAAAGTTCCTTCATGGTGTTACTTAGTTGTCTTCCTTCATGGTGTTCCATAGTGGTGTTTCATCATGGTGTTCCTTACTGGTTTTCCTTCATGGTGTTCTTTCTTGGTGTTCTATCGTGGTGTTACTTAGTGTTTTTCTTTCATGGGGTTCATTCATAGTGTTCTTTCATGGTGTTCCTTAGTGGCGTTTCTTTAAGGTGTTCCTTCGCGGTGTTCCTTCGTGGTGTTCTTTAGTAGTGTTCCTTCATGGGGTTCCTTCTTGGTGTTCCTTAGTGGTGTTCCTTCATGGTTCTCCTTCATGGTTTCCATTAGTAGTCTTCCTTTTTTTTACTTCATGGTATTCATTTGTAAATTTATATGTAGTATATTTTCCTTTTTTGTTTCAGGGTGTCCTAATAAGTATTGTTTTACTCACCAATGCATGGGATTTGCCTACATGTGTTGTGTCTTGTGCAGACGATCGACATATTGATGATATCCTCGTTGGACCAGGACTAAGTGGTAATTAGTGGGACCAGACATTATAGGTGTGATCATGTGCATTCAGAGAGCTATCTTGTACCTTTCCCTTCAGGTGGGGTTTTCTGCGAATGAGCTTCAGGAACATGTGAATTCACTTTTTCAGACTCCTTTTGGGGTGGTCTTATATTTTGGCCCTATTTACATTCCAGTTTTCTATTATCATGCATTGTTTTTGGTATCTTAGGGTTATTCATTCTTGTTAAAATAATGTTTTTACATTTCATCATTTTGGGCTTGGGGATGTGTGTGTATGTGTACGGGTACTTAGGAAAATTACTCCCATTTGAGGGATATGCCTACTCAGTGATAGTCACCAACCCCTAGCCTATTAGGGGTGTTCTTGGGGTAGTCACAACATTGGACCCTATGGGATGGGTCATGAAAAAGTGGTATCAGAGGGGGTCAGTACTTGTTCATGACCAAGATTCTATGAGGTAGGTTTGGGGAAACAATGTTAAGTGTTTTCAGTTCGAATTTTGGGATGGGGAATGTAACACAACAAGATTTTATGAGAAATAATATTTTTAATTTATTTAATGTCTTGTGGTGTACACTACACCAAGATTATCTTGCCCTATACGCAACACCTTATTAGCTTGCAATATACGCCACACTATTCTTGGCTCATGTTACACACAATTTCAAGTTCGTTTTATAGTTATTATTCTACACAATCTTGAGTTTTGATTTTTTTTCAATCTATAAATGAACTAAGTTTTTATTATGTTATAAGAAACACTAAAGGAATCTTTCACTAAATGCAACACTGACTTGGCTTGCGATACACGCAAGAGCAACCTTCCTCGATATCTTATATGGTACGCAATACTGAGTTTTTTTAAACAACAATATATTATTATTATGAACTAGCCATTATTAATAGTATTAACCAAATTTTGAATTTTATAACATTATCATTCATCTTACGCATTTTATAGATCATGGTATGAGAACAAAATAAAATCTTCGGATAAAAGAGCTATTTTTCAAAAAATACAGTTTTTCTTCAATTTGATGGCACACCCATTTTAAATATAATTTCTTATAATTTTATAAGTTCAATTTAACAAAATAAACTAATTCATTTTAGTCAGGATATAAAATTTTACTTTGGATAAATTTTTCTTATTTTTCTGATAACCTTCATATTTTAATGAATAGTAAAAAAACTCTAAATTTCAATTATAAACAAATTTTTTCATTGAGATATTTTATATGGTTAAATTATAATATTGAATTGTTTTAAAGTATACATAGAATATAATTTTACCATTTCATATAATTTATTTCATTAGAATTAATTTTACATTTAATTCATAGGTAAAAACATTTCAATCTTTTTCAATGTTTTAAATTTTAAAACTCATTTTCTCAACAACAGGATTAATTTTAAATTAATTAATTTATATTATGTATTTTGAATTTGTAAAAATGGATTCCATATTTGTAATCATTAGGTCCAAATTATGTTAATATGATACTTTTATTTTTTTCCATTGTGAAAAGTAACTATGGTAAATTTTGTTCACCATAGTTAAAGGTAAATTGGGTAATTAAGGGTAAAAATAATATTATAAAATTACCCTAAAACTTGTCTTAATATAATTGTATGAATATATTTAGTCCTAAAATATACTGGGGTTGATATGGTATCTATTGTAACCCACTTGAATGAGACTAATACCTTTAATTTATTTTATTTAAAGGAAATTGAAATATGTCTCACTCAAACTTTAATAATTATATTATTTTTAATATAAGGTTATACAGAATATAAATTTTATTATCTATACTCATTTTAAATCTAAATTTTTTTCTTTATCATGGAAATTTATTTGTATTTTTTAATAAATAAATAATTACCTTAATAGCTTAAACAATAATGATGCAGAAATTATTTGTTTAGTGAAAAATCAATAATATAGTTTTTATTAAAATAATAATACCAATCAAATGGCCCAAAAACTTGACCAAAAATTAGTGGTCGAGTATATCAACACCATAATCATCTTATTGTATACTTTTGGACCATTTTTAGCCTTATAAAACATATTATGACATTTATATTATTTTATTTTAAATGATGTCAAAGTTGTCACCCTCATCATTTAATAATCATAACATTTTAAAAGTTGGTTGTTTTAGAAGATAGATTCGACTGAAAGTATTAATATTAAATATATTAGATTTCTCTTTATTATATTTCTTTATTTTTAATTTTTATGCAACAAATATTTATATTAAATAATATACAAAATGTGATAGTAATTATTTTATTAAGAGAAATATCAAATAAATGATTTTAAAAATATTAAAATAAATATTATATGAATAAATTAATGTTCTCCACGAATTTTCTAGATTAATATAACATTTTATGAATCTATTAAATATTTGGTTTTGAATATATATTCTATGTTGAATTTATTTAAATTCAAATAAATGAATAGTGTTAAAATTGACACTATTGATATTTTACAAAAAATATCATATTATTAAATTGTTTAAAAATAAAAAATAACATTTAAAAATAAAAAATTGAAAATTATATGTTCTAAAATTTAATAATATATCTAATTATGTACAATTATAAACACATAAGAAAGTATTTATAGCAATTTAAAATTTAGAATATTATTAACACAGATAAAATTAAATAGATTAAATAAGGGTAAATAAAAATGAGAAGGATCAAAATAAATTCAAAACATGTTTAAATTTTATTTTTTTATGACATTTAAATCTTATCCCATGTCATCTTAGAATTTGAGTTATTTTTGTGGGTTTTTAAGTGGGTTTTGAGTTCATTATACATTAATATTTGGGAGGTTTCCAAAAGAACCCCTCTCCGCTCTTATATAAGGACTCCTCCTCCCTCTTCTTTTCACTCCATTTTGAGCTTTTAAACATTGAAAAACCCTAACCATTTCCATTATCCACTTCACTAGAAACATTCTAGAAGACCTGGTCTTCTTAAGTGACCAACTATTGTATCCTTAGATGAGGCTTAGAAGAGGCAGGTCGAAGAAACGGTAATATCCTTTACCGATTCTTTCAAACTTTTTTCTTCTTATACATCCTCTATACGAGTTGATTAATTATTAAGTAATAAATCCAGTATCACTTGTATAATGATATTTTATTATGAATATTAATCTACCATATTCTATCTTTTATCCATCCTATGAAAAATAATATCACCACACGTGCATACGTATGGCTTACCATCTCCACACCGTGGTGTAATCTGTTTTTCATCACCAACATACATGGATGTGTATAATGATGAAAGAAATAAATATATGTTATTATTGTAAAATTATACTGACTCTAAAATATTATACACTATACACTTCAATACAATTCCACAATCATGGGAATGATATCGTCGCTCGTGCGTACGTACGGTCTACCGTCTCCACAATGTGATGTGCTTCGTTCTAATTATTATTCATTGAATGATGATTATATAAATGAATTGAATGAATTAATATAATATATATTATACTAATAAAATTCTTTAAATGATATAACTATAACCTAAAAAAGATGGAAAATAATTTATTCGACAAAACATGCATAATAACATAAAGTAGTTAACACCCGAATAATGTGTAATAATGAAATGTTACTAATAAAACGATAAGAATATGACCATATATGATTTGATAAAAATAAATATGATTCTTGAATAAGTCAATTACATTATTTAAATCATTATATAGGAGGTTCAGATACATACAAAGCAATCAGACCTAAGGGAAGGGATAATTAATCCAATCTCATTCTTATCCGAGATTGTTTATTCGTAAGTATTTACTGGGGTTATATTTATCATCCATGTCCATGTATTATAAAAAATGTTTTCATAAAGTTTTTACTATTATTCCATGTATTTTTAAAGTCATGTTTACCCCTTTTTGACTTTTTCTATGTGGTATGGAAGGAATCATTCTTTTGTTTACCATACGAGTTACTTTTTGACTTTTCCGGTAAAAGTATGAGGAGAATGTTTTTTTAAATTATACGACGTGGATGGATTTTTACAATTCCATAATTTGTTGTTTACATAAAGCTTCCTATATAATATTTCATTATTATTTTCAACAAAATTATTTCCTTTTAAAATTTCTCATCATTTAGAGAAAAGAAAATGATTTGAAATAAGAATGGATATTTTCCTCAAGAATTCATTTCATGTGTTTTATAACCACTATTTTCCATCTATGATGAAATTCATTAATATGGTTATTTTTTAAGTATAATGTCTCTATTATTTACCTGTTTTGATTTTTTTATGATGAAATTATATCCACTGTTTTATATGGATTGTGTTATGATGGGATAATGTTTATGAAACCCATTTTATTCATTGAGTTATGACGAATGATTTATGTTTATTTTATGGAACACGAAAGAATAGTTTATTTATGAGATGGGTGGGACCTATATCTCCCTCCAATTCCTTGGGTAATGATTTATATCTCATGAGATAGACATGGATGAAACGGTATGTAAATCCAGTTCAGTAATACTGGGTTGTAACGGCAAGTAAACTCAGTTCAGTAATGGACTTTGTTCGATATGATGGTCTTGGCAGCAATGCCTTGGCTACTATAGAAATCATATCATGTGCTTAATGGTTTTCCATAATTACTTGTTTTATTTCCATGCAATTTTATCATGATTAATGTTCCTTTGTGATCTATTCCTTACATACTACCATGATTTATTTCATGACTCGAGATTTTGATGTTTAAACATTATGGAATTGTTTTTTATATTCAAATGTATATGTTTATTTTATTTTCTCTATGCTTACACTTACTGAGCATTTGAGCTCACCCTTTATATGTTTTCTTTTCCCCATGATTTAAATAATGTTTTTAGGTTAGAAAAAAATGGGGAAGATCTTTATGGGAGATGTAAAAGATCTTTCACCATGATTAGAAGATTATGTTCTGAGTTTCCAAAGACAATTAACTAATACGGTCTTTAGGAATTTGTTCTTTTTATGTATTAAGTATTCTTAAAACGTAATATAATGTCCATGTACATCAATATTGGGTCTATTATAGTTGGTATCAGAGCGAAGGTTTATTTAACCTTTACAAAATAGTATGCGAAAAATTTAGCGAGATCCCTTGATGTTTATTTTATTTTGATGAAAGTGCATTGGTAGTAGAATATTGGGCTAACCTACTGAGTTTTGATACTCACACCAACGATTTTATTCTATTTTTAGCCCTTCTGAAGGTTTCATATTGAGTTTGATCACCTTGGGAGACATTTTATAATTGTGTTGGAGAGTGACCATCGGGGTCATATGGAGTTTGTTGGATGTCAGTTTTGGTCAGTTGAGTTTTTGGATTATTTGTACTTTTAGTTTCTTATTCAAATAATGTCCATTTCAATTTTTTATGTAAATTAATTTTAGTTTGTCCATTTCATTCCACTTTTTATTTTATTTTTTATATTTGTGAGCAATTGTTCCCATGTATACTCTATTGATGCCCTCAATGATTGTCTAAATCCTATGTGAATCAAGAATGCCTATTGGGACTTGTCATGGGCTGTCCTGAGTGACCGGTTCAAGGTCGGCTCGGGCTGGTTCATGACAAAATGGTATCAAAGGGAGGTCGGATCTTAGAATTCCATTATTTCTAGAGCACCCTTGTTATTGGGGGGATGTCATGGTTGATGGAGTAGGATTTTTGGGACTTTGGGGTATTTGAGAGAATAGAGTTGTGAACTCTTTCTTATTCTAATCCTCGTGTTTCCATGAGATGTATGGTTTTATTAGTGTCCTTTTTTCTTGTTTATTGTTTGTTGTTGGGATTTGAGAAGGGGAGTCTAACTAATGGCCTATGTGATCTTGAATTTCCTAGAAAACCATGTGGATCCGGGGCATGGTCCTAATAACTCTCTTTGTGTTTGTGTTGGGTTTGACATATGGACACCAACCATATGGTCTAGTTACCCACCGACACTAGTTCCCTTTTGTAGGTCTCTTGGACCTTTCTTAAATTCTTAATTTTTGTTTTGAAAATTCTTGTTTTAGAATTATGGAAATGGTTTTTAAATGAAGTATTGTATTTTGAAAAGTTGAAAAAAAAATCAAAAATATAATATAATAATTGTTTTGGAAGGCTGTGTTTTTGTGAAACAAATTTTTTAGGAGGAAGTGGAAATGATTTATTGGGGATGGATTATACCTAATCTAAACATGTGGTTTTTTGTAATAAAATTTTTATAAAGTGTGAATCATTTTAAGTTGATTCTGAATCTTGGCTCTAAATTGAGTGTTTTGGGATGTTGAAAAGTGTTTGAATCTAATGAATTGGTTTGGGAAATTGAATTTTGAAATTGGTTTTGAGTGGTTGGTGTTTTCCTAGAAAGGGTATTGGTCTCAATGGACATTGGATTATGAAAAGATACCTTAATGAAGTTTATAAAAGGGGAGAGGGTTGTTTGGAGTATCTTGGTTGTTTTGAATGTTTTAAAAATGAAAAGGTGTGGGTTTTTAAGAAAATGGTTCTTGATTAAGTGTGGTTTGTTTTGAAAAATATGAAAAGGATTTTGACTTAGTGGTTAGTGTTCCATTGGAAGGTACATGATTTTTAAAACAATGTTATTTTGTTTAGACTTTGGTGTTTTCATGGGTGCTCACATTAATGGATTTATTAACATCTAGAAGGATGGATTATATGAAATGGGGGTTGGGTTCCTGGGGTGTCATGGAAATGTGCATGTGAGTGAGACTTTATGAAACACCATTGGTTAATGTGGAAATCCACCAAGTTAGATTTTTTTTAATAAGATTTTTAGATGGAACATTGTGGTATTTATTTATAAAATGATGGTTATGTTGCTAGTATTTTATATGTATTAGAAGATTTCATCATTCATTATGCTTCATTATGATATGTAATTCATATGTTTATTCTTATGTGAGATGGTATACTGGTTGTGTCTCAGTTTTGGAATAATGTTCAATGGGATTATAAAGATGTGTTGGATGTTCTGATGTGGCCATGGATAGTTCTCCATTGGAAAACCTTTCTACTGAACAACCTTAGGATTCCTTTAAAATGTTAAATCAACCTCTTCGAATGATGCCTCAGCCCATTTTTTGGAATAGAGAGATATTTGGGATTCATATAAAGTGATTCCGGTTGTGATGATTCTTTGGACAAAGGAGTTGTGTTTTTTGATATTAATTTGTTTCATCGTATTCCTTGTCCATTCTGCTCTTTATTTGGAGTGAGAGATAATTTTGATATGTATCTATGAGTTCTTATTTAGATGAAGGTTTGTTACTAAGAAAGTGACTTTTTTAGTGGTGTGATCCTTAACACCTGATTTCGGTGTAGCAGATACTTCATGAATCAGGGCTCTTACCATAGGCCTCAGAGTGATTCTTTTCATGTAGTCAAGAAATCGCTAGAGGTGGAGAGTGCTCGACAAGGCTCATGCCTCCACCATTTTGGTAAGTTAGTTTCTAATCTATTTTTCCTCGTCATTTTGAATTTCCTCCTGTAGTAATGAGCATGGTGGACTTACCCCTCACAAAGTGTCTAAGGTTATGCATTCATGGATGCGAGTTTTTGATCAATGTCCTTGTATAGAACGCCTATGTAAATCATGTGAAGTCTTGGTTTTACCTGTTTGTAGGTAGAGAGTGTTGGTTATTTCCATTATTTCTTTTTTGGTTTCATTGGCCTAATTATTAGGTCCCCTCCCCTCCCCTCCTATAGTTATGGAGGTCTAGATCCGTACAGAAAGTGATGGCACAGTTTTTGTCCCCTATGTTCAGGAGTGGGTGGTTTAAATGTTCATGTTGTAACCCTCTTAACATGTGTTTGTAGGTTGTTGTGGGAGTTTTTTGTTGGGAACATGTGGTTTATCCCCACATCTAGTTCGTGTTTAATTATTTTTTCATTTCTCGTTGGTCTTTAATGGTGTGGAGACCCACTACGAGACTCAAAGATATTTCCTTCAATGATTAGTCAAGTGGTAGATGCGATTTAATCTTGGGGATCCTGTTCCATCCTCCCCCCCCCCCAAGTCATTTGTTTTGGTGAGTGAACTTTGGTTTGGGTGATTTTTGGGTGCATTGGTAGATGGCCCAACAATCTGGTTCTTGGCTTGGTTGTGGAGGTGGTGGCATGATATTTCTTTTGATTCTCAGGAAGTGGTTGTGAGGTGGTGTTTCGTTTGGGGAAAAGGATTAATTTTCATTGATGTTAAATTATATTTCCTCAAATTTAGAGGTTGGATATTTTTGATAATTAATCCTTAGGTGTTTTTCTGTCATTTGTAAAGTGTTATGGCTTTATGGGGGCGGAAATCTTTAATGATGAGGAGAATTGTCACACCCATTTTTTTATTTTATTTTCTTGGTTTTGATCTAGTTTATTGGAAGTCCTGATCCTTTTTGGGTTTTGGGTGAGATAAATTTTGAGTTTTTAACTGACTTATTTGTCTAATCATCCTACCATGGGTACCCTATAGCTTGTTTGGGAGTTTGGGAGAAAAGGGTGGTTACTTCATGATTTGGGCCAACTGTGAACCTATTTCCAGATTTAAAAACAAAATTTGTTTCTTTTATAAATACTTAATTTTTTAGACTTTTTCACTATTTATACTTTCCACTTGTCCTCCAATAACATATTCAAACCACCATATCCTTTTGGACCCCTTATAAATTCATAAGAATGGTGAATTGGGGTTATTTATTCTGGTATTGGGCCAACCCGTGGGCCCATTTATAGTTTTAAAAAAATAATTTGTTTATTTTATATCTTATTAATTCTAGTATAATTTTCCGTTATTACACATCCCAATTGAGTACAAGAAACCTAGGAGAACCCCCTTTTCCATTTTCCCTCATTGTATCTCGTCTTAGTCACTGATTAGGGAAACAATTCTCACTATTTCTCAAATCATCCAGATTTGGTAAAGTTAATTTGTCTCATTCATAAATCATTCAATTCACTCTCTTTTTTTTCACAAATAATCATTATCAGTTTCATCCAAATCTTATGGGCATCTTCGAAGAGTTTCAATCCATTTCATTTCCTATAATGGTGCATATATATGGAAAGACGAAGAGTTTTCAAGTTTCCATAGTGAGATTCCTTCTCATTTCTCCTCACTCTTCCTCCTCCTTCCACTATTTATTCATTTTCTATTCTCCTAAAGTAATTATTGACATATTTTTATGTTATAATATGATGTATTATGGGTTTTTTGTTCATTTGGGACTGGCCATCATAGGTTTGTGGTTTATAAACCCTCGGACGGTGATATCGGGTGTGCGTTTCCATTACGCCAAGGATTTGGGGTATCATATCACTTAAACATGACTTTAGAATTTATGTTTCATCATTTTCTTATTTTTACCATATTATATATATTTTTCTATTTTTTTTATCCTTTGGAAAATTTTCTTGGTGTGAAAATGGTTTATTTAAGCCTTGTTTTGTGAAAGGTAGTGTTGTTTTGTCATAAAAGTTCACACCAGGTGTTTGTTTAAATGTGTTGTTATCTTTTACACCTGTTTTGTAAGGTTTAGAACCTATTTTATGGTATTTTTAATATGTTTAAATATCTTGAATAAGATATGGAATGCAATTGGTGTTTTATTCGGTATCAAGTGCTTAAAATAATTTTTTTGATTAAAAGTGCATGTTATGTGTTCTGTAAATTGCCTAGTTGGATTTTATGTGTTAAGTTGGATTTAAAAATTATATTTTGGATTTATAAATCGATATAAAGCATGAAAAATGGTATTTTTATGTCTATCCATGGAATTCCAATGTGTATTTGGTTTTACAAACAAATGGGTTCTGGTTTACAACATGCTTTGGCCCGAGTTTCCAGAAAATGGCATGTTACACATCTGTATGAAAATGGTTGTGTTTTGAATATGTAACTTGAGTGTTTCCAAAGATTTATAAAGTTTTTTTAATTTTAAATGGTTTTTATATACCTCATTAATAAAATTTAAATGAAATCCTCTGTCAAATTTTAGTTTTGATAAAATCATCAAGGCTCGTTTGGCATTTTTTTTCTTGTAAAAATGGTTTCCATGTGTATTTCATGTTATATATTTTCGGGCCATTTTATGGTCCATTAAATTGATTTATTAATTGTTTTGGGGCTTAAAAATCTACGTTGATATTGTATTTATTGGTTTTTGTCTTTAAAAGATCATTTTTGAATGGATTTTTTGTGTATGGCCTTGTTATACTTCTTGAAAGTGTTTTATTAATATTTAGGTGGTTTATTGATCCGTGAAAGAAATGTGAGACATGTGTGTGGCATGTTTAATGTGTGTCTGTATTTTTAATGGCATATTCCTGAGAAAATTTTATTTTATAGATGTGTAACTTGTTTGATCACAAAAATGGAAAACCCAGGTATCTAGTTGGGCAGACATATACAAGAATGCTAGTGATCAAGAGGGGTTTTATCCTTGTTTCACATAGCAAGTTTGAAGATGAAAACACAAACTAAACTATGATGATGATGATGTTGTGTACCACTAGGTTATGGATGGTTCTTCTACTAGTGGCTCATCTGCACGAGAATAGATATTCATTATTGTATCTTTTACACTGAGATATGAGGTACCTGGGGCCCACAACGAACTAGTTCCTAGGGTGTTTTCGAGACTTGTGATCGTTTGGTATTTTGTACTCATCATCAGCATATGGTGTGCTTAGTTGGTAAATTTATAAACGTGTGTGATTTATTTAAAATTCTACTTAATTAAAGCATCTATCTTGAAAACTATTTTCATTTTGATGTTGCATCTCTTTGAAAAATTGTTACTAGAATTCTTTTTTATAAAACATGCATTTTTTTGTCTGGTAATTATTATAGCATTGAAACTCATTTGAACAAAATAATTTTTTATGTTGTATTTAAAACATGAAATTTTTGTTTCTTTTATCATAAAATAAGTATATTGAGAATAGAATATCGGGCTAACCTACTGAGTTTTAATACTCACGCCTATAGTATTCTTCTATTTTTAGCCCTTGTGTAGGTTTCATCTTGAGTTCAATCACCATGGGATACATGTGATAATTGTGTTAGAGAGTGACCAGGGGGTCACATGGGGAATTTTGGTTGTTAGGTTTGGTCGGTTGAGTTGTTGGATTAGTTGTACTTTTGATTTCTTGTACAAATAATGTTCAATTCAATTTTTTATGTAAATGTATTTTGGGATTTCTGTTTCTTTAGGTTGTTTGGTTGATTATTTATATATAGTGCCCTTTTGTACTCTATTTATTCCCTCAGTTCTTTTCACCATCCTGGGAGGATTTGGAATGCCTCTCGAGACTTGTCGCGGGCTGTCCTGGGTGATCGGTTCAAGGTCGACATGGGGTGGTTCGTGGCATAGGGTGTCATGGCAAACCTTTCATTTTTAATATTCCATTGGATGAATAGATACATCTAGTTATAGTTAGTAGTGGGAAAGTAGGAGAAGATAGATCTTCATGGAAGAGGACATGGAAGAGGGGTTGGGAGAGTAGCAGGAGGTGGTAGACATTTTGACATGTTACCACCACCACCCTGGGTGGTCCCCAACATGGTCAGGGAACTAGAGGATATGGAATGGTACAACTACATGAGTTTAAAGATTATGACACAAGGACTCTATGAATGATTTGAAATAAGATATGTGCATATTATACTTTAGCTGTAGTATTGATAGACATAAATACTAGTCATCTTTTCTTTCTGCAAATATTATTGGAGATTTAGATATTCCAGTTAAACTATTGACCCAACCCTCAAGCTTGGAGACTCCTACTAGAGGATACCCAATGATGAAACACTAGTGTCGATAGTGTGTCCTGACTCTTAGAGTTGGGATTTTCATTTGGGATCTCTCGGTAGAGGTGTCAAGGCCTTACGATGACAATATTGGTATGGAATGGTTACCTACATTTCATGCTCATATTGAATATTTTATATGAATAATGTGTTGTGTTCAATGTGTAGGAATGAGGCTTTCCTTTTTGGTGAAAAGGAAACCTAGGTAGCACAAAATGGACTCACACAAAGGAGGGTGTAGCAGATATCTCACCAATTGGTTGTCCTAACCCTCGATGTAGTAGGTGTTATGACTCCTCACTTTCCTACAGTAGTGGTATAGTTACAACGGATCCATATAAGGTTGATATAGATGTATTTGTTATAGTTACTCCAGTATTATGACTTAGAGATTTTCTCTACTCCTATTAAAGGGAACGTTGTGGAAGATGCTCTCTATAGAAGATCTGGTTTGTAGTTGCTGAATAGGTCATCGAAGTAGTTGGCCTCATTGCAGTTATCCATTGTGGATGGATATGTAATGTCTTAACTCCAGTTTATGGTTTTCACCCTCCACCCTTAAATTTATTCATAGAGGCACGGCTCAGAGATACCGACTATGAGACTTTACATGCACTGATGTCCAAGGTCATGCCCCTGGTAGATATTCTAAAGGTAGGTATCACATCATTCTTTTTAAAGGGTAGTCAATAGTACTAGTGGTGTTACAATAGGCGGTTTTGAGGGAGTTCTTTATGTACCCTTTGGTGGTACATCTAGGTGCGGAAAAGATGTACCAGGACCTTCGATGTTAGTTTTGGTGGCTAGGAATAAAGAAGGGAGTTGCAGATTTTGTCTCTCAATGCCTCACATGGCAGCAAGTGAAGGCCGAAAACCAGGATCCAATGGGTTTGAATCAACACCTCAAGGTTTTATAATCAATGTGGGATGGGATATAAATAGAAATTTTGATTGTTTTACCTTGTAAGTCCATAATAAATGATACCATCTGATTTATCATTGAATGAATCGCCATATTGGCCCACTTCCAAGCATTTCGAGATCACAGTTTAGTAGATAGCTTGGAATGCTTCTACATGCAAGAGATAGATCAACTCCATAGAGTACGATCGATGATAGTTTCATATTCTAATGAAAACATTATATCCTGGTTGTGTAATAGATTATGGGAGGCATTTGGGATATAGCTGCACTTGAACACAACGTTTCACCCACAGATGGACGACTTGACTGAGTGAACCATTCAAGTTCTAGAGGACATGTTACAGGATTTCATGTTAGTTTTTTTTTTGGAGTTGGGATGATTTCTTCATGGGTGATTGATTCCTAGAGTGCACATTCAGTGGAAAAACTTGAATCTCCGTGAGAACACATGGGACTAGGGGGATTAGATCTGTACTCACTACCCTCATTTGTTTGATTATACCTTGGTTTAGATTTTGTGGACATAAAGGCCTAAGGTGTGGAGAATGTAATGACTTGGATTTTCGAGAATTTATTTTTAGAAATTATTTGTGAAAATTCTGATACCAAGCTCTAAGACTGCATGTAATTCTGAGGCCCGGTGAGCTGAAAATGGTTCGTTCCAAAATGTTAAGTTTTTAATAGCATGCACGTACAGTTTTCCTAAAGGAAATGGAATAACTCTTAAACGGGTGCCTGGATCAAGAATACAAGGATATTTTTTATGTTCATAGAAGGGTATTTACATTACGCAAGGCCTAATATCGGTTGGTATAGACCAGTTGTGAAATATAGTTTTTGGACCTACCTGTCAATAAAAAGATTTAAAAAATATTTTATATTCAAATCCTAATAACTCATGAAAGGATACTTGGATTGGAAATATGAGAAAACCATTGATTTCATAATGTGTTGTTTTCCTTATGCATGACTTAACTTTAGTCGGCATGGTTCTTCTATGGAAAAACATTAAAAGGATGTAATCATAATTAAATAATTTAAAGACAAATTATTTTGTTGATCCAGAAATGATTTCCTTTTAAAACATCCTTGTTTATAAATCCTAGGTTTAGTCTTATAACCCTAGGTATTCCATATAATTGAGAGGGAGATCCTTGGAGAGAGAATCCTCTAGATCGAATAATAATGGATCAGATATCTGATCATGGATCGTTGTACCAACGGAGTTGTAGGATCTTTTCAATGATGAACATTCAATCATTCCTCATCAAAAACCAATACAAAATCAAGGTAGTGTGTTGTTTATTTGTGATTCATATTCATAAATTTGATGAAAAATGTGGACAAGCCCTCAAAAACATTGATATGTGGTACAATCACTTTTGGGATTGGAGTTACACTTGTGGGAATATTAATGGGGGGTAAATCTGTGTGATTTCTTCATTCTCTCTAATCCCTCTAACAAGGTCTAATTGAGGTTGATGCGAAAAAAAGACAAGATCTATACTTTGGGTGTTTTTCTAATTCTCCCTTCCCCCTGATGTTCTTCATCTTATTCATGATTTTATGAGGGTAAAATTATTGCTCCTACAATTCCTGGTGAAAAAACCTGAGACCAAAGATTATATACCACAATGACACCACATAGGTGGATGGTAGGCGTGGCGCAATTCAGTCGAGGAAGTGGTGCAAGGCTGTAGCGTATGATGGTGGCAGGAAATGGTGGCTCTAACTGGTTCTGGGGATGCGGTGCGGGTCCAGGGGGATGGTCAATGTGGATGGAGATCCGATAGGGAGAGGCCAATTGAGGGGTGGCGGACAGTGGTGGAATATAGTATAAATGATTCATTTGGGCTGGAATAGCTGGCGGGAGAGGTCCACGAAAGGAGGCCAAGGTGTTGAATGGGAGACATAGGGAGGGGAGGACGCATATGAGGTAGTGAGTTGGGATGCAGCTCAGTGTGGCGTTAGAGGATCCCATGATGTTGAGGTCGCGGGGTAGGTTGTGTGGTGATCTGGACATGTTAAACATGGCATGGAACTACATCAGTATGGGAAGCACACGGTCAGGGAGGACCACATGTGGGACAAAAAATTGGGTTGTATTGTGCACCAGAATAAGGAGAGTCAGGCTACTCTAGGTGTCCAGCAGTCTAGTGGGACGTGGTCCGGCTAGACCAGTGGGTTGGGCCAGTTCAGGATTGGATTTGCGGTTCGGGTCAGACCCGAACTAGACCCAATTCAAACATTTTTATAAAAATGTCCATAACATTCAAACTGAGTGTCCGTCTGACAAGATGTTTACAGCATTGCGACCCTTGAGACAAGATGGTATTTTTGAGATACTCTTAGTGAGTTTTTGTAGAATTTGGTATGTAGACTAATGTCTTGAGGAGTAGTTTCTCCCGGAACGAGTGCACTATGAGTAGAATCTTGTGGCTAGCTTTGACCTAGAAGTTCTGCGAACTAGAATCTATGTGACCTAGAAGTTGTGTGACCTAGAATCTTTGTAAATTATAAGCTGTGTGATTTAGAGATTGTGTGTCTTACCGAGACTACGTTTCTTATCGAGACTATGTGTCTTATGTAGACTACATGTCTTATAGAGACTATGTGTCTCGTTGAGGTGGTGTGCCTCATTGAATTGAGTATATCAAGACTTAATTAGAATATATGTTGAAGATATATACCAATTTTATCTGATTGTACTATTTATATGTGGTATACTTCATTTATTTCTGTGTGTTATACTTTGTGTATTTCTGTGTGGTATACTTAATTTATTTATATGTTGTATACTTCATGTATTTCTGTGTGGTATACTTCATAAATTTATTTTTGCTGTACTTTGTGTATTTTTGTGTGGTATAATTCATTTATTTCTATAGGGTATACTTAGTGTATTTATGTGTGGTGTTCCTTAGTGGTTTTCTATTGTTGTTCCTTCATGGTGTTCCTTGGGGGCATTCCTTGGTGGTGTTCCTTCATGGTGTTCCTTGGGGGCCTTCCTCAGTGGTGTTCCTTCCTGGTGTTCCTTCATGGTGTTCCTTCATGGTCTTCCTTAGTGGTGTTCCCTAATGGGGTTCCTTCATGATGTTCCTTAGTGGAGTTCCATTATGTTGTTCCTTCTTAGTGTCCTTTAGTAGTATTCATTTTTGGTCTTCCTTCATGGTATTCCTTTATAGTTTCTTATGTTTTATATTTTACTTTGTGGTTTTAGGGTTTCTTAATGAGTATTGTTTTACTCTACCCTACACGAGAATTTCCCACATGTGTCATTTCTTATGAAGATGATAGAAGCATTGATAGATTCCTAGGTGGACTAGGAATTGGGAGTTCTTAGTGAGACCAGACAGTCAAGTTGTGCTCCAACTACTTCAGACATTTATCCAGTACCTTCCTTTCAGGTAGGGTTTTATGCAGATGAGTTTCAAGAACTTGTGCATTCACATTTCAAGACTCCTTTTGTGGAGGGCATGTATTCTGGACCTATTTACATTCTAGTTTTCTACCTTCTTACTCTATTTTTAGTATCTTAGTGGTATGTATGCTTCTTTACTTAGTTTTTTTTACATTTCATCATTTTTTGTTTGGAGATCTATGTGTGTCTACATGTTCTTATGAAAATGCCTCCTATTTATGGGATATTCCTACTCTGTGCTATTCATTAGCCCCTAGCATATTGAAGGAATGCTTGGGGTAGTCACAACATAGGCCCCTCTGGGAAAGGTCATGAAAAAAAAAGTTTCCATGTAATAATGGAGAGTGATAGAGATATGATCAAAAAAATGAAATTATCTCAAAATAATGAATAATACATAAATTAGTAAGGAATTATCGAATATCACCAACTCATCGGAAATGAAGTTTTCAAATAAGTGTAAGTGTTTTGAGAATTTGAGAGGAAAATGGAATTGAAACATTAAAATGAACATTCCTTAATGAATTTGTATTTTTGTAGTAAAAACTATGTTATGGATCATTTAAAAATTCATTTTAATATATTATAAAATAATGAATTCTTATTTTAATATAAAAATATAAAAAATCAAAGAATAAGGTATAGTGACTTTCTTTAAAAAAACTATAGAAACTTTTATATAAATTTAAATATAGAACAATTATCATAGAGTCTATAAAAATATAATTATTTTCCCAATTTTCAAGGAAATTCAAATACCTTTTCATCATAAAACATTAAAGAGGTTTCACTTAAACCTATTTAAAAAATTAAATCTTCTTAATAATTACCTTTAGAAATAATATTAAATTATAATATGGACATGGAAAAAAATTCTTCCCTACCTAAAAGAAAAAAATGGTTTGGTTTTTCATTAAAAAAATCAATCTTTGATAACCAAAAAGATAGAAAATTGGAATAAAAAATGGAAACCCTAAAGATAAAAATATTATAATAAAATATATGTGGTTTAACATGGAAAATATCATATAATTTGTAGGGGCCCAACACTAGATTTTATAAGTCAATGCCTTATTTTATTACATTGGAATATAAACAAGGAATATGCCTCTTGAAGGACCGAGTTGTTTAGTATCTTTTGAAACAAGATACATAGAGAAGTTCAATATTATAACTTGAAATGAAATACAACATAGAAAAGTTGTTCAAAACATTCATATCTCCTAGGTTATATTTTTAATTTCATCATAATATACCTCTTCATGTCTTGGGAAAATAAAACATAAGAGAGTGGTGATCTCAACAGCTCAGTATGGGTAATCAATATAGTGGAATATATCATAAATATAAACATTATGAATGATGAATAACTAAAAACACATTCCATTAAAAAATGAACATGAACACATTATGGATGGAATAAGAGATAAAAAATAATGTCATAATAAAGCATAATAATGTGTATTTTACTAGTATAATAACCTCATCAACATTCAATTACTAGTTTCATAATGATGGAATGCATAATGTCGGATATCAGAAACATACCATCAAGGACTCATGCTGGGACTATAAATAATCATTTTGTCAAGGCCTTGTTCCAAGATCGTAGTTTATATCATGAGACCTACAGATGCATCGAGGGGATATAGCGGGCCACACTCATCATATAATAAGTCTGATTCATTCCTCATATTAATAGTGACAAACATGAAAAACATGTACATTAATATTGAAACTAATATATGAAATGTCAATAATGTTCCCCAAATATTAAGCATAAACAGTAACCATTCAGAGTAAATTGGTGAATGGTTATAAGATAGAACATCCATATTCAAACTAATATTAAAGTATTATATTAACTAATGTATATGATATCATACATAATAATCAACAAGAGTGCTAAAATAGATTATGATACTCTTATAAAATCATCAAGTAATTCTTGAGATAAATACTATTTTCCATTGAAAAGAAGTGTTATTTTAGAAAATTATTTATATAAAACTAGAAGTGAAGTATGAATTTATTTCCATAATAAAACTAGTGATTTAAGAAAGATAATTCTTTCTAAAAACATATTATAGAGTGCCCATGAAAATAGGTATGAATTTGACGAATTCCCTTGAATCAAGCTTGTATTTCGCGAAGAATTTTGGAAATATTATTTTAAAACATATAAATCCCCATAAATGAAAGTAGTATTATGGTTGTTACAGATATAGAGAACATTATCACATAATATATGAGAAGAAAATATGTATAAATAAAAATTTAATTTAGGTAATTAGAGAATAAGAGTAATCCGAATGAAAATGGAGGTTTGGGTAGAAAACCATTACCTTAAGTCTGAAGGTGTTACTCACTTGATCTTAATGGCATGAATAATAAAATTTAGGTTCATAATTTAATGATTCTAGAAACTCATCTAGATATAATTTATTTATTATAACCCTATTGGGTTAATTAATGGCCTTTTGATGGGTTAAGAGATTCAATATCATTTTTTGAGAGTGTTTTCTTCCTTGGTTTTCATGACCAGTTTACTTATATTCACGTATGAATAAACATGTAGAATGAGAATGGTTTTACATAATAGAATTTTTAAGATATTATTTAACAAATATAATATTAAATTTTTATAAAAAATTTAGGTTATTGGGAGCGAAGATAAATCATTATATAAAACATTAATGACAATGGTTTGGGTTAATCAGCGGTTCTTGATCACAACAAACTCATTTGAATTTATAAATTAACATCATGTGTAAAAAAATATTAAAGAACATTATATAAGATATAATACATATATTTTATTTTAGTTCAACCATAAAAATGGTTTCATGAATGTAATTGATGATTGTAATAGAAATTGAAAACTCGACATCCTTGAATGTGATAAATCAGTCCACCTAGGATGGTGTTTTAATTTCTAGTATAAAAGAAGGGTAAAGGATAGATGATGAAGAATTATTCCTTTATAATAATAAAATTCTAGTAAATTTTAGGTAATAGAGTCATCAAAACATTTGGATGATAGAACATGAGGAAAGAAAAATAATCAAAAGGAACTTGAAATAAATGAAATGAAATGAGAAATTTACCTCTTGAAGTAATCTTCCTTGAGAGCCTCATTTGGGGAGAGTTTTTTGTATTTTTATGATACCAAGGGATTTTTTACATGGGGGAGAAAATTTATAGGATATTTGAGTATAATTTAGTCAAATAAAAAGGCTTTAAAAGAGTTAATAGAAGAGGGAGTGGGGGTTATAGTGGAGGAGAGGAGTCGTTTTTGAATATCTTATTCATTATTTTATTATTTCCATCAAGAAAACCAATATTGTTGATTCATGTGACCCATAATAGTAATAAGTGCATTTGATTTATAACCATTTTTTCTTACATTTTCAATGATGCAATTAATTTTTAATTTATCTGATAATCTAAATATACAATAAATTACTGTGTTTTACAATTCATCAAAATTTTGAGTATTTTAGAAAAATCCCAAATAATCACCCTAAACATTATTCAATGAGTAAAATTAAAAAATGAACTAATGTTTTTTAAAATAAGTTTCTAAATACTATTAATTTATCTTTTAGTTAAAATCATAATTTATTCAAAAAATAACAATTTTAAAACTATAATTCGTTTTATATCACATTGAAATATTAATCAAGATATCATTCTCTTATAACCTTAAGAAAATAAAATAATAATATGATTTATTATTCATAAGGTTCATATTACTATTAATATTTCTATTCATAAGGGTATTTTACTAGTCATAAAAATTATGTTTATCTTACCAGGCTCTAAATATCTTACTGAACGCAACCGTGTATATCATTTCTTCGAAATTCAAATCACAAAGGTGGTAAAATTATGTTTTCTTGATTGGTAATAACAAAGTGGTGGCTTGTAGTGACTTAGTGTTTCATGCATTCAATATTAAATATATTTTCAAAATCTTGGGGTGTTACATAATTCTTCTAATTTAATTTTAATTATGAATAATATTGAATAATAGTGATATTTTAAAATAATCCTTCACGACATTAATAAATTTTGAATCAAAACTACTTAGAAGAGAAAAATTAATTGAAATATTGAATACCATGATTAAATATTAATTCATAATATAATATGTTAAAGGGGTAGTATGTGAAACATATAAACTAAATTATGTGCATAATATAACATATGTCTTGTTGTAGTGGATTTGAGAAGAAATACCCTTTCTTTGGAATCATGCTTAGTCGGAAGCATTGAATCCTCTTGAATAATCCATTTAGATTTATTAAATTCATTATTATGAAATTTTTTAATCTATATTCAATTTTTTAAGGTTATTTTATAATTATTTGACATCCATTCATTGAATAGTTTGTTCTTATGTTGACCACTTAAGGTTGTTTGGTCAATTTCTCCAAAATTATAGTTGTATATTAACCAAGGATAAAGGAGTTATTAAATGGTTACATAATAATTTTTTTTTATAATTTCCTAAATATATTTTTTTATTAATTTTATATGATTTTATAGCTAAACAAAAAAGGTGATAATAGAAAAACAAAATGTGTCGTTCCTGGAGGTGGTAGTTCGCACCAATACATAATGACGTTTTCATTTTCCTAATGATTAGAATTAAATGAATGTATATGATCATTAATATTTAAAAAATAATATTTATATCATAAATATCATATATATTCAATAAATATATCCTTGTTATCATCCATTCAAATAGAAATTTAAGAACGAATCACATTGCTTCTTGATGTTGGTACTCCACACACTTGCACGAGTGACGTTATCTTTGTCCAAGGGGTGGAAAGGTAAGAAGGTGTATGATATATTATATCTATAGAATCATAATTTTTCCCTAAATATCATATATATTCATTAATTTCATCTTTATAATTTTCCAATAAATGTGGTGTTGAAAAACAAATTACACTATTGTGAGGAGACTATTGTCCATACACACGCATGAGTGACGTTTTCATTTTCCATAGGATGGAAATGAGATAGAAAATGGATGTACAAATAACAAAGAAACATCTTAGTATTTTAATTATACTAATGTAACTATTTTTAGATGGTTAGTTATGATTTAAATGGGATTTCTGAAATAAAGAACTTAAAAAATCACAGTGAGATCAAATACATCTTATTATGGTAAAATCCTTTGGATTACACCATAAGCATTATTGAAGTATTATTTTGGGAGTAATATTACATCTATGATGTGGATAAGTATTTTTGGAATATATTTTTTAGGGATTAGTTGAGATAATTGGCTCAAAAATTGTAGAGAAAAGTGTAGAGAAGGTTCCCTTTTATATGTAAGGCGGGTGGAAGACATGTAAATACTTGACCAAATTTTATATAATATGAGTATTACTCAAGTCGGGTGAATAATACATTTAAAAATATTTAATATTATAATGTTAATGGTGAAATAAAACCAACCAAATATATTTAAGAATTTTTTTTGTGTTATCTTGAATCCTTATCCAATTATCGTATGATTCTAACTCATTTTACCCTTAATTATGGTGATAGATATTTTCCACATTTACTATTCATTATAACCAAAACATAATTTATCCTTATTAAATAAAATTAATTAATTTTTTTATAAATATTTAATTCATTTTAAATGATTCAATTTCTAAAATTTTTAATAATTTTTTTTAATATATGTTTTCAAAACGCAATGAAAACTATATTTCGAAAAATACTCATTTTAAGAATAAAAATTAGATTATAGAAAAATAATTTGAAATGCTGATTAAAATGGATTAAATTAGATTATATTATCTAAAACGAGAATCTTTTGAATTTAAAAATAAACCAAAACCAATATTAACATTGTGAATACTGGACTAAAACAGAATATCAAAAAATACTCTTTATTTGAATAAAAACAATACTTTGATTTCCAAAATATCAAACATAGAATTATAAGATAAACATTATATATTAAAATGAATTATATTATTTATTAAAAAAATTATATAAAAAATGTTTCAAAAACTTTTATTTTATTATTATATCTTGGTAATACCATAAAATTGACAGTATTTATAAGATCGTTATTTTTCACTATTGCGCAAAAAATCAACTATTTCATAAAAATCAGAAAAAATAACTATAATATAATTTTCAAATGAAAAAAAATCATTTTATAAAAAAAATTGATAAATGGAAAAAAAAGTAATTCAAATATCGATGCTCAAAATGCTTAAAACCCATTTTTAAGGTAATGTTTTTTTAAAGAATATAATGACTTTATTCTCATTTATTTCATAATAAAAACAATTTGATAATTTTTTATTTATTTTATTAAATATATTATCAAAAATATCATTAAAATAATTAATAAATTATGATTAATTAAATATATTAATAAAAATATATATTCCACTCTTAAAAGAGTTTTTTGAAAAAAATATATCCTATTACCATCCAATTAATTTATCTTAATTCTTAAAAAATTGATAATAAATGTATAAATGATTTATAATTAGTTTAAATGAATCAAAATAATTTTAAATACATTTAATACTATTAGTAATCTGTATATTTATCTTAAATAAAATACAAAATATACAACAAAACCACTTTTACAGAGAAACGGCCCTCTTGAACTTATTTCATATCAATTACCAATGAGTATTATTTTATGAAAATTTTATATTCATAATGTTTTAATGATTACTTTTATTTTTAAATATTTTATTATTGGATTTAGTGAAATTTTGGGTATATCACATATTGTTCAACATAATATATATTTTAAAAAATATGTACTAGAATCTTAGGGTTCCATGTTAACCCCCTTAAATAAATTGCATCATTGCAATTTTTTACCACAATAAATGTTTCTTAACATATGTATAATATATGATTCCAATTTTATCTTCATAAGTAATTCTTAAGTTACTAGTATTTCTTAATTAAATATTTAAAAAGGTGTGTTTGTATCATTATAAAGCTTGTACTTTTGAATGTTTTTCTAGAGGTATATGACACCTGAGAGATATTTCCCCATATAAGTCATGGTAATTTTATCTTCTTCCTATTGTAGTTTGAGGAATTATTTTATCAACGGGATATATAATATAATAAAATATACTCACATGTTGCGATTTCTTTCATTGATTTTATTTTGAATATTATTTCATATTTTTAGCATCTCATATTTTAAATGATGAATTGACATGATGAATTTTTATGCCTAAAGTAAAAAATAATTAATCATTAATAGATCATAATATCCAAAAAAGAACAATATTTTATTCCTACTGTCATTATACACTTACTAAAACAAAAAAGGTGATTGTGAGTTAAAACAACATCCAATAAAATTATAAACTTTAAATATCTTATTATAAATAATACCAATAATTGAACATTAATTATTTTATACATTATCTAGTAACATGTTAATTTTAAAAATTAATCAATCCTAATAAAATTTAAGATTATGTAAAATTATGTCATAGGTATAACAACAATATTTTTAACTAGGAAATTTTTTTTTAATTGATGCCACTTAAAATATTGATATTTTAACTAGATTCCAATTAGGAAACCTAATTTACTACTCATTCCTCAGATTTTCAGGGTATGATTCAATATATATTGAAAATATAAAAGAGTGTGTAGATACATAATCAAATAAATTGTGAATCTATGTTCAAATTATAAATTATCACCACTTAAAGTACTTTAGCATCATCTATAGTAATTTCATAAGCTTATCATTTCCTTTTATTCCTCTTCTAAGGTAAATTCCGTTAAAAAAGGGGGCCATCATTTTTAATAGTTTCATATCTATATATAGTTTAAAAATCTAATATTTGTGATTTAAATTTTTCCCTTTCATTATGAACTGGATATACCTTATCTCTATACTTATAAACACTCACCTTCTTCATAATCATTTACTAAGATGTTTCCTTCGATAATTACAACATGTTTGATGTTTTATCTTTACCTTATTCTCTTTTCCCTCGTTTATTTTCCCACGGTTCTTAGTCCTCTCCTTCTTATTTTGATTTCCATTAAAAATATATAACTTGGAAAATTCATTATCTATCCATATGGAAATTGATACCATAAGATCATATGAAAAAAAAAATTGAGAGACTAGTTCATTTTAGGGGATCGTCTTTATTCCATCAAAAATAATAAATCTTACTTTTATGATCAAGTACATTGTCCAAAACAGGAACTACTTCAAAATAAGACTTTAGTAGTACAAAAAATGTTCCTTTTCAATGTAATAAAAGTAATGACTACCAACGCATGATTAAAATCAATATAATTTTATCTCCACTATAAAATCACTCAGAAAGCTGTATTTTATCAGTGCTGAAAAATCAATGATAAAGGTTCCGATTATTATATATTTTAGAAGCAATGATAAAGGACCCCATTTATCAGCACATTTATTTAGCACTGATAAAGTGGGATACTGAAGTGTGCTAGTAAATTTATAGCACACTGCATCACCAAAAATAGTAGATCACAAGTTAAAATATAAATATTAAATAAAAAAATTAAAACAAAAATACAAAAAAAAAGATTATTTTATATACATTTCAAACATTTTTTATACAATTACATAAGTACAAATTATCACATACATTAAAAAAAATCATTGTTTCTTTATAATTGGGCACTAAACCCCAATCATAATATATATCTTAACTAACAACCCCTTTTTGATAAAAATAATGAACCTATATAAAAAAATATTATATTAGTAACACTAAATGAAGATAAGTTAATAATAAAGTGTGGATTTTAAACTAAACATTGAGCCTTACTAGGAAAAATGTGTACCTGATTGACTTGTGGTTGATTCTTGCATGGCACACCATTTCTTGTTCATCTTCTAAGATTATCTATAAATGAATTAAATAAATAATTATAAGATAAAAAATATAAGTAAATTAATTTAGTAATAAAATATATAATGATGAGATAACAATCTAGACTTATTTGTTCTATTTTGGTGATATGATGCCTGTTTTAAACTAAAATGTAACTTATATATTGAAAACATGCACTTTTAGTCATGTGAGTCTCAACATTAATTGGATTTAGGATAGGGTGATTTCTACATGTCACAAATGACTTATTCATCATTTTCTAATAGTATTGAAATAATCAAAATTTGTTTTCTCTATTTTGAGTTTGCCACTTTTGCTTTTTACTAAAATGTCATTTTAAACATAAAATAGGTAATTTGAGTCATACTAGTCATATCATGTGTCATTTTGACATGAAACAGATTATTATATATTACAAATGACTTTTCGATCATTTTCCTAAATTTTCAAGATAATCTGAGTCTGTTTTCATGGTTTTTAGTGAGTAACACCTTTTGAACTAAAATGTAAATTTTATAATGATAACGGAAACATTGAGACTTAACAGTCACATCATGTATCTGATTAAGTTTGGTATAATTCCTACACATCATAAATTAATTATGGATAATTTTTTAAATGTATCAATCAATCCAAATACATTTTCTCAGTTTTCATTATATAAGTTTTCATTTTTACTAATATTAATTTCAATTTTAAATAAAAAAGATACACTTGGAGTCATAATGGTGACACAATGTGTCGTATTGATTTATGGATGATTCCTACACTTCCCAAATAAAATATGGATCATTTTCCTCAATTATTAAATCAATACAAATTTTTTTTCTCTTCTATGAGTATGTCTCTTGTGTTTTATACTAAAATGCACTTTTAAACTAGAAATGTGTACTTTGAAGGATATTGGTCTAATCGTATGAAAGGTTTATGTGAGAATGATTTCTACTTTCCACTAATGATTTATAAACCTTTTTTCTAAATTATCAATATAATCTCAGTGTGTATGCTTAGTTTTCATTAAGTTGTTCTTTTTGAACTGAAATGTAAATTTAAAACTCATAACGGATCCTATGAGTAATATCAGAAACTTCATGTATTGGATTGAGGTATGGATGATTCATACATGTAAAAATGAATTATGGATTATCTTCCAAATGTGTAAAAATAATCTAAATTTGTTTCATCAGTTTTGAATATGTCAGTTTTCTTTTTTACTAAAATTAATTTCAATTATAAATAAATATCCACACTTGGACTCATACCATTAACATCGTACATCAGATTGAGGTTTTTATGATTCCTACACATATAAAATTATATTTTAATCATTTTCCTAATGTATCAAAACAATGTCAATGTTTTTTTTGGTTTTTAATATCTTAATTGTTTTTTTACTAAAATTTCATTTTAAACTGGAAATATGAACTATGAGTCATATTGGTGGTATCGTGTGTCCATTTGATATGAGACTAATTCTTATACCACAAAAATGAATTATTAATAATATTCATAAATTTTCCAAACAGTACAATCTCATTTCCTTTTTTCAGTTGGTGACACGTTTTGAACAAAAATGTCAATTTTAAACTGGTAACAAACACTTGGAGTCATACAAGGTGCATAGTGTATCACACTAATATGAAGATGGATTATACAAATAAAATATTTCTTATGGATTGTTCAACTCAAGTATCAAGACATAAGGAAATATTTTTATTAGGTTTTGAGTAAGTCAGTTTCCTTTTTTACTAATATTATTGTCAATTTTAAATAAAAAGACACACATGGAGTCATACTAATCACATTGTGAATCGGGGTAAGGTGAGGATGACTCCTACATATTTAAAATGACTTAGGGATTGCTTTACTAAATTATTTAAATAATATGAATGTTTTTTCTTAGTTTTTGATATGTCATTGGAGTTCTTTAATCAAATGTCGTTTTAAACTGGAAGGATGTAATTTGAATGATACTGGTCACATGATGTGTTAGGATGATGTGAAACTGTTTTATACACATCATAAATGATATATAAAACATTTTCATTAAGTATAATCATAATATGAGCGTGTTTTCTTAGTTTTGAAGGAGATAAATTTTTTGAAATAAAATGTACTTTTTAAACTAATAACAAACAATTTGAGTAATATTAGGAACATCGTGTATCGGATTTAGGTGAGGATGATTCCTACATATAAAAAATGATATAAGGATGATTTTAATAAAGTATAAAAAATATGAGTATTTTTTCTTGGTTTTTAGTATTTCAAATGTCTTTTTCACTAAAATAAATGTCCATTTTTAATAAAAAGACTCACTTAGAGTCATAATGGTCACACCATACATCAAATTGAGGTGAGGCCGATTCCTAAACATCAAAAATGATGTATGGATCATTTTTATAAAGTATCAAAACAATCTGAATGTTTTTTATTGGTTACAAGTATGTCACTCTTCTTTTTTACTAAAATGTCAATCTTAACTAGAAAGATACACATAGAGTCATATCAGTCACATAATGTGTCAGTTGGATGTGATAACAATTCTTGTATATATAAAATGGCCTATGATTAATTTTCATAAATTATCAAAAAAATTGAAGTGTACATTTTCATTTTTTAATGAGTGAATTTTTTTAACTAAAATGTTTATTTTAAAATAATAATGGACCCTTTCAGTCATATTGGGTATATCATGTATCAAATTTATATGAGGATGATTCCTACACGTCAAAAATGACTTATAAATCATTTTACAAAGGCATAAAAATTATATGAATGTGTTTACTTTGTTTTTAGTTTGTTAGTTTTATTTTTTACTAAAATTAATTTCAATTTTAAATAAAAAGACAAACTTTCAGTTATACTAATGATAACATCCTTTGAGTTGAGGTGATGATGATTCCTAAACATAAAAAATTATTTATGGATATTTTTTCGAATGTATCAAAAAATTTTGAGTGAGCTTTATTGTTATTGAGTATGAAAATTGTGTTTCTTACTAAAATGTCATTTTAAACTAAAAACAAGCACTTTGAGTGTTACTAATCACATCATGTGTCGATTTGATGTGATACTAATTCCTAAATATCACAAATAGCTTATAAGTAATTTTCCTAATTTATTAAGACAATCCAATAGTCTTTTTCAATCTTTAGGGGGTGAAAAACATTTTGAACTAAAATGTCGATTTAAAAATTATAATGGACACTTTGAGTCATACTAGGTACATTGTGTATCACATTGAGGTGTAGCTGATTCATACCTATCAAAAATAACTTATGGATAATTGTACTAAAGTACAAAAAATATTCCAAATGTGTTTTCTCAGATTTGAGTATTTTTGTTGACTTTTTTATTAAAATTAATGTCAATTTTAAATAACAAGACACACTTTGAGTCATATCAACCACATCATGCACCTAATTATGGTTAGGATGATTCTGAAATAAAAAAATTGAATAATATATTATTGTAAAAAATTATCAAAACAATATTAATGTTTTTTCTTAGTTTTAAGTATTCCAGGAGTGTTTTGAACTAAAATGTAAATTTTAAACTAAAAACATACCATTCGAGTCATACTGAGAACATTTTTTAATAAATTAAGGTGCAGATGATTGAATATGTGATATTTTTTTATTAATAATATCTTCAAAAATCCAAAAAAATAGAACATGGTCCATTATTACGGAAGATGAAATCTCATGCTACCTCAAACGCTTCTTCTTTTAGGCAATATGGTGTTTCCTCTTCCATCAGAAAGGAACACGTTCATTTTTTTTGGATTTTTTCATATAGTTAAAATCAAAATATCAATTTTCAAAATATTTGTTAAAAAAACTAAATAAGTATTATATAAAATGATAAGGAAATTATCTTTAAAATAGTAGATAAATTGAACATAAAATTAATTAAATAAGTAGTAGAAATTTATCTTTTCATAATGGTTGTATTCATTCTTAACCCATTTCATTATGGTCATTATCTCAATTGTTTCCTCTAAGTCCATTATAACAAGATCTTGAGAATCTTATAAAAAATCACCCCAACATGAGAATAATAAACCACCTGTATAAGAAAATAATTTTTATTTTATAAATACTATAAAGAAATAAATTAAACATAAATATGAAATAATTCATTCCTAGTCCCATTGATTAAAACTGTGATTCCAAACTATAACATTTTCGATTCACCCAATGTGGATACAGATATGATATTTTAGATTCTACTTCCCAAAAACATGATATATTTAACCACTTTAAAACTAAATAACATTCACATATTATATAAAATCCCCATAAAAACATTTATCATTTAAGTTTGTTGTAAAAGTCATATATAAAAAAATTTCTTCTTATTTATTTCAAAAAAATCTTTAAGAACGCAATATATATTTCAAGTTTATACTAAACCTTAGTTTATCCCTTTATCTATTCCTAAAATTAATTAACCATTAGTGTAAACCAATTATAGTTCATTGATTAAACTAAAATAAATATTTAGATTTGAGTTTTTATTGAACATAATAAAATCCTTATTTCCCTTTCATCATCATAGAGATGGAAAACTCTATCAGAAACCATTTACCTTATTTGATGGAAAAAAGTCCAGTGTTCCCCATTATGTATTTTTAGAATACACTAAACCCCATTATTATTATTTTACCCCTTTTAATCATATTAAACATTAGTATATCCCTTTATAGCATCCAAATGACACAGAAATCTAGCATATCTGTTATTTCTTCTTGGATTTTGATATATATTATTATATCATTTTCAATATTTAGTGTGATTATAAACACTAATGTAACAATGTATATTTCTTTTCATAAAAATGGGAGCATCCATATTCTCATGTATTTATTATTGATAAGGATGACGATTTTTTTATTAACGATATTGTGAAAATGGATCATTTTACTTAATGAATGTGCACATGAATATTTGTGACAAAATAATGGAAACATTTTTTTACATTGATACTGTGAAAAAGTATCTATATGCATAATAAGGATTGGTTGAACAGCTCTACACATTTAATTATTGTGAGATTCTATCAGATATAACGATGAGATGATATAATTTTGCATCATGTGCATTCAAAACAATCTGTTTTAGTCAATCCCTTTCACTAATGTAAACTTGATGTCTTCCTTCTATGGATTTCATAATAGTTTTTTACTTTATATCATTCATCTAATTTATTATTTAATATACCAAATAATTCCACCACACACAAAAGTAAAACCATAGTATTGTTCATTTATTCTATCATTTACTCTCACCAATGATGGAACCCTATAGATGGAATTAGTATAATTTTACTTTAAAATTAATAAGGAAATTAACTAAAAAAATAGATAAAATGATGTGAAATTTAACTAAATAAGTAGTAGGAAGTCACCTCTCCATGATGCTTGTATACATTCTAACATTATGTTTTCTTCTCAGTTCTAAAAAAATTTATTTACTCTATAATACATATCCATGATAAATATATCAAAAATAATATATATGAATTCTAATACTAATTCTTCACACCCCAAAAATATTTCTATGGTTATTTTTCATAAAATATTAAAAAAATCACCAGAATGTGTTTTTTATAAACATTATGACCCCATGTATGCTTCCCACTCATATATAAAAAAAATTTACTTATTATATTGATTTTTAAGGTTGTATAAAATCTTAATAGTAGTAATAAAATTTAAAAAAATGATTAATAATTATTTTTAATGAAATTGTAATTACCTTTGAAAATTACATGTTTGGGGATGTTGGTATTTTCATGGTTTATAATCTCTCTCATAAATTTTCAAACATAATATCCACAATCATTGCCATTATCTTACTTCAGACGTAGAAGAAACATTGAAAACAAATATTTAAATTGATTTGAATTATGTTTTTATTGTCAAATCTTTCTATATATACCTTAATAAATTTCCATTTTAAGTAATCCTTAGGTTTTTTATATTCATAAAATGACTTTATTTCAGGATTTCGCCTATATTTATGGAACACCCTATCATAAAAAAATTCTAGTTAAAACGTGGACTAAAACATATAATTCAAACTTTATCTATAATATATTGATTGTAGTGTATTGGAAATTCACAATACACATCATGTGTATTTGGTTTCTTGGATATCCATGCATTGGATCCCAAAAATATTGGATTATCAAGATTAAGCATGATTAGTATCCAGTGCTTCATAAAGAAACAAAAATAATAATAAAAAAATAAAAATATATTTTATGTGATTAGATTTTATAGTGTTACCCATGCATTGTGGGAATAAAAAAGAGTATTTCTTATATTATTTTCTCACAAACATTTCATATTGAACATATTTATTCTTATAAATTTATTCTCCAAATATGTTTTTTGTGTATAAATGATATAGGGATTAATGAATCCAAATCAAGTTTTTCACAGTTTTCCATTCATATAGTTGTAATATAAATTCCAATAGAAAATTTCAATAGTTATTAATGTTAATGAACATATTAGATCTCTATTTGGATAGTATTATTATGAAAATTTTCCTTATATATGTATCACAACAGAGGATCCCAACAATTCAAACATGAGAATATCATTTATACTCTCGAGACTAACTACGTCAATAATGAAAGTTCCAAATATTTATTCTTCATATGGAATGTAAGACAAATTTTCATATTTAAGACATTTTAATGATAATAAAAATATATGTGAAACTAGTGGGGAGAAGGAAGTCCCAGAAGGTCATCTTGATTTCTTGGTCGATTAACTAGCTTTTCTTTATTCAACCTTAAGATTCTCTATCACTTTATCTGTCAGTAATATTGTACCTCACATATGACCTTTTTTATTAACTATTACATGTTTTTTATAAGAAATAAATTGTTAAATACATACTTCTTGTATCTTTTTATGATTATATGTACATGCTAAGAAAGTTCTAATAGCATCATTGATCATTGTAATATATTGATCATCAAGTGGAATTGGAATCTCAGTGGTTGGCTCTTGATCTACCTCAATCCTTACTCACATGTGATCTTTTAAGATATATTTACTGTGTATATTGTCTCCCAGGATATTAAAAAGTATACCCCTCATAGTAAGGTGTTTCATGGGTGATTACAGATAGAAATAACATACAACTTTACGCTGTATAATATTAGTAATATAAAGTTTTTGGAAGTTGTTTTATTCACATTTTGTATAAAGAGTAAATAAAAAAAATTAATACCTAAGGTAAGTTATGTGGTAAAGTGTGGTAAATAGCCTCGAATCTAGTGGGTATGTTTTTTCATCATGCGAGGATCTTTGTTTCACCACTAATTTTCTTTGATCCCTTTTCATATATTTGTCTTCCAAACCAGTCCTGACAATAATATCTTACAAAGAATATATTTTTTTACAATCATTTCATCATATTATATTTATATTATTGTGGCTTTATATTCATTAAATATAATTGAGGAAAAACTAAAAATCCTACTCCACTAACATGACAATATTGTTCTGACCACTTCATAGCTATTAAAACTAGTTTTTATTTCGATAAAGTTTCTATTGATTCTTGTGTTAAAACAATATAAAAAAATAGAATAAATAGATATTTTTATGTAACACTTTCATAAATAATAAAAAATTATTGTTATCTCATACTTACACATGTTTACCATACTACTTATGTATTTTAATCAACTAGTTTACCCTCTTTATTTATGTGAGCCTCCTTCCATAGCACATGACATGGGATGGAAGTGGCTTTAAATTTTTGATTCATCAATCTGATAATAAAGAAAGAAACATATATTGTTTTATATCACATAAAACATTTATTATTGATTTAAAATATGTACTAATTTTTTATCTCATAAATCATACCACATTCATTGATTGTGATATGGGTACATTGGTTTTGATGCATGTTATTTATTTTCATCAAACTTTTGAGGTTTCATAAATTTAAAATTTTGGATCAAATTTGATAAAATGAATGATTTAAAATAATATATTATCAACTAAAATGCACCATAAATGATATCACATCACAATAACTAATTAAATCATTCCATGTTTCCTTCTTTATAATGTGTGGATAATTAACTAGTGTGTGGGGCTATTTTTTCCCATCAGTATCCCTAAGATGTTACTTGGTAAGAAGAGTCTGGAAACCTCTATAGAATTTTCCAGTGGCCATTAAGGAATATTTCATATGGAAGTCATATAAAATAAATTAATTCATCAAGGGATTATGAAAATAATCAGATTTTTTATTATATAGTTTTTCGTTAAAATAGAGAAATTATATCACAAAATTACCTTTATATCTTCTGAAATGGTTTCCTTCATTACAGGATGGACATGGAACTGAACATCTATATTAATCAGTGCATCTATCCTCTTAGCGACCCCAACATAACTAATGAACACTAAGTTTTTTGGTTCGATAGGTTGGTCACATTGATTCCATCCAACCACAATTCTTATACCCTTACTTATTTCCTTGATAATTTTATTCAACACTATAATGCTATGTTGTTATTGTTTTTTTCATCAACGTGTTGTTGATCCCCTAATAATTATTTTTTTTCAGCATCAATATTTTCTCTTCCACAAGATTGGTGACATCATCACGTGCATAATACATTATTTTCATGAGTAATCAAACTATTAATTTAGATTATGTCAATACATGAGAGAACATATAATATTATGAGTAAAATAACAGTATATTTGAAAAAACATGACCATTTAATTGAACTATCTTCCTTTTTTGATGTTTAAAAGGAATTGGATACCCTATAAAGAATCTAAATCCCCTTTTTATGGTCCCCTATAACATAAAATACATTTTCTACATTGGAACTTCCATGAAATATTTGTTGTCTCAAAATTAATGTGTCGCTGTTGATTGAATTTTCATCTGAACCAACAACTGTTTTAGTCTCTAACAGGAAAATATACCAATTCTTTTTTTTGGATCAGAGACATAAAATATTTTTATTTTTTTGGGGTGGAATTTTTAATGGATCATAATTTTCTCCTTCCATATTGAAATTCACCTTCACGAAGCTCATTTCATAAAATTTTACTACACTCCTATTGTCAACACATTTTCATTGGAAAATCATCACATGGAATATATTATAATCCATCTTGTATATCTATTTGATATTGATGAAATATGATATATGCGCATAAATATTATTTCTATCCTTGGAACTAGATATGTTCCTCTCTTCTTACACAAGAATAACCCCACTATTTTGCATCATACTACAAAAACTGTGTTCTTTTTTACAAAACATATAGCCATTTATTACAAAACCAATATAGGATATAACATTTTCATTTGGTCCCCTAGATAACTATAAAATTATTTCAGTAATTGAATTCAAATTTTCAGATAACTCCTTGAAATTTTGATATTAGAACCATTTTATAAACTATTAATTAGGCCTATTTTATATCCATCCTTTATCCCATCATGGATTCAAATCTATAACAATTTCTTTGTGGGATTCAACTTATGGATCAACATCTTCACTATTATATAAAATGTAAATGTGTGCTTACTCCCACTCTGTGACAGTAATTGTAACAACATTTAGTCAAGAAATCCCTTTGACCATAAGGCATCCACTATGACGAGACTTTGGGAGACTGATTCTATCAACATCTGATAGATGATCAGTATATAATTCAATTGCTTCTTTTCAAAAAAATATCATTCTGTAATAAAACCTTCTAGAAAATTTTGATTATTGACATACCCTTTCATAATATTCATATACCATTAAATGGGATACATCTATATGTAGTGGATAAGAATGCATAGCTGAACTTATATAACTAATTAAACCATCAGTTAGACTATTATATCAAAGAATTATGATGGGTAGAACATCTCTAATTCACATAATATGAATCCAACCTACATATTCATGATTGAAAACTTTGACGGGTATATAAAATTATTATATATTTATTTTAAAGAGAAGTAAAATATCATAAATGTTTGTCATACATTTTTAGGAAGAACGTATACATAAAGCAATAGGTATAGAATCTTTAATCAAAACATGATAGTTGAGTGATTTTATTCACTTTACCTTAAAATTATCCATTTACAGGACATTGTTGATATTTGATGAATACCCCTATAAAACTTTTACACCATTAAGGAAAATTAAATGTTCAAATTTTTCTAACTTGGGTAGATTGTATACTGTTGAAGGAAAAAATTACACCCTTTACCCATAATTGAACCCAATTATTCCCTAATCCTCATATTAATCATTTGAACCTAATCCTTTATTATATCTTTTAATTTTCAAGAAAATTTATTAATGTTCCAATAACACTATCAAATATATATTTTTATACATGCATGACATAAAGAAAATGTTTGACACATATAAAATTCCAATACATTACTTCAAATAAAATTGATCTCTTTTTACAACCTGATTTCATAAAGTTTTTTGAAAATGTTTTATCCAAAATAGAGTCAATATCTTTTACTTCATCGAATAGTTTATCACCCTTTAGTAGAGATGTTGTTATATCATGTTCAGTTTTCCAAGTTAATATTTTCATATATTATTAGTATTTATGTCATCGAGGTACAAATTTTTGATGATCTAAAAACATGGTCTTTGAGGATTGTTTCAATTTAACTGACTGTGTGAATTATTCACAAATGGGACATCCCAACATTCCATTAATACTATATCTTAGAAAAATTTTATAACTAGGAAAGTCATTTTTCATCCAATATAACATGGAACTTGATAAAACACTATTTTTTTGAATATTTAATTGATAATAAATGAAATAATTTCCTTACATTTTGCTAAATATGTTCATTTATGAAATATTTGGGATTAGATCATTCATTTGAAAATTTGATTAAAATTCCAGCTTTACCCTTTTAAAATGAACTGTAGTATTTCGCACTTAAATATTTTATTATGACTTATTGGAACATAATATTTTTTAAAAGTTTTCAGAACCTAATTTTCTACAACTTGTATTCAGGACACTAGAGCTAAAGAGTGCATATGGATGGAGTAAATGGGACATTAAATCAATGGAAGGCTGGACTCAGCAGAATGGACATGGGTTTTGTATTTGTGTCATAACTTCTTCATTCGTGCTTGGAACATGCCCAAATTTTTAGGGGAGCTACATGACTCATATTTGTGAGAATCAAACTTCTGGAAAGATAGTTGATTCGTGCATTTTGGTGGAAAAATGGTCGGTGAATGTTGGAATTAAATATTTGGCCGATATTCCCCATTCACACTTGAAACCACATTGAACCTAGCCTCCCCACCACTCTATAAATTTATTTTTTCCTCATTTTGTGGGTTTGGGACGTGCATTGGGAAGTTGAGGGTAGATGATAAGTTGATATTCTCTAATTCTACAACCATTTCAATAAGGGTGGATCTTGAAGCAAGGATCCCTTTGACGAAGCCTTCTTCTTCTCCTTCGTTTTGTAATGCTTTTGTTTGTGTAATAAATTTCTTTGTTATTATTTTATTTCTTCTCTTTTATTATGTTTTGTTTAAATTTCTTCTCCTCTTAATCTTACTAATTGGGCTGGAATCAAGATTATAAATGTTATTGGGTTCTACCCTTTCTAAACCTTTTCACATGCAAAATGTTTCTACGATGACTACACCGCCCATGGAAGAGTAGTTCTTTTTAGTAATTGATCGACCTTTATCCTTATTCATTAATTTATTTTAAATCAATGAGATATTTTAATTCACATATTATGATCTATCAATTAAATTTTTAATTTAAAGGAAACTAAGCAAGAAAATGAATAGTTAACACAAAACACGCGAGGTCGAGAATTGTGTGAACTGTGAGAGGGAAACCTTAACTGGTAACTCAAAACCACATGGGATAAATTTTTAGAGTTCAAAAATAATCCATAATATCAATTAGTCCTCATTTCCAGAATGGATATGTGCCTTAATTTACCACTTACCATAATCTATCCTTAAAACATCAATCAATGCAGGGTGCTACGATTACATGTTCTGAAGATAACCTAGGGTTTAATTCACTTCATCGTTGTGGTAAGGTTAATTCTCATAGGGTTAGGGGGTCAAAAAGTTAAGGGATCATAATTAAGTGGATGTTAATTTAAATGATAATGATAAATAATTTATTGAAGAGGTATAGTTAGATCAATTACGTCTTTTAAATATATTCTAAAATACATTTTCTTGTTGTGTTGTTTAAATAGAAATTCATTTCAAAAATAAAAAAATACAATCTTCTTCCAGAAAAAATATTCTATATTTATAAACTATATTCAATCCCCATCCTTTCAAGTAGTTTTTTATTCACTTTTATTTTATTTTTAGATTACCTCTAAAAAGTTGTTTTAATTCACTTCCTCCTTTGAGAGACGACCTTGGTCATCCACTCTCCTACACCTAAGTACTCCAAAATCACACTAATCATTTGAGGGAATCCACGACAGTGCTCTTTCAAATTGGAAACATTACCGGGGAGGCAAGTAATTATTTCAACCAATAAGAGTTATTTGTTATATTTTTTATTCTCTTCCTTTCTTCTTTCTTCCTTCTTTACCCAATGTAATTTTTTTCTTCTTCTTTTATTTTCTTGTACTTATTATTGGACCATCAACTCAAACCTATTATCATTATATTACTATGGTATAATTTCATTCTTTTAATTTTTATTTGATTTATGACATGAACAAATCCCAAATATCTCTTAGATCTTGACCCTAAGATTGAACGCAGCCTTAGGGCATGAATCAGACATTATCATTCTACAGGATGTTTCAATATTCAACCAGTTGGAGAATTCCTCCACTTTCAGGACATTGAATTTGGATGCAATTCAAATTCCACCATAAAACAAGAACCAATGGCTAAAAATAATGGAAACTAACTTAATATAACCATTCGAGAATTGTCTTCACCTGATATTAACTATCAACCAAATTTTATTGCATACCCAATTCTTGAATCGGACTTTGAATTGAAATTTTGATTAATTCATCTTATTCCAAAATTTCATGGCCTCTCAGGTGAGGATCCCAATAAAAACCTTAAATAATTTAATGTGGTTTTCTCAACCTTAAAACCAAGAAATGTTTCTGAAGATCAAATCAAACTAAGAGCATTCTCATTCTCACTTGATGGAGCTGCAAAAGACTGGATGTATTATTTACAACATGAAGATGTAACTTGTTGGAATGATTTGAAACTTATTTTCTTATAGAGATTTTTTCTAGAATCAAGGACCACTTCCATTCGTAAAGAGATCTCTGGGATCAAGAAACCACATGGGGAGTCAATGCATGAGTATTCGGAGCGATTCAAGAAGTTGGGTGCCAGCTGCCCACATCACCAAATCAGTGAGAAACTACTCATACAGTACTTCTATGATGGACTCACACCTATGGAGAGAAGAATGGTGGATGTTGCGGTTAGAGGAGCATTGGTGGAAAAGACACCAGTAGTTACACGTGCTTTAATCGACAAAATGGCACAAAAGTCCCAATAATTTGGCGATCGAGGTACACCACATGTCGGGAGAGTACATCAGGTAAGTACTTCTTCTCTTGAGAGACATTTAATTGATACCAATTTAGAAGAATTGGCAAATATAGTGAGGCAGATTTCTTTGGGACAAAAGACATCCCAACCCCCTCTTTCAAGGCCTTGTGGCATTTTCACTGAGATAAGCCACTCAACTGACTGTTTCCCCCAACTATAGGAAACAAAATATTGTGCAGTAGTGTTTCCTGGGAGACCTTATCAGCAAAAACAACAATATCCTCAAAAGAAGCTTGATTCCTTTGCACCAATATACAAACAAGGGTGGAAGGATCAATTGGACATGAGGTATGGCTTTGGACAACAACAAAGTCCACCCATTCAACAAAACATCCAGCAGCCTCCGCCTTACCAGCAGGGTTTCCAAAAACCCCAAAGAAGATTTGAAACCCAAGCATCAACAAGTCAAAAACAATGGAATTCTCAACCAAAGGTAGATTCTAAAAGTGATGATCTTTTGAAGAAATTTGTTATTAATCAACGGAATGAGTTGAAGAGTCAAGGTTCGGAGCTGATGGAGTTAAAGACTCAAATGAACCAGATTCCCACTGCCCTCCATGAACTGGTAAGTAAGAATTCTGGAAATCTACCATCCCAACCTACTCCAAATCCCAATGGGAATGTCAGTGACATCACATTGAGAAGTGGGAAGCAAACAAATGATACATCTGCAACTATTGTTGCACCGGGATTCACCTAAAATATAGAGAAACCCAATTCCACATCAACTGATGAGCATCCCAAGGATAAAGATAAAGGTAAGCAAAATATTAATGATGTTCCTCTTAAACCCCTTCCATTTCCAAACAGGGTTGTTCAAACCAAGAAGATTGCTTAAGAAGCAATGAAAAATGAGTTTTTGGACACATTCAAGCATGTGGGGATCAACATTCCTCTACTTGAATCCATTAAACAAATTCCAAGGTATGCGAAATTCTTAAAAGAACATTGTACCAATAAAAGAGGGATCAAGGGAAATGAGAGGATAAATCTTTGAAGGAATGTGTCAGCACTCATTACACCATCTCTAGCAATGCAAACAAATTGCAAGGATCTCGGGACATTCACTATCCCATACACCATAGGGGAGTTGCACTTTTCTGATGCACTTTGTGATTTGGGAGCTTCTATAAATTTGATGCCTCACACAGTATTCTCTTCTTTGTAGGTTGGTGAGTTGAAACTGATCAGAGTAGTGGTGCAGTTGGCGAATAGAGTTACGGCATATCCAGCGGGAGTCCTTGAGGATGTACTTGTTTGGGTAAGATACATGATCTTTCCAGCATATTTCTACGTGATTAACATGGAGGATGATCAGGTAAGTTCCCATGCCCCCATTATCTTAGGTAGACCCTTCCTCAAAACTGAAAAAACTATCATAAATTTCAATGAGGGTACACTTTCCATAGAGTTTGGGGATAAATTTGTGATATTTAATGTTATTGATTCCATAAAGTACCCCTCAGAGGATCATTCTACATTTTTTATCTCCCATTTTGAACCACCAAGTAAAAACACCATAGAATTTGATTGTACCATGCTTAGGGAGATTACGTGTGTTGGTTCTAATTTGATGTCTAAGAGTACTTCCACCCCTATTTCTAATGCACAGTACTCTCTAAGATTTTATTTTGAAATGGAATCATATTCTGATTTTGATCATGTAAACTCTAATTATGACATGAATGTTGAATATGCTGATGGATTTGATGCTTTATTCTCTAATTGTGATTATTTCTATTCTAATAATGGTCCTCTTTGTGCATATATTTCAGTTCCTTCTATGTCTCCATCCATACACCACCCCCCTACACTAGAACTCAAGACATCACCACCAAATTGCAATTACTCATACTTGTTAAGTGGTGAGAAATTACATGTTATCATTGCTAACAATCTCTCTTTTGAACACGAAGAAATTTTTTTGAGTATTTTGAGAGAGAACATCAGGGAAATTGGGTGGACCTTGGCTGACATATCATGTATTATTTTCTCCATTTTCATGCATAGGATTATTTTGGAGGATGGGGCTAAACCAGTGTGGCAACCACAAAGGAGACTCAATCCAACCCTTCTGAAGGTTGTTAAAAAAGAGGTTCAAAAATTGTTCGAGGTAGGTATAATCTTTCCCATTTCAGATTCTCAGTGGGTAAGTCCTATTCAGGTTGTGCCTAAGAAAAGTGGTGTAATTGTTGTTAAAATGAGAAATATGTGTTAGTTCCAATGAGGGTGCAAAACAGTTGGCGCGTTTGTATTCATTATAGGAAACTAAATCAATCTACTCTCAAGGATCATTTCCCCCTCCCATTTATTGATCAAATGCTTGAGAGACTTTCTAGGAAAACACATTATTGTTTCTTGGATGGATTTTTTGGATATTTTTAGGTTCCTATTACTCCAAAGGATTAGGAGAAAACAACATTCACTTGTCCTTTTAGTACGTTTGCCTACCGAAGGATGCCATTTGGACTTTGAAATGCCCCAGGTACCTTCTTGAGATGCATGGTGAGTATTTTTTCTGATTTTATTGAGACCTGCGTGGAGGTATTTATGGATGATTTTATAATGTATGGGTCTTCATTTTATGAATGTCTAAGTAGTTTGGGAAAGGTGTTGAATCATTTTATTGAGAAGAATCTGGTCCTAAACAGTGAAAAGTGTCATTTCATGGTAGAGTATGGCATTGTGTTAGGGCATGTAGTGTCAAAACATGGGATAGAGGTTGATATATCTAAGGTAGACATTATTTCATCCTTTCCATATCCTTCATGTGTGCGTGATGTTAGATCTTTCCTAAGGAATGCAGGATTTTATTGGCGCTTCATCAAATATTTTAGTAAGATTTTTCTTCCTATGTCACGGTTACTTAAAAAGGATTATAATTTTTTGTTTGATGATTCTTACAGGACTTCCTTTGATGAGATAAAGAAGTTTCTGACTACTACACCAATCATACATCCCCCACAGAGGAATATTCCTTTTGTGCTTATGTGTGATGCCTCCAACTTTGCGGTTGGAGTCATCTAATCTCAGAGGGTGGAGGGAAATTCACATGTGATCGCCTATGCATCAAGGACACTGGATTCAGCCCAAACAAATTACACAACCACAGAAAAAGATTTTATTTCTGTTATATTCTCTTTAGATAAATTCTGTTCATATTTATTGGGCTCTAAAGTAGTTGTTTTTTCTGACCATTCAGCTCTGACGAACCTCTTGAAGAAGCCAGATGCAAAGCCCAGGATGATCTGGTGGATGCTCCTTCTTCAAGAATTTGATATTGAGATAAAGGACAAAAGGGGGTCAGAAGACTTTGTAGAAGACCACATGAGTAGGATTACTCACACACTAGGGGATGACACCTTGGACCATGAACCACTTCAGGACACTTTCCCTGATGAGAATCATTATTCCATCTCAGGTACACCTCCTTGGTATGAAGATTTAGTTAACTACCTTGTTGCCTTTGAAATCACTACAAATTTATAGAAACATCAAGTCCAAAAATTAAAAAGTGAGTCTCGGTATTATTTTTGGGATGATCCATACCTCTGGTGCATGTTTAGTGATCAAGTTATTAGGAGGTGTGTTCCTGATCATGAGTTGGAGTCTGTTTTACATTTTTGTCATACACTTTCTTGTGTTGGACACTTTGGACCCCAATGGATAGTTAGGAAAGTTTTAGACTCTGTATTATATTGGCCTAGCTTATTCCATGATGACCATTTGTTTTGTAAGATATGCTCTTGTTGCCAACACACTGGGAACATTTCATGGATACATGGGATGCCCCAACAACCCATACTATTATGTGAGATTTTTGATGTATGGGGCATCGATTTTATGGGTCCTTTCCTAGTTCCATTGGTTTTTTGTACATTTTGGTTTCTGTTGATTATGTGAGTAAATGGGTGGAGGCTAAGGACACTAGGACTGATGATTCTCATGTTGTTGTGGACTTTGTCAAAGCGAATTTTTTTTCCAGGTTTAGAGTACCGAAGGCCATCATCAGTGACCAAGGGACACACTTCTGCAATCATAATTTGGCTTCCCTCCTTCAAAAGTATGGCGTGACACAAAAAACATCGACACCATACCACCCCCAAACAAATGGCCAGGCTGAGGTTTCAAATCGTGAGTTTAAACAGATTTTAAAGAAAATTGTGCAACCAAATAGGAAGGATTGGAGCAAGCACTTGGATGATGAATTGTGGGATTATATGACAGCATAAAATACACCCATTGGTATGTCCCCATTTCAGATTCTTTTTGGGAAAGTGTGTCATCTCCCCATGGAAGTTGAGCATCGAGATTATTGGGCTATAAAGAAATAAAACATGGATTTGGCCCAAGCTAGAATCCAAAGGAAGATTCAAATTCAAAAGCTTGAGGAGATTCGATTGTCTTTATATGATAACTCAAGGCTCTATAAGGAAAAATCAAAATCAGGTCATGATATAATGATCTAACAAAAGGAGTTTCATGTTGGATAGAAAGTCCTTCTCTACAGTTCACGACTGAAGCTGATGCCTGGTAAGTTGTATTCCATATGGTTAGGTCCTTATGTTGTGACTAATGTTTTTCCTTATGGTGTAGTGGAGATCACACAAGTGGACATAGGAAGTATATTTACATTCAATTGGAAATTTTTGAAGAGATATATTTAGGGACTTCCTACTGATGTAGTGGATTTTATCACACTGCATGACCCCATCATCACATGAGTACATCAGGCTATTCCTAACCCTATAACATTTTTATTCTTTGTCCTATTTAAAATTATACATTTCATGTGCATATATAATCTCATGTGTTCACATTGAGTACAATTCAATATTTTATGTTTTCAGGAGGGAAACTTTTAGTTTAGTAATTTCAATTGTTTTCTTGTTTAAAAAAACAAAACAAAAAAAAAATTGTGTGTTTTTCAAATTTTGTGTTTTTATTTTTCAATTTTCTATGTGTTTTTGAAACTTTTGAGATGAAATTATTCTCATCACCATTTGTAAATCCATATCAATAAGTGAAACAATTTATCCCTTGAAACTATGCTTAAATGAATGATGGAATGACTTTATTTCAGGTTCAAATATTTAGTAATTTCATGAAAAGTACACTGAATTTTGAACCACATGCCACATCTCACTGTCTTTATATTTGAAACCACTTTCTTGTGAGGCTTCTAAACCATTATTTTCATAGTTTTTACATTCACCTCACTTATTGAGAGATCCAAACCATGATTGATTTAACTAGAATTTGATTCATTCATGTCAAAACATTAGGGTTTGAGGTACTTATGTTCAAATGATTGAGGCATTTGTTTGGTATTAAAGAACCAATTTCAAAAAATCCTTATTTATAATGTCCTACCTTAAATATTTAATCCTTTTATCCCTTATAATCCATGCATAGCCTATTAGGTTAGCCACATTACAAGCCAATTTTCCCTATCCAACCAACTCGTGAAGTGAAATTGCATAATCTAGTTGAGCTTAAGTGTGGGGGAAGCTGTCTTGTGTTATGCTACCACATTTCGTGATACTTTGGGTGAAAAATTAAATTCTGAAGAGATGTGTTTGCTACTGAAGAAAAACATTATATTTAAATTTGTGCCTTTCTGGAGCTTTCATGATAAAAGAAGTTGTGCCTTTCTGGAGCATCTAATAGAGGGGGAAAGTTGTGCCTATCTTGAGCTTTTAAGAAAATCATGTTCAAGAAGATTGACATTTTTACTGCTGAAATATTGAATAGTGTGCACATTCCATTATTTTTCATGATTATTAACAAGAATCAATGATATGTAGATTTAGGAGGAGACCATATTTAATTGAATATTAGATTAATGCAATTTTTCTTCAAAAAGAGTCAAGCCCTCCTCATTTAGCCTCAGAATTATTCACATCTAAATCCTACCAACTGAAAGCCACAGAATAACACTGAAAATTACTCATGATAGAAATATGTCATTGACTCACATCGGGTAGCGATGTTGGAATTTATCAATCCTATTGTGACCCTTTTATGAGTTTGGATGAGAAAGACATTCAAAAAAAAATTGACATTTGTGTGATAAGAGAAAATTCAAGTGGGGTAAGTGTTGGGTGCATGGAAGGATAAACAAAGTGGAAATATATTGAAGGATATAAATGAAGAACTTGAAATAATGGTTTTTTAAGAGGCATTATATCTTTTGCTTCTTGGTGTGTAATTGTTTGATCTCAAGGATATGTGTTTTAAAATTGGTTTTGATTTGATAATGATGTTTACTTGATTTGTGGTTTTTCCCAGGAGTGCAAAAGGTAAAGTGTGGGGGAGTTGATAAAACACTTTTTTTTGAATATTTTGTTTATAATAAATGACATAATTTCTTCACATTTTTCTAAATATGTTCATTTATCAAATATTTGGGATTAGGTCATTCATTTGAAAATTTGATTAAAATTTCAGTTTTTCCCTTTTAAAATAAACTGTAGTATATCGAACTTAAATATATTAATATGAATTATTTGAACTTAAATTTTTTTAAAAGTGTTCATAACTTAATTTTCTACAACTTTTATTCAGGACACTAGAGCTAAAGAGTGCATTTGGATGGAGTAAATGGACCATTAATTCAATGGTGGGTTGGACTCGGCAGAATGGACATGGGTTATGTATTTGGGCCATAACTTCTTCATCTGTTCTTTGATCAGGCCCAAATTTTGATAGGAGCTACATGAATTATATTCTCGAGAATAATCCGTTATGAAGGATAGCTGATTCACGTGTTTTGGTGGTCAAATGGGCAATGCAATTTGGAATAAAATACTCGGCCGAGATTCCCCATTCACACTTGAAACCACTTTGATCCTAGCCTCCCCACCACTCTATAAATTGGTTTTTTTCTCATTTTTTGAGGTTGGTATGTGAATTGGGAAGTTTAGGTAAGAGGATAAGTGGATCCACTTTAATTATCCAACCATTTCAATAAGGGTAGCTCTTGAAGCAAGGATCCCTTCGACGAAGCCTTCTTCTTCTCCTTCATGTTATAATGCTTTTGTTTGTGTAATAAATTTCTTTGGTATTTTATTTCTTCTTGTTTATTCTGTTTTGTTTAAATTTATTCTTCTCTTAATCTTCCTAATTTTTCTAGAATCAAGAGTAGAAACGTGATTGGGTTCTACCCTTTCTTAACCTTTGCACATGAAAAACGTTTCTACGATGACTACACCGCCCATGGAAGAGTAGTTCTTTTTAGTAATCGATCGACCTATATTCTTCTTAATTAATTTATTTTGAATAAATGAGCTACTATAATTCACATATTATGATCTATTAATATATTTTTTAATTTAAATTAATCTAAGCAAGCAATTTAATATTTAACACAAAACACGCTAGGTCAGGAATTGTGTGAAATGTGAGGGCGCAACCTTAACTGGTAATTCAAAACCACATGGAATTAATTTGTAGAGTTCAAACATAATCCATATACTCAATTAGTATTCATTTATAGAATGGATATCTGCCTCAATTTACCACTAACCATAATCTATCCTTATAACAGCAATCAACATAGGGTGTTGCGATTACATATTCCAAAGATAACCTAGGGTTTAATTCACTTCATCTTTGTGGTAAGGTTAATTATCACAGGGTTCGGGGGTTAACAAGTTAAGGGATCACAATTAAGAGGATGTTAATTTAAATGATAATGATAAATAATTTATTTAAGAGGTATATTTAGATTTATTACGTCTTTTAAATATTGTCTAAAAAACATTTTCTTGTTATGTCATTTTAATCGAAATTCATTTCAAAACTAAAAACAAAAAAAATACAATCTTCTTACAGAAAACTTCTTCTAGATTTATAAACTATAACCAACGCCCATCCTTTAAAGTAGTGTTTTTATTCTCTTTTATTTTATTTTTAGAATACCTCTAAAAATTTGTTTGAATTCAGTTCCTCCTTTGAGAGACAACCGTGGTCAGCCACTCTGATGCACCAAAGTACCCCAAAATCACACTAATCTTTTGAGGGAACCCACGAGAGTGCTCTTTCAGACCTCAATGTAAATTATTCACTATGATGAGCATAAAACATTTTAACACCTGTATCCCACATCAATTTATGATCTTTTATAAATGGATCCAATTATACGTCAATATAATTATTGAGTTTCTTTGATCAAGATATAAGCATAGACAATATAATTTACTATTTCTTCCTGCAAAACCATTACATGAAGTTATAATTTACCAAATTGATGGTCCATTTAATGTGTTTAATACTATATATACTAAAAGAATTTATTCTATCTATATATAATTTAATATGGACGTTTCTCATCTCATTTCAAAATTTACGATAATCATAATCAATTTTCTTCCATGGAAGAGAATCTATTGGATGATGTAGGTTCTCATCCTTAATTATTGTATCAGCATGCCGGGTCAATTGTCTCATAGTTTCCAAGAATCCATTTAGTCTTTTAAATAATAGAATTATAGGAATGTACTATACAGATTTCAATGGACATAATTTATTTTTCTCTCATTGATATTCCCCAAACATAGGGAATTTTATGAGTGATTTGGTCCTTGTTAAACCAAATTCAATAATTTAGACAAGAATGTATTTTTTATTGATCATTCCCTTTGAATGTATCATTATTTTAGTGTTATAGGTTTGATATGTATGTTCATTTTCTTATGGCAGCAAATCATTCCGTAGATCAAGTAGTTCTATAAAGTTAGTGTCACTCCATCCGCTTCCAGTTTTCAAATTATATAAATTCAATACAAATGATAATTTTGGGTATTTAGTAAAACATTTCTAAAATAGTATCCTATCAATTCTATTTGACTTTCCAAAAAACTTTGTACAATCACAATTTTCAGCTTCAATTTTCATTCTCTTTTCTTCCATGCGATATTCGTCATCATTTATAATGGTATTCATATCAAATGATCTATAAACTACAGTATCATCTAAATTGGTGCGCACATTCTGTTTTTCCCATGTTTAGTCCAACATGTATAGCTTTGATCTATACTGTGACAAATAAAATGCTCTTCCAACTATTCTATACAAATTTTTCTTTAATAAAAACAATATAAACACAAACAAATGATTAGATAAGGTTCGTACATATGACCTATTCTAGAATTCATAAACTCTTTAACTACATATACATACTCTTTTTCATACAATTTTGGTTCATCCATTTTTTATTCATATCCATCCTATTATGTTTATAAAATATTCTTTCTTTATAAAAAATAAATAAATTCACATAAGATATTCATGAAAAAGCTAAAATTTAAAGATAATTATAATAAAAGGAACTCGAAATTTGATTATTTTAAATCATTTTAGTGCTCCTTCAAGGGAATGTGAAATTGAATTTAAGAAAATAATTACTCCAATATGGTACGTTTAATCTTCTAAATTCATCCAAAATGATCATCGGTACCTGGTATGGGATAATTACTACTGAGAGTTGTTCAAGAAACATAGGCTCATGTCTAGAAGAGATGGGGAGTGAGTCTCAAAAGAAAATTAAATAATAACTATTTGGGAGATTAAGATGATAAAGATTATGGTTTCTCCTTAAATATATATACTCTCAGCCGGAGAATTGGGGAAGAACCAAAAAATATTTCTTATTTTGTTCATTAAGCTGAAAAGTTTCTCAGGCACATAATGGTTTGATATATGAGTGTATCATACAATACATTCTCATAGTTCCCTTACTCTTTTATACCACTTTACCCATTCCTAATGGGCTAATATACATAATCACCATGGCTCAAATATACAAGGTCCATTGTCCCTTGAATATAAATATTATTTAACAAAGGATACAAAATTATCTCTCATTGGAAACGAATAAATTATTTCCTAAACCCACCAATTTCAGACACTATGGTGAGGCCCCTAAATGGTATAAAATGAATAAAACATATAAATAATCTTCCCTAGAAATAATGAAATAATAAGTGGATTAATTCTAAAAAAACAGGTTTAAAGAATGAAATTATGAATAAAAAATTAAAAATCATATGACTATGAAGGTTTTCCAAATTCAATATTGAAACCATCCACATTAAAAAAAATCAAGAGACAAAAACATTTTAAATAACCACATAATAATTTAAAATTTCATATCTCATCTCAAAAATGACTTAAAAATTCCAATGGATTCTTTTTAAATTTTTAAAACCCTAATATAATTCGGTTTTTTTAATTCCACATCAAAATCAACCTTTTTTTAAACACTTAATGTAAAGTGAACCCCATTCTCTAAATAAACTATTAGAATCATGGGAAATTTTTTAAAATCATAATCAAAAAAAATTACCAATAAATAAAAATTTTAAGTTGTTTAAATGTAAATATATACACATTGAAATGTTTTAAACTTTAAAGGTTCACCTTGAAATCACTTCATGAGTTTCAAAACACAAAATTAATCTTAGTTAATTTTAAGGGAAACCACATTTTTTCATTTCAAACCCCGCATTAAAATTTAAAACCAAGATTAACTTTTAAAAACTGAAATTTAAAATTTGAAAGACCATAAAAATGAAAAGGATTCCACCACTCGGTGTAAAGAAAATCATGATTATTAAAAAAAATATAAATAATTAAAGATTAAAACATTTTTTAGAATATAGTATTAAATAAATAATTTAAATCTTAACATGATTTCCTTGACTACCCACATAAATTCCAAGGTTCCCATGGGCTTCATTAAAAATTCAATCAAGTGATTATTCATTTATCAAAAACCAGTTTCCTCAAATATCACACAAGAAGACAAAAAAAACTACCATATAACATACAATTCATTCAATAATATATATCAAAAACGTTTTACAAATATACATGGAATTTAAAACTATTTTCCAAAATATCATGAGGTGTTAGATAGAGTCATTATGTGATATCAGGCTTAATTTTTATTTGAATTTAACTGATTGTGAGCCGAATTGGAGGTAATCCAGTACATGGGGTGAGAGAAAGATAGAAGATTTGGTTTCTGTTTGGAAAGGAACCAACCATGAATTTATACAAAGTTGAAAGTTTTTACATTGATGTGGGTGTTTAGAAGACCATGGGATGATTTTGGTTGTTTTCTTGTTATAATAGAGTAATGAGATAGCACATCGATGGGTAAAACTAATCATTTGTAGTGAAAGTTTAGCCATAGGAGGACTGAATAATGTTTCTTCATGGTATTGGGTGTGGTGATATAGAAACCACATCACCCGTGTTATTCATATTATAAATTTATGTTTGGTTTATTATGTCTATTTTATTAAACATTGTTACTTTTTCTAAAATTATTTATTCTATGAAATTAATGTTTGTACTTGTATTGTTTGATTTGTTACACTATTTCATTTATGTAAGTTTATGCTTATAAATTCTATAAGTTCTAAATAATTTTAATATATATAAAGGAATGTAGTTGTCTTATGTTTGGGTTATTTTACCTCACTTTATTTTGATACAGAAAACTGAATACTCACATGTCTTAGACCATTGTTCAATAAAATGCAATTACTATTTGGAACATATTTATGTTCTTATATCTTCAGTAATTTTAGTAAATTAGAATTCAGTTTTAAATCCTGATTTTAAATTGTATGAATATACTTAGTTAATTATTCTATTTTGTACCTTGTCTTATATTACAATGAAATTCATTTCCTTCCACTATAACCTAAATAGAGTATAAGTCAACGAACAATACATAAAAATGATTTAATGATTTCATCATTGATAAGATAATGTAAGTGTTTATTAAGTTGAAATGAATGATTTTTTTATGATAACTAATTATGTATCATCTACTTGTTTGATTTTTTAAATAGAACTAATAACCTTTTAAATAATAAATGTGTTTGTTTTCTTAAATAATTATGTATGGATTTGATTTTTTGTAAATACCTTAAATAAGTAGTTTGTTTTCATGAAACCAGAAACTTAGGATTTTAAATATTTAAAAAGCTTTACTAAATTATAATTTTACATTACTGATATGAAATGTGAGTCTAGATGTGAAATAATTGTGGTAAAACTCTATATACAGTTGGGATTGATTTAACCCTTTAATAAAATTAAACAATCATTCTGAATGTGTCTGAGTATCCATCAAGGTGTGTCTATACATTATACATCCAGGGATATAATCTAAATAGTTAAAAATAAATAATCATAAAAACGGATTCATTTGAAAAAATTCTAAAAACACACTTATTATATAAAACATCAATGTTATGCATAATCAAGTATTTTTCTAACCAAAGAGAAAATTAAAATTGAGAATATTTCCTAATTTTCTATTAAAATAACATCCCAATATAAACCGATAAATAAGAAACATCTCAAACATCTCCAGGTGACCCATGCCCACTTACCTCTACTAAAATGTCCAGAAATTGACTATATGGATGACATCCAAATTGAAATTATAACCTCGAACAAATATGAAAACATAAAATTTGTATATAAACATATGGGTGGGTATTTAGGTTGTGAGCTAAAAAGGACTAATAAGAATTCACCAAATAGTCAATTAAAATTTTATTATAAAACATTTCATAAAAAAATAGTCTAAACAACATTTCAAAAATGTTTTAAAAATGGAAAGTATAAAGAAATGAAATATCATAAATCTTTTCCTTTTTAAATCCCCAGGTAAAACATTATTGGAAAATAAAATAAAAACATTATTAAGAACAAATATTTATACATATGTAGATTAATATAATAATTTAAATTCATTAGTTTAAAATTATATTTTTATCAACCAATGGATGGAATCAAACATTTAAAAGTGAAAATAATATAAAATTTAAAAAAAATGGACTTCAGAGATTATAAAAATAACTCAAAATCCATTTTATTAATAAAAAACATTTCTCAAAAAACGTTTTATAATAAACACACAAATTAAACCCAAATATAAATTAAAGATGGATATAGATCAAATATGATCCATTATAAAAATGTTGTGTAATAATAGTAAACAAAAATAAATTGCTGCAACATTTCCACGAAATGTTAAAAGTGATTAAATCAATGTTCGTATCAAGGATATCTAAGCTAATATCATAAAATGATAAATAATTATGGGAATCTTATTGGATCCTCAGGTGTGACAATGTTAAACATATACCAATGGAATCAACAATACAAGGGTTCCTTCATATAACAACACCATCGGTAAAGAAATAAGACCATCACATCATCATCATTATAGGAGAAGAAACATGGAGAAATATATAAGAGATCTCTCCTACATTGTTCATGTGATATAGGGTGTAGAGGAGATCCAAATTGAGTTAAATTGAGTGGAATAAATCAGCAAGCGACTTTTGAAGAAGAAGTTAATACAGCACACAAGAAATCTTATGTGGAACCCAAATAAGTAATCTATGAGTGAGGATGATAAAAAAATAACATACCTTGGATTCTAGACTTGGTTGGTTCAAGAGAACATAAATGATCTCTAGTATTAGGGGAGTTCTGCAAAATCTTGAAAATCATGACTAAATCAGTTGCGGGTGGGGTTCTTTTATATAGATTAGGGAGAGCTTTATCGGTGCATCCAAAGAAATGCTGATAAAGATATATTTAATCAGTGCTAAATTAATAAGAGATGATAAAAGATATCATTAACATAACTTTTTTATCATTGATAAAGTTACCTTTTATAAGCTCTTTTAAGTGCTAATTAAGCTCTATCTTTATCAATTCTAAAGAAGAACTGATAAAACTCGTCTTTATTAATCCTAAAACATTGACAATGATAAAGGAATTATATTTATAATTATAAATTAAAAAATTGTAAATATATTAATATAATTATATATTTATTATAATTATATAATTATTTGAATATATAATTATTTATTTATAACTGTACAAATATTTTCAAAAAAATTATATTTTTTATTTATAATTTTAAATATAAATTTTTTTAAATATAGAAATAATACATTTATAAATATTTTCAAAAATAAATATTTTTTATAAATATATTTATATTTATTTATTTACATTTATATAATTAAATATATTTTATAAATATATATATATATATAAATATAGTAAATATATTCATTATTTAAATATATTTATTTCAATTTAATAATTACAAGTATATTTATATAATTATATATATTAATATAATTATTCATATGTATATAATGATATATATATATATATATAATTATATATATATATATATAATTATATATATATAATTATATATATTTATATAATTATATATATAATAAATATTTGTAAATATAAATATGACTATAGTAAATATATTTATTATTTAAATATATTTATTATAATTTTATAATTATAAATACATTTATTTCATTGTATATATTTATATAATTATAAGTATATATATATTTAATAAATATATATAAATATAAATACAAATATAATAAATATATTCATTATTAAAATATATTTATTATAATTTTATAATTTTTTAAATATATAATTATGTATTTATAATTATTTAAATACTTCTTATAAAATGATATTTATATATTAATATCATTATATATATATAATTATATATATAATATATTTAAATATAAATATAAATTTAAATTTAAATTTAATTATATATATAAATACAGTAAACATCGGAGATGGAATTGTTCTCTTCCGGTAAGCTCCCTTAAGAGTGTTTCTCCTTCCCTTAGGGTTCTCCCCTTCACAGCTTCCTCAATCGGAAATTTTGGGTGGGAGGGGAATTTTTTTTATGAAAATGGGTTCCCCATTTTCTTTATTTAGGAAATGGGGCACCCTAGCACCACTTCAATTGGCGCTAATGAAAAAAAACCCCATAGCACCACTTGAAGTGGCGCTAGGCGGAATTCGGCATATTATTCATCAGCACCACTTGAAGTGGCGCTGATCCGTTTCTAGGTAAACTGATCAGCGCCACTTCAAGTGGCGTCGTTCTCCCCCGCCCCTTATAAAACCCCATCACCCCTTACCCCTCCTCATTCATCCCCTCACCTCCTCAACCTCCTCACTTTCTCTCAATTTGGAGAACAGAATTCTGGTTGTCCGCCGACCGTTCTGCAAATTTGAGGTAAGTTTTCATTTACATTTGTTTAATATTTTAAATTGTATATTTAATTGTTTAGTTATTGTAATTAGAATATGGAATTTTTTTATTAATTTATTTGTTTAGATTATAGAATTAATTTAAAAAATAATAAATTGTAAGTAGTTAAAAAATTAATTTAATTTGGTTAATTAAGTAAGCTTAATTAGGTATCTAATTATGTATAATTAGTCCATTAATTAATTATAATTATTTAATTACAATTATTCAATTAGTTAATTATAATTAGTCAATTAGTTAATTATAATTAGTCAATTAGTTAATTATAAATAGTCAATTAGTTAATTATAATTAGTCAATTAGTTAATTCTAAATAGTCAATTAGTTAATTATAATTAGTCAATTAGTTAATTATAATTAGTCAATTAGTTAATTATAATTAGTCAATTAGTTAATTATAATTTGTAATTAGTTAACTATAATTAGTCAATTAGTTAATTATAATTAGTCAATTAATTACTTATAATTAGACAATTACTTAATTATAATTAGTCAATTAGTTAATTATAATTAGTCAATTAGTTAATTATAATTAGTCAATTAGTTATATCTAATTAGTCAATTAGTTAAATAATTAATTATAATTAGTCAATTAGTTAATTAATTAATTATAATTATTCAATTAGTTAATTAATTAATTATAATTTGTCAATTAATGAATTCTAATTAGTCAACTAATGAATTCTAATTAGTCAATTAATGAAATATAATTATTCAATTAGTTAATTAATTAATTGTGTTTAGTCAGTTAATTAATTCTAAATAGTTAATTAATTAATTATAAATCATCAATTAATTAATTCTAAATAGTCAATTAATTAATTCTAAAAAGTCAATTAATTAATTCTAAATAGTCAATTAATTAATTATAAATAGTCAATTAATTAATTTTAATTAGTCAATTAATTAATTTTAATTAGTCAATTAATTAATTTTAATAAGTCAATTAATTAATTTTAATTAGTCAATTAATTAATTTTAATTAGTCAATTAATTAATTATAATTAGTTAATGAATTAATTATAATTAGTCAATTAATTACTTATAATTAGTCAGTTAATTAATTGTAATTAGTCAATTAATTAATTATAATTAGTTAATTAATTAATTATAATAAGTCAATTAATTAAATCTAATTAGTCAATTAATTAAATCTAATTAGTCAACTAATTAAATCTAATTAGTCAATTAATTAATTCTAATTAGTTAACTAATTAATTTTAATTAGTCAATTAATTAAATCTAATTAGTCAATTAATTAAATCTAATTAGTCAATTAATGAATCTAATTAGTCAATTAATGAATCTAATTAGTCAATTAATGAATCTAATTAGTCAATTAAAGAATATAATTAGTCAATTAATGAATCTAATTTATCAATTAATAAATCTAATTAGTCAATTACTTAAATCTAATTAGTCAATTACTTAAATATAATTAGTCAATTAATTAGATCTAATTAATCAATTAATTTAATCTAATTAATCAATTAATTAAATCTAATTAGTCAATTAATTAAATATAATTAGTCAATTGATGAATCTAATTAGTCAATTAAGGAATCTAATTAGTCAATTAATGAATCTAATTAGTCAATTAATGAATCTAATTAGTCAATTAATGAATCTAATTAGTCATTTAATGAATCTAATTAGTCATTTAATAAATTATAATTAGTCATTTAATGAATTATAATTAGTCAATTAATGAATTAAAAGTAATTATTTAATGAATTATAATTAGTCATTTAATGAATTATAATTAGGCATTATAATTGGTCAATTAATTATTTATAATTAGTCAATTAATTAGCGAAGTAGTTACAATAATTAGCGAAGTAGTTACACTAATTAGCAAAGTATTTACAATAATTTGTTAAGTAGTTATATTATGAATTGTTTATATAATATATATTTTCATTACATTCTAAGTATGATAAGGAATTTATTTTTTCATCTACCTTGACCTCAGTTTCTAATTGTAGTTATGAACTTGAATTTAATAGTTGCATATATTTTTTACATATTAAGTGTTAGAGTTGTCATAAACTGAAATGATTACTTGAGTAAAGATGCCCGGATAGAGGGGCTTTGGGTCAGACCACCTACTTTCCTGGAGGCTTGCCTTATCTAGGAAAGTGAATGGGGTTGGCTATCTGCCGCTCCGGGCTTATTCATGTTGAGTTTTTCAAGTTCATAAAACACTATACTTTTACATGACGTGTTCATGTACCTCATGAATATGATGCATGTGGATATGTATCCATATGTTTAACTTACTATTTTTGGGTAAATAACACAAACCTGTGGGTTGTGTTAAGAGAGTTACACATCAATATGGTTTGAACATATTGATTTGGTAGAGGGACTAGGATTCCAACTGAAATTCTAGAACTATGCAGACATAAATTGATTGTTTGATCATATGAGATTATTAATGAGGGTTTATTTTAGATAAAAAAGATGGATGCTTATATTTATTGCAACGGACAAATAATTGAGACAGAACAAGGATGTAGTTATAGTATACAGCCAGAAGCTATTTTAATGCTTGGAGGGTGTACAACTTTTGGAACCCTTCAAAGGAAAATTCATCGAAAGTTGAAACTGAGGAGCAACCAAGCGATAGAATCTATCACATACAGGAATCTACAATATGTGGATAGGTTTTTCCATGTGGATTATCCAATAACTGATGATGAAGAATGGGAATATGTATTGTCATTGGTTAAGTTCCTACCTCCCAATCAAATGATGGAGTTGTATGTGACCATATCTACAATGGAGGTTCTATCGACATTAGAACCTGGGTCATCACAACGTCACGAGACAATGTCATATGCTCCTGTTAGAACACATCAAGAAGTTACATCTGCAATGGTACCATCATTTCCCTCGGTTACAATTTCAATGGATAGTCCCCAGCATATTGTAGATGTGTTCCTAATATGTCACTTACTTTTTGAGTTTACATTTTAGGTTTCATGGACTCCATATACAGGTTATGTCTATGCGTCACTTCCATCGTACTGCACAGCTATGATTGGAGATCGTGCTGCAGTGGTTCCACTCATCTACTTCTATATCATTGAGTGGCACCATCTAGACCTGGTCATGCGCGAGTTCGGTTCTATATAGCATATCCCGATGGCACCATAACAACCTGATGGGTTTCTTTCTATTGTACTTACAGGTAGTCAGTTGACGGACTGGCGGTTGTTTCATGCATCTCATATTGAACTGTGGGACGCGTGTACCCGATATGGTGTTTCTCGATATGGATATCCCACAGCACAGTATCAGTTATCTGCCCAGGGGGATTATGCAGACTGGTATCAACGTCATACCATCATGCATCTTACACGTCAAGGGATTGGCATTCAGTGGATGGTATGTTTATTAAGGTATATTATATTAGTTTAACTCTTTTGTGGTATTAATATGAATGTCATTTCATTTGCGGACAGACAGCATTGATCATCCTTCACATATCACACATCCTCAGGAGGAGGCAAATATTAGACGGTATGTAGTTCATCAAGATGTGTTGGCTCCCTACGATGATCTCCGGATGATATGGGATAGTTGTTATGAAAAGGAGCCACCAGAATATCCTGATCCATATCCTCCAGCTGGAGCTCCTGAGGGTGATGATGTCCCTACTATGCCTGCTAATGACGATGCACCGCCGCCACCACTTCCAGCTGGGAGACGGAGACGAGTACCTCGGGAGGGGCAGAGGCGGCGAGATAGACATCCGAGAGCGCCTCCTGCAGATGTGGCAGCTCCACATAGAGATGAACATGCCCAGCTTATTGATAATCTTGCACAGCAGGGAGACACTTATATACCACATTTGTCGTCTACAATGACTAATATGGACTACGAGCTCGATCAGGTGACAAAGCTTGTGGAATCCCCCTCTCCTCCCAGCGAGGACTTCTTTAGTATGCCCGTTCTACCATTTTTAGGTGCCCCAGGACCATCTGGCTCCTCGCATGATTTTGGGTCGTCATCCATGTATGATATTGGGCCGTCATCCACACGTGATTTTGGTCATCCCTCTACACAGCATAATGAGGAGGCACCAGATGCACCAGAAGCGGAGGATCCCACTGCTAGGACACCAGAGCGACCACTACTGGAAAAACGACCTATACACACAGTTCAAAACCATGGGTATATCCCCCAAAACCGTGGATATATGCTATACCCACGGTTTTTGGAACCGTGGGCTAGAACGGCGTCGGGATAGGGGTCTTGACCTATACCCACGGTTTTGTAAAACTGTGGGTATAGGTTGTAACATCCCGAACCTGGGTGCCACGCAATGGGTACCCCGAGCCCAGTTCACCACGTGACCTCAAGCGCATTTCCCCAAACTCCAGAGGTTTCCGTCTAGCAGCGGGGGCCCTGGTCTAATAGTGGGGAAACTATGCCCTCATTTATCAAAGTGTAGCGCAGCGGAATACAGAATAAGCATACAACGACAGTGGAAACAGTAAACATACACAATTGAAATAACTACAACAGTGGATATAACCAATAGTATATAAGTGATGATGCTACATGTTTCAAGTTCTATGAAAACAGCCAGAACATGTTATACATCAAAACAATACAAAAAAATACGGAGTACAGCAAAAGAAGCAAAACAGCTGGCAGCAGCATCGCGAGCCTAGGCTCGGTCCCATGCCCTCCTACTCCTCAACAACATTCAAGTACCCATATAGGAACTCTTGCACCTATCTACACCTGCAGAAACGTAATCTTTTTGGGCTGAAAAGCGTGACCCAAACAAGGTGTGAGAAATATATCTTAGTAGGCACCTACCAAAGGCTCGTGCCCAACTGCGTGTAAGCATGCAACAACAGTGTGCAATACTGAAATGCTATAAAATAAGCAGTACTCAAAAGTAACAAATACCAGTTATATTGCCATTTTTAATGTTCATTTAATCCATTTAATATAAAAAAATCATCATAGTGCATTTCTAAGTAAACAACTAGTGTCCTCAGACACGTAAACTCTTACCCTCGGGTAACGAGTATCCAACACATAATCTGCCCTCATACATAACAGAGTTTTTTTCCTTAGGCGTAGGTAGTGTCACCCTCAGGCACAGAGTCTATTTCCCTCAGGCACAGAAGATGTTTCCCTTGGGCTAAAAATATCTACAGCCCACAGGCTTAATAGTGCAGTGCCCACAGGCTAATCACAACAATGCCCTCAGGCTAAACAAGTAACTGGGCGATGCCCAATATATCAAAATGTAGTAAACAAGAAATTCCCCTCAAGGAAATTCTACAATTAATATATTTAAAGCATACCCTCGGGTATCCTGGCCAAATGACTAAACAGTGAAACACACCCCCGGAGTGGTTCCGGATCCAAGCAACGATCCCAACAATCATTTTATTATCACAATTTAATCACTTATGAAATTATAGGCATTAAATATAGCAACAGCCTCAGCCACACGACACCCCAACATGGTTTCGTAGAACGAAAACGCACAAAAATGAATGACAGTTGGAAAATAAACACAAAGCCACCTACCTTATATGCCAACGAGCGTTATACACGAACGCCGACATCAGAAACGCCCAAGAACAGTGTAGATCTGATGAAGAACAAAACCCATTCAAACGTAAATATCTTAAATTAGGAGAAGAATTGGTAAAATGGTACCAGGAGAGGATAGGGCTTACCCGTGCGGTTCCAGTAGGATCATCTGAGGTGGAAACCGACTCCAGATGAACCCTTGGCGGATCTTCAAAGGTATGGCTATCCTCCTTGGCTCCAAAATGGCTCAAACGCCTCCTCTGCCAAATGAGGAGGCTACTGTCTGTTTTAAGCCAAAAAACGAAGTACACGGCGTGCATTTATTTCATTTAACTATTCATTTGGAGGCACTGCCACACTGTTCATCTGTTGACATGAGTACACAGAATGTATTCCCAAGTACATGGCATGTATTGTCGCCCAGCTGGCAGCTGCTCCACTACCTTACTGTTTAGGCCTGCCGACTGACTACACGGCATGTAAGGTACCACTACACGACATGTAGTCAGTTCCTACACCCCTCGTCGCCGGCATGGCTACACGCCCCGTGTACTCATCCCAACACAGCCAAAAGTACACGGTGTGTGGAAAAGTACACGGCGTGTAGTTCCAAAATTTAGGATTTTTCCCCATTTTCCATATTCTCTCAAAACACTTAAGGGAAAGGAAAAAAAAGAAGCCCGTAACTCAAAAATAAGAACTGGGTTTTTACAAACTTCCCCTCTTATAGAAATTCGTCCCTGAATTTTCCTTCTAAGGGTGGTGAAGATAAAGCTCAGAACAGCTCTGGCCACTGAGCACGTACGTCGGCCTCTCGCTCCCAGGTCTCGTCCTACACTTGGCCATGCTACCATAGAACCCGTACGAGAGGAAGTGACCGGCCTCAGAGAACCTTCTTGATCCTGTCAATAATATGAATCAGATGCTCCTCAAAGTACGCATCATGCTGAATCTCAACCTCCTCTGGCTGAAAGGTGTGAGACGGGTCTGAATGGTAGTGATGCAACTGAGACACGTGGAAGACATCGTGGATGGCTCGGTACCGTTGCGGAAACTGCAACTGATAGGACACCAGCCCGACTCTCTCCAAAATCTCAAATGGTCCCACTTACCTCGGTGAAAGATTACCCTATCTCCTGATCAGCCTGTGTCTCAGCCTCGGTGAAACACATAGAAAAACTTGATCCCCGACCACGAACTCCAAAGGTCATCTACGGTGATCAGCATACGACTTCTGATGAGACTGCACGGTATCCATCTGCTTCTGAATCAACTGGACCTGCTCAGATGTCTCCTGCATGAGTTGGGGCCCTAGTAAAGCCACCTCACCTACCTCTAACCAGCACAAAGGTGATCGGCATGGCCTACCATATAAATCCGTGTATGGTTCCATCTCAATAGTCGCATGAAAACTATTGTTATTGGACAACACGACTAAGGGTATATACTTCTCCCATGAGCACCCAATGTCTAGGAAGCATGCGCGCAACATGTCCTCTAGCACCTGTATCATCCGCTCTGACTGTCCATCTGTCTGAGGGTGGTATATTGTGCTCAGAAGCACCTATGTACCCAGCACCCTCTGAATACTCTGCCAGAAACGAGTCGTAAAGAGGGCGTCCCTATATAAAACGATAGAACGAGGGACCCCATGAAGACGTATGATCTCTCGGATATACAACCTTCCGAGCTCGTCAACACTGATGGTCTCCTTGATCGGAAAGAAGTGAGCTACCTTCGTGAGTCTTTCCACAATAACCCACACGGCATCATTGCCTCGAGGTGGCCTCGACAATCCCATCACGAAATCCATCGCGACATCATCCCATTTCCACTATGGAATGGGTAACTGTTGTAACAGTCCTGATGGCCTCTGATGCTCTGCCTTCACCTGCTGACAGGTGGAACATCTCGTAACAAAACAAGCTATCTCTCTCTTCATACCCGGCCACCAGTACTAACATCTCAAGTCTCGGTACATCTTGGTAACCCTGTGATGAACTACCCAAGATGTAGCATGAAACTCTCGCATCATCTCCTCACGTATATTCCCTGGAACCCATACACGTCCATGGAAACGCAAAACCTCATCATCGCCTATCATCCAACCGGGAGGAGATTCCCCACTTGCCACCGACTCCCGTAGAACTAGGCCTTCTGAATCAGATAGCTGCCTCATCCTCACTCTATCCCGGAGGGTAGAAGTCACAGCTAACGAGGAAAGATAAGTCTGCCCCTGACTGTCATGCACCTCCAGATGCATCTCAGAGAACAAATCCATAATCTCCCAATCACCACTGGACTCTTGCACCGCCTATATATGAGTCTTCCTGCTCAGTGCATCATCTACTGCATTTCCTTTACCAGGTGTATAGGCAACCTCAAAATCGAAGGACTGTAGGTACTCGACCCACCTTCTCTACCTTAGATTCAGGTCACGCTGAGTAAAGATATACTTGAGGCTTTTGTGGTCGGTGAAAATCACAAAATGATCTCCCAATAGATAATGTCTCCAATAGCGCAACGCATGTACAATTGCAGATAACTCGAGATCATGCGTCGGGTAATTTCTCTCATGTGGCCTCAACTATCGTGACCCATACACAACAACCTGGTTTCCCTGCATCAACACTTCTCCCAGCCCAATCCCTGATGCATCACAGTAAACTGTATAGCTCTTCCCCTACTCTGGGAGTATCAGGATCGGTGATGATGTCAACCTTCCCTTCAGGTCCTGAAAAGTTTTCACGCAAGCTTCTGACCAAACGAACATCACACCCTTCTTAGTCAGACCTATCAACGGTGCTGCTAAGCAGGAGAAGTCATGTATGGAGCATCAGAAGTAACCTATCAGCCCTAAGAAACTTTGTATCTCAAACAAATTCTTAGGCTGCTCTCGGGAAACTACTGCTCTCACCTTCTCTGGGTCTACTGCAACTCCTGCCTCTGAGATAATGTGACCTAGGAAGTGAATCTGGTCCATCCAAAAGTGTTACTTTGAGAGCTTAGAATATAGTCGATGCTCTCTCAGTGTACTCAATACGATCTCAATATGGGTTTCATGGTCGTACCGAGTTTGAGAGTACACCATGATGTCATCCATGAATACTACCACAAAAGAATCAAGATATGGATGGAAGACACGATTTATCAGAGCCATGAAAACTGCTGGCGCGTTTGTCAGTCCGAACGGCATAACTGTATACTCATACAGACCATACCTACTCTTGAAAGCTGTGAGAGGTATATCAGATGATCTAACACACAGATGATGATATCCAGATCTAAAGTCAATCTTCGATAACACTCGTGCTCCATGAAGCTGATCAAACAGATCATCTATCCTCGCCAAGGGATATCGGTTCTTAACCGTCAACTAGTTCAGCTTTTGATAATCCACGAAAAGTATGAGGGTACCATCTGCCTTTTTCGCAAAAAGGACCGGAGAACCCCAAGGAGAAGTACTGGGTCGGATAAAAACCTTCGTCTCTAGCTCCTCTAACTGCCTCTTGAGCTCTTGCAACTCTGTTGTTGTCATCCTATAAGGAGGAATGGACACCAGTGCCACTCCTGGCACTAGCTCGATAGAGAAATCCACCTCACGCACCGGAGGTAGACCTGAAAAGTTGTTCAGGAGGACATCCCTAAAATGATCAACAACTGGAGGGAAAAATGTCTGACAAGTCCCCTGATCATCCATATATAAACTTACAATATGGGAAGTGACTCCACCTTGCCCATGATGCTCTGGTCCAGCTCAACTCACCTGAACATCCCATTCGCCCTTGTATAGAAACTCTCCGCCCTCTAGTGACGTGAAACGCACCCTGCGATGATAGTAGTCTATAAAATCTCAAAAGGGAACCAACCAGTCCATCCCAAGAATGACTTCATATCTCGTCATCTCCAAGACATAGAGGTCCCAAAGGAAGCGACACCCTCCAACCTCAAGGGGGAACTCCTTACAAGGACGCACTCCAGCCATCCTAGTCCCCAACAGAGTGTCTAGCATCATGATATTAGAAGAAGAATAAAAACTGAGCCCAAGGATCTCCACAACGGGTATAGATATAAAACTATGTGTAGCACCCGTATCAAAAAGTATTGAAGATAAGACAGAAGCTACTAGAAAAGTACCTATGAATGTAGAAGGTCCGGGATCCTGCTCCTGCTGGGTCTGTTGCACTGCATATTTGTAAAACCCGAGACTTTTATGTTATATAAATCATCAAAGGAATCTTTTTCTACACAACACTTGCTTGGCTTGCTTTACACGCAATCGCGACCTTCCTCGATAGCTTGCGTTGTACGCAATACCGAGTTTCACTAAACAACAATATGCTATTAAAACTAGCCGTTATGAATAGTAATAACCACTTTTTGAAAGATTATAAATTTTATTTTTCAAAATGGACTTCATTTTTGGACTCAGAATATCGAAATTAGCCTAGGGTGAAATTTTGGTATTTTTCTGAAAACTTTCAATTTTTGATGAATAGTGAAACCACTAAGTGGTAGGTTAAAAACTGAATTTTTGCATAAAACTTAATTTTACCGTTTCTGTGAATGGAATTTCGAAAATCCAACAGCCACGGTTGATATCAGTAAGTAAAATGTGGTTCATTGAGATAAAAATAATTTTTTGGTGAATAGTAACTTTTTACTTATTTTTACCGCGGTTAATAGTAAATAGGGTAACTAAGGGTAAATATGATATTACTATTACCCTAACACATGCCCTAATTCTATTGGATAAGTTTAATTCGACCAAAAACAATCTTAGGAATAAAATATGACCATTTAGGCCCACTTGGGTTAGATTAGGACATTTATTATTAATTTATTTAAAGAAGGGTTAAAATAGTTAAAATCAAAGTTTAATAAGTAAATCATTTTTAATATGAGGTTATACATAAGATAAATTCGACTATAAATATTCATTAGAAAGATAAAAATATTTCCTACATAATGGTATTTTATTTTTAATTTTTAGACATTAAATAATTTAATTTATTTATGACACAATGATGATTCAATAATTATCTTATTAATGAAATATTGACATAATTGATGTTATAAACACAAAAATAAATGTAATTTGATACTTTTTATGAATTCCACTAATTTTCTAGGTTACGATGATATATTATTTTTGATTTAATTAACTTTATTCAAACATATAATTCTGTTATGACTTTCACAAAAATCATATATCAAATAGTGTCAAAATTGACACAAAATAGTTTTTAAATCAAATATTATATTATTAATTGTTATTTTATTCCTAAAAATCTAAGGTTCATCCAAATGACTTAGATAAGGATATATATATTAATAATAAACAATTTGGGGTTCTTTTTGCATGTTATAGTAAGTGTATTAACCTTATAGTGAAAGAAAACAAAAAGACACGGTAAAAGTTAAATTATTTAACTTAGAGTTAAATATAATTGATAAGGTTAAAATAACACCATAAACTTGTCTAAATCCTATTGGTTGATAGTATTTCGACCCATCCCCACTTTGGCTTCGAAATAAGACCCTTTGGAACCATTATAAACCGATTTTGACTTTAATATAAAATAATATTTTGAGATATTCCTAAGGTGCCCCTCTCCTCCCTTATAAAAGGGCACCTCCTCCCCCTCCTCCTCACACCAATTTGAGCACTCAAGCTCGGCCAACCCCTGCCATTTTCTCCTCTCCACTTCCCTAGAATAATCCTAGAGGTCCTGGTCTTTTCAAAGACCAATTTTAGTTCCCTAAGTGGAGGATTCAAAGAGGCGTTCCAAAGAAGAGGTAATATCCATTACCGATCTTTTCAATTTCTTTCTTCTTCAACTTCTTCTTCTTTAGTTGTTTCATGATAAAGTAATAACATCAGTATTACTTACATACTGATATGTTATTATAAATATGAAACAACCCTAATTCACCTTCTATCCATCCTACGGAAAAATGAAATCACCGCGCGTGCGTACGTACGGAATACCGTCTCCATGCTGTGGTGTAATCTATTTTCCACCATCACTTTACAAGGATGGGTATAATGGTGTAATGAGTAACTATTTATGATTATTATAAATTAATATTGATACTGAAATAATATATATATATATACTCCAATATAGTTCCACGATCATAGGAACGATATCATCACTCGTGCGTACGTACGGAATACCGTCTCCACGATGTGATGTGACTCGTTCTACATGATCATCATTACATAGTAATTATATAAATGAATTGAATGAATAAATATGATATATGTTACACTAATACCATTCTGGATATAAGGTATCTATAACCTTAAAAGAAGAATAAGAATGTATTCGGCAAAACACGCATAAGAACAAAAGGCAATAAAGACCCGAGTAACAAGTAACAATGAAATATTACTAACAAGAAGCTAAGAATATGACCATATATGATATCATATAAATATTTATGATTCTGGAACAAGTCAATAACATTATTTAAACCATTATACAGGAGCTTCGGACACGTACAAAGCAAATCGGACCTAAGGTAAGGGAAATATCACAATCTCATTTTTATCCGAGATTGTTTATTCGTAAGTATTTACTGGGGTGTCTTTTATCATCCACATCCATGTTCCTTCAATATATAATATTGTTTCCATCCACTTAAAATAGTTTAAATCCAATTTTACCCTTCGGTAAGTTTTTAGTAAAAGATATGAAAGGAATCTTTTGTCGTTTTTCATTCGAGGTACTTTTTTGACTTTTCCGACAAAAGTACGGGAAGAATGTTTTTTTTAACTTATACGGCATGAATGGATTTTTAAAACATTATTTCCAAGAAGCTTCCTTTACAAGTTTTCAAGTTTATTTTTAATCAACTTCTTTTAGTTTAGAATTTTATGACATTTTAAGAAAAGAAAATTGTTTTTGAAGAAGAAAGGATATTTTCCCCAAGAATGGAGTTCAAGTGTTTTGTCAAAATTATTTTCCATCTAAGATAATAAAGGGTTCTGTTTTTATCCCTATTATTACATTGATTTGATTATGTTGTGAGGGAATTATTTTTATGAAGTCATTTACCTTATATGGTTTGTTTTATGATGTCATGATATTTCAAGAATCCCATTTTTGTTACATGTGTTATGCGATGATGTATGTTTTATGATTATGTGGCACACATAAGAAAGGATTCATTATAAGATGGGTGGGACCTATATCTCCCTCCAATGCATTGGGTAAAGATTTATATCTCATGAGATAGACATGGCTGGAACGGAAGGTTATTTCGGTTCAGTGATAAAGGACTGAAACGAGGAGTGAACTCGGTTCAGAAATGGACTTTGTCCGCTAAGATAGTCTTGGAAATGAGTCATGACTAACAAGAAATGATTTTCAATGATTATGTGTGCATGCCACAAAGTTTCTAGTTTTATGTTATGATTATGGGGATCTCATTTTCACTTCTATGATTTATTCCATGTTAAGATATTATGATCTCTTTTGCAGGTTATGATTTTCAAAAAGATATGATATGATTTTTATTTCCTTTATTTTCCCTTGCTGAGCATTTGAGCTCACCCTTTTATGTTTTCTTTTCCCCAGGTCAGGAAGATGGATATTAAGTATAATATGCTAAAAGGGGACCTAGATATGATGAAATAAATGGGAGGCACTGTAGAAGATTTATGAACCAGTTGTTTCTGTTTCCCAGTTTCTAAAGACACTATACCTATACGGTCCTTTGTGGTTTTGTTATATGTTGTAATAAGGGTGCTTTAATTTTGAAGTATTAACAATGTATGTAAAGCATGGTTCATTATTGTTGGTATCATAGGAAAGGTATATTCAACCTTTGGAAACTAGGATGTGAAAGCCTTAGTAAGAACCATAAGGATAAGTCTAAGCATAGAACACAATCTTAGTGTTTTAGAAATGGCCATGAATACCCTAGGATAAGATCTTAAGCATGAAAATTTTATTCTTGAATTATGTTTTTTTCCTATTATAATTAGTGTTGCTCACACTATTCTTCTTGGTTTCAGTCAATGGCTGGAACCCGAAGGAACCGTGTTAATGCGGAATGCGATGGGAAATTCAATGATTGTCCCCCTGAGAAACCAAATGATATGGGAGCTGGAATGCAAAATCTTGTATCCATGCTCACACAACTTTCTCAAGCTATGAATCATGCAGGACTTCCAAATGAGAAAAGGAAGGAGCAACATTCTGTTGAATCCTTCATGAGGCAGCGTCCACCTTATTTCAGCGGGTCTACTGATCCATTAGTTGCTGAAAAATGGATTAGTACTACTGAAAAGATATTTTCAGTTCTTAAATGTTCTGAACATGATAAAGTCATCCTAGCAGTGTATCGTTTGGAAGGAGATGTTGATCAATGGTGGAATCTTATTAAGAATACGAGGCAAAGGGATGAAATTGAGTCTATGGAATGGGACGAGTTCAAGAACTTATTTTTCAATAAGTACTTCCCTCGTATTCTCCGAACAAAGATGGAGAAAGAGTTTCTTGAACTGAAGAAAAGGGATGATGAATCTGTTGGTACCTATGAAGCAAATTTTACAAGACTTGCAAGGTACGCTTATGGTATTATTATCCAACCTGAGAGTAAGATTGATCGATTCTTTAGTGGCTTAAAACCAAGTCTTCGAAGGGCGTTAGCCATAAGGGACATTAATAGCTATGAGGAAATCGTTCGATGTGCTCTCAAAGTCGAGATGGAGATTGGAGTAACCCATCAGTCACATGGGTTTGATAAGAAGAGGAAGATGGAATTCAAAGGAAAATCTAAAGAGCACACTGAAAAGAAGATGAGCTTTCCCTTATGCTCAAAGTGTGGAAAGAAACATGGAGGGAGTTGTCTTAAAGGGACAAGTAAATGTTTTAAGTGTGGAAAGGAAGGTCATCGGGCATTTGAATGCCGCGATAATGGGAAGAAGATGTCTAATGATGCAAACAAAGGAAGGGATACACAGAATGATCCTACTACACTTCAATGTTTCAAGTGCAAGGAGATGGGGCATTATGCCAATCAATGCCCAAATCCAAGGGTTGATGATGATGGTCGACGTCAACAAAATCTTAAGGCTAAAGACAAAGGAAAGTCACATGCAATTTCTATCAGCGATGTGGAGTACGATAACGAAGTGGTGAAAGGTACACTTACCATCCACTCTAAAGTAGCAAATGTTTTATTTGATTCTGGATCCACCCGGTCTTTTATTTCTGAAAAATTTTCTAAGGGTATCACCGTACTACCTCAACAATTAGATGTTGAGTTAGCTGTGACAACACCTAATGGCACAACAGTCTCATCAAAAGTTTATAATTCTTCTCCGATCGAAGTTTTTGGGAAAGTGCTTCCTGCAAATCTTGTGATCCTTCCTTTAGTGGAATTTGATGTGATTCTTGGCATGGATTGGCTTTATCTACATGGAGCTCATATCAATTTCCAAAGAAGGGAAGTCACATTTCATATTACAGATCAATCTACGATCGTCTATCAATGCAAGGATGAACATAACCTTCCAGTGGAAATTTCTTCCATCTTATGGGTATTGATTCCACTAAATGAAGGTTATTTATCTCAAATGGTTGGTGAGCAACTCATGATTAAGAATATGCCCATTGTACGGGAGTTTGATGATGTCTTTCCGGAGGAATTACCGGGTCTTCTACCAAATCGTGAAGTTGAGTTTTCAATAGAACTCGTACCAGGTGCTTTGCCAATTTCAAAGACACCTTATAGAATGGCCCCAATTGAGTTGCAGGAATTGAAGAAGCAACTCTAAGAGAATCTTGATAAGGGATTCATACGCCCTAGTGCGTCACCTTGGGGAGCACCTGTTCTATTTGTTAAGAGGAAAGATGGATCAATGAGACTCTGCATTGATTATCGAGAACTTAACAAGATCACTATGAAGAAAAAATATCCTCTCCCACGCATTGATGACTTATTTGACCAACTACGCGGAGCTTAATACTTTTCCAAGATTGATCTTCGTTCAGGGTATCATCAATTAAGGGTCAAAAGGGAGGATATACCAAAGACGGCTTTCCGTACAAGGTATGGACACTATGAATTTATAGTGATGCCATTTGGTCTTACTAATGCCCCTGCTATCTTCATGGATCTAATGAATAGAGTCTTTAGAGACTATCTTGATCAATTTTTGGTAGTCTTTATAGATGATATTCTTGTCTATTCAAAGTGCAAGGAAGAGCATGAAGATCACTTGAGAATTATATTGAAGACCTTGAGAAAGGAGAATCTTTATGCCAAATTTACCAAGTGTGAATTTTGGCTTCAAAAAGTTGCATTTTTGGGTCACATAATCTCAAAAGAGGGGATATCTGTGGATCCAGCAAAAACAGAGGTTATCGAAAGATGGTCAAGACCAACAACAGTAACTGAGATCCGAAGTTTTCTTGGTTTGGCTGGATATTATCAACATTTTGTAAAAGATTTTTCACGATTATCCAATCCACTCACCAAGTTGACTCGGAAAGGAGTTAAGTTTGTCTGGACAGCGGAATGTGAAGAGAATTTCAAGGAGTTGAAAAGAAGGTTATCCAGTGCACCTGTGCTCACACTGCCTTGTAGTGGAGAAAGGTTTGTGATCTATAGTGATGCATCCAAGAAGGGATTGGTGTGTGTTCTTATGCAAAATGATATGGTGATAGCTTATGCCTCACGACAGTTGAAAATCCATGAGCAAAATTACCCAACACATGATTTGGAGTTGGCTGTGGAAATCTTTGCATTAAAGATTTGGAGGCATTACCTTTATGGTGAAAGGTGTGATATTTATACTGATCATAAAAGTTTAAAGTATATTTTCACACAAAAGGAGTTGAATATACGTCAAAGAAGATGGTTGGAGCTGATTAAGGATTACGACTGCTCAATCCATTACCACCCTGGGAAAGCAAACAAGGTGGTAGATGCATTAAGTCGACAAGACCATGCTAGTTTATCCATGATGAGGATCACAAAAGATCCAATATTTATGGATTTACAAAGGATGGATCTTGGAATTATAATGGAAGGGGAAAAATCTTATCTTTCTCAAATGAATGTTCAACCATCTATACATGTGCAGATTAAAGAGGCACAGAAAGTGGATGTCGAGTTACAAAAGAAGGTGAGAAATGTTCCTGAATTCAACCTTGATTGTGATGGGATAATAAAGTTCAGGAATCGGGTTTGTGTTCCTCCCATCCCCGAATTAAAGAAGGAGCTACTGGATGAGGCTCATAGTTCATCATTCTCTATTCATCCCGGAAGCACGAAGATGTATAGGGACCTGAAAGAGTACTTCTGGTGGGATGGCATGAAAAGAGATGTTGCTGAATATGTCTCTCAATGCTTGGTTTTTCAACAAGTTAAAGCTGAGAGACAGAAGTCTAAGGGGATGTTACAACCATTACCCATACCCGAATGGAAATGGGAAAACATCACTATGGACTTTGTCACAGGACTTCCTAAAACATCCAAAGGCAATAATGCTATTTGGGTCATAGTTGATCGTCTTAAAAAGTATGCACACTTCATTGCTATTAGAGAGGATTTCTCTCTAGATCAGCTTGCCAGGATATTTGTAAAGGAAGTGGTAAGATTGCATGGAGTACCACTTTCTATTATATCTGATCGGGATCCGAGATTTACCTCGAAGTTCTGGCGAAGTCTTCAGCATACTCTGGATACAGAGTTGAGTTTCAGCACTGCTTATCATCCCCAGACAGACGGTCAGTCTGAGAGAACAATTCAAACCCTAGAAGATATGTTGAGAGCTTTCTCTATGGATTTCAAAGGATGTTGGGATCAACACCTACCTTTGGTGGAATTTTCTTATAATAATAGCTTTCATTCCAGTATTCAGATGGCTCCTTATGAAGCTCTCTATGGAAAGAAATGTAGGACTCCAACTTGCTGGGATGAAGTTGGAGAAAGAAATCTATTAGGACCTGATCTTGTTGATGAAATGGCAGAAAAGGTCAGATCTATTCAACAACACATAAGAGCAGCTCAGAGTCGACAGAAAAGCTATGCTGACAACCGAAGAAAAGACCTAGAGTTTGAAGTGGGTGATAAAGTGTTCTTACAAATATCTCCCTGGAAGAGGGTTATGAGATTTAGAAAGAAGGGGAAGTTGAGCCCTAGATATATCGGTCCTTTCGAAATACTGGATCGGGTTGGAAAGGTAGCTTACCGATTGGCGCTTCCACCGAATCTCTCTCAAGTTCACGATGTGTTCCATGGGAGCTTGAGGATATGATGAGGGAGAAGTATCCTCATCTGTTTGTTACAAAGTGACGAATTTCGAAGGGCGAAATTCTTTTTAAGGGGGGTAGAATGTAACACCCAAGACTTTCTTGTTATATAAATCATCAAAGGAATCTTTTTCTACACAACACTTTCTTGGCTTGCTTTACACGCAATCGCGACCTTCCTCGATAACTTGCGTTGTACGCAATACCGAGTTTCACTAAACAACAATATGCTATTAAAACTAGCCGTTATGAATAGTAATAACCACTTTTTGAAATTTTATAAATTTTATTTTTCAAAATGGACTTCATTTTTGGACTCAGAATATCGAAATTAGCCTAGGGTGAAATTTTTCTATTTTTCTGAAAACTTTCAATTTTTGATGAATAGTGAAACCACTAAGTGGTAGGTTAAAAACTGAATTTTTGCATAAAACTTAATTTTACCACTTCTGTGAATGGAATTTCGAAAATATGATAGACACGGTTGATATCAGTAAGTAAAATGTGGTTCAATGAGATAAAAATAATTTTTTGGTGAATAGTAACTTTTTACTTTTTTTTTACCGCGGTTAATAGTAAATAGGGTAACTAAGGGTAAATATGATATTACTATTACCCTAACACATGTCCTAATTCTATTGGATAAGTGTAATTCGACCAAAAACAAACTTAGGAATAAAATATGACCATTTAGGCCCACTTGGGTTAGATTAGGACATTTATTATTAATTTATTTAAAGAAGGGTTAAAATAGTTAAAATCAATGTTTAATAAGTAAATCATTTTTAATATGGGGTTATGAATAAGATAAATTCGACTATAAATATTCATTAGAAAGATAAAAATATTTCCTACATAATGGTATTTTATTTGTAAATTTTAGACATTAAATAATTTAATTTATTTATGACACAATGATGATGCAGTAATTATCTTATTAATGAAATATTGACATAATTGATGTTATAAACACCAAAATAAATGTAATTTGAGAATTTTTATGAATTACACTAATTTTCTAGGTTACTATGATATATTAGTGTTGATTTAATCAACTTTATTCGAACATATAATCCTGTAATGACTTTCACAAACATCATATATCAAATAGTGTCAAAATTGACACAAAATAGTTTTTAAATCAAATATTATATTATTATTTGTTATTTTATTCCTAAAAATCTAAGGTTCGGCCAAATGACTTAGATAAGGATATATATATTAATAATAAACAATTTGGGGTTCGTTTGGCATGTTATAGTAAGTGTATTAACCTTATAGTGAAAGAAAACAAAAAGACACGGTAAAAGTTAAATTATTTAACTTAGAGTTAAATCTAATTGATAAGGTTAGAATAACACCCTAAACTTGTCTAAATCCTATTGGTTGATAGTATTTCGACCCATCCCCATTTTAGCTTCGAAATAAGACCCTTTGGAACCATTATAAACCGATTTTGACTTTAATATAAAATAATATTTTGAGATATTCCTAAGGTGCCCCTCTCCTCCCTTATAAAAGGGCACCTCCTCCCCCTCCTCCTCACACCAATTTGAGCACTCGAGCTCGGCCAAACCCTGCCATTTTCTCCTCTCCACTTCCCTATAATTATCCTAGAGGTCCTGGTATTCTTCAAAGACCAATTTTAGTTCCCTAAGTGGGGGATTCAAAGAGGCGTTCCAAAGAAGTGGTCATATCCATTACCGATCTTTTCAATTTCTTTCTTCTTCAACTTCTTCTTCTTTAGTTGTTTCATGATAAAGTAATAACATCAGTATTACTTACATACTGATATGTTATTATAAATATGAAACAACCCTAATTCACCTTCTATCCATCCTACTGAAAAATGAAATCACCGCGCGTGCGTACGTACGGAATACCGTCTCCACGTTGTGGTGTAATCTATTTTCCACCGTCACTTTACAAGGATGGGTATAATGGTGTAATGAGTAACTATTTATGATTATTATAAAGTAATATTGATACTGAAATAATATATATATATATACTCCAATATAGTTCCACGATCATAGGAACGATATCATCACTCGTGCGTACGTACGGAATACCGTCTCCACGATATGATGCGACTCGTTCTACATGATCATCATTACATAGTAATTATATAAATGAATTGAATGAATAAATATGATATATGTTACACTAATACCATTCTGGATATAAGGTATCTATAACCTTAAAAGAAGAATAAGAATGTATTCGGAAAAACACGCATAAGAACAAAAGGCAATAAAGACCCGAGTAACAAGTAACAATGAAATATTACTAACAAGAAGATAAGAATATGAACATATATGATATCATATAAATATGTATGATTCTGGAACAAGTCAAAAACATTATTTAAACCATCATACAGGAGCTTCGGACACGTACAAAGCAAATCGGACCTAAGGTAAGGGAAATATCACAATCTCATTTTTATCCGAGATTGTTTATTCGTAAGTATTTACTGGGGTGTATTTTATCATCCACATCCATGTTCCTTCAATATATAATATTGTTTCCATCCACATACAATAGTTTAAATCCAATTTTACCCTTAGGTAAGTTTTTAGTAAAAGATATGAAAGGAATCTTTTGTCGTTTTTCATACGAGGTACTTTTTTGACTTTTCCGAAAAAAGTACGGAAAGAATGTTTTTTTTAACTTATACGGCATGAATGGATTTTTAAAACATTATTTCCAAGAAGCTTCCTTTACAAGTTTTCAAGTTTATTTTTAATCAACTTCTTTTAGTTTAGAATTTTATGACATTTTAAGAATAGAAAAGTGTTTTTGAAGAAGAAAGGATATTTTCCTCAAGAATGGAGTTCAAGTGTTTTATCAAAATTATTTTCCCTTATAAGATAATAAAGGGTTCTGTTTTTATCCCTATTATTACATTGATTTGATTATGTTGTAAGGGAATTATTTTTATGAAGTCATTTACCTTATATGGTTTGTTTTATGATGTCATGATATTTCAAGAATCCCATTTTTGTTACATGTGTTATGCGATGATGTATGTTTTATGATTATGTGGCACACATAAGAAAGGATTCATTATAAGATGGGTGGGACCTATATCTCCCTCCAATGCATTGGGTAAAGATTTATATCTCATGGGATAGACATGGCTGGAACGGAAGGTTATTTCGGTTCAGTGATACAGGACTGAAACGAGGAGTGAAATCGGTTCAAAAATGGACTTTGTCCGCTAAGATAGTCTTGGCAATGAGTCATGACTAACAAGAAATGATTTTCCATGATTATGTGTGCATGCCACAAAGTTTCAAGTTTTATGTTATGATTATGGGGATCTCATTTTCACTTCTATGATTTATTCCATGTTGAGATATTATGATCTCTTTTGTAGTTTATGATTTTCAAAAAGATATGATATGATTTTTATTTCCTTTATTTTCCCTTGCTCAGCATTTGAGCTCACCCTTTTATGTTTTCTTTTCCCCAGGTTAGGAAGATGGATATTAAGTAGAATATGCTAAAAGGGACCCTATATATGATGAAATAAATGGGAGGAACTGTAGAAGATTTATGAACCAGTTGTTTATGTTTCCCAGTTTCTAAAGACACTATACCTATACGGTCCTTTGTGGTTTTGTCAAATGTTGTAATAAGGGTGCTTCAATTTTGAAGTATTAACAATGTATGTAAAGTATGGGTCATTATAATATTCATGCCCAGTGTCGCGGCCCTGCGACATAGGCTGGCTACCCTTAGTTTTCCCGCCCTACTGCCTCTATGTTCCTGGTGTCTAGCTACCACGGCCACGACCACCATCTCTGCCTGCACGCCCGGACATATTCCAGTTTCTCGACAGGTAAGAAGCCACTGGTCCTGCTCCTGTACGCGGAGTCTGCACAGAACCCCTCTCAATAGCTGGTGGAAACGCCCTGAAAAAAGTGATTCAGATGACCCAACTTTCGGCAAGCTCGGCACTCCACTAGATCTCGTGGACACTGCGGTCTCTTGTGCCCCTCTCTACCACATTGGTAGCACATAACCTGGACACCTGAAGCATTCTTCTGACTGGTACTTCCACCCTGAGAGAAGTCCATCTGTCTCTTCCTCTTGCCCCCATAAATAATACAAGTAACTAGTGTTGAACCGCCCTGTCCCACACCACTCAATTCACGTAGGTTCCCCTCTGTAATCAACGCCTGGTTCAGAATCGCGTGTACAGTAGGCAACCTGAAAACATTCACCAATGCTCGGATGTTATACCGAAGACCATCCTCAAAACGTCTGGCTCTCAACGTCTCATCACCCACCAGCATGGGTGAAAAACGCTAAAGCTCTGTAAAACGAGCAGAATAGTCCATCACCGACATAGCGCCCTGTTGCAGATTCATGAACTCTTGAGATCTATCTGCCCTCAGCGTCTCGGGAAAGAAGAAGTCATAGAATACTGCCTGAAAATATTCCCACGCCATGTCCTAGTGATGCTCTGTCTGGGTGGTAACATCCCACCACCTCTTGGTGGAATCACACAGCATATATGTCGCGAGCTTGACCCTCCGCCCTGGAGGTGTCTCAAGATGCTCGAAAATAGTCTGCATCGATCCTAGCCAAGACTCCACGGCCTACGGTCCACAGTCCCATGAAAACTTAGGCGGATGCTTCTGCTGAAAGAAACGAGTCAACTCGGCCATAGATGTGGCAGCCTGCGGTGCTCCCTGAAAGGTCTGCATGAACCTCATGAAGCCTTCACGGAACTGTGCCTCTGCACCTATGTTCGGTATAACAAATGGCACTGCATCTGGCTCTGCTGGTGGATCAACTGGTAGCCCATGGCCCACCATCTCCGGAGTATAATCGTCCCCGCTCTCCAGGCGAACAACTTGCGGTCGTCTCGGCGTCATGAAACTACAGGGTCAAAAGAACGCCTTAGATTCAAGATTATTATGACCAAAAAGTGAAGGAACCACAAAAGAACAAGAGAAAGAAGGAATTTCAAAATTTTCAAAACAAGACTACACAGTGTGTACAATGACTACACGACGTGCACTTGACTTCCTTCCCCTGCCCGGGTCTCTCTACACGGCTAAGCCACACATCTTCCGTTCAAAAAAACTACACGACTTGTATAACATCTACACGGTGTGTACGGTGTTATTTCCCAGCTTCCCGTGTCGTCTGTGACACGGCCGACTACTCATCTTGACACTACATGGCGTGTTACACCCGCACACGACGTGTACACCATCCAGTTTCCCAGCCACACGGCTAACTCCACACGGTCTGTCCTCGGACAAGACTACACGGTGTGTCCCACAGGTACACAGCGTATTCAGGGAGAGGTGACACCGGCCTGTGTTGTTAGTTACACGACCAAGCCCCCAGGTCACACTACACGGCATGTCTATAACTGACACGACGTGTTCTGTCATGGAGTTCACTGACCCGTGTTTGTCAGTTACACAGCCGGACTCCGGCTCACACTACACGGTGTGTCCATTCGGTACACGGTGTGTTTTATCCAAGCCTTTCTCTACCCCTTGTTGCCGCCCACACGGTTTGTGACATGGGAAGAGACTACATGGCGTGTACTCAAAAATTTCATTTTTCTTCCCAAATAGAAGAACACACACGGCGTGTATGAGGTCCTACACGGCGTGTATTCTGGGTTTTCTAGACAGTATGCCTCAGAAACTTCTCCGGAACCCAGAAAATACTGAAACCAACACCTTAGTGTCAAATTCCGACCCGTGGGGGGCCATACTCCCCACGAATCAAAGTTTGACATCTTATTTGTGTTTTAACAAATAAACAGTCAATGATCCACCAAATTCTGGTCAATGGGGGCCCATAATCCCCAAAAACCAAAGTTTGGCGTCCATTCTATAAACAGGCTCACATAAAATTACCCTATCAAATTGCAGGTATTTTATCAAGAAGTTATCACAACAGTATGCTTTATTAGCACAGAAAATATCACAACAACAAGCAAATTATAATGCACCTACATGGCATGGAAACTAGGCATGGAATGTGATTTATAGCATGTTCCTATATGATGCATGAGACGGAATACCCTCATCTCATCGGGTTGTAACTAAATAGAACCCACAGATAAAATATAAACAACACAATCCAAGTGCGTCACCCAACGGTGAAAACATATCAACTGTAAAATTGAAAAATCAAAAGAATGCAAAATACGAGGTAGACTGGCTTTTCCCTGTACACGGGTTAGCCACACATGGGCACAGCTTATTACCAACTACCGTTCCGTCATATCCCTGACTACCGCTCCAAATAGTAAGTCAACAAAAATAAACATCCTCTAATACCACTTTGTAACGTCCCGGACCCGGGTGCCACGCAACGGGTGCCCCGATCCCAGTTCGCCACGTGACCTCAAGCGCATTTCCCCAAACACCAGAGGCTGCCGACTAGCAGCGAGGGCCGAGGTCTGATAGTGGGGAAACTATGCCCTCATTTGTCAAAGTGTAGCGCAAAGGAATACAAAATAAACATACAACGATAGCAGAATCAGTAAACATACACAACAGAAATAACTACAATAGTGGATATAACCAACAGTATATAAGTGATGATGCTACATGTTTCAAGTTCTAAGAAAAAAGCCAGAACATGTTATATATCAATACAGTACAACAAAATACGGAGTACAACAAAACAAGAAAAACAACTGGCAGTGGCATCACGAGCCTAGGCTCGGTCCCATGCCCTCCTAATCCTCAGCAACAGTTAATTACCCGTATACGGAATCTTTCCCCTATCTAAACCTGCAGCAACGTAATCTTTTTGGGCCGAAAAGCGTGACCCAAACAGGGTGTGAAAAATATATCTCAGTAGGCACCCACCAAAGGCTCGTGCCCAACTGTGTGTAAGCATGCAATAACAGTGTGCAATAGTAAAATGCAATAAAGTAAGCAGTACTCAAAAGTAACAACTACCAGTTATATTTCCATTTTTAATATTCATTTAATCCATTTAATATAAGAAATCACCATAGTGCATTTCTAAGTAAACAACTAGTGTCCTCAGACACGTAAACTCCTACCCTCGGGTAATGAGTATCCAACACAGAATCTGCCCTCAGGCATAACAGAGTTTTTTCCCTCAGGTGTAGGTAGTGTCGGCCTCAAGCACAGAGTCTATTTCCCTTAGGCATGGAAGAAGTTTCCCTCCGGCCGAAAATATCTATAGCCCACAGTCTTAATAGTTCAGTGCCCACAGGCTAATCACAACAATGCCCTCAGGCTAAATAGGTAACCAGGCCATGCCCAACATATCAAAATGTAGTAAAAAAGAAATTCCTCTCAAGGAAATTCTACAATTACTACATTTAAGGCATACCCTCGGGTATCCTGGCCAAACGACTAAACAGTGAAACACACCCCTGGGGTGGTTCCTGATCCAAGAAATGATCCCAACTAGCATTTTATTATCACAATTTAATCACCTATGCAATTCTAGGCATTAAATATAGCAATGGCCTCAACCACAAGACACCCCAACATGGTTTCGTGGCACGAAAAACGCACAAAAACGCACGGCAGTTGGAAAATAAACACAAATCCACCTACCATATACGCCAACGAGCGTTATACACGAACGCCGACTTCAGAAACTCCCAAGAATGGCGTAGATCTGATGAAGAACAAAACCCACTCAAACATAAATAACTTACGTTAGGAGAAGAGTTGGTAAGAACGGTACCATGAGAGGAGAGGGCTTACCTGTGCGGTTCCAATGGGATCGTCCGAGGCAGAAACCGATTCCAAACGAACCCCCGGCGGATCTTCTAAGGTCCAGTCGTCCTCCTTGGCTCCAAAAGGGCTCAAACGCCTCCTCTGCCAAGTGAGGAGGCTACTGCCTGTTTTAAACCAAAAAAAATAAGTACACGGTGTGTAATTATGAGTACACGGCGTGTACTTATTTCATTTAACTATTCATTTAGCGGCACCGCCACACTTTTCATCCATCGACATGAGTACACGACATGTACTCCCAAGTACACAGTGTGTACTGTCGCCCAGATAGTGGCTGCTCTATCGCCTTACTTTTTAGGCCTGTCAACTGACTACACGGCATGTAAGGTACCACTATATGGCGTGTAGTCGGTTCCTACACCACTCGTCACCGGCATGGCTACACGCCCCATGTACTCATCCCAACACGGCCAAAAGTACACGGCGTGTGGAAAAGTACACAGCGTATAGTTCCAAAATTTAGGATTTTTCCCCATTTTCCATATTCTCTCAAAACACATAATGAAATGGAAAAAGAAGAAGCTCGTACCTCAAAAATAAGAACCAGGTCCTTAAATAGGTGATTCACACACCAACACGCTGGTGTATAGCATAGCAGGGAACTTTCCCCACATTTTCAAACCATGGGAAATTTAAAATTTTTAAAAACCATGGGCAGCAGGTTTCGACCCCATGCCACCCGCAGGGAGACTCTGCACCGCAACACAGCGGACCAACCGAGCTTACTAATTTTCATTTATATAATGATAATTTTATTATAATATATTAATAATAATGATGTTATCTAAAAAATCGCAACCAGCAAGTTTTGAACCCGCGCCACATGCAAGGCCTCAACGCTGCAACACAATAGTGGTCCAACCGAGTTGGGTTTTATATCTGTTATATATTCATCTATCTGCATATATATATATTAATATTGTGTATTTAAATTCAAAAAAACCTCCCGCGTGGTTTCGATCCCGGGACTCGGGCCAAGCATCAGGACCGCACAACCAACCGAGTAGGGATATTCATCTGTTATATATTTAGACTATCTGTGTATATATATTAATATATTGTCTCGAAATTCAAAAAAATATTCTGCTGGGTTTCGAAACTGAGACTTGTGCTGATACTCGCAGCCGAGCCCCCACAAAGAGACCTACCGACCTGGAATTTTTATCTATTATATATTGATATATCAGCATATATATATTAGTATGTGAAAAATGTCTACCCGCCAAATTTTTTGTGCCCCGCATAAGTTTCGCTCCCCTCCATAACGCGGGAAATCTATACCCATGGTTCTGGAGAACCATGGGTATAGTTCTTCAAAAAATCCGTAATACCTACGGTTTTCAAAAACTGTCGGTATAAGTCTTCGGAAAATACTCTATACCCACGGTTTTCTCCAAAACCGTGGGTATAGGTCTTAAAAGAAAACTATACCCACGGTTTTTGGAACAACCATGGGTATAGGTTGCTTATACCCACGGTTCTGGAAAACCATGGGTATAGGTTCTCCTACTATCCCTATACCCACGGTTTTGGAAAACCATGGGTATAGACCTATTTTCCAGTAGTGGACGCATACGTCGGACACGGGGAGGATGTGAGATTCAGACGCCACGTTGTGGTACCGGGGGGCATCAACGTTGATTTATTTAGATGTCATGATTTATATGTTAAAAACCTTATTGATTTAGATAAATGATTGTTATTTAGACAAATAATTAGAAAATAAAATATATAGTATATACAAAAGAATTTAAACAAAACATGAATCATTGATTAAACATATAAGAAATACTCTAAGACAAAATGGATTTCATTAAAAATGAGGGGTTGTCCAAATTTAATGAAACTAAATTCAACGACTAAGCAAGATTTAGGTAGATGTGGTGGTGTTCCCCCCAAAATGAAGGGCGGATTCATCCTTTCTTTATATCCAGTATAACTTTTGACATCCAATTCACTGCAAGAAAGGCCAGAAGGTCCAAACATGGTGTGTTTATGTGGACCTTAGGGCCTTTCTTGCAGTGAATTGGATGTCAAAATTTCAGAAAAACCGTGTGACAAGGATTCCCTTAACGAAAGGCGGGTTCGACCTTTCTTCATATCCAGTTTATGTTTTATAGTCTTTCAAAGCCGCGTACTTGAAACATTTTTAAGTTTCAAGTAGGCGGTTTTTAATGCTTATAAATTAATTTTGGTCATCATTTTTAATGAAATTATTATTTTCTTTGAGTATTTCTTATATGTTTAATCAATGTTTCATATTTCATTTATATTGGTCTTATAGTTTACGTTTTATAGTCTTTCAAATTCACGTATTTGAAACATTTTAAAGTTTTAGGTTACTGGTTTTGAAAGCATATAGATTATTTTTATTGAACATTTTTTATTAAATTCCTTTTCTTTTTAAATATTCTTTATATTTTTAATCAATGTTTCAAGTTTCATTTATATCCATGTCATAGTGTCTATTTTGTAGTCTTTTAAATTCACGTATATGAAACATTTGTAAGATTCAATTGAGGGTTTTGAAAGCTTGTAAATTATTTTTCATCAAAAATTTTTATGAAATTCATTTTTTTTCAAATATTTATTTTATGTTTAGTCAATGATTAAAGTTTCATTTATATCTGTGCTATAATTTATGTTTTATAGTCATTCAAATTGACGTACATGAAATATTTGTAAGTTTCAAATAGCTAGTTTTGAAAGCTTATAAATTATTTTACATTGATATTTTTCATTAAATTAATTTTGTTTTCAAATATTTATTATATGTTTAATCAATGTTTAAAGGTTTCTTTATATGAATGTTATACTTTATCTATTATATCCTTTCAAAAACACGTATTTGAAGCATTTTTAAGTTTCAAATAGGTGGTTTTAATTAATTCAAAATTATTTTTCATCGACATTTTTTATGAAATTTCTTTTGTTTTCAACTCTTTGTTATATATTTAAAATATAATTATTAAAAATTATTATAATTATAAATAATTATATTTATAAATTAATTATAATAGTAAATTAAATCATAATTTATTACAAATTAATTTAATAATAAGTTATTATAATTAAAAATTAATTATAAATAATTAATTGTCATTAATTAAATTACAAATTATTTTTTATTAATATATGATTATTACAAATTATTATATCTTTATTTATACATTATATAGTTATTCTATTTATATTTATATTTATATAATAAATATATAACTATAATAAACATATAATTATAATTATAATTATAATTAATATCTAATTATAACTCTAAATATAATAAATATATAATTAAAATAAATGATTATTATAGGCATATATTTATTATAATTACATATTTATTATAATTACATATTTTTAATGTAAAAAAATATGTAATGTATATATATAAAATTATATATTTTCATTATGTAATTATATATCTATATATACATTATATATAAATTATATATAAATAGAATTTCATATTTACAAAGAAAAAATATATATATAGTGTATAAATAAATATATAATTACATTTACTAAATTTATTATATTTATTACATTTATTATTTTTATTATAATTCTATAATTATTTTATTTTGTTATTTACTATATTTATAACTTTATAATTATTATATTTTTGTTTTTACTATATTTATATATTTATTATTTTTATATATTTATCATAATTATTATATGTATAATTGTAAATTTATTATAATTCTCTATTTATAATTATAATAATTCTAATATTATAATGAATATAGAATAATCAAAATATATTTATAAATATAATAATTATAATAAATATATAACTATAATAATCAAAATATACAATGAAGAATATTTCATATTATATATATTACATTTATTATAATTATATATTTACTAAATTTTTTATATTTATAATTACAAATTTATGGTAATTATATATTTATATTTATGATAATTATAATATTATAATATATATATAAATATAAATATAATAATTATAATAAATTTAAAAATTATCTAATTATATTAAATGTAAAATAATAAATATAATAAATTAGAAAAAATACTATATCACCACTTGAAGTGGTGCTATTTGAAGAATTAAAAAAACCCTTCCCCATTTAACTAATAAAAACCCTTCTCCCTAAATCTCCCTCCTCAATCCCTCTATGGCTTTCTCGATCCCTCTACTTGATTCGGTCTCTTTTGTGTCACTTCCTCCTCACCCTCGCCTACTCCTTTTCATTTTTTCTAGTCTTCCTCATGTATCGGTTGTGCTCACTATTTCAATATTGGATATTGTTTTGATATTTTGGCCTTCTTAGATCTGAATAGATGGAGTCATCCTGGCGGGGATTAAAGGTTTTGGGGAGATTTAGTTTCCTTGTGAGTTTGGGTTGTCAGCAACATCTTGGAGCTCAGATGAAGGTCAAGTTAGACCTCTTAATCCCTATATTTTCCATCAGATCTGGGCTCCCCTTTTTGAATCGATGTTCTTGACTTCCTTGGACTTGCGGTGGTGGTTAGTTAATTGGGTGGAAGCTTGCTCGTCGTGTGGATTTTTTTCTGGAAATTATCCTTTGCGGCGATGACTGGTGGTCAGTCATGGCTTGGCTCCCTTCAGGTGGTGCCTTTGGATGGTCTTCTTTTGGGATTCATTTTTGGTTGACGGCTTGCTCGGCTCTACTGCACTATGTTGTGCTCCTTGGATGCTCCAGAGTATTTAACTATGTTATGCACTTTTCTTCTTCTCTTGTGTGTTTTGGACCAATGATGCACTTCTTGGCTACTCTGGTGTAATTAGCCTCAATTGGGGATTGTGTGAAGCGAAACTTTGGTGGATCGTCAGACGCCTCTTCTCATTTCATGCAGCTTGACAATTTTGTTTGGCACTGCTCTTTCCAATAGTGGTGATAGTGTTCATTGCAGGGTGATGGCGCTCTATGTGTCTGAATCGGGTCTGTTTTGGATTTGTCTGATCTTGTTTGTTATGTGTTTTTTGTCTATGATTTTTCTATTTGTGGTAGTTGTTTCACCTATCATGGTTCCAGTTTTGGAACTAGTTGTTTGATGTGATTGTCGGTGTTTATTTAAGCTTTGGATCTTATCTCATCATATTTTTGTGGAGATAAAACTTCATTTAGGTATTACTGGGTGTGCGGTCTTGAAAGAGGGATGGGTGGGTTGACACCCATCATTCAGCTATCGGTTTTTCTTCTTGATGGGCAGTTTGGCACCCTGATTTTATCTTGCACAATATTTTTTGGTCTGGATTTGTCTTACATTTGGTTTATTTGTTCTAGGTTGCTCACAAGCATTTTCAGGTGGGCAGATTGAATAAAAGATATGGGTGTTGGCTCATATCATCTGGTTTGCCCTCCACATTGAGAGTGTGTTAGATGAGTTCTCTATCTTGTTGTGTTTCCAGCACGATGCATCTTTTGATAGGGGGCGACACTTTTTTTCCAGATTGATGGCACTAATGAATTGTTTGTTGGGGGCGAAGATACTTCTTCCCCTGGTTATTTTGATGTATGATTTTCTTCATTGAACTCTTAAGTTCATCTTACCACCATTATGTATGGTTTCTTTTGTATTTTTTCCATGTTGGTAATGGATTTCCTCTTTTCACATTTGTCAAAAGGGGTTCTTTTTTGCTTTTCAGTTAATTAACAGTTCTTGACCCTCAACTTGTTTAAAATAAATAAATATATATATATTAAATATATTCATTATTTAAATAAATTTATTTTATGTTTATAATTATTTAAATATAAATAACTCTATATTTATAATTTAGAAATAATTGTTTTTAAAATAATATTTATTTATTTATAATTATAAATTTATAGGTTTATAAATATAGTAAGAAATTATAAATATATTTATTTATAAATATTTATTTCCAAATATATTTTTAATATTATTAATGAATATAAAATCTCAAATGAATGTATGTTTAAAATGATTGAAATAAAATAATTAAAACAGTACACTTAAAATATTGCAAAAATAGATAAGTTTTATTAATTAAATATAAATTATTAAAAATATAAGGATATATATTGAAATAATGATGAATACATATTGAAATTATTAAAACATGGTAAATATATATAAATTAATAAATATTATTTAATGATTAAATTCCAAAAAAGAATAAATAATATTAAAAATGAAAAATAATACACAACTATAATAATATTAAAAAGATTACCGATTAAAATTATTATATATTAAATGTATCTTGTTTTAATGAATTTATAAAATGAATACTAAAATTGAATAAGTAACATAAATCATTGGTGTATCTGTTTCTATATAAAATTCCCTTATTAATTAAATATTTGCGTGTGTGTGGTATATAAAAATACATTAATTATATATATGTATGTGTGAAATCAATGTAACACACATTTGATATAATTTAAAATGAAAAATGAAATGTTATTTTATTAGGTCCATTACTCGATGTAGTTAGTGAGTATTTTTAATTAATATTTATTTTTAATTATAAACAATTCTATACTAAATATATGACTTATTTAATGTACGCATAAATATTTTATATTATATAAATCATATTTTAAGAATTATTATATGCGTTTATATATATATATACATATATATATATATGAATATATTTCTATATTAAATGTATTAATGAATAATTATGTATAAAAACCATTAAAAATAAATAAAGCATTAAATTATTTTTAATTACTACATTTTATTCATTTTTTATATTTATATTTAATATATATTATTTATTACTATTTATAATTAATATATTTATATTAAACATATTCATTTTTATTGATAATTTTTTTACTGATTTAGTAAAATTTTCATTTATTATTTTCTTGTTTAATTATTAGAATTTATTCATTTTAAATTTGTTTAATTATTAATATTTATTCATTTTATATATGTATATTTAATATAAATTGTTTATTAATATTTATAATCTTTATATATACATACAAAATTTATTCATTTTTATCACTAATTTTTTAATTAATAAATTTTTTAATATTTTTCTTAATTTTCTCATTTTTTATTTTTAATTTTTAATTATTTCATTTTATTCATTTTAAATATCAATATATTTAACCTATATAATTTCTTAATATTTATAATTTATATATATTTTTATTATTTTTATTATTTTTATAACTAATTATTTAATTAATTTTTTTTAAACTGACTTATTTTTAATTTTTATTTGTTTAATTATTTCATTTTATTCGGTTCCATTATCAATACTAAGAATGGTGCTGATAAAGGGTACCCTTTATTAGTGCTAACAAAATGCGCTAATAGAGGTTGTCCATTATGAGTGCTAAAAGAAGCACTAATAAAATTTACCTTTTATTAGTGGTTTTTTAGCACTGCAGAAGTAACCAATACTTACTGCTTTTTTAGTGATGATAAAGGCCAACTTTATCAGTGTTTTTTTTCTAGATTTGATAAAGTTCAGTGCTGTTAAAGGCCTCTTTTGTTGTAGTGATGCCTTGGTAATCTTATAATGTTTTCAACATACCCAACAACACTTTACTCTTCCTTGTCATAAATTATAGAATTTCCTTTCCATATTGGATTGTTTCCCTTGATGAAAATATATATCAAAAAATATAAACTTAAAGGTATTCGATCCCATTTTATCTACCTCCTCATCATCCTTAGTATTTTTAAATGAAAACTACCACTGATCTGTATCTCCTTTTAAAAAATATACTTTGATAATAACCTTTTACTTTTCATTACTTCCCAAACAAAGAAATATATTTTCATGGTACTTGATCCATTTCTCAAATACCAATAGATTAGTAGTCCCATTAAAAGAAATAGGATTCTACTACATAAAATTGTACAACATCATACACTATGCTTAGTAAAAATAGATATCTCTGTATGGGAAATGTTATTGGACATTATCTGAGACAACTTCTCTAATCTAGTCATAATCTATTCAGCTATAACACTAGACATATTGAATTACATTGGTGGGAAATATATATATTGATTACAGTAATTAATACTATTTTTATTTCATCTTCTAATTTTCATCTATAAATAATGACACACACATAATTTGATCATAAAATCATGAATATTAATTTATAACATAAAAATCCATAAAATTTATTGAACATCCTTGGGGTTTATCAAAATCCTTGTACTAGTTTTGTTCTTCAAAAATCTTGTTCCCAAGGGTCCTACTAAAATTACTTTGATAACAATTGTAACAAACCCAACTCTAATAACACTTTAAGGCTTTGAGATTTTATAAAATAAAACTTTGTTTGAAATCTTATTCGACTTGCTGCACCAAGCTTAAACGACCTACAAAATATATCACTATTATAACCTAGCCATTAAATTGGAGAATATGAATTGTATTTACCACTATATTAAGAATATATATATAAGAACCCGTTTTTTAACTCAGGTATAGAAACTTTTAAATTTTTTCTAGTCATTTATCACTACTACAAAATAAGGCTATATCCACGGACCTATAGCCACGGTTATATAGGTTCGTGGCTATAGACAATTTATAGCCACGCATTAATTAAGAAACTATGCCTAAAATCAGTCATTCCCTTTTTCCCCCAAAATATGTCGGGCTCCTCCTTAACCCTCCTACCCTCGGCATTTCTCTCCTCCGCGATCTCCTCCTCGCCGCGCCCTCCTCCTCGCCGCAACCCTCCTCCCTGACGCCTCCTCGCCGCACCCTCCTCCTCGCCGCGACTCTCCTCCCCGACGCCTCCTCGCCGTACCCTCCTCATTGTCACGACCCTCCTCCCCGACGCCTCCTCGCCGTGACCCTCCTCGTCAACGCTGCTCTTCCGATGCCTCCTCACTGTGACCCTCCTCCCCGAAGCCTCCTCGCCACGACCCTCCTCCTTGCTGCGACCCTCCTCCCTGATGCCTCCTCCCTGATGCCTCTCTTCTGACGCCGAGGTCGACACCCCAGCAACCCTAAAAACCCTTGACCCCTCTTCTTCGCGACCTTCCTCACCCCGACCCTCCTCCAACAAATCGGATCCGAGCTGCCTCCCCTCCTCCTCCATTCCTGACGGTTCTCCCCCACAACCAATCATAATCCCTTGTCTTCATCCCCATCCACCATTCTTTACCCCTATTATTTTGTTTCAATATAACTACTTATTGGTGCTTTAATTATTGATTTTGGGGTGTGATACTAGTTATATTTATACTCACCCTTACATGGGTTCATCTTAAACATATAATGTATTATGAAAATGGTTATTTTTTGTGGAGATTTAGGCAGACATAGTGTAGATGGTGTGTATTGGTGCTTGGTGGATGTGGTGTTTAGACTGTTTTTTAAATGGAGGCCTCTTTATTAGACTGTATTATCTATTTTGGTTTTATTAGACCTACCTACTAATTGTTGGTCCTATATGTTTTCATCTTTACATTGATTAAGTGCTTTATACTTTATTGTGGTAAGTTATAGGTTTTGCATGCATTTAAAAATTTCATTTTTTTACTCTTCCAAATTAATCTACTATGCTTGGAAATATGTGTGTAATTATATAGGTTCATTAGTTTAAGTTCTCCCATATATTTAATATGCCTACTCAGTGATAGTCATCAGTCCCTAGCCAATTACATGTGGTTTTACTTTGAAAGGTATTAATTGTTGTCAATCTTTATCCTGACTTGCAGTAATCAATGTGGGTTACCACAATAGCATTAAGTTTCTATAGAAAAATTCAATAAACTAGAGATATAATTATTCACTGGAAACAGGTATGTTGTTGTTTAATTTTTATTTTATTTTCTTTATCACATTGGAGACTTAGGATTTTACTGCTTTCTACGAATGGAGGGTAGTTAAATTCTGTGAAGGGGGCCAGAAGGGCACTAGAGGCGGCTACACGGTTTTCTTTGCAGTGTAGGGAGATTTGGGTAGTGGAGAGATTAATTTGTGTGTTTCATTTTTTTGTCATTATACTATGTTTTTTTTGTTTTGTTTTTGTTTTATTTTACTTCGGCGTGGACATCCGACGTATGGATGAGTCATGTAGAAACATTTCCATTGCACCACCCATGTCTTTTGGATTTACAGGTTTAGTTCAATTTCACTTAGCCTTTCTGAGCCCACTCATTGGCCACAATTTGATAGAGATTCAAAGAGTATGAGGGGGGTGTGAAGGTGGTGATGGGGAGTGTTGTGGAAAAATAAATCTCATAAAAATGAAATAGAAATTGAACAAATGAATAATTATGGAATCGATAGATACCCCTATAAAGTTTCATACAATGGGGTCTGCCCGGGGGTGCACGTGGGGGTTGTCCGAGGGTGCACGGGGGGCTGTCTGGGGGTGCAGGGGGGGTGGGCTGTCCGGGGGTGCACGGGGGGCTGTCCGGGGTTCTGTGCAGGGGGGAAGGGGGGCTGCATTATATAATTTGGGAAATGATTTAAAACGAAATTGGATTTTAAGAAATTTTTTGGTCTTATGATGAAATTCATGAGGTGTTTTGAAAATAGACGAGAACTTTATGAAGTTTGAGTGACACATCATACTTGACCCTTTTTCTATCCCTGTAGGGGGGTTCCCTCTTTTTATTAAAACGATTGTTTGAACCAAGACACTCTTTAAGTGTCGTTAGAATTTTAAGATGGGTCCCATGTTGTGTGACTATGTCACATAGGATGTGATTTTTAAACAACACATTGTCTTAGAAACAGAGGTAATTCCATAGTGTCGTTAGAGTTTATTTGGTTCTCTGCTGAAAAACAGTTCAAAGTTAAACAACACATTGTCTAGGAAACAGAGGCAATTCCATAGTGAACTGCTAGAGTCTCGGTCCAAAGGTATATTCAAGGCTTAATATAGTACTCATCTTGATGGGGAACATGTGTTTTATGCTTCTCTAGATAGTGATTCACTGGATACCAAGGGTCCTTTGACATAATAATACATTCAAGGATCTAAATGTTTAGTATCACAGGAAAATTAGGTTCATACTACCCTTGTACATAATACAGAAACATTATTTAGCAACTGGGAATGGATGGAGGGGGGAAGGGGGGGATGTGCATGCTAGGGGGCTAGGTGGAGGGGGCAGGGAGCAGGGGGCAGGGGGAGGGGGGCAGGGGGTAGGGGTGGGGTGCAGGGGGGTGCAGGGGGGCTGTGTAGGCTAGGGGTCTAGGTGGAGGGGGGTATGGGGCGGGGGGCAGGGTGTAGGGTAGAGGGGTGCAGGGGAGCAGGGTGGGGGTGTAGGGGGAGGGTGGAGGGGACGGGGCAGTGGGAAGGGTGCAGGGTGGCGGGGTGCAGGGGGCACGGTGGAAGGTTGGAGGGGGGAAGGGGGCAGGGGGCAGGGGAAGGGTGGAGGGGTGCAGGGGGGCAGGTTGGAGGGGGCAGGGGGCAGGGGGCAGGGGGGAGGGGGGAGGGTGTAGGGGTACAACTATGGACATGTTCATTAAATAATTCATCAATATATAATAGAGGGAAGTGATTATTTATAATCCCATGATTCAGGTGAGGATAATTTATAGACAAACACATACATCATTTACACTATATTAGAAATTGAACTAATTCTTTCCAAGGGGACACACTTGGAAGAAAAAAACCACACTTCAATAGACCATCAACTTATACCTGAATTTACATCAAATTAAAAGGAATCATCTAATATGAAGTCATATAGTTCATTAACTAAACTAGTATTATCTTTATAAAAAATGTCACATTAAGTAGGTGACACAAAAAATACAATAGAAAGACATCATGATTCTACTACATCAACTGAATCATCTAAAATAGTGGATCCTAGAGCATAAAACTGACCACAAACTCCATAATAAAAAATATTTATAAATGTTAACTATTTATGAATATATACTATACATGAAAAGATAAAAATTTCTTTAGTAGGATCCAGTGGGAAAACCCCAGTAGATTAAATAGATAGCAATGGATGAGACATACTCCAGAAAGATTGACTACAATTTTTTCCAAACAGCTGGGAACTAATGATTGTAGATCTTTAATGTAGAAAATCATGATGATTACAAACTCATCATAATCTGGTCATATATTATGACCTCCCATGACCTATGTTGTTTATATATGATCGACATATAGTAGAAAAATAAATAGTGTGACAATTTCCTCGATCTGAAAAAAAATACACCCTATAAATTACCCTCTAGAGCCTCCTCATCAAGAATATAGATTTGACTAATTTTGAGGTTGGGTCATGAAATATATCTAAAACTCTCACTTACTGATGCTTAAAAATTTAAGGGTAAGAAACTTTTAGAAACTACATGCCATCACTGTTGAATAAATAAAATTTTCACCAAACTATCCCAATATTTATACAACGAAACAATCCAATCCGCACAATATCTAAAGAACAAGAACAACCATTTCCAATCTTTTCCAAACAAAATTTTCACCACAAATGAATCCTAGTTCCCCTTTTCATCATAAGTGAAAGTGAATGATATGTTAACCTATTCTGAAAATTCATTTTTCAATGCATATAAAATCAAGCACCCATACATTGGTACTCTGGTGTTATTTTTTTAAACATTGTCTTCTAATTCTAACCATCATTTGAATCAAATATATGATAGTATTATGACTCAAAAAACATATCATCTACACCATGATGCTAATTTTGATATCATATTGGGTATATAACTAAAAAATATTAAAGGAATATAGACTCATAAACCTATAATTTAGAATATTCATGGTTTATTATTATTATTATTATAATATTACAGTTACACCTAATCTCATGGACTACCCATTTTAAAACGCGTATGAATTGAATAATTATTATGTATCCTCTCTCATATTTATACTCTACGACTAGTATCACTTCACATAGTTGTCCAATTTTACATGAATGTGTTTTCATTGGATCATTGGGGACCCTAAATACATGTGTTAAAGCTGAAATCTGTTAGTTACGTTTGGTACATGGCTCATCTAACAATATTCCCATAACATATTTTCCTCAACAGCGAATACCTCTAATCTCTATCTCTTCCCTCTATTTAATCTTTTTATATCAACTTATCATGACCGTCCCCCCATTGGTAAAACTCCAACATGTCGCGGTCACGCCGTAGCCACGCCACTGTCACGCCGTGGTAATGCCGTGATTTGGCCCTGCTTCAGCCACATCCAGCCCACACCAGCCCCCTTCCACCATCATTTCAGCCCGCTACCACCAGCATTCCAGCCCGCAACAACCCCCCCCCCCCATGCCACCTTCAAATCAGCCCGCACCATCCCCCCAACACTTTCAACCAGCCCCCTTCCACTAGCATTCCAGCATCCTCCCGCTCCCTTTGCTCCTGGCCAGAAGATTCTGCCCCACAGATGTTGTTGGACCGGGCCGACACGTCGTGGTCACGACGTGGTCCCAACACCGAGAAGGCGGTTGTAAGTATATTTCAATTTCATTGATTTTGACTGAATTTAATTCCTTATATTATTTTATCATTTTAATTTATGTTATATATCAATCAACGAAATGGTTTAGAGGCATTGGCAGAAAACGAACCTGACAATTTGGGCCCAAACGATCATCTACATCAGGTATTAAGAGATGAGAATCAGGGTAGAGTGCGTTGTCAACTTGGGAAGAAGATTGTACCATCTCGATACTGGTATACTAACGTTTCTTCGAGTATCGGTTCTGGTTTTGTCATAGCGGAACGAATGAATGCTGCAATCAAAGAAGCAAGTCAAAAATCAGAACATGCGATAACTGCAAATATGATGAAATTTATGTATTCCCTTTCTTCTACACTTCCAATAGAATCTTCTACAATGGTTGATGCCTTTTTTATGTCGATGCATTCTGCTAATGTAAATTCTTCTTTCGGAGCCGGATCCTGACCTAGTGTTGGACCCGGTGCTAGTGCCAGTTCGGATGCAGATGTCGATGATGATGTTGGTGGTGTGAGAGGTGGTGATGGGGTTTCTGTAGGAGGTGTGGATGAGGGTTATCATGATTATGATGATACTGATATTTATAATCACTTTTGATGTAAATTGTATTTTTGGATTGGTAATGTATGACGAGTTCCATGCATCTGATTACACTACTTTTTTGATCAATATCATTAATATTTACCATATCTTATTGGGAATGAGAATGACTACTAACCTGTAGATCTACCTTAAACTAACTATGTCTAGTATTAGATATAGCCCTACCGTCATGAATTCTCAATCGATAAGTTTATTTAACTACCTCAATTAAAGACATGTATTCAAATTCAGTAGCTGAAAGTGCAACAATAGATTACATATTTCAGTTCTATAAATGAAACCTCCAAATTCAGTAAACACATTAACCTGAGCAATCAAGGGACAGGGAGCAAGAAAGGGAGAGGATGAAGATTCAGACAAGTCAAAATCAGAGGTCCATGATGAAGATGAAGATGAAGAAGAGGGCAGTGAAGAGATTTGTGATAACCTGAGCTATGTGTGTTTCATGGTGTCTTGCATTTCTTTGAATCTCTATTTTGCAGGAGGATGAGAAGTATCCTTTGGGAGAGAGGAAATGAATGGCGTACCCTTTGTTTATTTTTTTGTTTCTCAGTATTATGTTTCGTACAAGTTATGAGTAGCGATTTGGAGTGTTAGAGAATGACTATCTTGCTAATTGTAATTGACGGTCAGAGCACCGTCTATGTATTCTAAATCCCTAAACACCTTCTGCTATCTCCATTTCATCATAACTGCATGTTTTTCTTCTTCGTTGTGTTTTTGAAATGTTGTTGCTTTACTGGATCCAATTGATTTAGCTAATTATCCATGCTAACATGTATCCTTTCAAGCTTAGCTTAGCTAGAGGGTCTTATCGTTTACATCTTTGCAAGCTTACTTTGTTGGAATACCTCACATATAGTGCTCAGTTAGTGGTGTAGTACCATGTTATAATGCCACAAGTGTTCTATTGAAGTTTATAATATATCCAATACATTGCGTACTAACTGTAATCCTTCTTAAGTGATAACTTGATCCATTGGTTTCTTTTCATTATGACTGTGCCTTGTGTATTGTCTTGATTTTCATTATTGTGGTGTATTGGTTTAAATTGCATTTTAATGGGATGCTATGGGGAATTTGATATCGTATGAGCGTTGTTGGGTGAACCTTTGAGCTACAGTTTTAGGTTTTGTGATTTTCTAGGACTGTGTGCAGGTGGGGGGGGGGGGCAGGTGGGGGGCAGGGGGAGGGGGGTGTGTAGGTGGAAGGGCAGGGGAGGGGGCAGGGGGTGTGTTGGGGAAGGGAGAGGGGTGTGTGAAGGTGGGGGGGGGGAGGCAGGGGGGCAGGGGTAGGGAGAGGGCCAGGGGGTGTGCAGGTGGGGGGCAGGGGGTGTGCTGGGGCAGGGAGAGGGGTGTGTGCAGGTGGGGGGGGGGGTAGGTGGGGGGGTAGGGGGAAGGGGGTGTGCAGGTGGGAGGGTAGGGGAGGGGGTAGGGGGTGTGCAGGTGGGGGCAGGGGGCAGGGGGAGGGGTGTGTGCAGGGGGGGCTTGTGTGTTGTCTTGATTTTCATTATTCAGTATTGGGATTTACATATCAATCTGAATATTCTTTGTTCATTTTTTATTATGGAGTTATGTATCATTTATCACGTAAAGTTGACACATTGATCACATATCAATCTGAAGTTATTATATCTCACTCTTTATCCTATTATTTACTTACTCTTGGTTACTTATGATGAGGTCGATTCTAGCCAAGACCATAGAAGGTAGTGAGTTCAACATCAGATTCAGGTAAGGATTCTTCCATTTTTATTCTTTGTCTCAATTTTAATTTGGGTTTTTTTTATTTTTGGGTTCCCTATATTTTTGCAGTGCATTTTGGATCTTGTTGGGGACAGTGAAGCACCACATGACTGGGATATCCCCTCAACCTGTGGGCTTGAGGCCTTCTAAAAGTTCATCACAAGGTCCGGCTCCTTGGTTCAGTTTGGGCCAGGTTAGGTTTGCTATGTTATTTTTTATTGGGTTCATTTTTTTTGGTTTATGTCAATTTTAATAGGTTCATTTTGTTCCATTTGGGGCTATTCGATTCAATTAAATTAATTTTAGATCCAATCAGGTATGTTTCATTAGTTTCATTTTTTTCGTGCTCAATTATGCTTTATTTGAGTCGGTTTTGATTGGTTTGAGTCAGTTTGGTTACATTTTTTTCAGTTTGGTTTAGTTTTAACTTTTTCAAAACCATTTGGTTTGGTTCCACTTTACTCAAATTGGCCTGATGATGTTTTACTTAGTTCTAGTCATATTAGTATGTTTTTTATTAGTGTAGTTAATTTGACTGGAATTTTTTGTATAATACCATATATTAGCAAGTTTTTGGTTTTCGCAATTCAATTGCCCTGCCTCCTCCCGCTCCCTTCGCTCCTGGCCAGAAGATGCTGCCCTTTGGATGTCGCTAGGCTGGGCCAACACGTCTCGGTCACGCCGCGGTCACGCCGTGGTCACGCTGCGGTCACTCCGCGATCACGACGCGGTCACGCCATAGTCACGCCGCGGTAATGTCATGATTTGGCCCTGCTCCAGCCACATCCAGTCCACAACCACCCCCCTTCCACCTTCATTTCAGCCTGCTACCACCAACATTCTAGCCTGCAACAGCCCCCCCTACGACCTTCGAATCAACCCACACCATCCCCAAAGCACCTGCAACCAGCCCCCTTCCACCAGCAATCCAGCCTCCTCCCACTCCCTTCGCTCCTGGCCGGAATATGCTGCCCCGCGGATGTCGTTGGACCGGGCCAACACGCCGAGGTCACGTTGCGGTCACGCCGCAGTCACGCCGCGGTCACGCCGCAGTCATGCCGCGGTCACGCCGCGGTAATGCCGTGATTTGGCGCTACTTCAGCGACATCCAGCCCACACCAGCCCCCTTTCACCTTCATTTTTAAGGTATTTTATGGTTTTTAGAGTTTTTTTAGGATTTTTAGAAGTTTTAAGTTTTTTTTTTGTTTTTTTTTTCAAGGCAAAAATAGTACTATAAATATCAATGAAAAGATGAATTGCAACATATCAATCAAAGGTGAAACAACAGTTGACCCAAGAACCCAAATTCATAGCTCAACCATATCAAGACACGGGAACCAATAAAAGTGCCCATTAAACACCAAGAAACGAAGAAAATAAGCGAACACGAGACCCTACGATGTCCAACCAAACAGAAACCAGATGGTGAGGTTCGCTTCCAAACTGGCAAAGCAACATCCACGAATGTAGCAAAAAAACCGTAAAAAAACCATGACATCATGAAGAAATAACCAAGAAGTCATAGACTGCAAGCACCAGTAACAGAAACTAGGGAATAAGGGAACATCTAAGAGCTTCCCCAAGCCCTTCAATACTCCAAGAGAGGCAACTAGAATCACCATTAATTGCATCCAGTATGAGATGGGCACACACAAAACTAATAGGAGACAGGGTGGATCCCCCTCCCATCCAGTGGAACTCGAGCACTGTAGAAACATCACCTATGAACTCATAGAAAGTAGTGACAGAAAAACCCATGAACCCTACAAGAAAGACCTACAAGTGAAAAGAAGATTCCCAAAAGCAACAAGCCATCCAAACTGCAAGCCAAACTCGGAATCTATATCAACCAAACCGATAAACGCACACTCTAACACACCACCAACCACTGACACTACCCAATCCACTCACTCACACACACACAGATGCACACACTCACTCGTGAAACACCACCCATGAAAGCTCCACTCGAATCCCAATAAAGTAGAAACAAGAAAAGAAATTGGAATCCCCCCAATCAACGACCAGCCCCTAACCACCTATAAGAAACCACTCCCACACACAAGTCTATATGAGCCTGCACCGCACCAAACAAAAAAATAACCAACAAAAACATTCACCATGTGACAAAAAAGAACAACTCTAGCACACCCATGACACCTGGACACCGAACCTAGAAAAGACCAGCCCCATGCAAAGCAACCTGCAAACCAGCTGATGCCCACCCAATAGACTTCTAACCAAACTACTCCCAAACCGTCCTAATCTACACCTCAAACCAGCCAACTCCACTCCTCCATCCATCAACACCCAAGAACCACTGGAAACCTTATCCGACACCAGCCCTAGCACAACCACCAATCAATGACCAAGAAATCCCTAAGAACCTATAGAAAACCTAGGAGAGTAGGCACGCTATTCTCTTCACCCCACCAATCCACGAGCAGACTAGAAGCAAGCCACAACCCGAATTCTCCTAGAAACCTACTCTAAAAAAGACAACATGAAACCTCACTAACCAAGAGACACACACCATCCACATGCCCCATCAAGAAACCATCTGCACCGAGAAACCCATCCAAACCATCAACTCAGAAACCATCAAAAAAATATCCAAACAAGAAACATTGAAAAATACTATAGCCTACCCAATGAACAACCATTAAAAAATACCAAGCCTCACAACAAGCTACCTAAACCAATTTCCATTCAAGGTAATCCCACTCCAACCGAGCCTACATCCAGCACAAGGGCAGCCATAAGACCTGCAAGAAGAAAACAACAACCAAGGAGGAAGCATTCATCCGCAATAGCCCCTGCCAAACTAGAAGAACACACCTCTATGGGTCGGCCAAACTAAGATGCACCAGACATAGCCTATAATGAGAACCCAACCTCAGATATCGGAGACCAACACCAAAAAAACAAAACACAAAAACCCACAATAAAACCATCAAATCCACTTCAAGCTGCTACAAAACTAGCATGCTCCACGCCTCGATGAGAAACCAGTGGAAAGAAAGACAACCAATAACAACAGAAGCCAGCAACCAGCCTAAGCATCACAACAGCTGCACCGCCAACACATCCCCTCTACCTATAGAAGAACCATTTCTATTAGCACTAGTAGCTCCATCCAGAGACCCCAACACCACAAAATCAAGGCTACCTATAACTGGATGAAGGCCTAATAAGAAGAGAGTCCCACAACACATGAAACCACACATGCAAGTACCATAAAGCCACCCGCAACCAAATACAACTAAATGAAACAATATCCAACGACCTCATGAGTCCAGAAACCAAAGACATAAAAATGGAAGGCACAACATCAGACTTCACCAGATCCAAGAAACTCCATGTACACACATCCTAACCCTGCACTAACAAGAGTATCCCAACCCCATCCAACATCACCTCAACAAAACCCTCAAGTCCAACAACCATAACCCTCACCAAAATCCCAAAAACAAACATCTAGTTCCCTCTCAACCCAACAGGGGGGGGAGGGGTGCTTTCTAGGGGAGGCTTTGCATGGGGGAGTGGGTTGTAGGTGGTGGGATGTGTAGGGGAGAGGGTGGGGGCTATTTTTTTGGGGGGAGGGGGGGGCTGTCCAGGAAGGGGGGATTGTCCAGGAAGGGATTTACAGGGGGAGGGGGCTGTCCTGGGGGGCTTTACAGGGGGGTTGTCTACTGTAAGGGGAGTGGGGGGGCTGTCCAGGGCGGCTTTATAGGGGGTGGGGGCTGCAGGGGGGGAGGGGGATGCAAGGGGAGTGGGGGACCGCTAAGGAGATTATGTTTCATTAAAGGATGGGTACCCACCATACATTAAGTAAGGTGATGATGGATTGATTATCTAACTCTATAATAATGGATCATATTCTTTCAACCTTTCACCTATTATTTTTTCCTAAGAATACATCTACTTCTCTCTTTTTGACCAGATCTAAAAATGACTATCTCTATTAGAAAATATGAAAAGAACAACTAGAGTCTAGGACCCACTCTTGATTGAGTGTATAAATGGACACATTCAAGATTTAAACAAATGTCATAGCATGAATCAACCATCAAATACAGGTTAGTGGTTTGTTTGGATTCCAACTCACGCATGAGTATCCTACGCTCGGGCTTAATGTGCCCAGGTTTACCATAGTGAAAACATATTAATTTTTTTATCCATAGAGTTTGTCCTAGATTTGGGTTATTTATTAATCTTATTTTTGTCCCTACTGATTTTTTTTTCATACCTTTAGTTTAAGGTCTCCCCCTTGTGAAAAACTCTTATCCTCACCTTTTATTTTCGTTCTAGAATGAAATTCCTTATACAGATGGGCTGATTTGATATCTTCTAATGTTAAATAGACTCAACCATACATCATGGATGTAACAAGTGTTCTCTATCTATTTTCAATAGTGATTAATATGATCATTTTTGGATCCTCATCATCTACATGAACATTAATATTGTCTAAATCTAACATGAATTTATTAACCACATCTAAATGGTTTTTTATAGATGTACTAGGGGGTGTGATGAGGCAGGGGGAGGGGTGTGCAGGTGGGGGCAGGGGGTAGGGAGAGGGGGCAGGGGGTGTGATGGGGCAGGGGGAGGGGTGTGCAGGTGGGGGGCAAGGGGCAGGGGGGTGTGTAGGTGGGGGGGGGGGGTAGGGGGACGTGGGTGTGCATGTGGGAGGGTAGGGGAGGGGGCAGGGAGGTGTGCAGGAGCAGGGGGGTGGGGGGTGCTGGGGCAGTCCTCCTAACAGCCAGCACGGTTCACTGTGCTGGCTTTTTTTATACAGTGGAAAGCCCTATAGCCACGGTTTGGAACCGTGGCTATAGGGTTTTAACCTCGGTGACTGTGGCTTTTACTAGCATCTATCGGGCTGACCCTATAGCCACGGTTGAAACTGTGTCTATAGGGTCAGACCAATAGCCATGACAATACCATCCACGGTTCATGAAACCATGGCTATAACCTATAGCCACGGTTTTGGGGCCTATATCCATGGTTTAGAACCGTGGCTATAGCCCAAATTTTCATTATTGTATTTTGGACCTAATGTAGATGCCTAATGAGTTTTTTGAAGGTTTTGAGGCTGTCTAGGGATTGTTCGAATCTCAAAACCTTAGTATGTTTGAAAACACACTAGCCATGTGATTAGTAGAAATCATGTGATCCATGTCTCACAGTCTCTCCTAACCATACAGTGCTAGATAGTGGAGTGATACAGGTCGCATAGTTTTCCCTAACCGTGATTTAGGGGATTCATGACCATGTGAAAACTATAGACATTATTGTAGAGGTGTTTCACACTAATGGAATGTGGTTTCCCTAACCTTGCATACTAACCATGAAATTTACCCCTCCCTACAGTAGAAGAAGCATGGTTGGTGCACGTTTTCCCTAACCATGTGGCCAAACCATGAGTGGTTGGGTTTCCGGTGATTAAACCAAAATTACCTTGATGATTTGTTTAAACCAAACCCTTATTTCCTTATCTCATTCAAGTGGAAAGACACCCCCTTTCTCACCCATTTGGGATCCCGTTTCAATCCAAATCTAGTAATTTATCTCATCCATCCATCCGGAGTCTGATCGAAGCATCCTTGGTCTCATTGGATCTACACCGGTAAGATCTTAATTCCTTTTTAGTCATTATTTATTTATCTTTTCTATCAACAATGTTATCATGATTCAGGATAATATTCCCTATTTTTAGGGTATTAATCCATTTAGATCTTTTGCAATCCATTCCAAACTAGAGGAAGATATTGGATGAGGATATTCTTACAAGTATGAGTTAGGTAGTATATAACTCATCCTTCAAGATTAGACATTTTATAATTTTTCATCTGCTCAAACTGATTTCATCAGGCATCATATTCTTACTAAATGTGTCTTTCTTATAGTCATTAGAACTATATTTTAATACTCTCATTAAACATTTTATCCATCATTAGAGGATTCAACCAAAATTATGATCACTCATGTAGGGTATTCTCTATAATTGGGTTATTAGTGGACTGTTATGACTTTTTCTCCACCTTTTAGGTGTGTGGATTAACCCTGCTGATGGTAATACCCTTGAATTGGATGAATTTTGAATTGATAATGGCTATAATCATGTTTGATTTCCACTTGACTTGCCTAAGTTAAGTTCTTAAATTTGATAAATCAATCATAATTGGAAATGGGAAGTATATTGTATATATATGACATGGCCTAATGGATTAAAATTGAATGGATTGGTTTCAAATCTGAAACACCCCTTTCCATATATAATTGAAGGTGTCATAGTAAAACTTATTTAATGATTATGGCTTATATTAAATGAATTAAATGGTTTCATGCCCTTTATCCTTGTCAAACTAATGAAAGGAAATGGATTAAACTTTAACACATAGAATGGTATGATTATTAAATGGATATATTTATTCAAAATAATCAATTATAAGGTTCATAATTGTATACGGATCTTGAAATCATTACAGGAGTGGTTAAAATCATGTTGGATTTTGGATTCCAAAGAGAATACCTTGAGCACTCATGGATGTCATTCTTGTTCGGTGATGTTGGTTTCCAAGAGTGATACCCACCTTGGAACCCAAATTGTTTTCTATAATTGGATACCTTAAATGACACCATTGGATTCGTCCTTTACTATTACAAGATTCCTTAGATACAATCCTTATATCTAGTATGGCTTCTACGGACATGAGTGGCTTGGTTACAACATTGGTCCTAGCCATTGCTTATCTCATTTTACCTTGGATGTTTAACATAGAGTCTGTTTGATTCATTAATGTGGAATGCATTGTACGAAGATCCTAGAATTTTAATAATACCCCTATATCTAGGCCACAGTAATAATCTGAGTTTTCTCGGCCCCTGAGGTCCTGGATTCCTTGTTTATTACCCTAGAACTTATTCATTATGTAAATACTTAGGATGCATTGTAATATATTAAATGATTTATTATACTATTATGTCAGTACTGGTATTACCACACAATACTTATTGATATAAAATTAAGAAAATTAATTAATTAAATGGTTATATATTCATACACCATCCAATAGACAAATCATGTACTTGGGTATTTACATTATTGTACTGCATTACTTTTATATATGCATGCTTTCACACTATTTTAGTTTATATTACATGGATTGGATATTGCAGACACCATTGGTGGGGGCCTATTGAGATTTATCTCACACCTTGTTTGGGATCCATTTGTACTCAGGTTGACTACATTTATATAGGTGATGACAAAGGGAATTGTACCGCTTCAGACACTTGATTTCTTGATTTTTCAGGATGGAGGTGGTAGCAAATGACTAAGCTGGAGCTTGGGATTTTGGGGATTGTTTTTGTATTATTTTGTGCTAATTTATTATAGAATGTATTTTCTTCTTCTTTTTAAACATGATTTCTAGCTTTATAGGTACATAAAATATATCATCATTAGCTTTGGAGTATTATTATCAGATTTTCCTGTTGTTTATTAACTCATTTTGTTTCTTTTGTGGATTATGTTTACTTATATTTATTCCATTATATACATGTTATTAATATTATCCAATGTTCAACACTATGGTAGTGAGATAATAGTCTCCCCACAGACACACTCAAGGCCCTAGATTCTAGTCATAAGACAATGGAATTTAGGGAGATGCACTTAAGGCCATGGGGCCAACTAGGATCGGGGAACCTCATAGTGGAATCTGGGTCTAGGAAGTCACAAATTTGTATAAGAGAGGTTCCATTCTTACTTTACTATTTGGGAATAATAGTCAAGAGATTATTTACACAATGACACTTGGTTATGAGTCATGTTTGTTCATACCAAACCCATTTTGTTGTAAATTTCAAGGTTCCAGAATTATGATTTTTTTATAATTTTTCCAATTATAGTTGAACTCATTTCATTATTGGTTGGTGTAAATGTTGTGTTGTGGTTATTATTTTTATTTTGATTGAGGATTACTTTCATCCTTGTCTCAATGGTATGAGGTAAAGGATAATGGTTACATTCGCCATCATAGGAACCTATAATTTACATGTCATGCATATTTCCATGTCATATAGGAGCATTTCATAGCTTTCATTGCATGATATGTCTGAGATTGTTGAGTAAGAATTTTTTAAATATATGTGTGTGCTGCTATTTGGATATGATTGAGTGAATTCTAGTTTTAATTCATGAGTTTCTATGGGCCTACATGGGTTGTAATGAGTAATTTACCGAGTCAAACCATTAGATTAAAATTTAATTGGTGTGGATTTTAGTGATAATGTATATGGGATGTGATTCACTAGAAGCGGTGATACATTTTAATTTTTTCTTGATATATAAAGATAAGAAAATTTAAACTATAAAGGAAAATATTGACTTATAAATTAATAGTTTCTAGTAAATGATTAGGAAAGGTATATTTAAAACATCATCTAATGGATCCCCTATAATTTATACTTGATAACTTACCGATACCTAGACTTATAAGTGGGTAGTTGGTTTAGTATACCATGGGTATTGAGACCTTTTATTTTCATTGATATTCCACTAGTGTTGATATTTATCTTCTTCTAATATTTTTCTGATATGTGTGCTTGGAATTTGTTGACCAATTCCTCCATGACATCCTCATATCATGTGTTATGAGGGTGTCGATGACCATGCTCTAGACATTGTGGGCACTAAGATTCCTATCTTACTAACATGAGTGACACTTGAGGAACCTCCATATATACTTGATCTAGTAATTGATGCTAATCTTTGTGATAGTTTTCTATGACTGATGTAGTCCATGAAAGGTTCCCTATGACCGGCACCTCTGATGGATGATCTGACTCACGAGTTCCAGCAACAGAATCCTCCCACCTTATCAAGTGATAGTGGTCCATGGGCTGTTGATTCTTCGATGGTGGCCACCCTTTCTATATTTGATAATCTATAGATGCCTTTGGGTTGGAGTGGCAAGCATGATTTTTACATGCAGTGTGATTCAGACAAGCATCAGTGGGATGTAATTACCCAGGCTAGTCGCAATCATGGCATGGTATGAGATGATTTACAAACTACCTTCTAGGATCAGTTCATTCCATAGAAAATGAGAGTTAATAGAGCCATAGATTTCATGATTCTCAAGAAGGGTTTTATATCAGTCATGGATTATTCAGTTTGTTTCAATGAGTTATAGTGGTTTTCATCACTTCTAGATGGTAATGTCATTTCGTGTGCTTGATGATTCGAGGATAGGATTTTGTATACCATTTGCACTCATGTGAATGTATTTCTCCTACCAACCTTTTTTGAAATATTCAATCAGTATCTTATCACTGATTTCAACTTCTGGGACAGTGATAGTACCAGGCCAAGAGGATCAGTGTCAAGGTAGGGTATGAATTCTTTTGGTAGAAGGAAATGTTCACTTGAGCTTTCTCCTTAGGTTATTGGAAGCCAGAGTGCCTATGTCGGTAGCTCTATGGTGTGTCATTAGTGTGGATGACATTGGCACCTAAATCCTCATCATGATAGAGACCTTCTAGGGTGTTGGGATGAAGGCCATATGGGGTAACATTAGGTATTCTATCAAAACATTCCATCTGCTTCTAGTGGAAGAGGATCAACACCAGCTTCACCTTTAATGGGAATGTTATTTTACGCCACCTTATGAGGGAAGTTGGATTAGCACTAATAGGATTGGATTAGGATGAGGTCATGGATGCAGTATCAAAACCTTAGATTTTCAATAGCACCAACACAGAATTCATGATCATGGTAGTATAGTTGTTTCATGTGGCTACGGAACATGTCATTTTCACGCATTACAGCTAATACCATAGGATCAGGAAGAGGGATTGTCTGCAATATGTGGTATTATTTTAGTATCCTCCACTATAGTTTCTACATTATTTGAAATAGGTTATTCACCATCATTTATCTCTTTATCTATCATGGAAAACCATTAGCTATAAATATAGTATTATTATAGTGTAATGGCCTTGGATACACCATTGGGAGAATGGTCAGAGGTTATATGTCAATGTTGGTACTAAACCCTTGAGGTATGTAGTTACCCTTTCTTGTGGGACCTCATTGTTCTCAAGAATAAGGTATTCTATTTCATTCTCATAATGGATCAATTTCTTCTTTATCATGCCTTTGTAGAGTTCTATCGTTGCGTGGTATCTTTTACATCACCATAGGGAAGTAGTTATCTACAAAAGGGTTAGTAGGACGTCTAGGATAGTAGAGATAGGACAAAAAATGATGGGATAGGTGGACTGAAAACCTATATTTCTAATATCTTTATAGAGGATCAGGGTTTATATCATGTTGAGTTCTCTCGGATAATAGATTATTTCAGGGATGTCTTCCCAACTAATTTTTTGGATTAACAACTAAAATAAATGTTTATTTTATGATTGGGCTCATTCCAAGAGAATCTCTAGTGCATATTCCTCTATATAGGATGTAACCTACTTGGCTTCAGGAGCACAAGTTGTAGTTAGACAATCTATATTCGAAGTGTTTTTTATAGACTAGTACTTCCTCTTGGGGTTTGGACATGTTTTTTACTGGGAAGACTGGTGGACCCTTCATCTATTCATGGATTATAGATATTTGAACCATATTATGGTCAATAAATAGTATCCACTTCTTCAAATGGATTATCTCTTTGAGAGATCTGAGGATATAGGGTGTTTTCTATGATCAACCTGATATCGAGATATCATCAAGTGCAAGTCAGGCCATTATACGTATTCTGTGAAGCTTTTCTTAGAAATTATGGTGTGTATAAATACCTAGTTATGTTCTTCAGTCTTATGAAAATTACATATGTATTTAGGGATATGATGAATAGGTTCTTGTATACCTCTTTGGATTGTTTTTTCATAGTATTTGTGGACCACATCTTTGTGTACACTCACACTCGTAGCGACCATTTTGAGCACCTTGAGATCATTCTGAGTTCAATGAGAGAGAATTATCTTTATGCCCATATTTCTAAGCTCCACATTTGGATCCAAAAATTTCACTTATTCTATCATATAATCTCAGAATCAGGTGTATCTGTTGACCTAGATAAGGATAGTGTTGTGGTTTTCTTGGAGGGTCCTAAGAATGTGATCGATGTATGGAGTTTCTTGGGGCTAGATGGAATTGTATTCATTTCATACCTAACATATCATGCCTTGATGGGACTCTTACCAATCTTATAAAGAAGGGTTTTATGTTCCTTTTGTTAGAAGAGTGAGATAAATCCATTCAAGTGCTGAAAGGAAGGCTTGTCTAAGCACCTATTCTGATTTTTCGAAATCCAAATAGAGGTTATATAGTGTTTTTTTATCATCGGGAATTTTAATGGGAGTTGTGATGATGTTGGAGGATGGAGTTATTGTTTATAAATCCAATTAGTTGATGCCCTATGAGAGAAAATACCCTACACACGACCTTAAGCTATCAGCAGTTTTACATGCCTTACATTACTGGAGACACTACCTTATGAGTGAGAGATTTATGGTGTATACAGACCACAAGATCTTCAAATATATCTATCGACTACGTGACATGAATCTATGAGAGCGTAAATGGGTCAAATATTTTTAGGCCTTTGATTTGGGGCTTGCCTATATGCCTAAAAAACATAATGCAGTAGCTGATGTTCTTAGTTAGAAAACTTAAACATAGGTCATACGGGGAGCTAGTGATGAATGGAAATTGATGGACCTCTTTTATTAGCTTCATTTGGAGTATCATGATAGTCATTATAATTCTTGTCTCTTAACCTTAATAGTTACCTCTTTACTCTTTGAGGTGGTGAAGAGTGTGTAGTTTTCATATCTTGAAGGACTAGTTCTCTAGGAGAGTATCACCAGTGATGACATGCCTCTAGATTGGTCAGTTGATTCAGAAAATGTTCCATATTAGATGGACATGTATGGGTTCCTATAGTTATTAGAGAGTAATATTTGTGAATGTATCATTCTTATTATTGGGAATTTCATCCAGGAATATCCAAGATGTATCGAGATATGCAATACTAGTAATAGTGTCCTGGGATGAAACCTCGAGTAATTGGCTTTATCACAAGGTGTTCCACCTGTCAACAGGTGAAGCCAGAGAACCAAATACATTTGGGATTTTGATAACCAATTCCATTCACCTAATGTAAATGTTAAGATGTTTCTATGGATTCTATCACCATCTTATCGACGTCTCCTAGAGGTAGAGACGTTGAATTGGTATTCATTGACCAATTGATGATGGTAGCTCACATCCTTCCTATCCGAGAGACTTTCTCAGTTGATGATATGGAAATATTTTATTTTTGTGAGATCATATAACTACACAAGGTCCATAATACTATACTTTTATATAGTTATTTTTTTTCACATCACGGTTCTAGCTGGGTTAGTAGAGATATATTGGTACATACATGATTTTGAGCATATCATTTCACCATTAGTACGATAGAAAGAAGAAACAGAAGATACGGGCTCTAGAGGAAATTCTAGAGGCATGTGTACATGATTTTAGAAGTTCTAGGGAGAATCAAACCCATCTATTCATGTTCTCCTACAATAATAGCTTCCATGGGAAAATTTAGATGGCTTCTTGGGAGTAATTGGGATGTAGACTGTGTAAATCACCCCTATGCTGGCAAGAAGTAGGAAAGGCAGATGGACTAGGTCCTCATCGTGTACATGATACATTAGAGTGGGTTAATCTGATAGAGGAGTGTATTTATACTACTCAGCCCAGATATAAATCTCTTTTCAATCATCATCGATGACCTCTGGAGTTTGAGGTCAGGGAACGTGTTTTCTTGGAGGTGTCTCCCAGGGTAGGTAATAAATGGATATGGAGTAAAAAATGTCACACTATGGCATTTTAATATTTATTTTATTTTATTATTTTATGGCCCGGTAAATTTTTCACTAGGGTTCTGGTTGGAGCCGGTTTAAAATTTTTGAGTACTTATTTAAAACGTTTGTTTTTGCCTTGACTGCGTCTAGCGCACCACAGTGAAATCCACGCGGCCTCGCCTGGTTCACCGCACTCCCTACTAGATGGTCAACTAATTAAATAAAATGATTTACTAATAATGAAATAAAATTAAATGTATGAAAACAATTAAAATTAATAAATTTTTTTAATGATAATAATAATATTATTATTTGGGGATGTTATTATTATTATTAATGTTATTATTATTATTATTATCATTATTATAATTATTATAATTGTTATTTTATCATTTTTAATTATTTTATTTGCTCGTGAAAATCATTGTTAGATTGCGGACCGAGCCAATTAAAATTTTACACTGCGGATAAATAAATATTTTGGGTTTGGCGGGGTCCGATGCACGGGCAGGGGATGCTCAAAGTTGCGCAGCCTCGCCTGGATCATAACGCGGCCTCACTCGGTTCCCCGCACACCTTCCCAATGTTCAAACTAATTAAATAAAAGGAATTATTAATAATTTAAAAATATTTAAGAGGGATAAAATGAAAATAAAATAAAATAAGAAGTGTGATAAAAATTTTATGGATTGTTTCACTATTTAATGATATTATTATCATTATTATTATTGGTAATAAGGATAAAAATTTATTTAAGTTATTATTATTACTCTTATTTTTATTAATGTTAATAATATTAATATGTTAGTTATTATTGTTATTATTGTTTTTGTTGTTATTCTTATTCTTATTGTTATTATTATTGTCAAGGTTATAGTTTAGGAATAATATAATTATTAATATTGAAACTATTATTAGTTTTATTTTATTTTTAGTTTTACATTTATTTTATTTTTTTCATTTGGGGTAGGGTTTGGACCCCCCCCCCCCCCTCATCATGGCACACCCCTTTCCCCCCTGGAATATCGTCACGCACTCACCCCCCCCCCCCCATTCTCTACACCTCACCATCAGCTTCCCCTCCTGCGCGATACGCCTCGCCTTTGGCTTCCCCTCCTCGGTTCTGGTCATGCCCCCACATCGGCTACTCCAGCTCCTGGTTTGTCTGGTGGCCCTGATCTGTCCGGCTCATGACGTCACCCTAACCCCCCTTCCAGGTCAGCTCGCACTGTCGCACGACCTTCCCCGAAAACCCGGCACTACCCTCTGTCTCGGCCGAACCCCCATTGCATCGTTGGCTCTCCCTCTCCCCTCCAGGTATTTTTTTCTAGGGTTTTAGTCCTACTCATTTTGGGTTTTGGGGTTTCCTGCTTTTAGGGTGTCAATTAGGATCTTAATTTTAGGTATTTTTGTTCGATTTCATGGATTATGGTTCGCCTTTGGTTGGATTATGGTGCGTTTGATGCACAATTGAAGTTCCATACCATACATCGGGGAATTCATGGTTCAAGGTAGGTAGTTCCATGCCTTTTCATCTTTTAGATAATTTAAATTGTTTGTCTAGTTAACTTTAATATGTTCTATGATTTAGTTGCATGATGCGAATTATAATTAAAATGTTTTGGTATGATTGTTTGAGGAAAATGGTTTTCTATGAGTAATTTAGTCTTATCATTTATTTTTGTGTTGTAGTAAATATGCTTGGTAGTGCTGTATATGTTTTTTGATTTGTGTTTTCAAAATGTTGTGTCATGCGTGTGTGATAAAAATCGCACTTGCTTTTGAAAATTTTCATGTTTTTTATTTCGAACCTGTTGTGATGAATTCTAGAAGTGTTTAATAATTGTTCATAGAGTGCCAATGAGGTTTAAAAAAAAGTCGTTGAGTTGTAAAATTGATTTTATAATGATTTCTTTTGCATCCGATATGTTTTATAAATTGAAGAATTGTTTATTTAAGTGGTGTTTTGAATGTGAAACATGGTTGAAAGGTTTCTGAGGGTGGTTTGGTATGAGAGAAAGCTGTTTTCAAGTAACTTTAGGTGTTTGTGTATTTAAATAGACATTTTTAGAAGTAAAATAAATCACTTTTGGTGTATTTTCCTTCTTGTGTACTTTTGAAATTGAAATAAAAAATTATTTGAATAATGGACAGCTTGTTTTGATAAGGTTACCTCATGTATCTAGTTTTAAAGTGACTCATCTATATGAAATCAAGTGGTTTTTGGTGTAAATTATTCTTGGTTTTTATTGAAATTTTTTCATTAATATATCAAATGGTTTGTTGATATATTTATATGGCTTGAAAATGGTATTTTGAAATAGTTAAACACACGATCATTTTTAAAGTGGGTATTTATATAGATATAAGACATGTCCTTGGTGTGTGTGTGTCTTTGAAATGGTGATTTGGTGTGCGTGTGTCTTTGAAATGGTGATTTGGTGTGCCTGTGTCTTTGAAATGGTGATTTGGTGTGCAAGTAGTGACTTCTGTGAGTAATGTTATGTTTGGTTTGTGACATGTGAAAGTGATATACTATGTGAATGTGGAACTTAATTGAGCACATGGGAAAAACCCTAGGTACTTAGGTGGGTGGATTAGGACTAGTACACTAGATGATATGTAAGTGGTTTGTCCCGTTTTCATCTAGCAGGATTGACGTTACAACACTAACTGAACTTTTGTGACGATTGGAGACCACTAGTTTATGGATGTGTTTCCCTACTAGTGGCTCATCCATGAGAGTGTTGATTATTATGGCTCATATTCCACATTTACACTGAGGTATGATGACTCTAGTGTCCCACACATACTAGCTACCTTAGGGGATTTACCTGCAGTGCTCTGCTATTCATGACTTGGTGCCTTTCATCAGCATACAAAGAACCACTTGAGTATGTTCATGGTCTTTATAAATTTTCCCTTCCCTTTTAAATTAGTTTTTGTGAAATGTTTTTATTTCTTTTAGTTATTTTTTCTTTTCACTTTCATCTTTAAATTTTTTCCTTAAAACAATTCTTAAAAGTATGGTTTCAAATAATCATGTTAAATTGTTTTTTTGATGTTATGGCATGGGACCTTTTTATTGGGTGACGTCCTACTGGGCTCTTGGATCACACCCTACATACACCTTTGGGGTATGTAGACTTTGTTCTTTGTGTATTCCAGGTTGAGTCATCGTGCTAAGAGATAATGGTTTTGGTTGTTGAGGGCCTTCTCATGCATTTCCTTGTGGGTGCCTTGTGGATGTTTCACCTCTCTTGGTGCGTGGAGGTTTGTTATATAGTTTTGTTACTCCAATTTTTTAGTACATTGTAGTTTTGTCTAACATTGTAAATCATTAAATTTTAAAGTTGTTATGGGCATTTTTGACTGGATTTATCAGATATGAATTATTATTATTTTTGTTTATTTTAATATGTTTAATTCGGGTAAATTGTTCCCAGGTTTTATTTTTTATACCCAGGCACTTGTGTCAGCCAGTGGGGATCGGGAATGCCCTTCGAGCCATGTTGTGGACTTGGTCGGGCACTGGGTTGGATGACAACTCGGCCTGGTTCATGAAAAAATGGCATCAGATGAGTTTTTTTTTATTGGGTCGTGTTATTTTGGGATAGAGTCACAGTAGACTGGAGTTAAGGTTTTCGAAACTTGACATTCTAGCTACGAGCAAGGTGCCTGGCCAGCACACCTCGTGGCGGGACTCGAGTTACCAAAGTAAGTTGAGGTTTTTCTGAGTCTTTGATAATTTTGGTTAATCTTGTCTAGGGGAAGTTAAAAGGGAGTAGGTTCAGTGGTCCCAATGAGCTCACAGGGTCTGGCAAGCCATGTGGAGCTAGGGACTTTGTCTCTGAATGCCCTCTGTAGTGGTGGCGTGATTGGCGTATGGCCGCCAACCATATGTTCCAGTTACCCGCAGACACTAGTTTTATCTTGCATCGTCCCTCGTCATTTTGTTTTGGACTTATGGAAATATTTTTTTTAAGTAAAAATGATTTTGTCTTGGAATATTTTTTGAAATGAAGCTCTTTAAAAAGAAAACAATGAGTAAGGTTTGAGAAGCATGGGTTTAATTTTTTGGTTTTGAAAAATGGAAAGGTTTGGTTTTTGATCCTTGGTGTTCTCGTGGGCAACCACATGCATGAGTCTATATGGAAAGAGTAATGATTAATGGTATGATCGGATGAGTTACTGGATGGACATGAAGTAGGTGCTGATGTGGAACAGGAACATGCATGTGTGAGGCGCACGGGACACCATTGGTGGTTGGGCAACCCGCTATATTTTCTTATTTTCAAATAGTTTTATTAAATGAGAATTCAGTGTTTTAAAAAACGGTGACTTTGTGGTGTGTCCTAGTGTTTTTGAAATGTTGGATGTGAGACGTTTTCATATGAAAATCATTTTTAATGATTTTTTTCCTGAGTTTGAATTCATATTTTTATGTTGGTGTGAAAGTGTGTGGTTAGTGAATTCTTTTGAAAAGTTCTTTAGTAATTCCTTGCAGTGGTCCTCACTGCATGTGTAGTGTTCTCTTGTGGTATGTCTTGGTTATTGGTCTAGTTTGAATGGGTCCATGGTTTTCTTTATTAACTAGTGAACACCCACCCATAGAGCATTATTATGTGATTGAAGTGCGACTACGGGTAATTTGCCGTTGGCCGACCCTCCAGTTGATTAAAGCAATCACTCTCCCTTTTGAGTGATAGTGTTAATATTTACCATTATCATTTTTGGTTAAGCAGATCCTCTCGCAGTGGGATGACAGATGTGAGAGGAGTTGAAGGGATCTTTGGTCTCTTTGAGTTTTCTTAGTTGTCAAGTATGAAGTTTGACATCGTTGTGTTTGAATGTTCCCCTCTAGAAGTGGTGAAATAAATTCGAGCGGGGAAGGCTGAAGGTAATTCAGAATTATCACTGCTGACAGATTGTTTGAAAGGCTCATAGTTCTTTCATTGGCTATAAGGGTCCAGTTTGGTGACGTCTTGTAGCATGAGTTCTCTTGATGAGAAAAGGTGGGTCTCATAAACCCCTCTGAGAATCCTTGTTTTCATAGGAGTGTTTCATACTCTTAGAGAGTTCTAATCTTTCTGTTCAAAGGGGAGTGTTTGTTGTATGTATTTCCTTCTCAAGTTTCTTGGTTAAGGTGAAGAATTGATGCATGTGCATCATGTAAACCTCTGTTTTGATGGATGTTCCACGAGGAAATAAGTTGATGTTGGAGTTTATTGTGTCTGATGGGGTTATCTCAATTCTAGTATGGTTTATTGTGACACTAGGAAAAAGGAGAAGATTTATTCGGGAGTCTTCATTACGTGAATGTGAGGAAGGATTTGCTTCAAACATAAGGGCTCTAGCCATAGGCCTCAGAGTGAAGCTGGTTCGTGGTCAGGAACCCTAGGAGTGTATAGGACCCCGACTTTATTTTTGTCATCAATGTTGAAATCCAAAGTAGTTTAAATTATTTCCTATAGATGTTTTATTCTGAATGACCCGTCTAGGTGCGTGAGGTTTTCCATGGCCATAAGGAGGTGTGGTCGTCTTGTCACCTTAAAGTCTTGGGAGTTATTCTCCACCGGATGTAATCACTTTTAGTGCTCCTTATAGGGTTTGTCGGGTAAAGTTTTCACAAAGTTGAAAGGTGCTCATCAAGGTATCTGGAGATTTTTTCCTATATTTGGTTGTGGTTTTGACACCCTCGTAGTTGGGCATGACCCTCCTCGCCCTGTGTGGTGGGGTGGTCGGTCACTGTCATGGAAATTTTCAAAGTTATGTTTCTTCAGTTAATTTTAATGATGGGGAGACCCACGTTGGATCTCGCATGATGGTCTCTGGAATGAATCGATGTTGGAAATTTCTTTAATGGTGGGGAGTCCGCTTGGACCTCCCCGTGTCAGTTTTCCAATATCATCTTGGGCATTGGTAGGTTCTTAATGGTGGAGAGCCCTTCGGGCTTTCCCCATGTTAGCATTTTGGTCCTGTTCTTAGATATGACTTGGTAGTAGGTGATAATAGTGTTTTTGGGATATTATTTGATCTTGTTTGTTCCTTCCAAACAAACATTGTGGTTTTCATTCTATGTTACTTGAGGTGTTTCAGTTTGTCAGGTTGGTTTCTATGGGTTCAAGAGTTCGTTTTCTAAAACAATCAATTGGAGGCGTTCTAGCTCTTTGGGGCGAGCAACACATATCAGGAAGTCTTTTTACGCATTTCTTGAAATTGCCTTTGAGTAAATTTCTCTGAGTAAGATGTGTTTTCCTCTCTTCACCTGCTTCTCATAAAGATCCTCTCTGAACCATAGGGGGGTGTGTTGTTTCCTACTTTGGGCCTCAGCCTTGGGTGTGGCTTTCTGGGGACGGAAAGCTTTATGGTGGGGAGAATTGTCACACTTTGTCCTTTTAATATTTATTTTATTTTATTATTTTCTGGACCTATAAATTTTTCTATATGGTTCGGGTTGGATTCGGTTTAAAATTTTGAGTACTTATTTAAAACGTGTGTTTTGGCCTTGACAGCATCTAGCACACCGCAGTCGAATCTATATGACCTCGCCTGGTTCATCGCACGCCCTACTCAATGGTCTAATAATTAAATAAAATGATTTATTAATAATGAAATAAAAGTAAATGTGTGAAAAAATTAAAATTAATAAATTATTTTAATGATAATAATAATAATAATATTTGGGGATGTTATTATTATTGTTATTGTTATTATTATTATTATCAATATTATTATAATTATTATAATTGTTATTTTATCATTTTTTTATTTTATTTTCTCGTGAAAATCTTGGTCAGAGTGCGGACTAATCCAATTAAAATTTTACACTCTGCTGATAAATGAATATTTTGGGTTTGGCGGCGTCCGACGCATGGGCAGTGGACAGTCGAAGCCTTGCGGCCTTGCGTGGATCACTGCACGGCCTTTCTCGGTTCCTCGCACGCCTGCTCGATGTTCAAACTAATTAAATAAAAGGAATTATTAAAAATTAAATAAGATTTAAGAGGGATAAAATTAAAATAAAATAAAATATAATGTGTGATAAAAATTTAATGGATCGTTTCAATATTTAATGACATTATTATCATTATTATTATTGGTTCTAAGGATAAAAAATTATATAAGTTATTATTATTACTCCTATTATTATTAATATTAATGATATTAATATATTAATTATTACTATTATTATTGCTATTGTTGTTATTGTTATGCTTATTATTATTATTATTATTGTTGTTGTTGTTGTCAAGGTTATAGTTTAGGAATAATATAATTATTAATATTGAAACTATTATTAGTTTTATTTTATTATATTATTTTTTTTATTTTTTCTTTTTGGGTAGGGTTTGGACCCCCCACCCCTTTATCGTGGAACACCCCTTTCCCCCCTGGAATCCCATCGCGCGCTCATCCCACCCTACATGCTACGCCTTGTCGCCGGCTTCCCCTCATGCATGCCACGACTCATCGTCGACTTCCCCTCCTCAGTTATGCTCGTGCCCCCACGTTGGCCGCTCCACCTCCTACTTTGTCTGGCGCCCCTGCTCTGTCCGGCTCGTGCTGTCACCTCGACCCCCTGCCAGGTCGGCTCGTGCTATCACGCAACCTACCCCGAAAACTCGGTGCCACCCCTTGTCTTGACGAAACCCCCATTGCGTCACCGCCTCTTCCTCTCCCCACCAGGTATTTTTTTTTTGCTAGGGTTATATTCCAACTCATTTCGGGTTTTGGTGTTTCCAGCTTTTAGGGTGTCAATTAGGATCTTAATTTTAGGTATTTCTGTTTGATTTCATGGATTAGGGTTTACCTTTGGTTGGCTTGTGGTGCATTTGATGTGCAATTGAAGTTCCACACCATATTTCAGGGGATTCTTGGTTCAAGGTAGGTGGTTCCATGCCTTTTCATCTTCTAGATAATTTAATTAGTTTTTCTAGTTAAATTTAAAATGTTCTATGATTTAGTTGCATGATGCGAATTATGTTTAAAATGTTTTGGTATGATCGCTTGAGGAAAATGGTTTTCTGTGAGTAATTTAGTCTTATCGTTTATGTGTGTGTTTTAGTAAAGATGATTGGTAGTACTATATAGGTTTTGTGAAATGAATTTTAAAAATTTTGTGACATGCATGCGTGATAAAAATTTCCCTTGCTTTTGGAAATTTTTGTGTTTTTCATTTTGACCCTATTGTGATGAATTATAGAAGTGTTTAATAATTGTTCATTGAGTGCCAATGAGGTTTAAAAAAATGGTTGAGTTGTATAATTGATTTTATAATGATTTATTTTTCTTGCGATATGTTTTATAAATTAAAGAATTTTTTATTTAAGTGGTGTTTTGAATGCGAAACATGATTGAAAGGTTTCTGAGGGTGGTTTTGTAGGTGAAAAATGTGTTTTCAAGTAACTTTAGGTGTTTGTGTATTTAAATAGAAATTTTCCAAAGTAAAATAATCACTTTTGGTGTATTTTTCTTATTCTGTGCTTTTGAAATTGAAATAAAAAATTGTTTGAATAATGAACAACTTGTTTCGATACATTTACCTCATGTATCTAGTTTTAATGTGACGCATCCATATGGAATCAAGTGGTTTTTGGTGTAAAGTATTCTTGGTTTTTCTTTAAATGATTTCATTAATAGATCAAATGGTTTATTGATATATTTATATGGCACGAAAATGGTGTTTTGAAAGAGTTGAACACACGATCATTTTTAAAGTGGGTATTTCTATAGAAATGAGACATGTCCTTGGTGTTCGTGTGTCTTTGAAATGGTGATTTGGTGTGCATGTGTCTTTGAAATGATGATTTGGTATGCATGTGTCTTTGAAATGGTGATTTGGTGTGAATGTAGTGAGTTCTATATGTAATGTTATGTTTGGTTTGTGACATGTGAAGGTGATATACTATGTGAATGTGGAACTTGATTGAGCACATGGGAAAAACCTGGGGTACTTAGCTGGGAGGATTAGGACTAGTATGCTAGATGACACATAAGTGGTTCATCCTAGTTTAATCAGGCAAGATTGATGTTACAACACTAACTGAACTTTTGAGACAATTGGAGACCACTAGGTTATGGATGTGTTTCCATATTAGTGGCTCGTGCACGAGAGCATTGATTATTGTGCCTCTTATTCCCTGTTTACACCGAGGTATGATGTCTCCAGTGTCCCACACATACTATCTACCTTAGGGGATTTACCCGCAGTGCTCTTCTATTCATGACGTAGTGCCTTCCATCGGAATACGAAGGAACACTTGAGTATGATCATGGTCTTTATAAATTTTCCCTTCCATTTTAAATTAGTTTATGTGAAATGTTTTTTTCTTTCAACTCTCTTTTTTTTACTTTCAGCTTTTAAATGTTTTCCTTAAAATCATTTTTCAAAGTATGGTTTTAAATAAGCATGTTAAATTGTCTTTATGATGTTATGGAGGGGAACCTTTTTACTGGGTGATGTCCTACTGGGTCTTGTCTCACACCCTACATACACCTTTGGGGTATGTAGACTTTGTTTTTTGTGTATTCCAGGTTGAGGCATCGTGCTTAGTGATAATGGTTCGAGTTGTTGAGGGCCTTCTCATTCATGTCCTTATGTGTGGCTTATGGATGTTGCACCTCTCTTATTGTATGGAGGTTTTTTATAGATTTTTTTACTCCTCTGTCATAGTACTTTGTGGTTTTGTCTAACTTTGTAAATCATTAAATTTGAAATTTTTTATGGGCATGTTTGACTGAATTTATCAGATCTGAATTTTTAGTTTTTGTTGTTTATTTTAATATGTTTAATTCTGGTAAATCGTTCCCAGGATTTATTTTTGATACCCAGGAACTTGTGCCAGCCTGTGGGGATCGGGAACGCCCTTCAACCCATGTTGTGGACCGGGTCGGGTGCCGGGTCGGATGGCGACCCAGCCTAGTTCGTGACAAAAAAGAAGTTTTCACCTCATTATATAGTGATATTTGAGATTATGGAGAGATTCGAGCTCATAACCTATTGATTATTAATACCATAGAGGTACCATTCCATGCACGACATCATCCAGGTTTTAGATCATCACTGGTATCATTTCGAATCATCTCATACTTTTGATCTTGAAGATGTTGAGTTAGATGTTGACACTACCTTTAAAGAGTATCCTATATTCATCATTTACCAAAGAGATTAGGGAAACTAGGGCCATAATATTCCTTTATTATGGTTTCTATAGCAACATGATCATGTATAGGATGAGATGTGGGTGCGGGAGGCTGATGTACATGCCTAGTGGCCAAAGTTGTTCTCAGACAGTGTTTCTCCATAATAGGAAGGTGAACTCTGGGACATGTTCCTTTAAAGGGATAAGACTACAAGAAATAATATTTTAATCAAGTATGGAAACCATTAAATTTGGGTTAGTTCATTATTTTGGAACTAATATGGATTCATTATTAGTTCAAAAAGGTTTTGGTAGTGTCGGCGTCCTGTTCGAAGTTCAGAACCCTAGTCGGTATGAAAACACACTAGCAGCATAGTTATTCGAAATCTTGTAATCTAGGATAGATAGTCTCTCCAAATTGTGTGGTGTTGTATAGTGGAGTGATATAGGGTTCACAATTTTCCCTAACCATTCACTAAGGGCCTCACTTCTATATAAAAACTACATACATTTATTCATAGGTGTTTCACATGGTTCATGCATGGTTTCCCTAATTGTGCATCCTAACCATGTGGGTTCCCCTCACTATATAATAAGAATCACAGTTGGTGTGTAGTCTCCCTAACTATGTAGACAAACCAGGTCAGGCTTTTTGGGTGATTTTACCAAAATTCCATTAATGATATGTTCAAATCAAACCCTTATTTACTTTTCTCATTATAGCAGATAGCCACCCCTTTCTCTCCCATTCTGAAGAAATTTTCAAGGCTAATCTTTGAATTGATCAAGTTCATCTATCCAGAGTCCAATCAAATCATTTTTCATCTTGTTGGATCTACACTGGTAAGATCTTAATTCCATTTTAGTCATTATTAGTTTTTCTTTCTATATAAAATTATATTTAGATGCAAAATCTTATGCCCTATTTTTTAAAGAATTGATTTGTTCTTTATATCTCTTCCAATCTGGGATAAACTAGTGGCTATTACATGATTAAGATATTTGGACAAGTATATGGTATGTGTTCTATAACTCATCCCTCAAGATTTTTCATTTTATAATTTTTCGTTTCCTCAAGCTGATTTAATCCAGAATCATCGTTTTAATTAATGTGTCTTTATTATAGTTATTAGAATTGTATTCTAAGACTCTAATTAAACAAGTTTTCCATCATTGGAGGTTGTGACCTCAACTACGATCACCCCATGTAGGGGTTTTTCAATAATTGGGTTATTAGTGGATTGTTATGAATTTTTATCCACTATTCGGGTGTGTGGCATGACCCCTCTAATGGTGAGCCCCTTAAATTGGATGAATTATGAATTTTTAATGGATAGTACCATGATTTATTTTCAATTAACCCACCTAAGTTAAGTGCTTCAATTTGATAAATTAATCAAAATTTAAATGTAAATTACATTATACATATATGACTTGTCTTAATGGATTATAAATAAATGGCTTGGTTGAAGATACTTAGCACCCCTTCCATGTCTAATGGAAGGCATTACAGTGATCCTTATTAAGTGATTATGGACAATAGAAAATTATTTAAAAGGTTGCATTTCCTTTAGCTTTGTCACGCTAATTAAAGGAAATGGATTGAACCTTGACATATAGAATGGTATATTTATTACATGGTTGTATTTAATTAAAAGAACCAATTGTAAGGTTCCTAATTATACATGGTCCTTGAAATAATTACCGGAATGGTCATACTCAAGATATATTTTGTATTGCAAAGGAAATTTATTCAGAACCCATGGATTCCATTCTGATTTAGATATTCTAGTTTCTAAGGGTGATATCCAACTTGGATCCTAATATTAGCATATCAGTGGATGCCTAGAATGAAAACATATGATCCCTCCTTTACTTTTATAGGATACCTTGGATACACCCCATGGGTCTAGCATGGATTTTATAGAAATGTGGTTCCTTGGATACATCCTTGGGCCTAGCCGTTGATAATCATGTTTACCTTGGATTTTTTATTTGGACTCCTTTAGATTCATTATTTTGGAATTTCATAGATGATCCTGCATGGATTACGTACGTACCCCTATAACAAGGATATTGTTATTACCTAAGTTGGAATGACCCCTGAGGTCAATGTTGATTTGGTTATTACCCTTAAACCACTTCATTATGAATATAATTTGGATTCCTTATTATATCTTGGATCCTTCATTATACTATTATGTATGTGATGGTATTACCAAATGTGGATTATTGATATAAACTATAACAAATTAATCAATGAACTAGTTTCTTTTTAGACACCAGCCGAGGGCTGAAGTAGGTACCTAGGTTTTTTACATTACTATAATGATTTACTTTTATATATGAATGCTTTCACATTGATTCAGTTTATATTACATGTATTTTATGTTATAGACGCTATTGGTGGTTGCCTATAGAGATTTATCTCACACCCTATCTGAACACCATTGGTGCTCGGATAGACTACATGTATGAATGTGTTGACAAATGGAAGTGTGCCGCTTCGGACACTAGATTTCATGATTGCTTAGGATAGTGATGGTAGCATATGAATGAGCTAGATCTCAGGATATTGGGGATAGTTTTTGGATTCCTTTGTAATGATTTGGTATAGATTGTATTTTCTGATACTTTGTATCCATGTTTTCCAGCTTTAGAGGTACATGACATATATCATCAACATCTTTTGAGTACTGCTATCAGTTGATCATGTTGTTAATTAATTTGGTATATTTATTTTGTGTCTTATGTTTATCTATATTTATTACCCAATTTAACTATTATTACTATTATCTAATGTGATACACTCTTGTAATGAGGTCATAGTCTCCCCACGGACACACCCTAGACCCCCGCTACTAGTTGGATGCCTCTGGTGTTCGGGGAGATACACTTGAGGCTATATGGCCTACCATGATCGAGGTACCTCTCAGACATCATAATAAATATATATATATATATATATATATATATATATATATTTCCTACTCAATATAAATTATTGAGAAATTTGTAGAAAATAATCAACCAATTTTTAATAAATTTTTTATATTCTTCAAATGTTTATTTTCTAAAAAATATATTTATTTATTTTTGTTATAAAATATTATAGTTATTTATTAGAAATTTTGGAAAATATATTTCCTAAAATTAAATTTATTTTTGAAATAATAATATCAAAATTGTCTTATGTTGAAGTTATTTTTATTTTTCTGAAAATATTTATTTTTAGTGAATAGTGAAAATTATATATTTTTTAAAAAATGTCAGTTCTTTTCAATAAATTAAGTGATTTGGAAGTCCCATTTATGATTTGAATATGAGTTAAACATATATAATAATTTTTTATTTATATTCAATCCAATTAATTACATTTTATTCATATTTATATTTTATTTTAGTAGAAGATAAATTTTGGGTTTAAAAATAGGATTTTTCTAAAAACTGTTTTAAAGTGCATAATGTTTCTCCATTTTAATTAACTAAACCCATAATTATAGTGAATTATTTAAATGAAATTTATGTATTATATATCAATAAAAACTATTTTATATTCAAAATATGATTATTATTATTATTTGTGGAGTTAATATAAAATCATCTTTTTCATTAAAAAAATACACTTCTTGAAAACTTGATTTTCCATCACGTCTATGGTTTTAGTTTTAAATTAAAATTTTCAAATTCTAATAATTTAATTGGGTAAAATGGTTTTAATATTTCTATTAATCATAATTTATATTATATAATAAGGTCAACTTATTTTTTTACCTAATGAATAGTGAAAAAAGTAAAAATTAATTACCATAGTCAAGGTGAAAACAGATTTGACGAGGGTTAAACTAGAAATATAAGGGTTACAAAAAGTTAAAAACATAGTTAAAATATATTTACATGAAATATTTGGGCATTATAATTTCTATATATTAATAATGGTTGATATTTTATCCTCATTTCTTGTGAAAAATGTGGTAACACCATTTTTTTTTGGAAAATTACAAGTGTGACACACACCTCACTTATAAAAGTTCACCCCATATCTTATTCTATTCACTCATTAAACTATATTTTAATTTCTCAATACCTACCCAAATAAATTCATAACATACCTCACCATAACCTATAAGACTTATTCTGATCATAAACCCACTCTAAGAATGATTTTGGAGCTCATTTAATGAGGTTATCCAATGTAGAGGTATTGTGTAACAAAACAAATTTATTTTATTTATTCTTCCTCCTATTAAAATTTTTCTTCAAATATGATTATATAAAAATTAAATTATTTCCCATAAAATTATATGTTATAATGTTAGTTTAAAATCCTAAATCCATCTCCTATTCCTCTAAATGAGATATGAAATCATCATTCATGTGTACGGCAGACTACTACCTAGCAAACCAATGTCATTGGTTTTCCATCATCGTCTATCACCGATTGATATAATAATGGATTAAAATTATATATAAGATATTTTTAACATATTTAATATTATATAAAAATTATATCACATATACCTTTTTACATTCCATTTCATGGGGGATATGATAATATTTCTCGTGTGTACGGTGGACTACCGCCTCATGATGCGATGTGATTCTTTTTTCACTAACGTTTTACATAGAAGGTGATAGGGATAAAGTAATTGAATATATGTGATATAAATGAAATAATTATGATATTAATAATATATTTATAATTATTAATATATAATATATCATTTTAATTCATTCACTAAAAATTGATAGCGTCCTTCATGCGTATGTGTGGACTACCACTTCCACGAAGTGATGTGATTATTTTTCGATCACCAAAACACAAGTTTGATTTATATATAAGTTTATTTAATGAAATTTTATGGTATTTTTAATTTCATTAATTTTCTTAAAGTCTAAAATATTACCTACCAAATTTCTATAATGATCATTACAAAATTGAAATGTTACTCATGCGTGCGTAAAACCTATCGTCTTCATCATTGTAAGGTAGTTCATTTTTCAAAAACACCATTCATTATTGGTTTTAAAAGAATTATTTATGTATAAATATGGTAAATATTTCATTATTATTATAATTTTTATGTTTAAATAATGACATATTTTACCATGGTCAACACACTAGATCCATTTTTAAATAATGATCTAAACATCCTCAAAAACACCCAATGTTGACTTAACTGATTAAGTATCTAAATATGATATTAAAATAAATAAAATAAATGATTTAAATATAATTTAATAAAAATGTAAAAGTTTATTTATAAATCAAAAAATTGATATAATCTTACAATACATAAGTTAAAGGACACATATGGAAATTCTATAATCAAGGTAAGGGTTTCTCAGCTCACTTTTATTTACAGAAGGCATATACCATATTCACCACTTATGTTTTTGTGGTATATATAATTCCCATTAATTCATTTTATTTTTATTTTTATTAAAATTATTGGCATTTTACAATCCATATTAGTTTCTATCTTTGACATGGTTTAGATCCCTAAATTACCAAAGCTGTAATGTATTTTATCTCAATTTATCTTCATTAAGGTATATTTTACAGTTATGCACCTAATTTATTTTATATTATGTTTATACTGTGACTTTTACATGTAATTACATGAATCCTCAATTTAGTGATTTGATCTTTCTAAGGGTTAATCATCCCAAATTCCTTTCAATGGGAGATATGTTTATGATATGAACTTATCATATTTATGAGGTGTATTTACCACACTTTTGACATGTTATATCATATATATAATTATTTTCATTATATATATAGTTTCAATTAAAGTTATTCATTCATGGGGTTTATGATTTATGAGTTACCAAATTGGAAATGGATTTTTGTTACAATCTCCTTTCTTATATGATTGTTTTTGTTCATGTTTATTTTGAATGAAAAAATGTGATATTATTTTATTTAAAAAAATAAATTTTATTCTCCATTGATTGTTAATTTAGTTTTCATGTTATATTCTTTTTAATCTCTTATTTATTGAAATAAAATAAAGAAATTTGTTTGTAATTGATACTGATCTTGTATTTTTTTTTAGTTTAGGTATCTTTATCTTCCATATCCATGTTTTCTAAAATGTTATCAAAAGTTTATTTGCAAAAAAATAAATAATTTAATAAGAAATTTTACATGATCTTTTACCTTATTTTAAAAGTCTCTAAAAATAAATTTCTTATCATTTTCCCAATGGGTCATTTTAGAGTCCCTTTTTAATTTTTTTTGAAAAGAATGCTTATTTTTAAACTTATGATATGAGTGTATTTTCCCACCATCATGTCCATTATTTTACATGATTTATTCATTATATGTTTCTAAGGTTGTTTTCAATGAAAATAATGTTCATAATAATGTTTTGAATTTTTAGTTTTTAAACATATTTTTCAAAATGGAATGCTTATTTTCCAAATAAAATGTTTTAAATTATATTTTAATGGTATTTACATTCATCTACATTAATAAACCATGGTTTTACTTATGATAAAATGGGGATATTTTTTATGATATTATCCTCATTATTTATTTAGAGGTATTATGATTATATCAATGATATTTTTATGGAACCCATTTATTTTCCACATGTTAACCATGTTTCAAAGGGATTGTTATATAACCTGTTTATTTTCCACAAGTAGATCATGTTTCATAGTGATTTTTATGGAACCAATTTCTTTTAAAATGGTAAATCATGTCTCAAATATATTATAATGGAACCTATTTCTTTTCCTTGGGTTAACCACATTCTAAAAATAATAAAGGTTTCTTCTATGAGTTTATGTTGAAATGAATGATTTATGTAATTTATTAATGAATGGTACATAGCCATTATCGATGACCAAGGTACACCTAAATATCATTGGGTGGGCCTATTATAGATAATATGATGGGTGCACCCAGATTACATTGGGAGATCCCTTTATATCTAATATGATTGGTGTTCCCAAATAGTGTTTGGTGATCCTGATATATATTATACAATGGGTGTTACCATATAGAACTCGGATGCATTAGGTAATGATTATATTCTCAAGAAAAAAAATTGGATGATTTATATATGGTTATTACAATTTTTAAGGTTTTTTAAGGGTTCTATGATGAATATGTTCCAAGATACCAACACATTTTATCTATGATTTCTATAGGTTTTTAATTTTTCCTTTGATAATGATTGATATCACCTAACTCATGATTATTTATTCTTATGAATCATTCCTTTTTTAAATCCTTATGTTTTATTTTACAATTGATGATTCAGGTATTGATTGGTATGAGTTATATTATGATTTTATCATTCACTCTAATTATGTCTCCATACCCTTATACCCTTCTTAGCCTCATTGATGGTATTCAATTTTAAATTCTTATGTTTACCCTTACTGGGAATTTAACCTCACCCTTCTTTTGTATCCTTTTAACTGGGTTATCAAGAACTATGTTAAAGGATTTGTTCCTAGAAGGGTTTTATTTTAATGTTGATGATGACTGAATATGGATTATAAAAATATGGGTATAGTGGCAAAAATAATATCTTAAAGTCATGTTTATTGTTTATATAATAGTTTTTCCTAATTATCTATAACTTTAAAACTATAATGTCTTTGGGTGTTGTTTCATGGAATGGGGGTGTTTGGAAAATCTTGAAGATTGATTGGGGGTTCAATGTATATACAATAATTTCATTGGGTTCACCATTTTTTCTATTTCATATAATCTCTCAACGGTTCCCACATCCATAACTGAGTACAAACCTGTTTTCTAAAGGTAGGTGATCAATTGGGGTTTCAGATCCAATAGAACTTAGGAGCTCACATTGGTCAAGATGATGGATGGTTGGGATCATCAAACCCATTTTTGAGGAATTTGTTTCTACTTCAAGACTCTCTTATATATTTAAGATATATTTTTTAATATCATCCTAATCCTGATATGGGACTGGTTACCCTGATACAATGATCAATTATTAAATACTTCTATGTGTCTGGAGGGGTTTATTAATGAGTCTGTTTTCATTTATTTAGGTTTCTTCATCCATTTCTCATTAATGGGTATCTACCTATATTTTCAATTCATATAACTAGAAACTCTAGAGTTAAATTCCATATAGGGAGGTGGTTAATATCTCAATGATGGGATTGAACCTTTATGAGTTGTACTTTGTATCCTTTTGTAATAAGAATCAAACCCACATAGTTTGTTGAAACTGTGTAGTTTAATATCATGAAAAAAAGGACACAAATGAGGGCTCTTATGCACTAGGTATTGACCTCAATCCTCTGTAATGTGTCATATGTATCCTAATTATGGTTGGAATCAGAGTAACTATAGTTCAATCACACCCCCAAGACATTCTCTAATGTGGATTCCCTCGTATGTGGGAAGTTATATCTTACAGTTTATTGGCACTTACATGCTGATGTTTCCCTGGCTGGAGGAGTTTCCTGATGTGAGTGAGATGATCATTGAAAATCCCCAATCCCACATGATCCATTCTTGGTGTGTGAAATGTGGGGTATCAAGTAATCAGTCTCACTATATATGGATGTGGGACTTACATACTAGGGTGGCCCTTATGGGGTGTTTGAAATGAATTTAAAACCTTTTGAAGGTGTCCAACATATCCTTGTTATGGAAAGAATCAAATCCATCATAGTTCAGTTGGGTTATCATTCCACTAATGGGTGAGGTAGAATGATAATCCCACAAGAGAGATTGTTTCCTAAGGGTTATAATATTGGAGGCATGGAGGGTCTTACACTAAGGTGGATTCCTATTGGAGATATGGCCTTTAAAACTTATCCTATGTATCCTATTTGTAAAAGAATCATAGTTATCATAGATTATTTGGGGGTATGAAACATTATGTCCATTGGATAAGGTTATCATGTTCCAGGATGCCTTTTTGACATGTCTTGATTTCTTACTTGACATGTCCTTCTTATCTGCTTGACATGTCTGAGGATGTCCTAATATGTACTGGTTTCCTAGATCACTTGTCCAAAGACAACCACATGATCCAGTTAACTTGTATGAAGAAAATATCATTTTTTGAATTGAATGTTGGGATGAATTTTCATGACCAAGGATGAATTGTTAGGAGGGTTTCATATGACATGGATGACTTGTATGGTGGGAGCCACATGACCTAGCTGACTTTTATGGAGGGTATATCATGATCTATCTGAATTTTCTTGAGGAAATCACAAGATATTTCTAACTTTTCTGGCAGAAATGGCATGATCAATCTAACTTTTCCTGATGATGATGCATAATCTATTTGACTTGTTCGAGGGACATCATGGGATCTGAACGACTTGTCCGGAGGCTATCTCATAACATGGGTGAAATGTCTAGAATACATTGAAAATTTTGGTGTTCAAACCTAGATGATATTTTAATTATTATCCGGAATACCTAGAGGGTTTTTTTGTGACTTTGTTAACATGTTCAAGGGACATCACATGACCCAAATGGCATATCGGGATATTGTTTCATGACTTGTGACACATTTCTTATTACTATTGCATGATCTGGTAAGTCATGAAAAGTGTATAAATATTAGTGAATCTTTCATCATGTAAGTATCATGTTTTTTCATTTTTTATTCTGTTCTTTATTGCATATGTGCCACAAGTTTTTTCTAGTGTTTTCTCATTTTAGGTTTTCTCTGACCTAGTTAGCATGCAGGCCCTTCTTCTCATAATATGTACAACATGTCATAGTTTCTTTATTTTATTAGTATAGTTATCTCATGAGGAACTAATTCATGTTGTGTGTTCCATCAAGTCATTCCCTAGATTTTACTTGGGTAAGACCTTTGCGATCGCGTAACTTTTCACTCTGATAAGCCCACTCCTACGCTCCCGTGAAGTAGTTTCCTGTTGTGTGTTTGTTTTTATTATGCTAAGGGGGAGGTATTTATAGGCCTCAACACCTCAGTTATACATTACATTGGGAGCTACATATCTTGAAAATATTAGTTGGAGTTGGTGGAGGGATTTTGGTATCACGCACATTGAATGATCCTACTAGGTGTTTTCCATGGCATCGTATGATGAACAAAGACCACGAGAATGTTCCACCATTACCATATTTACTAGACACTGGTTGGTCCAATAAATTTCTCCAAACCATATGTACATATCAAATAGATTTCATATGGTCAGGCTGACATGTCTAGGATTCTTCATGAGTTTAGGATGCCCGTGGAATATTTTTGACTTCATGAAAGATGGCTTGATTGTATTCCTTAATGACGTAAAGGTGGCTTGTCATAAGACACTTGTGGGATTAGGAGGAGATGTCTAAGGTACCTTGAATAATAATTCTTGATTTTGAAGTGTGATTCTCATGATCAATGGTGATCTCCCAGTGTGTATAACCCATTTCACATCATGATCAACATACCTTCCCGTAACGATAATCTTATACTTTTTCCCTTTTAATTTACTTATTTATTCTTCAAGGACCATAGTTATCATGATTTTGTATGAATGATGTTGGGTAATATCATGCTCCTTGTCCATGATGTGTTTTGTGGTCAATGGTGGATCTCATAGTGATGCAAAATCATTTCCATATACAGCCCCTCTACTTGCTTATAGAGCTACAAGGGCATCATACATCTGGGAACATGTACCTGAGGTCTTTCACATAATTTAGTTAAAACACCACCATACTTTTCTATGAAAAGTTATACATATTTATAGGGGGATTTTTGAGGTCTTTTTGATCACATCACATTAATATCAATATATCCTTCCCTCGCATGAGGCTTCTACCTTTCCTCATCTTTATTTTATAATGGGATTTGGATGAATATTTGGCATATGTCTGCTGATAAGTCACATGACTTCTAGGAACTCATCTGTAGCCTATACATGATCATCATTTTTTTAGAACACCTTATTAAGAAAAGAGAGGCCTTTCAAAGGGTTTTTCATGATCATAAATATTTCATGTGTTGTGCATGCTCCATTCACATGACCATTAGAATGTCAAGAGATAATGTGTACTTCTAAAGGTTACTTGATCCAAATGAGTTATCCACATTCTATTCCTTTGTTTTGAGGATAAAAATACCCATTTGGTAGGTATTTTTTCCCTTATAGATTTTATGATTCTCACTTATAAGACATCAAAAAATCCCCCCTGGAGCGATCTACGTAGGTAGAAAAACATGATTATAAGGAAAGTAATTTCCCACATGAATCATTATGGGTTTATCAAATTAATGTATTGGTTGAAATTTGTTCTCTCTAGTGACATTTTTTATTCCACATAGCACTCTATAAATAGGAATTGTTGAAGCATATCACTTTATCAATGACTCTGAATCTCCATATCTCTCACACTTTCTTCCAAAATTTTATCACTTTGAAAGACCTCATCACAAGATCCCCTTTGGAAAACCTCTCTGCGAGAACTGATATCATGATCTATTTGTAAAGAACTTACTTCAAGACCTATTTCATGGTATCTCATTATGTGATTATGCTACATAGATACTATTCCTCAATAATTGTTTGAATTATTCACAAAGAAATTCCCAAAAAATACATGAAACTTTTCCTAAGTCCTTATCTATATGGTTATTTTTAGGATTTGTAGGATTTTCTCACTTCATCACATGATCACTCAACCATTATGTGGGTTGTGTGACCATATTAGTGTCATGTGATCATGAGCCTTGTAATAGACTATGTGATCATACAAAACTCCACGGTTTATGTAATCCATGAGATCTCCATGGGTTATGCAGTTCACGAGACCTAATCAGGTAATGTCGTCAAGAGTCCCTTCAGGGTTTATGAATTTCTCATGATATTGTCAGAGTTATGAACAACTTTTGATTGGAATTTTTTCTTATTTTAAATGTGCTTCTTTATTTTTATACAAATGGATTCTAGTTCATATAAATCTTCTTCCAGGCATAACCATAGGTCCATGATTACTTTGAATCATAATGTTGACTCACATTATATTGTGCATTCTAAAAATGAGGTTTTAAAGAGGCTTCTCACATGTTAATGTCAGACCAACCTGTTTTCAAACTGGATTCCTTTATATGGATTCATTCTTTAGGATGTTGTCATTATTCCCACACCTAACTACAACCTTATGTCTTGTTGGTTTTCATCCTCCCTAGATCAGTTGAAACTAAATATTTCTGATGGAAGTCAATTGGTCATGGTATAGTCTTAGGGTTCATCATACACGTTGGTGAACTACCCTCATTATATGAATGGTTGAATTTTTTTCCACAAAACCATTGCTCAAAGATATTCAAGGATATTGTTCTCCTCCATAAAAAATATGAGAAGTGGCTGGAGCTCAAAATGGGACATATGACATGGTGGAAATTTTTATGATGAATTGGTGAGGTCATTTTGGGTTAGATAGATCTACTCCAAAATTTTCAATCAACTACATGCTATTCACCTCTATGAGGAAATATGGATTTCTCATTTCATCATCTATCATCAATCGGACCTTATTATAGAACTGATTAGTCATTGGTTCACTGGAACTAATTCATTCCATATATCCCATGGATAAGAAGAAATCATCCTTTGGTATATCTATTGATTGGGAAAGATATAGCCCCTTGGAGAGATGTCTAAAGAGTTCCTCCCAACCATGGATGTCGAGGATGAACCTGCACAAACTCTAGTCTTGTAATGATACATGATTAACATTATTAAAGGTAGGATAATCAAGGATCTGGATGTGTGATTACTCATCTCCTTTAGGGATTGAATTAGTATCTTTCTCTATTGTAGAAGAGCTCAGGTAATGGCTATACGCCCTCATCAATGAAACTCCTGATAGGTTCATGATAGCACAAGATCATACTGGAACATACTTGAGGCTTGGAATCATTCCATGTGAGGATACCATAAAAGACCAAATAGTACCTTGAGCCTTAAGCGAGCATGTTTCTCTACCATATTTCTGAATGGGTGACTTATCCCAGTCGGGTACACTCTTTTAGGGATTTGAATGAGCAGAATGGTGATGGAATCTCCACTAATAGAGGTGAGGACCCTTAATCCAGCCGAACTGACTCTCAATTTCATCTTCCAACTCTTAGTCCATATTCAACTATGAAATGTTTTTGGTAGGATTGGAGGTCATTTTGAGTTTCTGTTTGGCTCGATCAGAGATAATTTTTTCTATTGTAAGCACCACAACACTACTAAGATTCTTGATGCCTCGTTCTACCCCAAAATGTTAAAAACATCCAAGGTTATTCCAATCTTGTTATCCCGAATGAAGTCACTATAATTTTGATCCTTCTGGATTGCTTCAAATTTAGGCCTTATCTCATACCATCAAGGCCAATTTTTGATAGTAGTGGTGGTTCTCTCAATTAATATTCATAAAAGGTCTCTTTTTGGGATGGGTTTCTCATATTCCATTTAGATTAGATGATTATTTTTGAGTCATGTACCACTTACTGGTTTTCCCACCAATTCAATTTCATTCAAATGGTTTCTCCCCTTACCTCAACTAGCATGTGTGGATAATGATATTTCGGGATTATCCCCAAATTTTGGATTATATTTTCATGCGATGGCATAAATGTTTAGATTATTCTTCCACATATTTTCTACACTTTATTTATATATTAATATTATGACTATGGTTGGTTGGAATCCCACTTAGATGGTTTGCATTATATGTTGGTCTATCATGTGGACAAAACATGTGCTTCACCGAATCCTTTATCTAGAGAATCAATGGAGTTGATTCAATATTTATGAGAGAATTCAAGGAATAGTCCTCATGTAATAGATGAATATACCAATAGTAGGGTAGATGTTTTTGAGGAATCTATTCCTTTAATATGAGCAATGAAAAATTCATTATTTGAGGGAAGGGTATATGGGACATTCTCTCATGCTACGTCATCAGCTAAGACAGTCGTTCCCCCTTCTGATGCACCTAACCCAGTAGTTATAGAGGACCAATTATGACATATGATAATATATAATAAAATAAATACCTTGATCACTAAGACTCCCTTATAAACATATCTTGATCAAGTGGAACATCTTCTTCAGTTATTTCATGGTTTTAGGGTTGGCAGCTTTGACCGTCAGCAATTATACGACATCATGCGATAATATATCCTAACTCATCAAAATTTGGATAGTACTGAGAGGGTTTTTGTGATTTCAATGAAGGGTATCCCCTATTATAACTAATTATGGATGCTTTAATTGAATTCTAACAAATTCATCAGATGATTTATCAACTACAAACCCAGATGGATTTATTGATTTTACAAATAGTGTGACATGTGGAGATCCTAGTTTGATCAAATTATGATCTCTCAACATCATAATTAAAATTAATAACTAATAATAAAATATTTGAGAAATTTTATTCTCTTATTGAGGATCTTCATCCTTGGGAAGTAGTAGAAGATGTAGGGTGGGTGGAACTTCAACACTCAATCGATTCTTCCCATCAAACTCTCACCAACTTGGATGATTTAGCCGATCAAATATTATTGTAATATGATCAGGAATAATTTTTTATGTAATACTAAAATAGGATCCATAGTGTGGTGATTCCTAATTATTAATTATATCAATGAAAGTGTCTTTGAAACTTTATATGACATTGTCCAATTCTCTTTCAATCATGATGTGCATGAAATTTCATTGATCTGGTTGCATAGATCGTCAAATATACTCATTCTTTTTATAATATCAAGTAAAACTAAATCCAAAGATTTTAATTATTAAGCCAAAAAATATTTTTCTTAAGAAATTATCCTGAATGTGCACTAGAATGAGATCCCTCATTGATGCACCTACTCCAGTTTTTTGAGGTTAACCTGATTCAAAAAGGTAAATTTTGTAAAATATATGTCCTAGAGGGAGAGTTATCTATATGTTTTTATTCAAGTGGACCTAGTGAGTGTATATGGATTTTTTATAGGGAAAAATGATTATACCTACAACATTTAAATTTTTTATTCATATTTCCCTGATTTTTTCTAAATATTCATATAGGGGAAGGCTCAGTGGGTGTGAACATAGTTTTTTCTCAGGCTACCCACTTATGGGTTTTCAAGTAGAAAATTTTGGGCCCTTTATAGTAGACTCTTTTAATATCATGCTAACTAGACCATTTTTCTATTTTAGTTTATGGTTTTATAGATTGGACCTTATAATATTTTAGTTTAGGATCTTTTATCTCTATCCTTCTGTTGTTGGTTATATACCATCTATAAAGTAATGTTCTTTGTGACTTTTGACATCATTTGGTAAAGAAACCTACCATACAGTTTAGTGTCATGTGGTAAATAAATATTCCATTAAATTTAGCATCATAAAGTGAGGAAATTTTCCATGTATTTTAATATCATGTGGTAAGTACATTATTAGTGAATATAAAATATGAGGTATACATGACAAGAATTATCCAAAACACCCTAAGGTGTTGACTTCTGTTGTGATGATTCAAGGGATAATGATGATTGGATCTCTTTTACTATAAGGAGGATATGACTCTAGTTGGTAGTTCAAAGATTTTATGAATTTAAAATGTGGGATAAAATAGGTTTCCTAAAACTTTTTCAAGGGTCGTGAGATTTTGGAGATGGTATGGGTAAAGATAAAATATTAGGGAACCCAATTCTACATTGACAGTTAGAAAATGGTTTGATTAATTCATAACCCAAAAGTTTTAATATATGAATATAGAATGGGTAAAACATATGGGGGTGATCTAGTACACCTTGAGGTGATGATTTATATATCAATGTTACCAAGTCTTATGAGGATTAGAGTTCCTTATTTTCAAGGAGGATATACCTATAATTGGTATGTCTAAGTTCTTATGCAGGAGCCCATAGGGATTACATGCATGATCATGTAAAGGTGATCCCCAATCTTTTATGAGGTCTATGAAATATTTGTGAAGACTCTATCATATGGATGAGGAAGTGGGTAATGGAGAAAAGTACTACCCAGTAAGGGTTATATAACCTTAGCGAAATTTATCTATTAGTTGGGAAGGCCGACCCCAATGGAATGTGGTTTCAAGTCATAGGGTATGAGCCATAAAAAGGTTAGGGAATGTTGTGTTGAATTCCTTCTTTGATAATGATTTTAAATCATGGTAAAGTAACATCTAGGATGTCAATTCTTCTTTAGTTGTTTTGATATGAGGATTTTAAATCATGGTCTAATGTTCTCAGGTCATGATGATGATATGTCAAAATCATAACATAGATGAACCAAAACACCCTAAGGTGTTGTGTTCCACCATGGTGATGTTAAGGCCCATAAGGATCCTTCTTTTCAATATAGTTATACATTTAGTTTATTTATGGAATCTCATATGTAGAAACCAAAGAAAAATATACATAGTTAAACATAGGTTCCCTTGAAGTAGGGTATCCTCTTACAAGGTCCATGGAAGGTTTATGGAGATTTGAGGTAATCAAACCATGAAGTATGATTTATGGAAATTGAAATATCTAGGAAATATGAGAGCACCCTAAAGGTTGTTCTTCCACCAAGTGAACATGTTATCATAATGAGGATATATGAAAAACCATTAGTCTAACTTTTTCTTCAACTAGGGGATCCATTGATCATGAATCTATTTTTACTTGGGACACAAATTAGTCCCTATGAGCTTTATACCTCATATATTTTTGCTCTAAATTTTTCCTTAAATTCTTAGATAAATAGTTTTTCAAGTGGATACTTGAATTCTTCTCAAACCCCCCTTTGTGGGTTTTCAACCTAATAAGTTTTATGTCTCTTTTACTAGCATTTTTAGGGTAATTGAATTTTGAATATAAAAGGATAAAGATTAAGGTCATACATATTTGACAAAAGTGCATGTAGTTTAAGTTCATGATGCACATGGACCTAATATGAGGGGAATGTTGAACCGAAACATAGTTATAATACCCAATGTCAAGATTACTCCAAAATCCTTCTGAGTTGGAAATTAAAATCATGTAAATCAATACTCTAGATTCGCATGCCATGGTTAATGATATGGAAAATCAAGAAGGGGATATCCCAGAACACCCTAAGGTGTTGTGCTATGAAATTGTGATGTTAGGATCAAAACGATCATAAATCCCTTCCTACATGGACAAAAATTTTCTGATTGGTTTTTCAAAGACATTATGAATCAATATCATGGTCAAAAATAGTTATTCATTCTCATTTCCAAGGTTCATGAAAGGTCTTTGGAAACCTGAGGCACACAATACATTAAGTGTGATTTATGGGATAATAGGATTAAAGGTTGATAAAGTCACCTTGTACCCTAGTTGAATGGGGTTAGGATTTTATAGTCCTTTGACATGGAGTGATGATGGATTATGGCCTGTACATTTTAACATCATGTTGTTCGGATTTATTTTTCATAATTCTTAATGTCATGTGACAAGTACATTTCCCTTTCATCTTGAAATTGTGTGTTAAGGGAATTTTATACCTTCATTAAAGTTTAACATCATGTGGTAAGTAAGTGGGAAAATATGTGAAAATTATAAAAGAGATCCTTAGGATCACTTTTTACAAGTTCAGGTAATTTAAAAGTAAAGATCATATTTTATACATGCACAGTCTTATTTGTGGTTATCCACATGTTGGAGCCCTTATTGGGAAGATCTATCATGTGTCTAATAAATCCATACATTGATCCTAATCTTATGTATGAAAAATGAGTTTTTATGACTCATCCCTATTTGAAAATAAGTATATTCTTATTTAATATTTGGTTTAATGTGATGTTCCTTTGTCATGCAGTTTAACATTATGTGACTAGGATAGGAAAATTATCAGGCATAAGAGTAATTCGTACATAGAGAGGGGAACACTATTTATGTTAAAACTAAACCTAGGATTAGAGATATGGGTATCTCTATGTATCCTTATGGTCATAGGAATAAATCCACACATAGTTCTTGAATGGTAAGATCTCCACACATTTCTGACCAATATATATATGAGGGGAATTATTCCCATTGATTGTTGTAGCTGGAACCAGGATTGGGGATCCAAGCGTCACTATATATCCTATGAAGACATGAATCAATCCCCCACATCATTCTCAAATGCGAAACTTTCCATGAAGGACATAACTATATGAATAGAGGAATTATTTCCATCAATTTTTGATATGGAACCAGGATTGGGGATCTGGTCATTACTATTTATGCTTGGATGATAGTAATCAAGACACACATAATTATAGAAAACATTATAGTGTAAAGTCATCTCTAAAGTTTGAAGACCTATGCTAAGGATTAAGGTGACTCTATGTGAATAAATATCATGGCTAGAGCCATGAATTGAATTCTTGGCATCACTACATACCCTGTAATGTAAGGAATGAATCTTTATGTAGTTCTTAAAAAACTTTATAGTTTATAATTATTTGGTATGGACATTAGTCATGTATTTTAACATCAGGTAGCAAGGAATAAGGTCTCCTGATGTGAAAAAATTTTCTTGGACATTATCGCATAGTCTGACATCACGTGACAAGGGTATATATATTGTGGTTGGACTAGGATTTTAGATATGGGTTTCACTACATGTCATATGATGGAAAAAATCAATCCACACGTAGTTCTTGAATGGATATATTCCCTATGTGGATTTGGATCTCACATAGGGATAGTGTAACTTCATTTATCTTATTCATAGATGTGGCTCATGTATGGTGATTCATCATTGAGTCAATGTTTTACCATGTAGTTTAATTCCATTTGGTGAGGATGAATTTCATTCATTTTAACTTCTTGTGATAAGGATGAGAGATTTTGTGAAGTTTAAAGTCTAACTTCCATGAATTCTTCAATATACTTTAACATCATGTCATTCGGATGCCTTCCATCTAGTTTAATTCCATGTGGTCTGGATGTCTTTTTTATAGTTTAATTTCATATGGTTTGGATGTCTTTGAGTTGTTTAAATTCATTTGAGAAGGATGTATTCCTTATATTTTAACATCATATGTTCAAGATATCTTATGTATAGTTTAACATCATGTGATTAGCATTTCCTTTTTTGTTTTACCATCATGAGATAAAGATGTATTATTTATATTTTAACATCATATGGTGAGGATTTATTCCATTTGATTTAATTTCTTGTTTTTAGGATGTGTAAGACTTCAATAATGGATATGAAAAGTATTTATTAAGAAACATCACATTTGTGGGGGCATAATGCATTCCCCATCCATTGTGGTCAACAGGTAAGATCTATTGGAATTGACCTTATCTATAATGTAAGTCATTCCCCATTTGGGTTCCATATATGGAGGCTTATTTCAAGCTACATTTGTGTTCTAAGAGAAAATACTAGTTATACTTGAATTAATTAATATACGAACACCATTTTATTTAAGGCTCATGTGATCTGATTCAGATGAACTTCAAGGTTGTGTAGTGTATGCAAACTTTTCACTTCGATTCATTCCAATTCATCCAATCTCTTTTGTTAATTATTATCATATAATAGTCTCTCACATGTTTATATTAGAATATAGGGAAACATGAATTCTATAAGAAACACCACCTTGGGTCTATACACCAATGAATTTATAGTTTCATGTGTATTAGTCCGGAACTATTCATCCATCTGGGCCATCGGGCCACTAGTTTGGTCCTCAGGTCCTGCAAGGCTTTCAAGCCACCCAAGGCCTTCGGTCCAGTTGATTCTCAAGGCCTTCGAGCCACCTTTAGGCCTTAAGGCCACCCCAAGGCCTTTGGGCCACATGAATGTAGGCCCCAAACACACTACAAAAAAGGAGAAGCCCCAGAAGAGGATTCAGAGTAGGTGCACTCACCAGAGCAGAGCTAAATGGATTGTCAGAATGGGAGGGTATGGCTATACCATCGGTACCAGCCTATGCTTGCATGAGAATACCATCCAGATGGTTATGCAAAGGTGGAGAGCTATTATCAGGATGCAGATGCTAGGGAGGGGCAGTTTCTTGTAGATAGTCTGGTTGAATTCCCTAAGACCTTTGGGTCATGTAATCTACTAAGCCTACAGGCCATGTAATCTCTGAGACTACGGGCCTTTTAAGGATTCCCCCTCATCCCTTGAAATGGGGGTTATAAAAAATCAATAAAAAATGAAGGCCTTCGGGCCATTCAGGCATGTGTATTAGTGTGTGTTGTGGTACAGTAGGCCCATAAAGCATGGAGGAGCTTATCTGGCTAGGATTTCTTGTCTTTATTCACAATCTTCTCGATTATATTTTATAAAGCCGTATATAAGTCCTCCATTTGTCCATATTCCAATTCATAATAGCGGGATGAATGGTTGGACTCAATGTTGTACTCCAGGTACATTTTCATCAACATAGTAGCATAGAAATTGTTACCATTGTCAGTAAATATCTTATGGCACACACCAGATCTGGTAATGATTTTGGACTCCATGAACATGATGATATTTTTTATTTCAATTTCATTGAGGGATATTGAATCAGTTTATTTGTAAAGGAAGTTAGTAGCAATAAGTATTTACTTAAACTACTTATCTATGGCTAGTAGATATGGCCCAAAACATCGATTCCCCATACAAAAAAAATCCCGGAATATTTATCTGTATATATCAATTATGGGTGTTGATGGATTAATTTTTCATGAATATAGAATGCATGAAATTTCCGGGTGAAATCCAAAATATATTGTATCATGGTTTTAAATTACCACCAAGAATACTAATTTAGTGGGAGAGATCCATCCTTGATTGGTGATCTCCACGAGATCATGCAAGGACTTCTTCCATAATAGTGGGAATCTCTCATATTCTATGGATATGAAGAGGATTCTTTAAAGCCTCTTTTACAGAGGGATTTTTTCTCATTTGGTCCATCTTGAAGTGTAAACTGAACTAATCGACATTGAATCCATTCCCTTTTAGCTCGATATGTTGGGACAATCCCCTTTTGGAGATAATAAATTGTGGGATTCATCCATCAAGGGTTGGATATTGGTTCATCACCCTTTAGGGATGTTTTGATATAATTGATTTCATCCATGTCATGAATGATGACCAATGACATCATTATTCTGTGCATGATACAAAAGATTACTTCCTCCAAATCAGGTTCAACTATATTGTTGGTTTCACTAGATAGTGCATCATAATGAGACATATATGATTAGGGTAAATGATGCAATGTGGTTTAAAAAGGGAACTCTTCCATTAGTCCTCTGACATTGCCAGTGTGAGGGGCCAATTATTACTTTTTGATGCCATATTCTCCATTTATTTTCTTTATTACTATATTTTAGTCCCCTTTGTTATTTAGGTAGGATATTAATAGCTATTGGGATACTTCCAATCCAGTAATGAGGGCTTAATATTTGTCATCATTATTCATGTATGATTCAAAGAGTGAGAAAGATTAGGGAAAATTTGCATTCTCTAGAGAAATTAATTCAATCCCTATTCCAAAATGGTTTATTTATACTAATAGGACTTCAGGAGGTATCATAAAAATATATCTCCCATGTTCATGGAGTGTCATGGGCATGGAATTCCTTCTTATCTAGAAATTCAGTGTCAACTTGTGTGCTTTTTAATCAGGATGTGCCACAAGAAAAGTTCTTGGATATTCCCTTTCACTGACTTTTGTGACACAAACTGAATGTCATATTGTTATATAATAACCAACCATTGGACAAAATCCTTGTCAATATAGGATTGAAAAGTATGTATTTTAGATGATCAATATGAGAGACCAAGTGAACTTTGTGGTACTAAAAGTAATGACATGGATTTTTACTATAAAAATGAGTGTGAGGTGGTTCTTCTCAACATCATAATATTGAGGCATAATACCTAGAATTGTTTGAATGGGTAGAAGAGACTGTTCTCGTTATTTTCATCATTCTTATATGTGACGATACTTGCAAGTGATCATTCCATGGTGGCCACATATAAGTTGTGTGAATTTCCTTCCACTAGTGGCATCAGGATCAGTGGGTGCAGTAGGTAATACTTGAGACTCTCAAAGGATTCTTGTAAGTCTGCATCCCATCTATAGTTATATCCATTTTTCATTATCTTGGTTAAGGGAAGAAATATTTTTGCTAGGTTATCTATAAAACATCAGTTTTAAACGAGGTTCCATTGGATCCCCTTCATCTCTTTGAGATTCTAAGGGGGGGAGAATTTCTATAATTTCAATAGTCTTTTCCAATGCAACCTTAATTTCATGGTGGAATACAAAAAATCCAAGGAAATTCCCTAATTTGACCCTGAAATCACATTTCAATAGATTCATCTTAATATTATTCTACTAAAACTTATCAAAGACCATTTAATGATATGTGAGGTAATCACTTCACTATTGAGATTTAACAACCATGTCATTGACATAAAATTCCATTATTCATCCCAATGAGTTCTTAAATATATTATACATGGCATGTTGATAAGTAGCTTCAACGTTCTATAATACAAAGGTAATGACTTGATAGAAAAATATCCTTAGAGGTGACCTGAAGGCTATTGCTTCCTCATATTCATGGTCCTTCTTTATTTGATTGTACCCTAAATACCAATCCAATAAGGAAAGTTCTTAGAATCTAGTAGTTTCATTGATTAATAGTAAAACCTAATATGTGTGTTCTTTTTATTTATAGGAATTGTTTTGGTGATCCATATTGGGTATTTCCCTTCCTAGAAAACAAAATTATTTAATAAATTTTTAAAATTTTGACTCTGAATTAGTATTATGAGAGGGGTCCAACCTCTTAGAAACCTACTTAAAACCTTGTTAGTCATCAGGTAAGGCTAAATGGTGTGTATCCACAATAGGATTCAATCCAATCATTTCTGTATAATTCCATGATAACACATATATATGTTTCATTAGAAATTAAATGTACAAATTTTACTTCTTGAGAGGCATGGTGGTACTAATCAATATAGCCCAAAAGTCTTATTTTTTCCCTGGATTTACAAATCTGAGATCATTAATAGTGGTGGAGATGCCCTCTTCAAATGTGGGAGGGGTGTTCCTAAGGTATTCTTCTTCTTCTTCCACCTATGAGTCTATGGAGGTGTTTTCAGACATGATAGGTAATCTAAGTTAATCATTATAATTTTCTAGATAACAGAAGTTGTGGGAAGAGAAATTGACATCCCCTACTATGAGAGTCTTTGCAAAGATATTTTGGAGTTTATTTTATTTTACACTTTTATTGGAGAAAGAACTAGATTGAATATCTAGGATTAAGTCTATTTCATCAATCAAGTTTATGGGTAGCATGAAATCATTGTCAATAATACTTCATCGATTCATCAAGGCAATTCCTAATACATTGGGGGCTATAACCTGCATATTTTCATTCACCAATGATTGTTTTATTTTACTTATTTACAAACTTGCCTCACCATATGTGGATTTTCAAGACTCAAAGTGGGAAATATTAACATTTAGTATGACAACCAATACATTGATGGGGTACATCAATCATTGAATAAATATGGAACGTACCACTATGTGTCAATGAAGTGAAGGCCTTTTGGGAGAGATATTATACGAAATGTCTTGTTGGATGAACATGGACTGAGTGTTAGATGGATGGTCCCCAAACTAATCCATGAGATTAATCTTCCCTAGAGGTCTGTTATCAATCTTATAATAACCCTGAATGGTTATCATGGTGGGAGTAAATCCCCTAATCTATATCCCAAAAAATGGTACGAATTAGGATAAGGTTGATTCTGGAGCCATTTTTGATCAAATCCCTTTGTATTTTGGAATTTTTTTAGATTTATTAAAACATATAAGTGTCTGATGTTTCCCTAGATGGCCTCTTCCATATCCTTCTCTATGAATGAGATGGATACATGGAATTATGAAGGCATTTTCTCCACTCAATAAACCATAGATTTTGTGACTTATTTCTCAAATTCTTATTGTATCAGGAGGGAATCAATGAGCACCTATCTGATTTATTTTGAAATATTGAGTGCATCTAGTATTGAGGGTTTAGCTTGGAATACCACCAAATTTTTCATAATGTCATAATTTTGTGCCAGAGGTCGGAGCTTCCCAAGGCAAGGATTTCCGTTATTATGTTGTTTAGGAGCTAAGGTATTTGATGTAGATGATCTTGGAACATGTGAAGAGGTTGAAGGATCATCTACATCCAATGGTGTAGGTCGAATCAGAATTCCTCATTGTATGGATTGTTCATACAATCGAACCCCCTCCAGATGATCGTGTAAGATGACAAGACTAGGGCGGCCTATAAAGTGATCAGATGAACCTCCATGTTTTTCTTGATCTCATTAGAGTGCTTGACCATTGGTATCATGTTCATATAAATCCTCTTTGGGGATGTGACTAAGATATTTGGTTCAACCATGCCCGTGTTGTCCCCTGTATCCTCGGATCCTTCACCGAGGGTCTCTGGATCACAAGCCAGCTATAATGAACTCATACTCGTAGGAATATTAATTATCAAAGAAGTGATTTTAAAATTGTATTATGTTAAATTAAAAAAAATATCTTCATCTGATGAGGGTTTCATTTGGTGGGTACTGCCCATTCTTTGGGTGTTACATGAATTAAATCTAAAAGAGTCAGATCTTGCAGAGGAGGTGAATATGAATCATCTTATTTTTTTTATTCCTATTTCTGATAAATACATCCACCTTTAAGAGGAATATTTTATGTGACCACTCTATCTGATTGAATAATTATGGGATTGTGAAGATATTCTCTTAGGGTAGAATGGGCTTGGTAAACAATCTTTCATCACATCCAATTGGTTAGCTTCTACCCACAAATAGAAAAAAAAAATCCAACAACCCTCCTACTTTGGTTTTGAAATAGTAAAAATAGTCACCCATGATGGGAAGTTTTTGAGCACCATTTGTCTATAATCAAGCATGATTTAAATGACATCTTTATAGATGAAGCAACCCTTGATGGTGTGACCCATCCTTCTATGGAAGTGTAGTAGTGGGGAAGATCAGTGAGGTTTTCCTTTTTGAGATTCATGGGCTATGGAAGCTTGAGTAGGTCATTTTTTATGGTTTAAAGGAAATAACCAAGGAACTATTAATTTTGGAAGGATTATTCTTTATTCATTCATTCCACAAATCTAGGGAAGCATTTATGTATTTTTGCTTCTCGTCAAGGGTGATTTTATGTTTCTACCACTCGATAGGAGGTGTTGTCTGGTTTGGGACCTTCCTTGGTTCTTAAATGGGAACTAAAACTAGTTTGATTTTAACAGTAGTAGTCTCTTCCATACCGACCCTTTTCCTCTATTCTGAGGGAATGTGTTGAGACTTGGTGTGGGTCTAATTGATTGAATATTCTAGGCCTTTTACCATTTCTAAAAACTCATAGATTCATCCTATATATATTCTCAGAATCATTGGAGTCTATAGGTCATCTTGAATATTTCCACCATAGAGTTCCAACAATTACTCCTTTGATATAAGAATGGTTAGTGAATAGGATAAACCTTTCCATCAGGATATGAAGTGAGAAACCATATCTTTTTTTCATTTCTTGTGGTTTTTAATGTAGATAATCATATTTTTCCTCAATTTAGAGATAAAAAATATAATTAATTTATTATTAAGGTGTTCCCATCCTATAATGGATTCTACTGGAATTCTACTCTAACAAACAAAGGATATACTGATTAGAGTCTGTACAAAACACCTCATCGTGTTTGTCTCCTATTGATTTTTGAGGTCCCATCAGTAGACCACATCACAACACAAAGTGAGTGGGATTATATTATCAATACCCCATGCTATAAAGGGTGGGGAAGGTAGGATTGCATAATTTGGGTGATCAAAAAGTGGCATCCACCTATTCAAGATATGAATTCTTCTCAGGTTTTCCAGGTGTGTATTTCCCTTCAATGGATTCCATTCAAGTATCCATGGAATCAATGGAATGGATATATTCTAGAGGTACTTCTTTAAGAGCTCCCTCATGTCAATAATAAGTAGGAGGGGCTTTATTAGGTGGCCTCATTTTCACCTCCCTCTAATTCTCAATCCATGATAAGGTCGAATGATCACCCTGATAGGGGAGATATTATCACCATGGAGGAGGGAATTCAAGATCATCACTGAATTCCTAATTTTTGTATAATAGCTTCTTAAATCCAGAGCTATTTTGAATCTCAAATTTCGTTCTTGCAGGAGAATCACCTCTTTCATTATGTAAAGAAGGTGGGATATTTATATCATTCTGAAGATAATACCTGGGGGATGTTTTCCCTATATAGCTCCTCATTGATTTGTCTAAGATTTTCTATCTCATTATTAAATTATGAAAAATTATCCTCCATAGAAGTTATATCAGCTCTCCTTGGTGAATATTGGGATATTACCAATTCTTTACCATTATCTATGGAAGTTTTTTTCCTTAGAGTTAGAAACTCAATATTTGCAGGTTTCTGGTTTTTTTATTCTTCTCTGGTTCCTTGTGTATGAAGCCTCAGTTGGTGAGCCCTGATCACTCATATCAAGTTATATTTTCCATATTTCATCCCTTTGTGTTTCCATCTTGGTCCACATTATCAGTTATGTTGACAGTTATAAAATTCATCATGATATATTAGGAAATGGTAGTTCTCATGTTACTCTCAATGCAAAAGGGAGATTCGACACTACTTGCTTTAGTGTCATTTCTATAACCTTATCCATATTGTAACTTTTTTTATTGTTCCACATATGGGATTTGATTTCTTTCTATGTACATTCCTCCCACCTGGGTCTGTGAATAGTGACCGTGAGGGTGTTTCCGGTTATGCTTTTCAAATGGGTCATGAATAGTAGAGGTTCTTCATATAGAGAGAGGAACATATGGGATATCGGCCATCAATTTTTAACTCCCAACATGGAGAAGACTTATTCCCTATGTAGTGATGGTGATGATGAAAATTCCCTATCCCTAAGGGTTAAGCCTATTTAGGGCTTCCATTGGTATTTTTTTATCTAGTTGTTAAGGAATTTAAGATTTCAGATGAATTTTATGGTCCCTACAATGGGCATTGAGATATAAATTCCCGATTAATAGTGGGTTGGGTTTGATCTAGAATTGAAATTAATTTATCCAAGACCCTCTCAAGGTATAATGAACCCGATCATGGAGATTGAGATTAAAAATCCCCAAACCAACTGGGATGGTGTTGATTTTTAGCTGCTGCCAATAAATTATGAATCCTCTTAGGTATTGATGATATGAGGGGTGGAGGAGATATTAAATATTCCCTTGAACCATTGGTTTGGGTTCACTCCTAGATGGATTTTATGGTTGCTTCTACTGGTATCCCCTAGTTATGTCACAACAGTGCTCATGCATGAGTTGGGTGCAATTTCAGCCCGTGATAGGATTCATTCTTTACATATTTTTTTGGGTTGACTGTAACATCATATTTCATGACTGAAATTCATTCCCAGTGTTTTTAAATTCCTAGTTTAAAAATATTTTGGTAGTACTCTCCCTCTATTTTAATTTCCTGGAATCATTAAATCAGGGGAATTCCATCGTAGTAACCAACTTTCTCCCGTGTTACCTAATCCACTAGTATCCCCAGAGTTTTTGACACTACAAGATTACATATTTTAATATTTCTACTATAATAGTTGTTTGGTGAAATAAATATCTCTATAGTTTCCCCATCCTCCAATATATATTCATGATGAGGCTTTGGGAATTAGTTTCCAAAGAGTTGTGATGAAATAGAGGAAAGCATGTTGTAGATTTTCACTATGATTTTCCAGTTTCAGGATATAGAGATCGCATCTAGGTTTAGCTAAAAATATAGAATGTTTATGGTATAATGTTGACCCTCATATCATGGATAAGGTAATTGTATATCCTTTAATCCCGGATGAGTTACCCACATATTCGGGAATAGGTAATCCATGCACTCCTTCTATAGCTCATATAGGATCTCAAAGTTCTAAGTGGATAGAGGTAAGATCATGGTTGTCATATTTTTTTAGATAAATATCTCTATATATAAATATCTTCTTCATCTTCATTAGACTTGTATTCCTCCACATGGTTACACCATAGAGGTCTCTTTTTTAGGTCGCCTATGGACTGTGGTGAAGGGTTACTGGTAGTTGATGGGGAAATATATATGGTTGACCCCAGTGTTTCAAGAACCTCTCTATATGAAGATGTCAATGTTTTTATAACCTCTATATGTGGAGGTGTCTGTGAAATGGGAGGATTTCATTGTCTAAGTGACATGTCACTTTGGGGAGGTTCACCGCAGCAAATGTCAGGAGTAGTGTCTCTATGATCTATTGCTACACTACCATGGGGATTTCTATCATGGTAATGATCATATTCTTATTTAGTTGAATATTATTAGGTACACTAGGCTAGATACCCTAAGAGGGGGTGAATCAGGGTATGAAAAATTAAAAAAAAAACTTCCCCTTTTGATCTTGTTTTGTTGTTAGAAAAAACCCTCTTCTCTCTCTTCTTCCTATTGCAGAGTACGAATGAATCTTAAGGTATGAATAAGACACATAAATTTTACTTGGTTCACCCTCACTGGGCTATGTCTAATGATCATACATCTATAGTGTGGCGATGTACCAAATCCACTATAATTTCACTGTTGTTTACAAGTTTGAAGAGGACTCACTGTCCCTTCTAGTTTATAACCACTCACAATTTGAGAACTCACTGCTCTCTCAACTGAAGGGAGCTCATTGATTCTTCAGATGATCCAGTTATAGTTTATAGACATGTAAGTATCTTAATTATAACAAATTAATGCATCTTTCTCTGTATTTAGATTCTTTTTTGACATCCAACTTTCACCCGCTGATAAATCACACTTTGCACCGAAGGTACCAGGAAATCTTCAAACTTCCGCGCAGTCCTAGAGTGACTGGTGTTCTTCTCTATTCTTTCCACACTTTTCTATTTCCTAGAGGGCTTCTTCAATCCTATCATGAAAGTATCACATAACAACTTTCATGACACTTCCTTTTCCAACTCCAAACTTGGGCGACTCACACCCTTTTATGCCCAACCCATTATTGGCGTGAAACTATCAACAGGAGCGCAACTTTTGAATAACATTATACTTGCATAGTCACACCACCACTTGTGTGCCCAAATTACCTGCTTGACTAGAGCTCTAATTATCTCTAAGTGTTTTACTCCATGAAAAATGAAGATGGGTATCCCTCTATTTATAGGAATTTTTGGTACCCTGAGTGCCGGTGTGAAATTCTCCTCTCGGCACGCAAGTCCTTCCACCCTAGTCTCTATTTCCCTAGTCACCTTGCACGACCAAACCAAAACTTGTGAGCCCCTCTTTCATTCGCTATATTTTGATGTTAATATCTTTAAAAACATATGGTGCGTAACTTTTCATGCCTCCAAGCCACCGGCATGCAAGTCCCTTTTCCAAAAACACGTTTATCTGCTCTTTCCGTACCACCTCTAGACTGTCCATTCCATTGTCGAGGTTCTTCTTTCAATCATGGATTGTAGATAACATATCTAGAACTCAAAAAGTCACCATATAAACCCATTTTGTCAACAAATTGAACATCTTGGTCTTCTTTTTTAACAAACACAACATGGGGGCCACTTTTTCAACAAACACAATCACCTCAAAATTGATACAATGATACCTTGAGGGAGTTTTGCCTAAAAAAATAAAAAAAACCATGAAGTGTTTCAGATATATTTTGAATAGCCTCAAGGGCACTATCATGGATCATACTAGGGATATAAGACTCATTCCGCATCATGGTCAGAATATGCCGACTTGCCTTTTGGGGTTGTGTGGGAATATGAGCCTACTGTATAATGGTTGTCGAAATATGTTGATAACCTTCTGCTGCTTCAAGAATAAGATCCCACTACAAGGAAACAACTAATTTTTTATAGTGTGATTCTATATTGTTAGTAGAAGTATGATCCTACCTCTGGGTGGGTTTTAGAATATGTTGGTCATCCTTATCTGAAGTAGGGATCTGAGCTCATCCAAAATATTCATTCCCCGCAAGAGTATGTAGATGGACATCTAGAATGGGAGAAGGGATATGATCATTCTCCATTATAGCCTACAAAGTATATTGGAGCAGTCAATATTTAGTGGAAGTGTGGATATAATCTTGTATTTTGTGAGCTACTAGAATATTCTATATAGCTTCACTGGCAGAAATATGAGCATGTCTCAAGGGATTTGTGGCTCTCACCTAGTGGGAACCAGTTAGAAGGGTAATGTGATCCGAGTCAGGTGGCTTTCTAGTATACCTATAATATTTTTAACCAGGTATATGAGCCAGTCCTGAGGCATGTGTCACTCTCACTTGGTGAGCCCCATTTGGAACTATAATATGAGCTTGATATGATGCGTTTGGAGTATGACTCTAGTCTTTTTCAATAGGAATATGTTCTTGTACTGAGGAATGTTCCACTATTACTTCTTGATCCCTAGATGGAATAGGAATATAAGCCTCGTTTGGTGCCTCATCCTTTACTAGAATATGTTGATACTTCTCCTAGATGGTAGAAAGAAATTTTCCATGATTCAGAGTATCCACTTTTTCATGATGATTGGAGTTTTATGCCACCCTTGAAACAGGGATTAGAATATTCACCTTTCACTATATCTATACTAGTGTCGCAATATGTTTGTGGAGTATTTAATCTATTTCTAGAATGTAGTGTAATTTTAGTAAATTTTAGCCAAGAATATAGGACTATATAGTTTTATCGTCCATATATATGGTTAAATATGTTTGATTTAGGTGGGGATATAAGCCGACTATTTTCCTCATTATTACATTGGAATATTTCAATGGGAGTCATGCATGGGGGTAGAGATATACACCTCCCCTGTGATTTTTGTAGGAATATAATCTAAAAAATTCTCTGAGTGAGTAGGTATTTGAACATTGTTACTAGATACCAATGAAATATTTCAGTAGGTTTCATTAGAGTAAATAGGGATATGAGCTTACTCCTAGTTTTCTATTTATTTATGTGCTATGTGTGACTTCCTTGATACATGTTCATGAGTTTCATAGGTTTAAATGTGTTAGGTGGGTCTTTCAACATGAGACTCAGGGGAAACAATGGGATGGTACTGGTGATGAAGTTTGATAAGAACCATCCTTGGTGGCCCCTAAACTATAATGGATCTGTAGTTTACTCCTTGATCTACCTTTATTAGATACAGAAGGTGGTTTTTGTTTTTATTTGGGGATAATCTTTTGAAGTGATTCAAATTGGAAATAAGTTCCAATGGTTTCCATGATAAATTCTTTCAATGATGTGATCTCTTCATTTTTAGAATCTGAAGTCCCTTACATGCAGCCTCAAGGGTCAAGATCATACCATGAGTATGGTATTCCTAAGCCATTTTTTTACCCAGTGATGAAGATGTCAAGTGGGTTTGATCATTATATGACTTTTATACATTGCATTCATAACTTATTTTGTAGAACTATCACCATATATATAAATGATCTTAGGTCAGGTGTTTTCTGTGAAATAAATATATGAATTCCAAACGATGATATGGAACAAGGTCATTAATCACTACATCATCATAAGTATGACATTTGATCAATTAGATATGCACAGTAAAAATTATTTTCCTTTCTTATTCTTGGTTCAACCATTCTTCTTGGGTGGAATTTTTCACAGTGAGTATGGACCTATTTTATGAGAAACCCATTCACATTTGGTCAGCTGGTCATTTTTTCATTTGAGATATTCACGTTGGGTTCACCATTATTGTTTTTTTGGAAATAGGGTGTTTTTAAAATACCTAAAATTTATTGTGGGGTATTCAATGTTTGTACAATCAGTCACATAATGTTCAGAATTTTTTTCCCTTCACAGAAACTCCCAATGGTTTCCAAATCCATAACTATGTATAGAATTTATTTCCAATGTCATGTGGTCAATTGAGGGTTCAGAACCAATGGAACTTATGAGCTCACACTAGTCAAGGGAATGGGAGCTCATGCTCATCAAACCCTTTTATGGGGGAATTGTTGATTACTTTTGTAATCTCTTGTAGATTTATGATATGTTAATGAATCTCTCCAGAATCCTTATATGGGATCAGTTACCCTAAAAATTATCAACTGTAGAATTCTTCCATGTGTAAGGAGGGGTCTATTAATGAGTCCATCTACAAGTATCTATGTTTCTTCATCCATTTCCAGCTAATGGGTATCTACTTATATTTTGAATCCATATAACCAAACACTCTAATGTTCATGACCATCTAGGGATGAGGTAAATATCTCTTGGATGGGATTTAATATTTATTAGGAAACTTATGTATCATGTTTGTAATAAGAATCAAAACCAATGTAGATCGTTAAAACCATACAGTTTAATGTCATGTGTAAAGGAAACATATGAGGGATCTTAGGCACTGGATATTGAGTTTGAGCCTCAAGAATGTGTCCTATGTATCTTGATTATGGTAGGAACTAGATTCATCATAGTTCAATCACACCCCCAGGACTTACCACAAGGTGGATTCCCTTGTATGGGACTAGTCATATCGTGCTGTTGAATGAGGCTTACACACTGAGGTTTCCCTAGCCGGTGGGGGTTTATGAAGTGAGTAAGATTATCATTGAAAATTCCTAATCCCATGTAATACATGATCAATGTGAGCAAAAAGGGGTAGAAATTAATCAGTCTAACTATATATAGATGTGGGACATATGCACTGGGGTGGCCCTTATGTGGTGTTTGATATGTAGCTTAGACCTTAGGAAAGAATTATATGTATCCAAGTTGTGGAAATAGTTAGATTCATCATAGTTTATTTGGGTTCTCAATCCCCTAATGGATGAGGTAGAGTGATAATCTCGTGAGACAAATTGAGTCCAAAGGGTTATAATATCAGAGAGATGGATGGAATTACACTAAGGTGGATGCCTATTGAAGCTCATACCATAGAAAGGTGCCTTACATGTATTATTTGGATATGAATCATATTTATCATACTTTAGTTGGGGGTATACCTAAATATGTCCACTGGAAAAAGTTATATTATCCCGTTACACCTAGTTGACATGTCCTAATTGCCTTATTGGAATATACTAATTTTCTACCTAACATGCTAGAGGATGTTCGAAACATGTCATGATTGCCTATAATACATGTCCAAAGACAAACGTATGATCTCATTAAGATTTATAAAGGAAATATCTTAATTTGAATTAAATTTTTAGATGGAATCGCATGATGAAAGATGACATCTCTAGAGGGCATTGCATAACCTAGCTAACATGTCTGGAGGGTGTTGCAGGACTTAGATGACTTGTCTGGAGGGTATCGGATGATCTGTCGAAATTTTTCGGAGGACATCAGATGATCTGCTTGACCTTTCAAGAGGACATCAAATAATATGTCGAAATTTTCCAGATGACATATCATGTTCTATAGGACTTGTCAAGAGGACATCACATAACTTGGGTGAAATGACTGGAATACATCACAAAATTTGGCTAAAAACCAGGAGGAATTCTCAAGACATCAATGGCATACCTAAAGGGAACCACATGAATTTATTAATCTATTCAATGTTTATCCCATGATAAAAATGGAATGTCAAGAGGGTTTCACGTGACTTGGGTGAAAAGTATGATTGATGTCACATGATCTGTGTAGTTCGTGTGAAGCACATGAAATTAATCATATCTACCTTCATCTAATCCTCCCATATTTTTCATTCTCTATTCTATCCTTTTTTAAATATGTAAATCATGTTTTGTCTAGAGTTTTCTCATTTTATGTTTTTTTGTGACCCATTAAATATGTAGGACATCCTTTGAAAAATATGGCGTACATGTTAAAATTACTTTGGGTGATCTATATAGAGATCACATGAAGCATATATTCATTCCACATGATACCTCAATCCATTCATTGCATTTTACCATGAGTAAGACCTTTTCAATCACATGGAATACCACTATGAGAAGTCAACTCTTGTGCTTATGTGTAGCATTCTCACATAGTGTGGATTTTTTATTCCGATGGGGGTACATATAGGCCTCACATCCCATATTATACATCGATTTCTACTGTGATTTTCTATTAAACATAAACTAGAGTTGGTGGAGTAATTTTGGTATCATGTGAATTTCATGATCCATTTGTGGGTTATCCATGGATTTTTATGATGATTAGTGATCGCAAGAATGTTCCACCATCACCATGTTTATTAGAACCTGGCTAATAAAATGTACTTTGCATAACCATATGGGCATATCCAAGATCTTTTAGAAGGTAAGGCCAACATTTTTAGAAGTATTCATGAGATAAGGATGCATATATAAAGGCTTTAGTGTGATTGAAGATAGATTGTATATAGTCCTTCGTGAGATAAAGTTATCTTGTCATAGGATACTCACGAGATCTGACTGACATGACTAAGGGACCTTGCACAATCATGTTAGGTTTTTTAGGGGGGTTCACATGATAAACGATGATCACCCAAAGCGTATAACCCCTTTCTCATGAAGACCAACATGAATTCCCTTCACAATAAGCATCCTATTTTTTCCTTTTCATTTCCTTATTTATTATACAAGGACATGAGATATCAAAAAGTCAAGTGAGTTTTATTGAGGATAATTATTCTCCTTATGTACGATGCATAATGTGATAAAGGATGGAACTCACAGTGACATGATGGCGTTGCCACAGACATCCCCTCTTCTTGCATGTTGAGCAGCAGGGGAATCATATGTTTAGATTCATGTGTCTCAGGTCCTTCACATAATGAATGTGACATAACAACATACATTTTCATGACAAGGTCAACATATTTATATGGGATTCATGTGGACATTAAAATTGCATGATCATGTTCCATAAAGATCAACATAACCTTCCCTCACATGAGGCTTCTACCTTTCTCTGCCTTTATTTTCTAAGGGGGCTTAGATAATTTTCAATTGTCTGCCGATTGAGAAGTCTCATGAGTCAGTGGAACTCATCTTGTGGAATCTACATGATCATAAACCCTTTTTATAAGGGCTTCATAAGAACAAAGAGTCTTGAAAATGGGCTTTATGTGATCAAAAACAAATCGTGTATAGTGCATGCTTCATTCACATGAACTTCTGAAGTTCATGAGATCATTTTTCCTTTTAAAGGTTATGTGATCTATGTGAGTTAGCTAACTTTTATTCCATTGTTTTGAGAAGAAAATAATAACCAAGATTCATGTATTTATTATCTTCTAGATTTTTCAATTCTCACTTGGTAGGCGTTAAAATGTATGTAAGTGATCAAATATTTTTTTCTTGTGTTATAAGGTTTGTATAGAAAATTTTGTGGAATTTTTATCTATATCAAATCTAAAAATGTATATTTTAGGAATTTAGCCCCATATATAGGATTATGGGTCCGAGGATCTTATAGTTTGTATCAGAGGAAATTTTAGATGATTATGGAGATTATGAGGTTTGGATATTAAAATTTATAGAGTTCATCATTATTTTAAATGTTTATAGTTAATCATAGGTTCATTTCTTAGACATCATTTTTTAGGATTCAACTAATAATATTTTTTGGTGGTTAATGAAATTTTGTGAGAATTTTTTCTATTGGGATAGGGAATGTGTAATCCTTAGATTCTACATAAAGTATTATTTGTGGATGAATTATATTTTTATAATTTTAAATTTATTGATAACCTTTAGGTTTTCGATAATTTTTGATGATTAAGGATGATTTTATAGATATTTATCATATTTTTGTGACCATTATAGAGATATAATTTTAGCAAAATAAAAAAAAAACTAAAGGTCGAGTGGCAACCAATCACATTTGGAAAGGCCATGGGGCAAGAACCCACAACTTAAGGGCGATAAGGGTATAGTTCCTACCGCAAGCCTATGTGATGTCCTCAAGAATATCACTTTATTTTTGGGACTATAAGATAGAAGATATGAGATAACCTTTGAAGTTAAAAACTCTAGTTAATATTGAGGTTATTTGGGATGTAGAGTTATTTATTTATTGAATTATTTAAGTTGAACCTTGGGTCATATTGTTGACTTTTAAAGATTAATGTATTATTCCATCATATGATGGTTTATTCATTTTGTGAATTACCTTACCTTATTCTGATAATTTTGGTTTTGGTTAATATATTAAGAAATAAGAAGTATATTTCTATCCTATTTATGGTTATTTAATCCTTTAAAATTTTATTTTTGTGCTTTAGGAATGAATAATTCATTTAGATTACTCATCGTTTGGATCCAATGATGGGATTATTGTGGAATTTTATTAAATGATGAAATTTTAATTTCTAAGTAAGTATATTTCCTTATGATCCTTTTTAACTATGTTAAATTAATTCCTAAACTCTAATAAAAATATCTTGAAACAAATTTTTTCATATCATCATCATTTCTGATGAAATCAATGATATTTCTCACAACTCTGTAGTTTATTATTTTGTGGTTGTTAAGTGTCTCTTAATTATTGAAATTATTATAATCAATGATCAATGACAATATATATCATTATTTGGATATTATTATATTCTTTCATGTCCAAATACTCATTTTCCACCTATTGTATCCTATTTATAAACCTGGTATTTATTATTCCACATGACCTTTATACATCATTTTCTCTCTTATTAAGAAGATGTTTTACTAAGCCTTTATATGATGTCAGAATTTAAAAAAAAATTATTTTCAAATACATGACCATTTAAAAAAAATGTAAAGTTAAAATTTTGAGGATGAAATTTGTTAAATGGTTTTAGGATGTAACACCCCGATATTTTATAAAATAAAACTATGTTCGATAGCGTATTCGATAGGAAACACGAAGCTAAAATGACCTGCAAAATATATGGCCTTCATAACAGAGTCATTAAATTGGAAGGATTGAGTAGTATTAAATAATTTATGAAATATAAATGTAGTTGTTATAATTAATATAAATTTTTGATAAATTATTAATAAATAAATAAATAAAATTTATTACATTATTTTTATTCTTCAAAATTATGGTCTCTTAAAAAATGATTTTTTATGAGAAAATATTAAAATTAATTTCTATAAATTTTTGGAAATTTATTTGATAAAATAAGATTAAATTTTTAAATCATAATATCAAAATTTACTTAGGGTAAAAGTTTGGTATTTTTTGGAAAATATTGATGTTTTAGTGAATACTTAGAAATAACTACTTTTGTTAAAATGTAGATACCTTTTAGTAAATATAGTATTTGGGAAGTAATATTATGTTTTTAACATTATTTATAGTAAAATACTTATTATTTATATATATTTAATCAAATTAATTATATTTTAATCATCTTTATATTTAATTTTAGTATACGTTAATTTGTGGGTTTAAAAATGGGTTTTTTAAACTATATTAAAGAGAATAATTTTTCTCTATATTAATTAATTATAAAACCCAATGATTAATTTTTTAAATTAAATTTAGATATTATATATAAATAATTATTATATTTATTAATTAAAGTATTATTATTTGTCATAGAATTAATATAAAATAATCTTTTTCTTAAAATATACACTTCTTAAAAACCCACTTTTCCGTAAAGTCTCTGGGTTTAGTTTTAAATTAAAATTTTCCACTTATTTGAATTTAATTTTGGTAAAATGGATTAAATATTTGTAATAATAGTATTTTATATTATATTATTTGGTCAAATTAATTTCTTAACATAATGAATAGTGAAAACTGAAAAAAATTAATTACCACTATTAAGGTAAAAATGGATTTTCCAGGGGGTTACACTAAAAACATAAAATAACCTAACAATGTATATAAAATAATTTATATATAAATTTTTTTAACTTATCAAGTATAATTATCTATAATTTTTTATTTTTTATCCTTTTGGAATGTCAAAATTCTATGTACACCATTTTCTTTTCCAATAATTCAAGTGTGTCACTAACCTCACTTATAAAGGCCACTACTATTCTCTCATCTTCATACCATAAAATAACATTTTCCCATAATGAACCTAACTCTATACTTTGAAAAAATCATTAAAAAATAATTATAATGATTATTTTGATAAATAATCCACCATAATAATTCTTCTGGTGCGTACTTAAGTTGGTTGCCTGAAGAAGAAGTATTGTGATTAACTGAGTGTCTTTATTTTATTTATTATTTAATATCCTTAAAATATTATTAAATTATGATTATATATTAAAACCAGTATATATAATATAATTATATATTATTATGTGAATTTCATTACCTCAACACATATCCTCTTCAATCAAATGGGATGTTAAATTATCATTCATGTGTACGAAAGACTACCAATTTGTGAACTGATGTCATTCATTTTCCATCATCTCCTCTCAAGGATTGATATAATGATGGATTAAAATTATGTGTGTCTATATATATATATGATATTTTAAACATATTTATACTCATAAAAATATGATATCACATATACATTTATACTTTCTATTTATTGAGGTATACTACGATATCGCTCGTGTGTACGATAGACTACCGCCTCAAGATGGGAGGTGATTAATTTTTATTTAAATCTTTACATGGTAATAAGAATAAATTTAACTAATATATGTGATATAAATGATATAATTATGATATTAATGACATTTAATTCATTATGAAAATATAAAATATCATTTTATTTCTTACACTGAAAATTGATCATGACGTTTGTGCAAACGTGTGGATTATCACCTCCACGGAACGATGTGACTCGTTTTTCATAACCACAAAACATTGATGATATATAGAAGTTTATTTAATGAAATAATATAGTATCTATGATATCATTATTATTCCAAAGTATTAAATATTACATAACTTGTTTTTATAATGATCATTGAAAAATGTAAATGTTAGTCATGCATACGTATGGCTTATCGTCTCTATGATTGTAACGCAGTTCATTTTTCATAAAAATATTTAATTTTTAATTTTAAAATTATAATTTATGTATAAATATGATAAATATTTAATTATTATTATTCTAAATATGTTTAAATACTTACCACTTTTCCCGCAGTCAACACACCTCAGTCATTTTGAAACAATGAACTGAACATCCTCAAAACACCTAATGTGGACTCAACTGATTAAGTATTCACATACATATATAAAAATAAATTAAATTATTTAATTAGAAGTAATTAAACATATAAAAGTTTATTGATAAATTAAATAATTGATTTAATCATACTATAAAGTTGTTAAAGGATACACATGGAAATTTTGGACTTGAGGTAAGGCTTTCTCATCTCACTTTTATATTTTTGAGACATATTCCATACTCACCACTTATTTTTTGTTTTTTATATGTTTCCCATTAATTTATTTTAAAATTATTTTAATGAAACTTATTTTAATTTAAAAATTCATATTAGTTTTTATCTTTTATGGGGTTTTGATATAGAGATTACCAAATCCTTAAGATATTTCTTCTCAATTTGCTTTCATGAAGCATGTTTTATTATTATGAACTAAATTTCATATAAATTATGTTTCTACTACCCATTTTACATGTAATAACATTAATCCATCAGACATAATTGAATTTTAAATTCCAATTTTAATTAATTTCTCCAAGGGGTTCAATTTATTGTTATTAAGTGGTAAAGAGTTCCTTAACTCAATTTTATTTTATTGGGTTATAAAGCTTCTTCATTCACACTATTATGAAATTCTAATGTGTTGATAGATATTTAAACTATTTTGTTCTAAATTTACACTTTTTTATGGATTTATATTTTTACACATAATATCTCTATTTATTGACTCTAAATTCATTGATATGATCTTTGTGAGGTTTAATCATCCCAAATTCATTTCTATGGAACAAATGTTTTTGAAATGAAATTATCTTATTTATGGTGTGTATATAGTAACATTTTGGTAGTTCATATCATGGATATCCTTATTTTAAATATATTTAATGTTTTATTTGAATTTATTCATTCATGAGGATTATTATTGATTAGTTACTAAAGTGGAAAAGGCTTTATGTTACAATCTCCTTTCTTTTGAGATTGTTTATGTTCAAGATTATTTTAGTGTAAGTAATATGATTTTATTTTCTTAAGGAAAATAAATTTTATTATAATCTAGGTATATATGTGGTTTATAATCTTAAAATACATTTAATCCATTATTTATTGTATAAAAATCAAGAATTTCATTTGTACGTGATACTGATCTTATATTTTTTTTATTTAGATTGTGTATCTTAATCTTCTATTTCCATGTATTAAAAAATAATAAAAAAACATTTTATAAAAATAAATGATTTTATAAATACATTTTACATGATCTATTACCTTATTTTAAAAAGGTTTTAAAATTAAATGTCTTTTCATATTCTAAATGGTTCACTTTTTAATTCATTTTTCAAATGGTTTTGAAAAAATGATTATTTATAAAACATATGAAATGAAAGGATTTTTCACCTATCATGTCCGTTATTTTCATTAAAATTTCATTTATAGGCTTCCAATGTTATTTTCAAATAAAATAATTTTCACAGTAATTTTTTGAGTTTTTAGTTTTTAAAATTAATTTTAAAATTTAAATAGTTATTTCTATCATTATTTTTATTAATGATATTTTATTGGTATTTAAATTCATCATCATCAAAAGTCCATTTTTTTATAATGTTCCAATGGGGATATTTTTTTAATTATACCATCCTCATCATTTATTTAGATGGATAATGATTGTTTCAAATTGATTTTTATTGAACTCGTTTCTTTTCCATGGCTTAACCATATTTCCAAGAGATTATTATGTAACTAATTTCTCTTTCATAGGTTAATAATTTTTCAATGATATGGTATGGAAACCATTATAATTTATACATTGGGTACACCCATATATCATTGGGTGATCCCATTATTTTATATACAATGGGTTCATCGAAATGGTATTGGGTTAGCCCGATATACCTTTTATGATGGGTGTTCCCAGATAGTGCTTAGATTCATTGGGTAATGATTATATTCTTCAGATAATTATTTTTGAATTTTTCTATATGGTTATTCCAATTTGTAAAAGTTCTGTAATGGTTTAATGATGATGATGTTCCAAGATACCAACATGTATTATCTATTCTTTCTATGGGTTGATAATATTTCCTATAATAATGACTAATATCGCATGTATAATTACTTTTTATTCCTATGAATCTTTCCTTTGTTAAATACTTATAATTTATTTCTTGATTTATGGTTCAAGTATTGAGGGGTATGATTTCTATTATGATTTTCTCATGCACTCTAATTATGTCATCATACCTTTATGTGCCTCTTATGTTCATTGCTAACTATAAATTGTTAATTATTATGTTTACCCTTACTGAGAATTAGTGATCACTCATAATATGTTTTCTTTTCTATAGGTTATCAATAATGTTTTTGAATAATTTATATATATATAAGGTTTTCATTTTGATGATCATGATGAAGAAATATGGAATACAAAAATATGGGTATAGTGGGACAATTACTCTGTTAAAGTCGTGGGTATTTTTTATGAAATAGTTTTTCATAATCATCTAAAAATATAAACCAAAAATATCCTTGGGTATGTAAGTGATCCAATATTTCCTTTTTATGTTGTAAGGTTTGTATGGAAAAAATTGGGTCATTTTTATAGGTATCCAATCCAAAAATTTAACATTAATGAATTTTGAGCTGGATCCAGGAGTGTGGGTCTCGGTAAATTATAAACACTGATCTGGTGTTTACATTATTACATTGGTATGAAATAAAAAATATCACAACATAGAGGATAACTTTGTTTATCAGTCCTGGGATAATAGACACATATAATATTTCAATATTACATTGAAAAAATAAAACATATCATGAAACATTTTCATTCAACCATATAGATCATTAAAATAACACTTATTCATATCTTGTGTAAGGGAATACATAATAAAGGGTTACCTCATATTCTTAGTAAGTTAAAGAATAAAAAGAAAGATATCATGATTATATAAGGGAAAAAATATGGCATAGTGAATTATCAATGCATATTCCATTTAATCAATAACTTGATCTTCAAAATATATCTAAAGAAAATATAAATATTGAAATCACATGGATAATAATAATAGAAAACATAATAAAGTAAATTCATAAAATTATATGTATTGATTGTAGTAGAAAATATCCATGATAATAAATCTAGAACCTTACTATCATTGCCTTATTCCAAGAAATTTCTATGAATGGGTTGGTGTACACCAAATATCCAACTAACATAGAAAATTATTTATCTCATGATATCAATCGATGCATTGAAAAAATATCTATAATAGAGCCCCTACCATCAAATATATATTTCCAATTAATTCCAAATATATTTAATTAACAATATAATATATAATCAATATTCTTTATCAATCAATAAATGTCTATATTAAATCAAGAATATGAAGTATAAATATTTCCCCAATTTGTGAAATCACTTTCCTAATAATCTTCCTTCAACTAAAAATTTATATTGAAAGTGAATAAAATTAATATAATATCAAATTATTTGAAATTATACTGAATATATCCATGATACAAATAATATAGATATGAAGGAGAAAAATAATGACTAATGAAAAATTGAGAGCGATAGAGAACATGATCACAAATAAGTGAATGATATCAAAATAAGTTATAATATATTAATAAATAATGGATGAAAAAAGACCATAAATTCATCATAAATGATGGTTTAAAATAAATTAATTTATTTTTATAATTGTAGAGTAAGTTTGAATCAAAATTTTTTTAAAAAAAATTCCTTTATTTTTTTTAACTTTATTATAAAAAACGAGTTACAAATCATTTCCAAGATTCTTCTCAACCTTTTAGAAAATTATTACTTTATATCATAATATAAAAAGAGAAAAAATCATAAAATATTAGAAAAGGGTTTTATTTGAAAACCCATATAAAAACATAGAGAAATCAAAAATATCGAATAATTTTCATGGAGATGGGAAAAGTTGTTCACACCATATAGGTTGAAAAGAACATTTCATTAATGATTTTTTTAAGAAAGTAAAAACATAATGTTAAGAAAAAATTAAGATGATTTATTTTAAAACTTTTTAAAAAAAATTATAAATGGAATTTACTAATAATTTTAAATTAAATAAAAACATTCATAAAATATTTTGAAAAAAATGTATTTGGAAGAAAATTATTTCTACCATAAAATAGGATATAATTTATGTTTTTATTAAAAACATTATTTTAGTTATTTAATACCAAAGAGAGTAAAAGTTGGAAGAAAAAAACATAAACCCATAAATATCTGGAGGATAATTAAATAGATTGTTTTAAATAAGATAAAGAGCATATATTTCTTCTAATGTAAATTTAAACCTGAATAATATGAAATAAGAGTGGAAATATAAAATAAATAATTATGGATTTAATAACAATTGAATCATAAACCCATAAAATATAATAATTAATTGAAACATAAAAAAACATTAATAAATAGGAATTAGTGATATAATATTTCAAAGGGTTATTATATTAACCATATAAATGAAATTAGGTGCACAATAGAAAATATGTCTCAGTGGATTAGAATTGAGATGAAATACCAATACATTATATTACTCCTAAGTCAAAAATGTTATAAGTAACAATCTAGGTAATATTAAAATTAAAACAATTTTAGACTATTTTAATATTCATGAATTATATTTTATAGACTTTTTTTCAGTATAAAAATATTAAGTAATTTTCAAATAAAAAGTAAATAGTTCAATTCCTAAAAAATTTATTTATATGTCTTATAAAGTTTCTTTTAAATATTATTTTAAATATTTTAGAATCAATATTTTTTTAAATGAACTTAATTTTTTATATCTTCAATTCAAAATTATCTTAGAGTGATGTTTTTTAAATTTCTAATGAAGCTGACATTTGGATGAATAGTATAACATAAAAGTTTTTAAGAAACCTTTACTTTCTTTGTACGTATTTACAAGGTCACATTATACTATATTTTTTTAATATTTAATTCGTTCTTTTTTATTAAAAATAATAAAATAAATTTCAATATAATCTATGTTACACTTTATTTTTGTATAATTTTTTCTAAAAAAATGTATTTTTAATTAAAACCATTTTCATTTATTTTTGGGTGTAGATTTTAAAAGTAATTTCTAAAACTTATAGGAGGTGAATTTTATAAAAATGAATCTCTATTTGTAATAATAATTTCCAAATTTTATATTTATGATTATTTTATTTTTTTCATTATGAATTGTAGTTTTGGTAAAAAAGTCATTTACAACAATAAGAGTTAAAGGAGGTTTAATGGGTCAAAATAAAATTAAATGGGTTAAAATGACCTAAAAACATGTATAAATTATACTGGATGATCATATTTATACACTATCTCGTCAAATTTTATAATATGTGTACTTTTAGATCATTATAGATTGAGTTAGAAAATATTGTGTTTTAATCATTTGAAAATTTCCAAGTGTGTACTCTCCATCGCTTAAAAAATAGCACCCCTATTCTATCTTATACATACTTAAAGAGCCTCCAAGATCATCCAATACCTACCCAAATCACATCATACCAAACCTATATACATCTTATAGTTATATCTTGGATCATAATACCATCATAATAAGTATTTAGGTCTAAACCTATGGAGGTTGTCTGAAAAGGGGTATCATTATTTATTGAGTTTTTTCCTTTTATATCTTTTTTTACCTATATAAAAACTATCCAAAAAATTTTGATACAATAACATCAGTCTCATTAATATACATAAATTTTATTATGTTGTTGTTACAACTATTTTTCATCTACGTATCCAGCTAATGGAAATTGAATACATTTTTTGTGTGTATGTGCGGACTACCGCATTAGGATGATTATGTTTTTCAATTGTTTTAAACTACTCTTATGTATGGTCATAATAATGGATCAAATGAAATAATTTGATATATATAATATGAAATTAATTCTATAATTCTAACAAAATATTCCAATTCTTTCTTCACTAATCAACAAAAAAAATCATCGCTTGTGTGTACGTGCAGATAACCTCCTCACTAGCGGATGCATTTTATTTTTCATCACCCCTCACAAGGTTAGTATATATAGGTTTAATTAAAGAAATAATATGGTATATATTATTTAATAAAAATTATATAATGATAAAACAATACTTACCATATTTCCTTCATGTTGGTTGAAAATGGAAACGTTACTCATTTGTACGTACGGACTACCATCTTTATTGTGTGGCATAATTCACCTTCCAAAACCTTTTTTCAAAGTTATTAATAAATATTTTAATTAAGGTATAGAAATGATAGTAATATTATGATTGATATTTTCTAAATTATATACTCATGATCAACTTTACCATAGTCAACCTATAGAATTCGTTTCCAAAATATGTGTTGAATATCCTCAAAACGTCCATTGTGAATTTAATTAATTAAGTAATTAAATATGACAATGTTAAAATTTAATTAAAAGGAATAATAATATTGAATAATTTTATTAATAAATTAAATAACTAAAATAATGTTTAATTTAGGAATATAAAGAACTTATGTGATAATTCAGACTAAAGTTAATGGATTTTATATTAAAACATTATTTAAAAAGTTTTAAACACTTTCTGCTCCATATCAATATTCTTTTAATTTTTTATAGAATGTTATTATTTATGTATAAAATGTTGTTGAAGGTCATTTTTACTATATTTTAATTTATTTTCAATGTAATAAAACATAATCTTTTCAATATTTTCTATATATTATAATTTTAACATATTATAATATTTAAAATGAATGTATTTTAATATATACGTCTTAACCACCTTATCCCATCATCATATCCATTATTTGTTATCAAACTTCCTATTCAAGCTAACATGATTTTTATATCATATATTCTTATAAGTTTATATTAATTTTTATTTGTTAATAGTTCTTTGAAAAATAAATATATATTTCATTGGATTTTTATAAATATTGTAATTTTCTTTTCTTATAGGTTCAAATGAGTCTTTCAAATAATTTATGATGAAAATTTTAAAGATTAAAATTTTTTGTTCTTAATATGGTACATTGTAATTAAATATGGTGATCGGTGACTCAAATATATCTTATTCCATTATTGAGTCCAATAAATCTTATATAATGGGTGATCCAAATACAACTAATATGATGGATGAGCCCAATATAGTTCTCTAATTCATTGGCTAATGTTCCTTGTCGTTAAAGAAAAGAATGGGGGAGTTAACTAGGGTGGTTTAACCTATGGATTTATTTAGGGTCTAATTTTTTCTGACACAAGTGAACATGGGTTATGAATAAATTTCTCAAAATTACATATAGGTAATATATTTGATTTCTATGGGATTTAAAGGTTTTATTTGAGAAAAAAGTGATTTCCATATGAGGATATAATTTATTTTATACGATCAAAGAATAATGTGAATAAGGTAAAAATTTAATGGGTTTTCATGTTTTCACTAAACTAATACTTTTATATCTTTTATATCTTTAACTAGTATTCTTTTATCATCCCTTATTTTAAAATATTATTCGTAAAGTTTAAGGATGAGTATGAAAATAGAAGAAATAAAGTTGAAAGTCCAGAAGATTTCTTATAAAATTATAAAAAATCATTTTAAAAGGATTATATTATGGATAAAATAGATACTTAGTGGATTTAACCACTTTTTAATATTTGAGTTTTTTATGTAGTTGTGATGATCTAATTATATAAAACTCTAAAATTAATTTATCTTCGGTAATTCAGGAAAGTAAATTCTTTTCTAAAAACTCAAGATTATGTAATGTTTTGAGGTGGATTCTTTATATTTGGTATCAAAGTGAATTTTTAGATAACTTTATAGTTTAATATAATAGAACACTCTTGATATATTATACATTATTTTTATCATTACATCATATAGAATTTAAATATTATTATGTTACTTCACCTAATTTATGCCTCTTCAAAATTATTTTCTGTTGAGGAAATAGTAAATTTGAAGTTGGAAGGTATCAAGAGAAAAATATCCTTCCAAATTAGAAACATGGAATGGTTAGAAATAAAACTTAGAGGTTTATTATAGTAATGTATTAGTAAACAGGGTCTATAAATAGTGGAGGAATTGATGTTATAGAGAAATCGGATTGACCATAGAAAAACATATCAAAAGTTGAAAATTTCAGGAGAAAACACCCCCTGGATTTTTTAGAACCTAAAATCAAGATATAGCCAATGAATGGATAAATAATATTGAAAATAAATATAATGTCATAAGGTATTAAGAATATAAAAAGGTAACCCTTTATAATTACCAATTTGAGGATGAAGCTGATCAGAGGTGTTCATTGGTTTAGAATACCATAGAGAATAGATTGATTACATGGCATTTAAAAATATATTCCTGGAAAAATATTTACCTAATGTTTTTTGACTCATAATAGAGAAAATATTCTAAAAATTGAGGTGAAATGAGGCGGATTTAGTATCCATGTATGAAGTAAAACTTTACCAGATTGGCCAGATATTCACCAAATCGTATTTAGGGCTATGATAGTAATATTAATTGACAATACTAAAGACTCAAACCATGTTTATGAAGATATTTTTTCTCATATAAATTTTAAATTTATGAGAAATTTTTCCTTTGTGATGATATATTTGAGCTATATTTTCCTAAAACTTATGTGCCTCATGATGATAATTGTAACAAATTGTCAAGGTGGAAAGAAATAGAGATGAATTCAACTATTAAATCTATAGGTAAGACCCCAACTTATTGAAAATATGGTAAAAAAATTATGTAATGTTTGAAAATATATGGAAATTGTTACTAGTGTGGTATGCTTGTTACATGGCTCATGAATATAAATAAATGAGTCCTAATTAATCCATGAATGTGGTAACAAATATCCATCTGATGGTGAGATGTTTTAATTGTAATGAGTTGGGGAATTATGATAACATGTATTTGATTTTAGTTACACATGCTGGAATTCATCGATATTGAATGATAACAGGAGTGTAAAAATTATTTTCTACTAATATTATTGATGTGTGTCTATATGATGAATTGGTGATAAGAAAATTACTTTTTTAATCAAATTACACTGATGCCTTGTTTGACTTTGGATCTTTAAGTTCCTTAATTTCTATGAAATTTATAAGAAAAATGGGAATATAATATCATGAAAGGAATACATATTTTCTTTTGAAAAATCCTAGTGATGTTGTTAAAGAAACATATATTTAATGTTTAATGATTTGGGTTTTGAACTGGACAAAAATACAAAGGTTTTTAAACTTTTTTGTTTTCTGGGTGGTCCAATTTTAAAACTAAACTTTGGAACTTAATTCTGAGAGTTTTAACCCTTCAAAGTTATGTATTTGTACTTGGGTGAATTCCGAAAACGTTTCTTGGGTGTATCAAAGAGTTTTGGGAGTTCTAGATAGGGAAAATATAGTTTTTAAGGACCTGTAGAGAGCACACAGTTTGTTTGAGACTATGTAGCCCGCAATAGCAAACTATGCGGCTTTATGCAGGTGGATAGAGGTTGTAAAAATGGGCTATGCGTGTTTAGTGGTATTGGGAAGTACCTAAAAACTATTCACCGCACATATAGAACACGATTTCCAAACCATGCGGCCATCCCATGCGGGGTGCATCAAGTTCCTAGTAACCAATACGAGATTTGGTAAATTGTGCGGCCTAAACTATGCACTGGGCACCTATTTTAAAAATGTAATTAATTTAATTGAAATATAAAAAAAAAAGAAAATTAAAAACCTAAACACTTCTTCCCCTACCTCTCACTCGTGCAATGTTGTTCCCCCTCCCTATCCCATGGAGTGTGACCCCCTATTCCTACCTCCTCCCCATATGTCGTTTTCACCCAGATCTCTCCCTGATATCCACTATATCATCAAAGGTAAAGTCTATGGTCCCTCTTCCTTCCCTTTTCTGGTATTTTTTTCCTCTATCTATCACCCAATGAGTTAAGTCCAAACCTATGTTTTTAGGATAAATTTATTTTACTTTTTTCCTTTGATGTTTGGATATGTGAAGTGTCTATCAAGTCCCCTTTTGTGTGTATTGTATAATATTCCACTAAAGGTGAGGTGTATAAGTTTTCTTGGGTTCTCCGACATCAGTTTAGGGTAAGGTTTTATAGATTTATTTATTGTCACTTAATTAATATTTTGGGATTTCATATTTTATGACTTCCTAGTAGTTTTGTTCAAGTACGTTGAACCTTACCCTATTGTTTTTGAGTCCTTAGAAGTTTTTGTAGAGCATTTGATGACTTCATGAGGGCTTGCATTCATATAAAAAGGTATGTATATGTATATATGTATGTATATATATATATATATCTTACTTGTACATATTTCCTCATAGGGAGGATAATATGTACATTGAATTAACTGGTATATATATAATATAATGTATGGTGGTGTAATTGTAGATGAGTTTTGGGTTAAAGTTGTCAAGTGATAAGCATATTGATGGTTCTACATCCTAAGGTGGGTCCTATTCCTTTCACTTTCAATTTAATGATACCTTAATTAATTACTTTCTCACATTTGATTAATATTTTAACATGGATGTTAGTTTTTCTAAAAGGATTTCCTTTGTGGAATTAGTTGTGATTCTTAATTAAACTAGTGATTTGTTTAATAAAAAAATGCATGGTTTTATAATAAAACACCTTTAATAGAGGTTCAATGTCTTAGAAAACTCATAGTGATGATTTATGATTTGTATATTTCTGAGCTATGTTGCTTAGTAGTTCCTTCTACTTTCATACCTTTTCTTAAAATATGAACTTTTTATAATATAACACGTAAGGATGTCCTTCTATAGAGTTTCCCTCCCCCTTGGAATATAAATGTTAAATGTAATCCAAATCCCCCTTAGGTGCTTGGAATCTTTTTAGTGTAAATTCCCCAAGTGGGCATATTACCTTTTTCAATGACACCTTTCATTTACACATAATTCTTTGGAATGAATTTTCCATATATTAATGAGTTAAATGAATTAATTATAGTAAATGGTTCGTATATGATGTCTTATGCAAGGTGGTAGTGTCCTTTAAGGGAAATAAACATTGAACCTTCCTTTGGAACTTTTAAATTAAATCAATTTTCCATGTTTAGGAAAATTGAGTGAGATGACCTTGAGTAGGTTGCCTTATAAAAAATGGAATGCTTTTATTTGAAATTTATTATATGGTTAAAGCATGATAGTTTCTTTCTTTTTAAGGAAATAGTTCAAATAGTTTATATGTGAAATTTTCCCTTGGGATGGTAAGACCATGCCCTTTATTTATAAATTATTAAATGATTCTTTTGAAATGTAATGGTTTAAATGGAAGTGAACTTAATTAAAGAAACACATGATAGGTTATGCCTCATGTGTCATGTTACATACTTGATCATGCCTTGGACATTTTTAAAGGATAATGAAATGACAGAAGAGGTAATGGATTGTTCTCACCTTCTAAATTGGGAACATGAATATGATATATAAGGAACTATATAATTGATTATGGACTCGATGTAATTCCCCATCCTAGTTATAAATATGATATTCCTTCATAGAGGCAAAGTACAATGGTAAGGGAGGTCCAATGATTATGGTGACTCATGATCCTTTACATCGGTGTTGGCCATGGAGACCCTCACCACTACTTTGATATGGGATATGGAATTTTGATCACCACATGTCATATAGAGTGTTTCTTTTGAAATTACACTCTCCATACCAAGTTATAGAGGTGAAGACCCCCGCTCTATCGGGATGTTAGGCTTACTACCACATGAGTAGATCTTATCATCTCATGGACTGGATGTTGTATTCCTATGTTTTACATCCCGATCTACACCATATATATATATATATATTTGTCTTACTACCCCATTAGTAGAGAATAAAAACTCATAGATTGGATGTTGGATGCATGTGTCTTATATCCTGGTCAAATCCAACAAATATATTTTTGTGTGTGTGTATATATATATACTACATATATTGTGACATGTTCAGACATATTTCGGCAATGATTCGAAGCTGATATAATCTTCAGGATTCCCTTATAAACCTTGAGGGGTTGTTTTTTAATTCCATTTTATTAATTATTTATCTATACTGGCACACTATTTGATTCATTTTTCATTTTCTGGATTGGGTTAGACACTGTGGGTGTCAGCCTACTAAGATTTATATCTGACACCCTACTTAGGACACCACTGCACTGGGGTGCCCGAGCAGACTTTCTTGTTTGCATGACTTTAGACCTTTCTTGTTCATGGGTGCTTGTACCTAGGAGTTAGAAGAAAGTGTCTGAGATAGAGCTCAAGATGCTTATAGAGATCACCTTTGATATTTTTATTTCTTTTCTTTTCTTACTTCATCTATTTTACTATTTTGAAAATCATGATGCTTGATTAATATTTTATTTTATGTATCATCATCTGTCATGAAAGCTTATATAAACTAACATTGGACTCTTTTATTCAATTGATTATTACTGCTTCCACTATTTTATACTATTTATATTCTGTTATACCATTGGGAAACTCTGATTATAAGGGTATATTATTTCCACTGAACCACCTTTACACCATCGTTTCTAGTCGATGGCCTCAATCATATGGGGAGGAATTTTTTAGGCCATGTGACCTACCACTCCGACTACTAGTTTAGTGGTAATTTGGTTCAGGATTTTATATAAAGAAATCTTCATATTATTACCAGTGTGATGGTTTTTTTGAAAAATATTATTGAACTACCCATAGTGGAGTTTGATGTTATTCTAGGTGAGGATTTTATATTAGTTTATCTAAAAAAGATAGATTTCAGAGCATGGAAGGTAATATTAAATGATTCCATACCTTTTATAACATATCAAAAATCTATGAAAATAATTAAAGGTTGCATTGAAAGTTACCAAACTCATATTACAGAAAAGAAATAAAATTTTCAAATTAATAGTGTTCTAATAGTGCATGAATATATGGATGTATTTCCTAATGATTTGGTTATTTTTATTCCTGATCTGGATATTGAGATTTCTATTTACTTAATTTTTTATTATAATCCAATTTCAAAAACCCTAATAATATTACCAAAGTAGAACTTTTGGAATCAATAAATCAATTGATGAAATTTCTTGATAAAGGGTTCACTCATCTTAGAAATTCACCATGGGTTTACCCTATTTTATTTGTTAAAAAAATATTTCAATGAGGATTCACATTAATTATAGATCCTTTAATAACATCATTATTAAGAATAAGTATAATTTACCACATATTAATGATTTTTTTATCAGCTCTAGAGAGCATATTATTTTTCAAATTTTGATCTCATATCATGATATTTCGAGTTAAATGTGGAGGAATATATTATGAAGATGGTGTTTCAGAAAATTTATAGTCATTATAATTTTTTGTTTATTCCCTTTGGGTTCTTTAATAAACTAGTTCAATTTATAAATATTATAAATAAATTTTTCCCATACTATTTGGATACATTTTTTGTTTTTTATTGATTGTTTTGGTATAATCTAAAAATCATGAATATCATAAATGAAACATAATGATAGTTTTAAACATCTGGAAATAAAATAAGTTATATGAAAAATTGATTAAATTTTAATTTCTTTATAGAATAGTTCATTACTTGGGTTCATTTTTTCTAAAGATTCCATAATTAATGAACCTTCTAAAAATAAAGTAGTCATAGATTGTCCAATACCTAAAAATTCCATATATTAGGTATTGGACATCCTATGACATCATAAAACATGACATCATAAACATAATTCAAGGATAACCTCCAATACATCATAACATAGTCTACTTCGGATAACCTTCCATGATCCATACATGAAATCTCATGAGATAAGAACATTACCTATTTCATTGAAGGTCTATATAATACAGGCCCACCTATCACTTTCATATCATGAATATTCATAAGTGTTCCATATAGATCATACAACCTAATGGTGTCTTTCATCAATTTTAACCCCATGATTATGGAGTGCTGGTTACATACATGTAAATCCCCAATCAATGAAGGATAGGTACAACTAGATAAATTCCATTGAGTGTAAATAGATATGTGTATTAAATACAAAAATTTTATTATGAAAAATAATAGTATAATTTTTATCGAAAAATTGTTGTGCATAATGTTTTATAGGAGGGGTGAATGAGAGAAAAATGGGTCTCAAATTAATTGAGAAAAATAAAAAGTTAAACTAGGATGTTGAATATTTGAAAAAAATGGGGTAAAAGTTTAATTAAATGAGTAATATCTGAAATTAGATACTTAACTCAATGAATAACTCAATAAATTCAAGTTGAAAGATACAAAGCATGAAAATATCAAGAAGGATCTTGAAGAAAAACTCAAGTTTAAAGAAGAATAAATGGGTAAAATTGAATAAAAAATTATTACAGATATAAAATAGTTAAAATAGTGAAATAATTATTCAAAAAATATTTTTATGTTAATTATAAATCATCTAAAATAGCTAATATTTCTAGAACTTTACATCAAGATAAACTTCAAGCTAAAATTGATCAAAAATTTAAATCTGTTCTTTCTAATAGTGCATATGCTAATTCAAAACCTACACAAGTATGAGGAAGAGAATATAATGAAAGACTCTCTTCTACACCTGGTGAATAAATAATAATTCATGAAAAAAACCTCTTTAAAGAATAAATGTTTTTGCTAAGATATTGACAACAAAGGAAGGAGTCATGAAAGCATTTTTCTAGACATAATTATAAATTTGGTATAAGTATTATATTTATTTTCTATTGTTTTTGTTGTGGTATTTTTAGCCACAAAAGATACACATTCTTGTAAATTTTGAACTTACCTAGAAAAAAGAATGAATCAGGGGGTATAAGCTCTAAAGGGAAAAATAATGAATCTCTAGAGAAGAAGGTTGTGAATGAAATTTCTACAAGTCTCCCTACTGAGGACAAGTTTAAAATCTTGAAGGAAGCTTATGGAAGATGTGGGAGCCCATAGAATTGTGTTGATAAGAATAAGAAAAATATCCTTGGATAGTTATCTTATGAATTAAAGGGTGAATATGTTTAGAATAAAAAAATAATATTGGAAGAGGTTTATAAAGTAAGCATGAGAGGATGACCACAGATCCTTTAAAGTGGGTGTTATTTATGCGTGATTAGAGACATCAAAATCTTAAAATTAATTGAACATAATTAAGGGGGTATTTTAAGTTTAGAAATAAAAAATCCCTAGGTATTAAAGGTGTAATAACTGTATAACTTGAGTCTAATGGACTCAAATGAAATGATTTTTTATCTTTAAAAGTGATTAAGATAATTCTCTCCGTGTTGGCCAACTATGTAATGGGGGAAAATAAGTTTTCTAGAAAAAATTCTTGTATCATAAAAAATTATAATAATAGAAAATTAATTACTATAATTGAAATAAATATTGGGAATTTATTTCAAATTGAAGACCCATCCAATTCATGTTATGTGAGTTCTAAGGATAAAATTTATCATGGCTTGGAATACTTTTCCATATTAGAAATAAAAAATGGGCAATATTTTCAAACATAATTTATTAAGAGACTTTATCAATATAAAAAGTTTTAGATAATCATTTTTTGGAACATGTCTAAATAGGATCCACGTTCAAGGCACAAACAATAAATTAGATATTTAATCCACTATACTATTAGAACTTATATATCTAGATGTGTGTGGTCTTATGAGGAATAGGTAAACCAAGGGTGATATCTATTTAATTATTTTAATTAATTATTATAACTGGATTACTAATTTACAATTTATCAATAATAAATTTTAGGCTGTTAAAAATTTTAAAATATTCAAAAGGAAATTTGAAAGAGAGTTTAGTCCTTACTTCAAAAGGGTGAGATCTGATAATTAAAAATAATACACATGTAATTCCTTTGGAATACACTTATGAAATCATGGAATAAGAAATAATATATAACATTATACACTCCTCATAAAAATATTGTGGATAATAAGTAAAAAACAAGTGTTATGGACAAGGGATGAACCATGCTTACTAAAAATAAGATTTCATATTTCTTTTGGAGAGAATATGTGTACACTTTTTTTCTTATTTAGAATACATGTTAAGTAAAATATGAGACGCGTAAGACTTTATATGAGATGTGGTACCACAAAAATCTAATTTTCAAATACTTAAATGTTTTTGGAATCCCTTTTTACATGAATATAAAGGAAAAAAATCTTAACAATTTTAAATAATGATATAAAGAAGGGATATGTATGGGATATCTTTCTAATGGAATTGGGTATAAATGTTAGCAAAAATGATAAAATATTATAGAATATTTATATGTTGAAATCATAAAAAAAAAATATCACGAAATAGATGGTTTTATTGAAGTTAAATTTGAAACTTTTCGTTATTAAAACATACAGTTTCTATAAAAACTAGTTTTGGAATATGATGTAATTGATCATGTTTTGGATAGTTGACTCAGATGTGATATCTGATAAGAATATGATGAAAATAAAATGTATAGGTAGAATATACTAAATAAATATATTTATTTTGGTAATATTATTATCTAATAAGATGTACCTATCTAAACTAGAAGAATGTTAGGACTTGAGAGAAAAAATATACTTATTACTCAATTTGAACATAATTTATTTTTGATATCATTAGTTATGGATAGTAGATATCTTCTTGGAATGATTATCATGATATAATTTAAAATAACTCCACTTAGGATCTAGTTCCAAGACCTTATAATAAATACATAATTGGAACTAAGTGGATTTTAAAAAATAAACTAAATTATAAAGGTGAAGTGAATAGGAATAAAGAAATACTTATCAACAAGGGGTGTTCTCAGAAGGAAGGAGTTGACATTGAAGAAACCTTTTCTGTAGTGTTAAGGATTGAGTCCAAAAATATGTTTCTGGTAGTTGAATCCCACATACATTATAAGATCTACCAAGAGGATGTGAAGTCTCCATTCATTAATTGTGATATGGATGATGATATTTTCATAGTACAACCTTCAGGTTCAATCCTTGACATTGATGTGAGCATGGTATTAAAGATAAATAAGGTTTTATATTAAATAAAGAAGGCCCAAAAAGTTTATTAGGACAAGATAGATGGGTACTTGAGAGCCATGTATTATTTAAAGGGTATAGTTAATAGAGCTCTCTATGTGATTAAATTTTCCAAAAATACCCTCATAATCCCGATATATGTTGATGATAATATATTTGTAGGATACATGGATTATCTTTGTGAAGAGTTTTCTATAAAAATGAAAAAAAAAATAAAATATCTATTCTGGGTGATATGTCTTACTTTTTAAGGATATAAATCAAATAATGAAATGATCATATTTTCTAATCTAAATAAAAAATACTCCATGGAATTTTGTAAGAGGTTTGGAATTGAGGAATTAAAGGGGGATTCAACACCAATTGTATTTGGGACTAAATTGACCAATGATAAGTCAGCTAATTGTGTGAATCAAAATTAATTTAGAAAACTTGTAGGTATGTATCTCTTCATGGAAGCCTCCATACCTGATATAGTATTTTTGTGACTCTATTTGATATATTTCATAGTGTTCTTAATGATTATCACGTGTTATTAGACAGGTGAATCCTAAGATGCCTCCTAAATATATTGAGCTTCATCCAACTATAGAGATCTAGTTTAGATTTTAAATTTCATAGTTTTATATATACTGATTGTTTTGGAGACTATATTGAAATGAAATACACTTCTGGTGGAACATTATTCCTTAGTGAAATTCATATGACATGGTATAAAAAAGAATAAATTTTCAATTCCACTAAGAAAAGATGCAGCTGAGTATATAGTGGTTATACATTCTTATACCTAGATTGTATATATGTAGGTTTAACTAGCTTACTTGAGAGTTAAGTTTGAGAGTACACTATACATTTTATATGCTAATAAAATAACTATTTTTCTTTCTAATAATCTCGTTCAACATTAAAGCTCAATAAATAGTGATCTTATATATCATTTCATCAAATATAAACGTGTATAAGGTGATATGACACATGATTTTTTTGTATCTTATATATATTTTCACTAAATTATTGAAAAAGGATATATGTTATAATTTAATACTAAAATAAAATTTACAACCTTCCCTTATAACACAAAAATGTGTGGAAACCTACCCCCCCTAGGGATTTGGATTATATTATCAAAGGGGTGAGAAAAGTTTTGCAACTCTTATTATTGTTAAAAGGGGGATAATAATATCAAAGCAAAAGTTTGAACATATTTTGGATGTCAAAAAGTATCATTATTGAAAAAAGGGGGTGAATTTAAGTTTATTTAATGAAATTATTGGGAAAATTATTTGAATCAATTTGATAAAACTTACTTTCCATTAAGGGAAAGAATTAGATCACAAACCCAACATTAACTTGTGGTGTTGTTTCAAGATACTGATCATTTTAGGTATTATATGATTTGATGATTCTTGAGTAAGGATACTTAAAAAAGTGATTTGTTTGAGCATCTTGAGAAAGTGTTGAAATTGGGTTTCCAACAAACCCAAAGGGATGGATGAAGTGACCCATTGAATTGGTGACCATTATAGTATTTTTTTCAAAATTTTGAGAGGATCTATTGAAAATGGTTTAGAACATGATTTGAGTGTTTTTGAGAATTATAAATAAGTATTTATTTAAATTGGAATGAGTTCTGTGATTTTATAAATAATTCTGGAATTTGTGAGTTCAAGCACAAAAATGGTTATACATAGAAGTTTTTATAAGGATAATTCAATGTGAATTATAAGGATAACTAGATGAATAAACATTGTTTCAGTTAGATGACTATAGAAAAATAGAAATTCCATTTATGCATAAATAATGATTTTTGGTCTGTGTAAGGGTTATTTTCTGCTATGTAAACATGAATTTAATCTTTATAAAAAAGATCTTCCTTGCATAAGCATCATCTGTATTGGAATAATTTGAATATGGTTGACTCATGAGTTCCATAATGATAAAAGAAAGGAAGAATAAAATTCATTATATCATATTTAGTAATTTATCTTAGATGTATGAAATCGGTATCCATTACATAAGAATGATTTCAATCATTATAAGGATAATTTCATGTAACATAAATATAAACCCTTGTAAAATTTTGAGATTATTGTGGGGTGAAAATGATGAATTTAATACTTTCATATTAAAAAGTGATAAAAACTTGATTATGTGAAAAATAATCATCTTGTATCAAAATATCCCATTTAAATTGTGATTCAAGGCATATGAAGGATATTTGATCTCAATATCATGAAGAATAAGATTGTCAACTGGTATAACCAAATAAGGGTGATCTCAATGAATCTAAAAAGGATTTATTCTATTTTCATGAATAATTTAGTAGTAATAGGTATGATACTATTTTTTTATATAGTTATTAAATCACATCTTAGTAAATCTTTGATTAAAGATAAGTTATTTTTAAATTATGAGTTATTTTGAAACTGAGTATTCAAGAGTAGTTGAGAAGTGAGGTATCCTTCAAACCATGTGTTTTTTGAGTATTTGTACATGAAAAATTTTAAATCATTTATGTTGAGTTATTTTTGAATATAAAATTGAATAAATTTATTTAGTTCTATTAATAAGATCAAACTACTAGATTGAATATAAAAACATAGTAATTTTTGGATAATCCATGAGATGTATAGATGTGGGTAACTGGACCATGTACTATTATTTTTATAATATTCCATGAGATCATAGATAAAGATGAATAGTTAATTTGTCATATGAATTTTTATTGGTAGGATATGTATAACTTGGTGTATTCCATTTTGAGATTTCTTGATAGAATGGGTACTTCAATGCTATCAGTTTGACAGGAAAAATAAATACCAAAGAAAGAGAAAATGTTATGGGTATATAAAATAAAATAAAATTTGAGTGAGATTTTTAAAATGAGAGTTCATAGGTTTGAATTGGAATGATATGAATTGAATGGAAATAATAAGTATGATTGACTAAATTTAGGCTTGGGTGATCTGATAAAAATCTAAAAACAAAAGTTTTTATAGTTGAGAAGATGAAGGAATTCCTATAGCTAAGTTTCTGTGTGCATCTAAAAATTTGGTTTTTCCCTAGATTAAAATATTGAGCCTAAAAGAAGAATAATAACAAGATATGATGTGTTTTTATAAAGTGAGTCAATATTGTTGAGTTCCTAAATTTTTATTCACTATATAGATTCTCAAGTGGGTATTCTTGATGAAGGTGAAATGTATTAACTAGATATTTTTTTAATCAAAGAGAAATATCTTTTAATTTTTTCTGAACCAACGTATATCAAGATAAATATCTCTCTCATATATTTTTGGGTTATTTCATTATATCTATCATGAGACAGTGGAAACTTTAATAGGTTGTGTATTTGTTGGGAATTTTGGGCCCAGAATAATAACGGACCCAACCTCTTATATTGATAAAAATGTATTAGTGGAAAATATGTAACATGGGATAAAAACTAGATAACATATGTATTAGGATTTATAATTTATTTTAATCATTATAAAAGCTTGTATGTGATTTTATGCTTCCTTATCCTTCATCACATTTAGGTGTGGTTTTGATATCTACTTGATATGGTCATGACCTAACTGACAGTAGGGGTTTATTTCAAAGAAAGAAATTTGTAAAAGTATCCTACATAGGTTCAACCTCTAGTTTATCCATTTAATTGAATTTGAAAAATAAGATTTATTTAGTATGATTAAAAGAATAATAATAAATTAAAAACAATGATAAATTCCTTTCTCAATGAAATTCAGAAAATGAGGTTCTTTCTTTGAACTTCCATTACATCAACACATTTCTTTCCCCTTTATCACTTTCATTTTTATCTCTCGTTTTTTTCCTTCCCTTCCCCACTTGAATTTTCATTTCTTCAAAATTACATAAAATGAATTTCTAAGATAAAAATGTATTCAAAGGGGATCAAGGAAGAAATATGAATATAAGCACTTATTTTTCGTCATAAGGTTAGATACCTGCATAAATATTTCAAGATTACATATCATAAAACATTGTGTATCCCTATAGTTATAAACATGCACAACTATTCCATAATATCACATCTAAAATGGTACAAAAAGTTCCAATTTCATGCATGGATAAATTTTTTCTATGATAATACAGCTTTCATGTTCTATAGGCCTATAAATACCCTAAATATATCAGTTTTAAAGGTTACGACTTTGAATCTTATATATTAGGGAAGTTAAATATAGCAATCCCAGACCTTTACTCTTAGATCTAGTACTAAAAATCGCAATTATATTTATAGATTTAATACAAATAAATATGAACTGGTATCAACTATAAAAAATATATAGCACCAAAATGAAATATTGGATCACTTATATATCCAAGGACCTTTTAGGTTTTCGGTTTTATAGAATTAATAGAAACTCTTATAAAATAACTATGATACATAAAAATATAATGGTGAGATCAAGCACTATGTAAGGGTAACCATAAGCATTAACCACTGAATGTAATTACTGAGAATAAGATGAGCATAAGGGTATTATGAAATAATCAAAGTTAATGAGCATAGCATAGTATGATTCATACACATAAAAACCTAGATCATAAAATATGATAAAAGGAATAAATTGTTAAAATATGATCTAATTCATATAAGTAAAAAATAATGAGCCATGTGATATCAATCTATATCAATGTAACCATTAAAAATCATAAAAATCATAAATGAAATGTATTGGTATCTTGGAACATTATCCTCATAGAACCATTACAAGTTGAATAACTAATACAGTCAACTTCAAATATAATTCTCAGAAGAACATAATCAATACCCAACGAATTAGAGATATATATCAGTCTTACCCATCAACCTGATCTATATCAGGTGCACCAATTATCTTGAACAATGTCTATTAACCATAAAATAATCATAACAAATGAACGCTTTCATTTTTCAATATAACAATAATGATTTTTCTTTCATGTCTTGATTTACCCATGGAAGATAAATGGGTTGCATAAAAATATCTTAATTGATTCAGAGAAATGATAGGGATATTATCACTAAAACATATCCCTATTGGAATGTATATAACAATTTTTTTTTCTTTTTTTAATGAATAATAATACCATAAAAAGATAATTAAATTTTTTTTGTGGGAAATAACCATTCCAATTTGAAAATCACCTTTAATAACTAAAAATTCAAAAAATATTGAAATAATGATATTATTTGAAAATAAAAATGGAAAATTATAAATGGATCTTAACAAATAATGTCCTTGATAGTTGTAAAACTCATCAATGCTGCAAATTTTCAAAATAAACATTCCTTTAAATGTTTTGTAAAGATTTTCAAAAGTGGACCATGCATAAAATGGAACCTAATTTCCTTTTAAAACATTTTAATTTAAAGTTAAAATATCATGTAAAATAACTATATGAAATAATTTATATTTATTGAATAATATTCTTGAACACATTTTAGAAAACAAGGATATGGAAGAGAAAGATTCCTGATCAAAAGGAATATTCCAGATTGGTAATACATACAAACATATTTCTTGATTTTTCTCTCATGGGTAAGGGATTGAATAGAAAACTAAATATGAAATTCACATTCATAACTAGAGAATATGAAAATATATAGTTTCAAGTAAACTAGATAACATAATTTCCCCTAAAGAACTATTGAACATAAATAATCTTTAAAAAATGATTTTGTAACAAAAATCATTCACTACTTTGGTAAATTTTGAAAAAAATCATCAAAAGAAAGAATATTACATATCTCTATAAATAACCTAAATTACATATATTATATGTCAAAATTAATTTATGGGGTAGTAATTACACCATTCAATGAAATAATGGTGCATGAAATGAATCTTGTCTCAAGAAAATGATATTGAGACCAATAAAACTCTTCCAAATATCATAAATTCTGAAGTGATAATTATTCCATTAATTCATTATGTAAAAATATTTAAATAGATAAAAAAATTAGATAAAATTCACACATAATAAATTAATAATAAATTCAATGAAGTGGAATTATACCCCAATAAATGGAAATTGAGTTAAGAAGCCCCCTACAACTTAGTTCAAGTCAAATACCCTTGGATAAAATAATTTGGATTTAAATATAAAATAAATTGAAGTATAAAAGATTAATGATATAATAAGTAAAAGGTTTATCATATACACTATATTAATTAAATGATATACATAACATTAAAAAATACCTCAATTATGGAAAATTGAGACTAAATCCCTTACCTTGAGTCCATACTTTTCATGTATTCCCTTTAACTCCCATTTTTGGGTACCCTTATATACCTTATTAATAACCCCTTGAATAGTATTTTAAGAAGAAAAGATCTTATACATCATGGATAGGTAATTTTTTAGGATAATTGATCAAGGTTTGGTTGAGATATATTTCTCAAGGTGTTGTGAAGAAGAAAAATTAGGGGTGTCCTTTTAAAAATGAAGGTAGGAGCTGTAACACTCCAATATTTCATAGTAAGTTATTTTCTATAAATTAATTCAATAGCTTACACTGCATGAAACACAGAGTTCGAGCGCACCACAACTTACTAAACTAACCATTAAAAAAATTATGAATATTATTAACTGCATTTTGAATTTTATATACTCCATATAATTTTAACATCCATATTATGTGTTTCTTAGACATAATATAAGACCAAATTCAATTTTTCATATAAAATAAGTATTTTTTTAAAAATTAAATTTTACCACCTTTTAATGGAGAACCATTTTTAAATACAATATTTGACACTTTTATATATTCAATTGGACAAAATAAACTTATTCTTTAGAATCAGGACATAAAAATTTAGTTTGGATAAATTTTCAGTTCTTTTTTGATAACTTTTGTATTTTGATAATTAGTGAAAAATACTAAATTTTAATTGAATTTTTTTTTAATCAAAATAATTGAGAGTGTTAAATTATAAATTTGAATGGTTTTTAGGTATAATTAGATTATATTTTTATCATTTAATCCAATTTGGGCCTTTGGAAGTAATTTTACATTTAAATTGGACAAACACATATCAATCTTTTGATAGTTTTTACTTCTCAAAAACCTACTTTCTAGTTTTGTCAACGGGAATATTTTTTTAACTATTTAATATAACTTATATGTTTTTAATTTGGTAAATTAGATATCTTTTTGGAATTTTTAATATCAAAATTATCTTTGGGTGAATGTTTTGTATTTTTCTAAAAAAATTTAATTTTTGATTAATAGTGAAAAACACTCCATTATTGTTTAAAACCTACTTTTTATTTAACTAATTATTTTGAATTTAAATTTATTTTAAAGTAAAAATAGATACATAATACCTATATTATTCAAATTTAATTAATTGAAATCATTTTATAATAAGTTTAGATATATAAAATTTTATTGAAGTTTTTACCATCTTTTACCCACCTTCTAGGAAAATTTGAAAATTTGCATAAAACATAATTTTACCACTTCTGTGAATTTAGTTACAAAAATCCAAGAGAAACAGTTGACATAAATAAGTAAAATTTGGTTTAATAAGATGAAAATAATTTTTGGTGAATAGTTACTTTTGAATTTTATTTACCACGTTCAAAAGTAAAAAAGAGTAATTAAAGTTAAAAAGGATATTATAATTACCCTAAAACATGTCCTAATTCTATTTGATAAGTTTATTTTGACCAAAATCAACCTTAAGAAAAAAATGATCCTTTTTGATCCACTTGGATTAGATTAGGACATTTATTATATTTTATTTAAATAATAGTTAAAAGTGTTAAATTAAAAGTTTAATAACTAAAACATTTTTAATATAGGGTTACACATAAGATAAATTAGACTATAAATATTAATTATAAATATAAAATGATTTACTAAATCATGGTATTTTATTGATAATTTTTATACATTAAATAATTAGATTTATTTATGACACAATGATGATGGAATAATTACCTTTTTAATGAAAGACTAAAATAATTGATGTTATAAATATTAAAATAAATGTAAATTGACACTTTTTATGGCATACACAAATTTTATTGCTTAATATTTCATGTTACGGTTGATTCAATGTATTTTTTTTGAAGAAATAAGATTTTCATGACTTTCATAAAAAAACAATAAATAGTGTCAAAATTGATATAAATGATTTTTTAAGACAAATAAAAATTTATAAAATTATATAATAGTCCTAAAAATATAAGGTTCGGCCAAAGGACTTATATAATGATAGATATATAATTAATTAACCACATTAGGTTCTCTTTTAATTTTATAGTAAGTTTATTAACCATGTAATATAAAAATATAAGGAGACATGTTAAATGTTAAACTCATTAACTATAAGTTAAATCTAAAATATAAGGGTAATACGGTGACCTAAAATTGTCTAAAACCTATTGGTTGAGAGATTTTCGACCCATACACACTTTATCCTAGAAATAAATCTATTTGGAGCTATTAGAAACCGAAAATGAGTTTATAATAAAATAATATTTCAAGATTTTTCTAAACTGACCCTCACATCTCTTATAAAAGGAAACTTCCCCTTATCTAAATTTCACACATCCAAAGCCTTTTGTCTCGACCAACCCCTGCTAAAATATTGTAGAGACATGTTTTTTGGCTAAATAAGACTGTGAAATATTTCTAAGATTATTTCCAGAACTGGGCGCTGAGACGACGTGCAATTCCAAGGCCCAGTGTGCTCGGAATTAATTTTATAAAAATGTTAAGTGTTTTTATATTACGCACATGCGGTTAACTAAAGAAAATGGTATATATCTTAAGCGTTTGATCATATCAGAAATCCAAAACCACGGTTGGGTCTGGAATGTAGTTTTTCCCTTAGGCGTGACATAAAATAAGTCAGCGTGGGATGTTCGGACCCCTCGCTCGTTGGTGATGTATTAAATGGAAAAATTAAATTATTAATTTATTCATTTAATATCTCAAACCTAAATATCTATTGAATAGGGACTCAGATGAAAAATATTAGGCCATCAATGAGCTCAGAATGTAGGTTTTACCCTAAATAGGGTGTAACCTTTGTTGGCATTGGGTGTTCAGATTACGTGCCATCATGAGAGAATAATTAAATAATTCTGTAATTTTTTATTTAATTATTTAATTAATTTCCTTTAACCTTATGGAAGATTATAAGTTCATATTTATGAGATATTGTCCTCATAACCCTTTTTCCAATGGTTCCTCCTCCTCTCCTCTCCTATCCTCCCTGTTGACGAACGACGATGAAGCCTTGGATCCAAGCGAATCGAAGAACGACGAACGCAACATCTTATTCTCATCGCTGTGCAAGTGCGATATTCATCAACACAGAACTAATATTTATGAATGTGATCTTCACTAATGATGAATCCAAACTAAGGTAGGATTTATCTTTGTGGATTCCTTACCTTGGTTTAAATTTATCATGATGAACACAAATTAAATAAACTAATTCACGGATTGATAAACAATTGATTGAATTAATTTTCTTCTTGTTTATCTTGAATTTGATATTCTTGAAGCATGATAAATATTTAATTGTCAATCCCCCATGTTCTTGATTCTCAAAAGTGATGGACAAACTAACACGGATGTCGATCAGCACTTAGACTGAGATCCTTCTTTATTCATGGTCTGCACATTCTTCATGTGTTCTTCATTGAAAAATAATTAAGTGCGCTGGAAACTCAATGTTTCATTGAGCGCGACATATGGATACGGAGATCTCGACCCAAGGACCAGGGATCCGCATTTGTCTCTTTTTCCGAGTTAAAATTGAAGCTGGAAAGTTGTGTGGAAGGATCACGTGGCATGGGTCCAACGAGGGTTTCAGCGGTTCAAGGCGGCGGTTCGGTCAGGCGATCAGGTGACCGTGGAAGCTAGGTGAGGTAGCTCTGGTGGCTTACGAGGTGGCTTTGACAGTTTGGGGCGGTGTGGAAGACCGAGCCGGTGCAAAGGGGAAACACGGTGAGTGTCAATAATAATTATTATTATTAATGATAATGATAGTGACCCATTTATGAAATTTAAGGAGGATTTATTACTATTATATTAAATAATAATAGTTATAGTGGATTTTAGTGTGTGATTAATTAAATGGAATGGATTTAATTTAATATTAGAATAAACATGGTAAACTAATTTAATGGGATTAAATTAGAACATTAATGATGGTTGTTATTATTATTAATTTTATTAATAATAACATTGAAGTGGGAAATGAAGTTGGTCACTATTTGGAGGAGAAGAAATCGTGAAATTTCTTGGGATAAGAGTTAGATTGGAGAGAGAAATGAAAATAAGAGAAATAAATTAAAAAAAGAAATCAATCAAGGAAGTGATGGGGCGTGTTGGGCTTGGAGTTAAGGCAAGGGGAGGCGCCACTTTTGGTGGTGCGTTCCTTTTGGATGTGAGAATTTAAGGAATTAAATTAAATTAAAAATAATAATAATATAATAATGTTATTATTATTTTCGTTGGGAAAACAGTATTTTGATGGTATCTTCTTCGTGCGACCTCGGTTTCACGAACCGCCAGCGGTAGTGCAACCCTGAGTTCGAGAAAGAATTTATCAATCCAATATTGGATGTATTTTTCGGGTTTTCGTATTGGGTACCCGAAACACTTGTGAATTAATTGATTTAATATCATTATTAAATCTTAGACCCACTATAACTCATGCGTTCGATGACTGATTGACTTGCTGTTAGTGGAAATATGACCTTGTATTTAATACGGTCGGTTCAAGTCTAATGTTGGATACTAAATTCTTGTTCATGGCTCGGGTTCACAAAACACCCAATAATAATAATATTATTATTATTATGGGATCTTGTATCTGACATATCTCTCTCATACGGTGTCGGAATGACGAACTGTGTGTGACGTTGCAACCCTGAAATTTAAGACGAATGTTTCAAGACCAATTTTGGATGTTTAAGTCAAGTGAGAGGCGTGGGCCCCACGAGTCCCGGTTCGCGCGTGTTGCGGTGAAATGAAACTTTTTCACTGGGCATCCATTTTGAACAAATGAGTAGTCCATCTCATGTGTTTTTCCAATTGGATCACAATAGTGTGACTGGTTTGGTTAACCAGTGTCGTTTGAAGTACGGCCAGGTTGGATCGAACGCGAATCCAATCGGGCCCTTGGTACTAAAATGCCTATAACTTACAGACTGGGCGTCCGATTGACACACCGCCTGTCGTGTTGGAACCCTTATGACATGGAGGTCCTTTGGGTTACTCCCTTGTGGAACATCATGGCAGTTGAGGTATGACCGATAACCTGATGAGCAGAACAAAGGCGTTTATTTTAGTGAGAGTTAGGATGGATACTCCCTTAACGACTCAAGGCGTGTGTATTCCTTACTCCTCTGCTCCGGTAGAGACGGGGCTCCCCACCTCATGAATGCGGGTTCGTTTTCCGCTGAGATGGTTTTCCTATCTTTGGAGTCGGTACTCCACTACATGGCCAGGAAAGGCCAGTAATGCGGGTCACCCAGTGTACCGATTACATGGGTTGGCATACATGGTTTAAGGCCATGTACGGGCACATGGCTAGTGTACATGGAGAAAACCCCAGATATTTTTACACGATGAGTGATCCTTTCTACACGCTGTGTAGTTACGTTTTACATGACCAGCCATACAACATGGGTCGTTTTACATGGGCAGTACCAGGGGTCAGAAGACACAATGTGTGACTTTTCTACACATCGTGCACTTTTTGGAAAATGGCATAGTCCTCTTGTACATCATATCTTTCCCATGGTTCATTTGGGTTAGTGCCCATTCGTCTCGTTCCCCAGAAGGTCAGGCATCATTTCCTTCTACAAGAGTATGATCCCTTTAGCAAGACTTTCTATGATAGAGTCAGCATCCCTCTGAGAGGCCCGAAGTGAGATCCTCTATCCATTCTTTACCCTAGGTAGAGTCAGGCATCGACGTGACCAACTCTATCTGGCATCGATCCTCTACCTAGATGGTTAATCCAAATGAGTCGCGGTATCCTCCAAGGCCCTGGCAGTGATCCTCATCTATGTATCGTGATATTTCCCCACTCTTGAGGGGTTTCTCCCATAATGAGTGTATCTATCTATCATGATCTTTCCCCACTCAAGAGTGTGTTCTCCCATAATGAGTGAATCTATCTCTCATGACCGTTCTGAGGAATGATACTTTCAAGATGTACATTATCAGAGCTATCAGACTCGTGGAGTGAGTTCTCCCATATGATTGCTTTGTGGAATCTTCGAACTGGATCCCTATCATGGGTATGTAGTTGTATAATTTTTCTCTAGACTACAGGTCTGAGTTACGAGTATATCAGTTTTCCCTAGGTATATGTATGGGCATATACCTAGTGTGTGTTGTGAGATAAATATACCCTTACTCTCTCATTTGGGTTTCTTTGAGCGATCAAATCTATTACTGGGTGGAGTTGTACTATTTTTGTTCACTCTTGTTTTAACTTGTTCTCTCATACTTATCTCCTATTCAGTACATCTCTTGTTTCTCCCTCGAGCCTTCGGGGCATCCTATTAAGTATTCTTATACTCACCCCTTCTTGGGCTTTTCCCGCATTTGGGGTGCCCTTATAGACGATGGATAGGTTGATCGTGACATCAGAGGAGCTTCGAGATATGTGGTGCTTGGACCACATGCAGTGGTCGTAGCTTGGGATTTAGGAGTGTGACTCTTCCACCTATATTAATTTTTCACCTTTTTCTGGGTTATGTCACTTTACTATTTGGGTGTGTATTTTTTCCCCTTTCCCTTTCAACTTTACTTTTCTTGTACTTTAAATGTTAGAGGTTGATGCATTTTTGTTTGTTTCCCTTTTTATAGTAGTGTGGAACCTTGATTTTTTTCTCTGAACTTTTGCATTGAGTTAGCTGTGTATGTGTGTACAGGTTCTTAGACAAAGGCCTCCCCGAGTTTGTTGTGCCTTCAATTCTAGTCTCCAGCCCCTGGCCTATGGAGGCTGGCTTGGGGTAGTTGCGGCTTGAGCCGTGGTATGGGTTGGATCATGAAAAATATCATCCAAACTACCCTAAAATTAACCAAGAGGCCCTTATTTGATCATAAATCCAACCAATTGAGACCTTTTGTTCAAATCAAAAGGAAGAACCCGAATAAGAGGTAATTACTTCATCACCTCTTTCAAAGTTCTTTTATTTTTCCACTTCTTATTTCATTTTTGTTTCCATAATAAAATAATAACTCCAAGTCCTTCTAAATACTAATATGTTATTATAAATATGTTACAACCATACTCATTATTCTATCCATCCTATGAATGACAAAGTCACCATATGTGTGTACGTATGGCATACCATCTTCACATCATGGTGTAGCTTGTTATTCAATACTTCATTATTTAGATGGGTATAATAATGAGTATAACTGATGTAAATAATAAATATAATATATTAACTATGATATATATAATATACCATCCAATTACATAACATTTTACCACTAATAGAATGATATTGTTGCTCGTGCGTATGTACGGATTACTGTCTCCACAACGCGATGATATTTCATTTCCCATCGTAACTAATCAAAAATAATTTTCATTTTATGATTAAAAATAATTTTTAAGAAACTAATATAATTTTGGATATGAATAAAATAAATCCTACCCATAACAAACATGACTTACATAACAAACCATATTAAAAAAACGAATCAGTTAACACCCAAAACAATAATACTACTGAAATATCGTTAACAAAGCAATTTTAAAAGATCATATATGATATCATATTTATGTATGTGATTATTGGATAATTTAATAAAAATGATTTCACCATTATATAGGAGGTTTACCTACCCTCGACTAAGGATAAGTACAAGGTAATGGGTTTTCATCTCACTTTTATTCCTGTGAGATTCATGCAATATTTTCCAATATTTCCTTTTTTCTTGTGTATGTACTACCCATGACTGCATTATTTGCGTAATATACTTTAATTTATGGGTATTTACATCTTTATTATATGATCCTTCTTTCATGAGGTGTATGTTTCGAAAGTTACCAAATTAGTAAGAAAATTTCTAATTTGATTTCCACTCATTGGGTTTTACGCAAACTTCATTGATTATTTTACTCCAAGATTATGTGTGAAAACAATATTTATTTATTTATGTGATAATTTCAAATCCCATTTTTTTTATATAATTTTGATACACATAATAAATCCAATGATAAATTATTAATTCCTCGATATGAACTACATAAGAGTAATATTAACTCAATTTCCATTCATTGAGTTAAACATCCAAGTCATTGGTGTTGTTATAACAACAATATGTGGGAATGTCCTCTGATTTATTTACATTGAATATCCAAACATATTTAGTGTATTTATATTTTTCACACATAATTATGACATTGATTTATCCTTAACATAAGAATACGGTATTTATAATGGATTTCATCTCAATTTACATTCCATTGAGACTTCATTGTTGTTATGCACCAAATCACTTTTATATAGTGTATATAATGTACTTTAAAATAGTATATGATGAATCCCTTTATTATAATTATATTATAAAATATTTATTAACTCAATTATTTGTATTCAATAATATCTCATTTTGTTAGTAACTCTAACTAAAATATCGTTTTAAATGTTTTAAAGATTTATTCTACTAAATCTTTCTCATTAATGTCCATGTTTTAAAAATGGTTTTAAGGATTTATTTATATGGATATGAATGTTTTAAAATTAATATTACTTTTAAATGTTTCAAAGTGGTGTGGGACACTTTGATTTAAATATCTATTTTAAAATGCTTCTTCATAAATAGTGAGACTTTTAAATGTTTTCAAGAAAAATGGGTATTTCTCTCAAATAGTTTTACTAATTATTTTAATCTATATTAATATACTTAATTATTATAGATTGAGGTTAATTTATTATACTAAAATCATATATATTGTATTGAATGAGTTATGTTTGACTCTGGATGTTCTATTTTTATACCATTCATGGTTTGTGGTTAAAATATTGACATTTCATATTCTAGTTTTAATATGAATGTTTAGATTATGTTTCACCCTTTTCATATAAGGAATTTATTGGACTTAGTAAGTGACAGTCAAGGCCCGCTATAGCCCCTCGATGCATTAGTTGGTCTCGTGAGACAAACAAGTGTCTTGGTATAAGGCCTTGAAAAAATCATTATTTGTAGTCTTGGCATGAGGCCTTGACTATGTGGTAATAATGTCCAGCAATATTCATTCCATCATTATGAAATTAGCTATTGATATTACATTTCATTGTTTGACTAGTATAATATCCATTTGAATAAGTAAATGGATTTATTTGATTTATATTTTCCACATTGTTATGTTTTTTATGTTTAAAAGGTTTGTCTTTTAGTCTTATACATTTCCTTAAATGTTTATGTTTTCTTATAATAGTTTCCACTATATTTTTTTCATTACAAAAAAACTAAGCTCACACATTTATTATGTTTTATTTTTCCTAGGATGTGAAAAAGTATATTATGATTGACATGTAAGAATAGGAAAAAGGATATGACTGTGTCCAAAGAAGACATAATGTTGTAGTTTTTCCATTTCAAAATGTAATGTAAAACTTATGGATGTATCTAGTACTTCCAAGGCTACTAAACTAATCATCCTTTCCAGACTTGATCTATTGTGATCAGGCTAATGTTATGTAATAAAGCAACGACTATGTGTAACGAGGGTCGGGGCGTTACAGGAGAATTTTTTAAAATTCATAAAATATTAGAATAGATTATGTGTCTAAATTAAGAAAGATGGTTCCATAATTACATTTATTTTAATATAAGTAGTATATGGTCTAAATATAATAACCTAATAAAATTTATATAGGTTTATATATTATTATAAACTTTATTTTTGGTTTAACCCCTTGGTTAACCAATTTTAACTTTAACTATGGTAATTCTTTTTTCAATATTAATGGTTATAATTTTACTTATAAAGTGAAAATTGGTTCATAAATGGAAAGTTTATAAAATTTTGGACTATTTCTCATCCTAAATGTCCTCTTGAATGCTTTTATTATTTTTAAATAATTTAATAAAATATTATTTAACCTAAAACATCATTGGTGTCATTTTTTACACTATTCATTTAATTTGACTTTAAAGATAATAAGATAGTGGTTTATTTAAAATATAAACCATTGAAACATACCATAATATTTAATTTTGATATATAAAATTTTTGGGGCACTATAAGTCACCCAAAATATATTACTTTTAGAGTTTTTAAAACCATTTTATTTATTTCTCTACTACTTGCACAAGCACTATTTTGGCATAACGTAATCATTTAAGGTAATTATTTCATAAATAAAAAATAAAAATAAATTAACATAAAATAAATATTTTATATTTAAAATTAAAATTTCTGGCATTATTTTTATTCATTTCACAAAATATTAAAAATATCAAAAGTCATAGAGTGGCATTTTTTCTTTAACCTATACATAAAATACTATAAATGTAAAAATCAATTATAAATGGAAAAAATATCATATTATAAAATTTTGGAGGATTATATACGAAATATACACATAAAATGAAAATTTTAAATGTTTTTTATTGAATTTTAAACTTTATCATATTAGTCTTAATCTTACTTAACTCATTTTACCTTGACTATGGTAACAATAATTTACTATGGTTACTATTCAACCTGACAAAAAAATAAGTTCACATTATTACCTAATAATTCTTATTAATTAATAATAAGGAATAAACTTTATCAAATTCAACTCATTTAGGTGGTATAATTAAACTAAAATTAAAACCATTAAAAGGTGATGATATGTGATTTTCCAAAAAAAATCTCTTTTAAGTATAAAAATGATTTTATATAAAATTCAAGTGTAATTTTGATTATAATAAAATTTATTAGATTATTTTTAATAATAAATAAATAAATAAATTTTTAAAATAATCCAAAATAAAATTTTACTATGTAAGTATTTTTAAATAAAATGTAGTTTTCAATAAAAATCATTATTTTTCACTATTCATTAAAATTTCTTACATTTCAAAAAATTCTAAAAAGATAATCATAAGATATTTTTTACATTTTTTATTCAAATATTTTATCATTTTTATGAAATAAAATTTATAAAATATCTATAAATTAATTATATTATTCACTCAAAAAATAAAATAAAATCATTTTTGAAGAAAACATATTTTTGAAGAATAAATTGACTATAATAAAAAAGATTGACTTCTTATTGACGATGAATGGATGAATACATTTTTATTGAGTAGGACCTTTATATATATATATATATCATAATTTAGTAAATCCTATTCATTCCCACAAATTTAACGTCTAGGTTATAACTATAACATTTAATTATTAATATTTCATGGTTTTTTAAGCTCGATGTTGGATATTACATATGCTGTCTAACATGGTTACATTTTAATGCTTTTTGGATATAACATTATACCTCTATAATAAATTGGTTCCTAAAAATTTTAACTTTTTCTTGGTAATAAATGGTTTTATATTTTAAAATACCTTGGTAAAACCACTATATCATAAAAGGGAATAAATAAAATGCCTTTTAAAAATGGGAAAAGGTAAATAAGAGTTTCATATACAATAATAAATACTATGTTTCAAAATCAAAGAACATTTTGAGAAGTTAAAATATGGACATGGAAGAAAAATATAATGTAAAAATAATGATGGATATTAAAAGAGAACATTGATCCCAAGATAGTGAATGATTATGAGAAAGTCAGTGAATAAAAAACCTTAAACCAATAAGTTTTAAAAAAACATTTATTTTTGGAAATTGGGGTGGTAGGATAACATTATTATTTTATTTAATTTTCATAGAGTTGGGGAACTAATTTACCCTCTATATTAATAAAATAAGGAAATATACTTACAGGATAAGTATAATTTCATCTTTTAATCAATCTCTACCATAATCATATCTTTTTCTACAAATAATGTGTATTTAAGAGGAAATTTTCATTCCTAAAGCACTAAAATAAACTTATATTTGATCACATAATCCATAAAAGGATAAAAATTTATTCCTCCAATATTTAGATACTAATAACAACTAAAATTGTTAGCACACAGTAAGATAATATCAAAAATGTATAAACCTTTATATAAAGAAATAATACATTATTATCAAAAAATAAAAAATAACACCAAATGATTATTATAGATGATTCTATAAATAAATAACCCCATATCCCAAATAACTTCAACATTAAATAAATTTTAATCCTAAAATGTTATCTCATACCATTCAACTTAAATACCCAAAAACATAATAGTATTATTCTTAAATAATACTTTACATTAAACCTAAGGGTTACATAAACTCATCCCAATAAATTTTTTCCCAAAATATTATTAATACCCATTAAATGAAATAACTTAAAACCTAAAAAAGGGGTTTTATGTCATGAACTTATGATCAACCTTAAAATTATAAATGCATTATGTTATCCTTAACTCTTAATATAACATCACATGAAAACATATTAATATCCAAAGATATCTAAACCCAACTTTGATAATAACTATAACAACCTTGAATCCACACTCCCATATCTGATGTTAAAACATCATATTTATATTTCTCTCTTTGATACCAATAAATTTTACCAAATTTATACCATCTATAACTTACAACATAAAAAAGTAAATATTTGATAAATTACATTCCCAAGATCCTTTTATGATTAGACTTTTATATAATTAGGAAAAAACACATTCATAACAATTTGGATACATAAATGACATGTTCATAATAATATAAATCATATCCCATAACATTCAACACATCTAGTATCTTAGGAATAACAAACTCAAAACCTTTCTTAATAACCCTTGGAAAAGGAAACATAATATGAGTGAGCTCAAATGCTCAATAAGGGTAAACATAAGTCTTAACAATTGAAATTAATTATTGATCATAAGATGATCATAAGGGTATGATGACATAATCAAAGTGCATGATCACAACATAATAGAATTCATACCCACAAAAACTGGTGTTATAAAACATGTGACATGGAAAAAAGATTTAACATAATACAAGATTCATATATGTAAATAATGATGAACCATGTGATAGAAATTATATTAAAAGGTAAAATTAAAATCTCATAGAAAGAATAAAGAAAATGTGTTTGTATCTCTGAACATTATCTTCATAGAAACCTTACAATAACCCTTCTAAGTGGAATAACCAGAACGTTCAACTTCCAAAATAATTCTTTAGAAAACATAATCATTACCTATTGAATTTGAGAGCTATATCATCCTCACCCATCATCATGAGCTATATAAGGCTCACCTATCATCATGCCCTATATCAGGATTACCCATTGTCGTAAATAGTTTACAAGAGCTATATAATAATCATAACACATGAAAGATTTTATTTTTCATCATAATAATAAACATAGTTATTTCATAGCTTCATTTACCCATAGAAAAGAAATCGGCTCTAATAAAATCTCATAATACTTATAGGTAAATAATAAGGATGGTATCATTACAATATATCCCTAGTGAATCATATGTAATATCAAGGGCCATTGTTTATGATGAATATAAATACCATAAAAAGATAACTAAAAACATTCTTGAGGAAAATACGCCTTCCACATTGAAAGTCAATTTTAAAACCTAAAAACCAATATATTGTAGAAATACATTTATTTAAAAATAACCTTGGATACATATAAATATAAACTTAAATAAAATAATGGTCTTGATGGTGTAAAAACCCATAAATGACTTAAATATTAAAAAGAAACATTCTTTTTAGAATTTTGTAAAGAGAGTAAAATGTGACCCATGTGGAAAATGATAATGAATTTACTTTAAAAAAATAATGTTAAAGATCATAAAAATTATATTTATGAAATAATTTGTGTTTTTAAAACAATATTATTGAAAAAAATTTAGAAAAAATGAATTTTGAAGAGAATGTTTCTTGATTTAAAAGTAGATACAAGATCGGTATCACTTAAAGAAAATATTGTTGATGATTTTTTAATGGATAAGGGAGGAAATTGAAAGTAAAAATATAAAACACATTCATATCCAAATAAGAATAAAAATATTTTGTTCAATAAAATAAGATAATAGTATTTCCTCCAAAGGAACCCTAAAAATATAAAATCTCATAAATAAATGAGATTGTGACATAAATACTTTACAGCTTTGGTATCATTATAAATAAAAATTCATTGAAAGAGAGAATATGTTATGTATATATAAATATCATGAATTAAATGAAATTTATGTTAAAATTCATTCATGGGGTAGTAATTACACAATTAAAATAAATCATGTTTCATTATATGAAACAAGTCTCGAGAAAATGAGATTAAGATAATGAAAACCCTTCCAAATATCATAACTTTTAATGTGATAATTAATCACTGAAGTTATTATATACATATATATAGATTGAATAAAAAATTATATATAAATTCACGCATAATAATGGTATAAAAACTTAATTAATGTAAAATTATAAAACAATGAATGAAAATTGAGTTTAGAAACCCCTTCCACTTGGTTCACATAAAATACCCTAGTATGAAATAATTTGTATTGTAACATAAAATACAATTAAGTATGAAAGATTCATGATAAAACCTATAAAAGGGAAAGAATATAGACCATATAAAAAAATTAGTTATATAAAATTAAAACATTCCTCGATTAATGGAAATTGATATGAAATATCTTATAGCATGTACAAAATTTCCATGTATGTCCTTTAGCTCGACCACTTTAGTAGACTTCCATTAGATCCCTTCTTAAGGACCCTTGGAATGGTCTTCTAAGAAGCCAATATCCTATAATTAATGTCTATGGAAGTTTTCAAGGTAATTGGTTAGGGTTTTTTCAAGCTAGATTTCTTAATGTGGTGTAAATAAGAGAACAGCGGGGTTTCCTTTCATAAGGGAGGGGAGGGGTATTTTTGGAAATTCATGAAATATTTTAATATAATATAATATATATCTAAATCATTTAAAATGGTTCCAAAATGAAATTTATTATAATATAATGAGGATATAGTCTTCATTTAATCATCAAATAAAATTTATATATGTATATATATTATTTTTAAACTTATGTTTTGGTTTAACCCCTTTGTTAACCAATTTTGATCTTTACTATGGTAATGAATTTTTCAATATTAATGGGTTAAAATTTTACATTTAAGGTAGAAATTGGACCTTAAATTGAAAAGTTAAAACATTTTATACCAAAAAAACATAAATTTTCTCTTTCTATATTTTTTAAAATTTTACAATGATTTAATAATATATTGTTTAACAAAACATTTCATTAATGTCTTTTTTGAAACTATTCATTTTTTACACTAAAGACAAGAATAGAGTAAATTATTTAAAATATAATCCTTTAATACATCCCCTAATATATTATATTGATCAAAAAGATAATTTAATACAATAAATCAACCATTAAATAATACTTTTAGTGTTTTTAAATTAATTTACTTGATTTTTCTACTACATCTGCAAGAACTATTTTTGGCGATGTGTAAGAATTTAAGATAATAATTTCATCCCTAAAAATAAAAATAAATCATTATGATAAATTTAATAATTTTTCTTTAAAATAATCATTTTTAAATGAACATAGGTTGTTTATATTCATTTTACAAAAATATTAAAAATATTAAAAGTGAAATAGTGACATTTTTGACATTATCCATTACAAAAAAAATATATTCTAAAAGTTAAAATCAAAGATAAATTGAAAAAATGCCGTATTTGATAATTTTGGATTATTATTGATGAAATGGACACGTCCAATTAAATTAATACAAGTGTTTTAATTATTTTTAATCCTTATCACATAAGTTTTAACCATAGTTAACCATTTTCACCTTTATAATGGTAATAAAAATTAAATATGGTTACTATTCATATTGGCCAAAAATTAGAATGAAAATATTAACTAATATTAATTATTTTTATTCAAAATATTTAAACCATTTTATTAAATTCAATTCAAATAAGTTATATAATTTAATTTAAAATTCAACCAACAAATTACATTGAAAATCAATTTTCCAGAAAAATGCCTTTAAAGTTTAAAAAAATTATACCAAATTAAATTATAATTTTTATTATAATAAATTTTATTATATTATTTCTAATACAAATGAAGTAATTAAATTTTAAAACTAAAATAAAATATAATGTAAAATTTAAATTACTTTAAAAAGAAAATATAGTTTTCAATAAAAAATAGTGGTTTTTACTATTCATTGGAAATAAAACTTTTGAGAGAATTATAAAAAAATTAATCCTAAGATAATAATCAAATTATTAATTAAAAAATTATATTTATTTTATAAAATATAATTTCAAAAAGTTCCAGAAATTAATTAAAATATTTTCTCATAAAAAACAATAAAATCCATTTTTAATGAAAACATATTAATTAAGCATAAAATGACTTTACTAAAAAATTAAGTGATTATTTCATAAGAATAAATCAATATATTTTTATTGAGTATGAACGTTGTTTATATTTCAAAATATCAATATTCCTATTTATACCCACCAATTTAAAAGTTAGTTAACAACTATAACACTTCAATATTAATATTTCATGGTTTATTTAAACTCGGTGTTGTGTGTTTCATAGACTATCAAAAACAGTGTTATTTTAAAATCTTGAGATATTAAATAAAATATCACTACTCATTCATTGTCAAATTTCATACTACACAAAATCTATGAAACCGCCCTAGACTCTTACAGGAGATAATTTTATGTGAATTCCCTCACATAATCACTTTAATGAAGTTGCAAGTGCTCTAGATTATTTTAGGAAACTCCCTATCTTGGAAGAATAGTCCTCATACAAGTTCTCAATGTCTCACACAAGTTATGGTATCACATAAACCAAATATTGGATGAGATATTGTTATGTCAACCCGTTTAGTACCACTAAATGATAACAACTGATCAAATCAATCTATCCTGAAAAAATTTCAACATTTATTAATAATTTTAGAAAGGTTTTTCAATAAATTATATCATTTCTATCATCATTTTATTAAAATATGGTAAATTATAAATAAATAATCCAAATATATTTAAATGAATAAAAATGTTCAATTTATAATTTTATAATTTAATTATTTAATTATATCGTAATTTTTACTTATAATATCACATTTCTCATGTAAAAAAATGGGTTTACCAACTATCCCTCAATTAACAAGGCTCTAATACACTTACTCGTCCCTCAATAGGGTCATCTAGCTGAGGAGGACCCATGGGAAGGCCTCTCAAGAAGAAGGGTCATGAGTGAGATGTATAAGGGGGAGCCTTTGAATGTGTGGTCAAAAGACCACATGGGTCATGTTGGTCAATGTAGACCATTTGTGTGTAAAGGTGTACCAAGAACTCATCCACAAAGTAGGCTTCTATTCCATGGATGGATCACATTTCAATTTAAATGATTGATGTGTTGAAGCTCCAATGTGATGCTGGAAAACTCTCTGCGGTCACTATTCCAAATTTACAAAAAAGGTGTTGTTGGGCCTTGCCTCCACTACCCCAACTCCTCTAACACACCTCAATGTCTTCTCCACCACTCAACATTGGACCTTTTTTATATATTGTCATTGGAGACCTCCATGATTGTAATTATAAATCACTAAAATCATGTTTAATTCCACTGTTGAAGCCTTGAATCACCATGTATGAACTCTAAAACCTCATAAAACCTCAAAGAAACCAATTTCAATGAAGATTGATTCCATTTCTACTAGTGGAGATCCCTTCGGCCACATTGATAGAAATAGAGATTGATAAAGGTCAAATGGAAGGAGGATGAAAGAAATGACTGATTTGCATACAGTTTTCATTTTACTAACATTGCTGATGTCACACCTAGACCAACACTTTATTTTAATATAATTTCTTTGAATCTCACTTTAGAGATTTAGTTTGAACTGGTTTTAATTTAGAAAAAATTGGGTTCTTATACGGGCGTGCGACCATGTGCACGACCATTTGCGGTGTCTAGCCTCAATAAATAATGTCATTATTGTGGTTGGTTTTATTATGTTAGTTTTATTTTTATTATTAAATTTTTTATGATTTATTAGGATTTTCTTTAATTTATTTTTTTTATTTTTATTTTATTTTATTCTCTCATTTCATTGTTTTTTCACTCCCTCTTCCTCCCACCCCCTAAATCCCGTCAGGCCGCACCATCTTCCACAAACCCTACCATCAAACCGTCGGCCTTGTTTCTCATTGCACCTCCACCGTGATCGGAGCCTCTTCTTATTCTTCCCTCTGGCAGCATCGATCGTCTACCACTAAGTTGCGCCGATGTCCGCCTCGTACCGACCCACGCCCCCCCACCCCTTGCTGCTTCGTACCACTCAAAACCGTGCATCCATTCCTTTCCGGACAGGATTTCTGATGAGATGCACCTATGGTGTCCCACTACCTTACTTGGGTGTCTATCTACTTCATTCCCACATGCTTGTTTTGCTTCAATTGTTTTCTTCTTCTTCCAATTGGTAGATTTTCGGTTTGGGTTTCATATTTTATTTGGTCTATTTTTGGTGTGATTGCTTTGATACTTTATCTTTAGGGTTCATCCTTGGTCCCTTTTGGTGTGAATATGGTGCAATTAAAGTATATCACCGAAATTCAAGGGGTTTCGGCATCAAAGGATGGTGTTTCCGAGTATAATAAGTATTTGGATTATTATTTTTCTTAGTTGGTTAATTTAATGTGTTACATGGTTAATAGGTGAGGTGTGAAGTGGGTTTTTAAAAATATTTCATATGTTTTTGAATTTAAATTAGCATTTTGAAATAAAATTGAGTACTTTTCATGTTTAACTCTTGTCATGTTGTTTGACGTCAATTTATAAATCGTGAAATTAGTTATTCAGATTATATAAGTGATGCGAATGATGTTTGGAAAGGTTTTTAGTGCGCGTTTTCTTTATTAGATCATGCAATATCTGTATATTATGATTTAGTATGGTGTTGTTGTGCACCTTGGTAATGTTTTATAAATTATTAAAATGACTTATTTCATGGTGAAAGTGATGTGAAACTAGTTTTTGAAAGAATCTAACATGAATTTGTGTTGGAATTGGTTTCTTAGTGTGAATTAGCATGTAATTTTTGCGTAAAACCTTGTTGTGCCTATTTTAGGTGTTTTATAAGTTGTAAAAATGGTTTATCTAGTTTTTCAAGTGGTGCGAATCACATTTTCAATGGCACTTACGGTGAAAATGGGTTTGGGTGTAGTTTTTTTAAGATAAATTCATAATTTGGCATGGTTTAGTTGTCATGTATTTCAAAATGTAAATTTTAAATAGTTTAAACAATGGAATACTTGCTTTGTAATGGGTTACAGTTTATGTGATGATTTTAAATGGCCTTTGGAAATGGTTATATTGATTATGTGCTTTTATTTTAATATTTTTAATGGGTTTTATGAGTTATTTAAGTGGTGTGTTATTGGTGCAGACCCCTAGGTGTGTTATTTTGAACCATTTTGTAGATTTCTTAAGTGTTTAATTGTTTTATTAAATTATATGTGTAGTGTGTTGGACCTCGCTACGATGGTTTCATGTTTCAGGTGTCAAGAAATCCTACATGTGCATGCATAATGTAAGACATATACATATAAATGCCTTCTTTGTACATATTCCTGCTTGGCATGGGGAATATATAAAATGCAGCTAGCGGTATTTATATATATATGTGTATAAGTTCATGTGCATGGAAGTGTGAGGGTCAGTTCGAGTGGTCATCAACAAATAATGACAAGTTTGAGGTAGGTCCCCTATGCCCTAATCTTTAATTAGAATTTCCATTTTTTCTTGATCTTTCTTTAAAAGTATTTCCTTGTTATTTTTTATGTGAAATCCATATGCACTATATATATATATGGTTGTGGTTCATAAAAAGTGGTTCCATAGGGGTTAAACATGAAATGGGTATTTCCAAAATATGTGTGGCCTTCCATTCGATTTTGTTATGAAAGTGTAACAACATGCATTATTTTTAAAAAGGGGTTCCAAACTAATTTTCAAAATGGGCTTTGGGGTCAATATGAGATTAAAGGACGATTTGATCTCCTTAAAAGTATTACGTCATTTTAAGTGTTGTTTTAAGCTTGTTTTAAATATATAGTACCTTTATATGTTCTAAAATGATGAATACTTCTTCTAAAGTGATGAAGCTCATTTGGAACTTTGAGATTGGTTTGCAAAAATGGAAAACCCCTCTTGAGACATTCCCATTAATTTGAAAAATGTGATGCAAGTGTTAATGTGTGGTTTGTGATATGTTCATAGTGTAAAGTCTTGTGCGTGGTTGTGTGATGTAAAGAGGGGGAATGCGCTTAAGGAGGGAGATCGGTGGTGAGAGGGTGAATGAGTTTTAGATAAGGAAAGTTTTATGTACATCTATGTGTGATTTATAAAGAAATCTCACCACCAATTGAAATAGAGAATGATGGGGAAACTTGTGTATCTAGGTGGGTTACCAGGATAAGTATGCTAGATGACATGGCAGGGGTTCATCCCAGTTTGTCTAGTAGGATTGACGCAACAACACTAACTAAACATATGAATTTTTTGACGGTCGTGGAATTCTAAGCCACATTTTCTGAGGGTCGTGGTCTTCTAAGACACGTTTTTCTGAGGGTCATGGTTTCTAATCCACGTTTCACCGAGGTACGAGGTCTCTACCTTCCCACTTCTTCTATCTATCTACAGGTATTACCCATGGTGCTCATTTTTGACATGCTACTTGCGATGTAACTTTCTTTTCAGTTGTTTCATACTCGATGTCTTGTTTGTGAAAACCATATTTCTATCCAAATTGGTTTCTTTTCATTTTGAAACGTTAATACATGCTTGAAACCTATTTTTAAAATGTAGTGGGAGTAAAATGCTTCATCGGAAAATGAAAACTCATTACTTGAATTTGAAAAGAGGGAGAAACATTATTTTATTATATCTTATTTTCAAACTAACATAATTGGATTTCTTACTAAAGGAGGGGGAATAGTACATGGTTATATTTTGGAATTACCACTAAGCATCTCAGTGCTCATGCCTACATTACTTTTGAATTTCAAGTTTCAGCCTTGGATTGCTTTTGGGAGCGAGTGTGGTTCACGTTCTGCGGTGACCCATGGGGTCACCTAAGGTATGTCACATCGCTTCTTTAATTATTTTTTTCACTTCCAAGTTGTTTGGTTTATTTCCCTTTATTTATCTGCTTGTTTAGTTTATGTTTATTCATCTTTTTTTGGGCCAAAATCATTCCCAATTGGTTTATTTTGATGCCCGAATCTAGTTTCCAGTCCATGGGGATTAGGAATGCCCTTAGAGCCATGTCTCAGACCGGGTCGGGCATCGGATCGGATGAAGACTCAGCTTGGTTCATGACAAAATGGTATCAGAGGAGGCCCTTGTTATTTGGTGTGTCTGGTAGCTTGGTGATTAGGTGTGTTGGGACTCGAGAGGTAGGTGCAGGAAGGACGTCATGAACCCTTTCCCGTCCCGAGACTCGAGTTGCCAGGGGTAGTATAGGATTTGAGTTTTTCTTTTGCTTAGTTTTTGTGGATGAGGGATGACAAGGGAAGTGATTTGGTGTTATGCGATGAGCCTGCATGGAGTAGTGACCCATGTACATCCCAAGTTCATGGTCCAAGATACTTTCTTTGGGGATGTCTACTCGGAGAATGGTCTGCTAAGCCATGTTACTGGGTTTTCATAGCCACTAGTTCCTTGTTTTTGGAAATTTTGATGTGAGTTATGTTTGACCTTCCTTTTGGTTGGTGTGAGTAGATCTCAAAAATGATAATGGGTTTTTGTGAAGGTGTTTTTAAAATAGAATATGGTTGTTGGAGTGGAAAATGGTTCTTGAAATGGAAAACATTTTGGAATTTGGAAATGTGTTTCTTTAATGATAGGTAACTTTCACAATTTTTTTGGGAATTTGTGCTTTGTGCTGAATGGTCTGTTTTAGAAATGAGAAGTGTCTTGAATTGACCCTTGGTATTCCTATGAGTGATCACATACATTGAGGTGTGCATGTGGAAAGTGGAGAAATTGGTGATGTGAGTGGATGTGTTCTTTAGCTAGCACATGGATATGTATGTGTAAGACTTCATGGGATACCAATGGTGGATATTTAAGTTGTTTTGTTTTCTGAAAAATGGTTTTCAAAAAGGGTTTTTCAAATGTCTATAAAAGTGAGTGAGAAATTTTTTTGTGTTCTCTTTTCAGGTTTGGTATCATTTTTTGCGGATTCTTGGTTTTGACATACTGAATTGTGGTTGGAATAGTGATTTAAGTTTGAGATTTATTTTGTGATTGAGGTGTGGAATTTTTATTAATGATGAGTTTTTATTCAGATTTGTGCCACTTGTTTTTGAGTATGATGCCTAGAAAAGTCCCAGATGTTTATAGTGATCCTCTTCTAGTTGTTGGTTCTACCTAGACTCTTAGCAGAGTGGTGGAATTAAATTCTTTTCTGTTATTGTCGAGCTTCCATGGTGATCATGATCCATCGAATGTAGTGGACTGGCTTGGTGAAATTGTTGGTGTTTTCAGGTTATTGGAAACTCCCAAAGCTATGAGAGTCTTTGTTGGTTAGGGTCTGTTTGAAGGTGCAACTTTGGATTGGTGGAGGAGATAATCCCGACATCGTTTCATGATGGTATGTCTTGGAAGGTGTTTAAGACCACTATCATTCGATGGTTTATACCTGAGGAAGTAAAGGTGAGGGAAGTGGCAAAACTAATGAGTTTCGATTAAGGACAATAAGCAGTGAAGGCCTACGTGGGGCATTCCAAGGGTTTGATTCCATTTTTTTTAGAGGTAGCATCGTGGAATCAGTTAAAATTTCTCTTGTGTGGGGTCTTCGTCCAGGGTTCCAGGACCATTTATTTTTTGTGTTTCGGAAGGTTCTCCATCCTATGATGAGAGACAATCGGAGGAACCTATCTTAGACATGTCTTCTTGTCAATTCCATCTTCTATTAGTTGGGTCACCCCCTTGTTTTCTTCTAGTGTGCTCGGTTACGTAATTTAAGTCACCTTGTCTTCATCCACTGAACGATTTCCGTCAGTGTGTCCATTTGGGACAGTTGGAGAGGTTCTGTTAGCGGCATCGTCAGCAAGAGTCTTGAACAAAGGATGTTATCTCCTGACTGTGGGGAAACAGATGCTTCAAGACATCAGAGCTTTAGCCAGAGGTCTCAGAGTGAAGCTCTTCACGCAGTCAGGAATCATTGTGTGTGGGGCACCATGGTCTAATTTTTGTCTCCAGTGCTGAAATGGGGACGGTATGAATTTCACTATTGTAGCTCTCTTGTCTTTTAAGGTTTTTGTTTTGATGTAAGGGGCGTAAAGGTCTCTTATTCTTGTTGCGGTCTTTGTTCTTTGAATACCCCACTGTGGTTGTAAGAAGGCGTGGTGATCTGGTCTTCTTGAAATTCCAGTAGTTTCACCTCCTCAAATGTGGCCCATTCTTGTTCAAGGTGTGCTTGTATTGGAGACACATGTGTCTTGGGAAATAAGGAATATGGGTTTGGTCCGCCTTTTGGTCTGGGGTCTTTCATCACGGACCCCAAACTGTGGGGTCTTGGTTTGTGTGAAGAGTTCATGGGTCAGTTTGTGTTGAGCCTGTACCGGTCAGTGCTAATTGGATTAAGTAGGTCAGTTCATAGATGGTTGGGAGACTCACCATAGATCTTGTTATGTTGTGGTGACTTTGAGAGTTAATACGTGTAGGAGTTTTGGTTTTTTTTTTGCGGTTTTCTCTTTGGTTTAAGTTAGTATTTCCAAAGTTGAACCATGTTGAGAGTCTCAATATTGGTTGTGATAGTCAGGTTCTTGTAGGGGGAGAACCCTCCTCATTTTCTGATGGCTCTTCTCTTTGAAATTTCCCATATAGTTGTTTGTTTGTGACCAATGGAGTGAAAAGTCACATTGAGTTCGTGATTTCATTGTCCTCATTCAGTTTCGATCTGGAGTCTGTTTCCTCGGTTGGCTGGGTGACTTTCTGGTGGTAGAAAGTTTTTGTGGTGGGGAGAATTGTCACACCTAGACCAACACTTCATTTTAATATAATTATTCTGAGTCTCTCTTTATATATTTAGTTTGAACTGGTTTTAATTTAGAAAAAATTAGGTTCTTATATAGGCGTACGACCGTGTGCGGTGTTTGGCCTCAATAAATAATGTCATTATTGTGGTTCATTTTATTATGTTAGTTTTATTTTTATTATTAAATTTTTTATGATTTTTTAGGATTTTCTTCAATTTATTTATTTTTATTTTATTTTAATTTTATTTTATTCTCTCATTTCATTGTTTTCTTCACTCCCTCTTCCTCCCCCCCCCCCCCCGCAATCCCGTCGGGCCACACCATCTTCCACAATCACTACCATCGAACTGCGGCCTTCTTACTCCTTGCACGTCCACCATGACTGGAGCCTCCTCCCACTCTTCCCTTTGGCTACATCTATCAGATACCACCAAGTCGTGTCTTTGTTTTCCTCGCACTGAGCCACGTCGTCCCCCACTTTCTTCTTCTCACCACTCGGAATCGCGCCTCCCTTCTTTTCTGGAAAGGATTTTTGGCATGGAACACCTCCAGTGGCCCACTCCATTGCTTGGTTGGCCATCTACACCATTCCCACAGGTTTGTTATTCTATAATTGTTTTCTTCTTCTTCTAATTGGTAGATTTTCAGTTTGGGTTTCATATTTAATTTGGTCCATTTTTTTGCGTGATTAGTTCAATACTTTGTCTTTAGGGTTCATCCTTGGTCCCTTTTGGTGTGAATGTGGTGTAATTAACGTTTCACACCAAAATTCGGGGGGTTTCAGCATCAAAGTTTGGTTTTTCCGAGTATAATAAATATTTGGCTTATTATTTTTCTTACTTGGTTAATTTAATGTGTTACATGGTTAATAGGTGAGGTATGAAGTTTGTTTTTAAAAATATTTCATATGTGTTTAAATTTAAAGTGTCATTTTGAAATTAAATTGAGTACTTTTTATTTTTAACTCTTGTCGTGTTGTGTGACGTCAATTTATAAATCATGAGATTGGTTATTCAGATTATGTAAGTGATGTGAATGATTTTTGGAAAGGTTTTTATTGTGTGTTTTCTTTATTAGATCATGAAATATCTGTAGATTATGTTTTACTATGGTGTTGTTGTGCACCTTGGTAATGTTTTATAAATTACGAAAATAACTTATTTCATGGTGCAAGTGATACAAAACTAGTTTTTCAAAGAATCTGATATGCTTTTGTGTTGGAATTGGTTTCTTACTGTGAATTTGCATGTACTTTTTCCATAAAACCTTGTTGTGCCTCATTTAAGTGTTTTATAAGTTGAAAAATGGTTTATCTAGTTTTTCAAGTGGTGTGAATCACGTTTTCAATGGCACTTATGGTGAAAATGGGTTTGGGTGTAGTTTTTTTAAGATAAATGCATAATTTGGCATGTTTGAGTTGTCATGTATTTCTAAATGTTAATTTTAAATGGTTTAAAAAATGGAATTCTTGTTTTTGAATTGGTTATGGTTTATGTGATGATTTGAAATGGCCTTTTTAAATGGTTAAATTGATTATGTGCTTTTCTTTTAATATTTTTAATGGGTTTTATGAGTTATGTAAGTGGTGTGTTATTTTTGCAGACCCCTGGGTGTGTTATTTTGAAATGTTTAGTAGATTGGTTAAGTGTTTAATTGTTTTATTAAATTGTATGTGCAGTGCGTTGGACCTCGCTATGATGGTTTCATGTTGCGGGTGTCAAGAACGCCTACATGTTCATGTATAAGGTAAGACATATACATATAAATGCCCTCTTTATACATATTCCCTCATGGTGTGGGGAATATGTGCAATGCAGATAGGGGTATTTATATATGTGTGTGTAAATGCATGTTCATGGAAGTGCGCAGGGTCGGTTCGATTGATCGTCGACAAATAATGACAAGTTTTAGGTAGGTCCCCTATGCCTTAGTTTTTAATTAGAATTTCCATTTTTTCTTGATGTTTCTTTAAAATTATTTCCCTGTTATTTTTTATGTGAAATCCATATTCACTATATATATATATGGTTGTGGTTCTTAAAAATTGGTTTCATAGGGGTTGAACATGAAATGGGTATTTCCAAAAGATGTGTGGCCTTTCGTTCAATTTTGTTATGAAAGTGTAACGACATGCATTATTTTTAAAAGGGGGTTCAAAAGTGATTTTCAAAATCGGTTTTAGTGTGAACATGAGATTAAAGGATGGTTTGATCTCCTTAAAAGTATTAATTCATTTTAAGTGTTGTTTTAAGCCTGTTTTAAATATATTGTACCTTTATGTGTTCTAAAATGATGAATACTTCTTCTAAAGTGATGAGGCATGTTTGGCACTTTGAGATTGGTTTGCGAAAATGGAAAACCCCTCTTGATACATTCCCCTTAATTTGAAAAATTTTATGCAAGTGTTAATGTCTGGTTTGTGATATATTCCTAGTGTAAGGTATTGTGTGTGTTTGTGTCATGTAAAGATGGGGATTGCACTTAAGGAGGGCTATCAGTGGTGAGATGTTGAATGAGTTTTAGATAAGGAAAGTGTTATGTACATCTATGTTTTCTTGATAAAGAAAACTCACCACAAATTGAAATAGAGCACGATGGGGAAACCTATGTATCTAGGTGGGTGACCAGGACTAGTAGGCTAGATGACATGGCAGGGGTTTGTCCCGGTTTTTCTAGAAAGATTGATGCAGCAACACTAACTAAACATATGAATTTCTAAGGGTTGTGGTCTTCTAAGCCACATTTTCTGAGGTTCATGGTATTCTAAATTACGTTTTTTATAGGGTCGTGGTTACTAAGGCATGTTTCACCGAGGTATGAGGTCTCTAGGTTCCCACTTGTTCTAGCTACCTATAGGGATTACCCATGGTTCTCATTTGTGACATGTTGCTTGCGATGTAACTTTCTTTTCAGTTGTTTCATACTTGATGTCTTGTTTGTGAAAACCATATTTTAATCCAATCTGGTTTCTTTTCATTTTGAAACATTAATGCATGATTGGAACTTATTTTGAGAATGTAGTGGGAGTGAAATGCTTTACCTAAAAATGAAAACTCGTTACTTGAATTTTAAAATAAGGTGAAACATTATTTTATTAAATCTTATTTTAAAACTGACATAATTGGATTTCTTACTAAAGGTGGGTGCATTGGACATTGTTATATTTTTGTATTCCTACTAAGAATCTCAGTGCTCATGCCTACTTTATTTTTTACTTGCATGTTTCAGCCTAGGATTGCTTTTGGGAGCGAGTGTGGTTTACATTCCGCAGTGACCCATGGGGTCACCTGAGGTATGTCATGTCGCTTCTTCAATTCCTTTTTTCGCTGCCAAGTTGTTTGGTTTATTTTCCTTTATTTATCTGATTGTTTAGTTTATGTTTATTCATCTTTTTTATAGTCCAAAATCATTCCCAACTACTTTATTTTGATGGACGACACTAGTTCCCAGCCCGTGGGGATCGGGAATGCCCTTATGGCCATGTCGCGGATCGGGTCAGGCACTGGGTCGGATGACGAACCATCTTGGTTTGTGATAACTGAAAGATGGAATGTTTATACCATTTTAAAGTTCTACCATTGTAAATATATCGTCACTACTAGGGGATTCATTCTACCAATCGGGCTACCATCATTTAAGGATCAATAGTATAGGATTACATGATATACCATCAGAGGTGGTATCATTGCTTGGTGAAGCTGGTAGGATGATGTGCTACCACCACTGAGAAGTGGGTACTATAGATGAAGCTACTATAGCCATAACCACCTATTGACAAGCATCGATTCTAGATGTGATACCATTCAGACATGTTATTTTCAGACATATACTGTCACTGGAAGTAGAGATGGTATCATGTGTGATGTATCACTGTTTTAAAGAACATATCATCGGGAGGGAGAGTTTCACCATGGTGATGACAAATATGAAACTATCCAACATTGAGGGAATTATTCTCAACATTGTATTTTGAGTTGCACCATGAATAATGGGGGCTGAACTGAGGAGGTTTGGATTATTTTTATAGTAATAAGATCTAATGTCACACAAGAAACCATCGTGGCTACTATCATGATGATCTACCTTTGAGGAATGGAAAATGTTTCAACTGTGAGTGTGCTACTATCAGGGTGTGTTAGTAGGTATTGAATGGTAGCATATGAAGTGTTTCCATTATGAACAGTAATGGTAGATGTATCTAATGTCACTTTCATGTATGAGTCTACACTAAAATTTGGAAACACAAAGATATCTAGAGACTTTATGTGGTGAATCTAAAAAGATATATGTATAATTCAACCTAAGAAAAAGGAAAATATGTGGAATGATATAAAAATAATAATATATATAGTTACCTCCCTCTATTCATATAAGGGTGCTGCTAAAATTAAATGGGAAAGGATCAGATATCGGAGTATCACACTAGGATGCTATTGCATTACTATGTTTTTTTATTCTTTTCTTTTCTTTTCTACTATATCTTTTAGTTTCTTTAATTATTGTAACATCATTCTATTTTATTAAAGTATCCCACCCTCTATTTTATTTACTATTTTATAATCTCATTATTCTTTATTTCTTTCTCTCATTATCCTATTCTAATCTCTTCCATTATAACCTCTTATACTCTATAATGAGTGACTAAACCAAGTATTGATCATGTGGGATAATAAACGTTTCACAATTTTTCTTCTTAAATTATAATGTTTCATTAATTTTTTAGTGATTATGTGTGACATTTTTGGGTGTGGAAATGTTCCACCACAACATAGATCTCAAACCCATTACAATTACTTCATATAAAACTTTTCCATACCTTCCATTGAACATAAGCTCTTCACACAATTAATTTTTTCCATTCAAAGGATAAAAAATAATACGATGGAGCTAGGTACTGTAAGTTGCAACACTCTAAATTGAGGTGTTTCATTAACCATGATTATAGAAGGAGTTGGAATTGAGTTTTATTTGTAATAGAAAATTTCACAATTACTAAATAAAAGAATAGTAATTCAAGTTTCATATTTCAAAATTGGATTATCAAACTTAATTTTATAAACCATCATGGATAATTTAAGGAATACAAATCCAAACCCTAAATAGACAAGTTATTTCTTCTCTAACCTCATTCTATATACATTTCATGTTTTTTTATAATCTTCATAGATTTTATAAATTAACAAAAAAACAAAAAAAGGAATTATTTTTTTTCAACTATAATAAGTAGGTGAATAACCGTTAAGCTCATCAAGTGAGACAACCCTGATTATCCATTGTAATATAATAGTAAAAAGAAAAAATTTATTTTTCCACACTGCATGAAAGGTGTTCTATCAAAACTATAACTATTTTCGAGGATCCAATCAATTTTTTTTATTTTTATTTTCAAAATTTGTAGATAGTATTTTATTTATTTTATTAAAAAACTAAAAAATATATTATATTTCCATGATGTTTTTAAAAGATTACTATTATGAATTTCATAATTACTCTGTGGTGCAAGACTAATATAGAGTGTTTTATGATGCTGAGGAAGCCCTCTAGAAAAGAGTTTTAAATCTCACTTACATGATCAAGATTGTGATTAATGGCCAAAATATGGGAATTTCACTTCATGAATTGATGGACTTGGCCAATGAAGTAAAAAATGATCATCAGTTATTGAATTCCATGAAAGAAGTACCATTGGAACTTCCCAACTTTTTTGAAAACATCCAATAGGTTGATACTAATCTTTAGGAGTATCCATATCCTAGACATATAAAAAATTAGATTCAAACCAACCATGATAAGATAGAGTGGGTTCATGATGTTGAGTAATTACCTGCTGACCCATGTATGGGAGATCAATAAGATCTGGAAAACTTCTGGAATGAGTATGAGATATAATATGACCGCCCCATTCCTTACAAAGTATAATAGCTAGAATCATTAAATATATCTCTATCCATGGAAGGTTAGGAATCCAAATAAGTTGTGGAATTTGAATAAAATATAAAGGATCCTGACTATCTACCTCCATCCAAATATATCCAACTTCAATAGGAATATACCATTTAGAAATATATTGAAGATGAACCTAGATAGGTATATAATCTTATCTTAAACTCTATCTCATTTGATTTTATTCAATATGAATTTATTATTAACTACCATTGTTTTAAATTTTCTAATTCTTATTACTCTTCTTTTATCTTGGAGTAGGAATAAGAACATGTACATGAAACTTCTGAGGGACATATGGTTCTTATGGCACTAATTGAACTTGTATTAATGTAATTCCTTGAATAAATAAAAATTGATGAGTCTAAAGATTGTTAGATATTGGCTGATCATATTAAAAGGTAGAATTTTCATATTGATAATTCATGTTTATAATAAGTCTAATTAAAAGTACCCTCCCACTCTCCCTTTGAATTTAAAACACATTCCACCCACATTGAGCCAGCACTTCACAACAAAGAGGTTGAGGTTGTGTATTTAGCAATAGATATGGTCTATGAACTATACATCATCATACCCCCATCGTTCATGATATACCTAATTGTGAAGGGGTGGGTTTGGTGTACTCTATTGATGGACTCCTCATAAATAAATAATAATTGGAAGATGGAAAAATCCACATGAGGCGGTCTAAATATAAGAATCTCCACCCACAAAGTGACTATGGATAAAAAGTGTTACTTCCCTACTAGAGGTAGTATAAATAAAAGGCTTTCATTGGGGATTAAACCATTTTTGGTATTTCTACTTTATCTCTAGGAATGTAGATTTAAATTTCAATATTAGTAATTATATTAATCCCACTCCCTATATCATTTTGATCTTTAATGAAAATTTCCTTCATTTTTAATCATTGATTACCTATTCTAAGTACATTATAGCATAAGATAGCCTGAAAATAGTGTAGTAATAAGAATAAATCTTCATGAGAAATGGATTTCACTTCTACAGTTTCTCTTTTAAAATCCTTTAATTTTTTCTAAAAACATGTTTTGAACATTAAACTAGAATTTCAATTCCGATTATTTGAATTTATCTTTTTCATGGATTGTATATGAGACATGAGTTTATTAAGAACCCTCTTATTACATGTTTTAGATTTCAATGATAATGATATTGAATGAGTAAGGTGTATAATTGAATTATTAGATTGAAGCACGGATATTGAAATGATGACTCGTGATTTGATGGGATTAGTTGATTCATGTGAGTAAATTTTCCTTACCTGTTTTTTCACACATTTAATTTAAAAAATTTATTTGAATTGATTTTTTATTATTATTCATGTCTTGAATGATTTTCTAATGTCATATGTCCCATTATTGAGAGTATATTTAGACCAAATATTTCATATTTTATCTTGATCATATTTATTTAGTGATCTTGGGGAAAGTCGCCAACTAGAACTATCATTGCAAAATTACAAATCTAATGAATGTGTAAAGACACTTGTAATATGATTGGGTAATTTTAAATTGATATACCTCCTTTTAAATTGATCACTGACTATCCCATAAATACTATAAACTACTTTTTTAGGGATGAGAAATATTTCAATCCTTTTTTATCCATTTCTACCCACATCTTGGTATTTTCATGATATTTTAAAGTTTAAGTGTGGGGGTTAAGGAATTCATGGTGTAAGGATGTACTACATTGGAAGAGAAAAGTTTGAGGGTTGTATCTTGTGAATTGAGAAAAGGTTTTTGAGTTGTTCATTGTACATTATTCCTTTCCCTTCTTGAAATGAAAAAAAAACAAATGGGTTCTGAAATGAGAAAATAAAAAATCACTATTACTAGATAGATTTTTTTATCATATGTGGTTAGGTTGTGTATGTAATATTTTTTCCATGAATTATTTTTTGAAAAGTAAAGAAAATATGAAAAAGAAGTAGTTTAAAAAAAGAGTAAAAGGAATTATGGAAAATTCCAGATGGAGAACATCAATCATTATGTTTTCATAATCATAACATTATATTGAGAAAAAGAAGTTGGATTTGTAAATTTTAAGGGGATATTTTTCATGGATCTTTTACTTTTGATATCATGATTTATACATAACAAATAAACCTTATTATTTGAGCCTTATTTTTCACATCAATTATTTCCAACATTAAGAATCAGAATAATAAGAACCATGATTGAAAATTCCTCTTTATTTCATGCGCCTTTTGAATTTACAATGTGGAGAAATTAGTTCCTTTGTAAGACTGTGGATAAGGAGTATATTCTTAGGATATGATAAAAAATATAGTTTAATTTAAATTAAGATTAATGAGTTAAAAGATTCAAAATTGAAGTAAATCATAACTTGGTGTGTTTAATAATAATATATTGAGGTATATTAATGAATTAAATGATAGGATACACTATTTTCAAAAGATATTAAGTAAAATAAATGTATTTTTTGTTTATTTGAAAAGTGGGAATTTGAATTAACATTTTATATAGAACTTGAAATTTTGGTTTTACATTTTTAATCATTCTATTTAAAAACTTTTAGATTTTAATAATAGTAAAATTGGTTCCCACTTTAATTAAATATTGAGATGTTATTTTAAGGTAAAATATTAGTTTATGTGTTGGAGTATTTGACTCACTCATTTTATAATGAAAATTTTTAAACATATATTAATAATTTCTAATGGTTTTCACCCAAATCTTTTATGTATTTAAACATTTTATTAAAATATGGGGAATTGAAAATAAAGAATAAAAATATATTTAAATGAATAAAATTGATGAATTTTTATATTTTAAATTTAATTATTTAATTATGCTGAAATTTTAATTATAATTTTACATTTTGTACGTGAAAAGATTCGATATCCTAGAAAACCCTCAACCATCATGGCTTTATGTCACTTATACATCCCTCAAGAGGGTCAGGAAACCATGGAGGCCCCATGGGAAGGCCTTTCAAATGGAAGGGTCATGAGTGAGTTTCATAGGGATGATCCCATGTATAGTTTGTCCAAATCCCACATGGGACACGCATGTCGGCATAGCCCATTTGTGAGTGTGAAGGTGTATTGGGAGCCTATCACTAGAGTAGGATTATGAGATGGGGATGGAGTGAATTTCAATTTAAAAAAGAACCTCATAGAAGCTTTAGCTTGATGTGTGAAAAATATCCATGGTCATTTTTACTCACTTATGAAAAATGGGAATTACTGTGCCTTTCCTCCACTGTCTACACACCTTGGACACACCTTACTATCATTTCCACTAGTTGAAATTGAAATTCCACCATCTTCAATCACAATATACCTTTATGACCATCACTGGTAAGAACATAACTTGATCATAATTCCATTATCGAAGTCCCAAATCACAATGGATGAACTTTGGTACCTCAGAAAACCTCGACAAAGCCCATTCCAAATAATATTTATGTACTACTTACTATTGGATCTCCCTCTATCCACTATGAAGGAAAGAGGGATTTGGTAAATGTCGAATGGATAGAGGAGGAAAGAAATGTCTAATTTTTATAATGTCATCATTATACTACCATATATAAATGATTTAATATTGCTGCCATTCAAACATTCAACCATCAAACATATACTATTTCTACCAAGGGAGTGGTTCTACCATTCAAGATACCATCACTTTAGGATCTATTTTTGAGTAGTGTATGATCTAATGATGGAGTTCATACCATTGCAAGGTGCCACCAGAGGAATAGTGTGCTACTATCACTAAGAAGGAGGTGTTACCATTAAATCTATAGCTATAATTACCACATATCATTAGGTATTTATGGTGGATGTTTGACCACTTGGATGAGCTACCATCACACAACTATCTTCACTAATAGAGGAGACAATATCGTTCCTGATATACCACTACTGTGAAGAATAGTTCATCAGAAAGAAGAGTTGCACCATGTAGATTCAAAATATGGAAATGAAAAAAATTAGGGAATTATTCCCACAATGGTATATTTGAGTTTCAACGTGAATAATGGGTACAAAAATGAAGAGGTTTGACTTGGTTTTAAGGGAATATGAGCTATTATCACACTTGTTATAATTGTGGCTACAACTGTGATGATCAACAATTAAGGAATGGTAGATGCTAATACCATGAGTGTGTTACTATTAGGCTATGTAAGTAGATACTAAAGGGTATCATAAGAAGTGAATCCATTATGAATCGTAATGTTAGATGTTTCTACTATCATTGTGTTGTCTGAGTCTACACTGAAATTTGGAAACACCAAAAAATATAGATATTTCATGTGGTGAATCTAGAAAGATACATATCAAATTTGACCTAATAAAAACAAAATATTTGGAATGACACAAAAAAATAAGATAGGTAAGTTCTTAACTACATAAAAAAAAGGTTGTATCTATAATTGAAGGGTAAAGGATCAAAGATTGGATGATCACATTGGGATTCTGCAGCTTTTCTCTTTTTTTCATTCCTTTTTTTCTACTGTATATTATTGTTTCTATATTTAATATAACATATTTTTTTAATAAGTTTTCCACCCTCATTTTTCTTCAATGTTACATTCTATTATTCTTATTTATTTCTTTATCTCATTATCTTATTCTCATCACTTCCACTATGACCTATTTTACTCAATAATGTGTAACTTACTTGAGTCTTGGACTCTAGGGAAGATAAGTGTTTCTCAAATTCAATTTTTCAATTATAATGTTTTATTAATATTTGTGGGAGTAAGAGTGATGTGTATGAGTGTGGATATTTTCTGACACAACATATATCCAAAACACTTTTCTATTATTCTATTTAAAACTTTTTCCTTTCCTTTCATTTAACATAATAATTTCACATGATGAAGTTAAGATATTCAAAGAATTAAATAGAATACAATGTAGTTAGTTCCTAGAATATTTCACACTCTTGATTTTTGTGTGTAATAAACCTTGATTATAGAATGATTTGGAATTGAGTTTTCTTTGGCATTAAAAATTCCACAACAACTAAATAAAATAATAGTAATCCAAGAGTGATATTTCACAATTATATTATCATACTTAATTTAATAAACCTTCATGAATAATGTATGGTACCCAAATCCAAACCCTAAAAGGCCAAGTTATTTATACTCTAACCTCATTTTGTTTTCATTTCATGTTAGTTTATAATTTTCATATATTTCATAAAAAAAATTCAAAAAACAACATGCAGTTATCGTTGAATTAGAATGAGTAAGTGAATAACTATGAATCTCATCAAGTGAGATGACCCTTGTCAACCATTCTAATGCACTAGGAAAAATAGAAATTTTCTTCTGTCACACCCCATGATTGGTGTGAAATAAATAACATCTATAACAATTAAAGTAAATTTGTACCCATGTCCACTTGATTCAAATTCATTCATGCAAAATATTCATGCACAACCAAAAGCGTATCATATCTAGAAGTAATCATGTAATCCTCAAAAGGTATCAGTGTTACTCCCAAATAGAATTTATGTCTCCAACTAAGTGTATTCCCCCATCATTTCCTCATTTATGGTCTTATAACTAATTCACTCAATGAGACGTACCTATAAGTGATCTTCTTACTAATTTTAATCCATGTAACCTACCTCCACGTGAGTCATGTTTTAGGTTAAAAATAATAAAACCACATTGTAGTACACACTCCATCATTTTTTGTCACACCTTTCAGGATATAATCATCCATGTTGCATGGTGTTTATTTTCATGGAATTGTCCTATCACATGACCCTAAATTATGAAACTCGAACTTCATGGGTTTTTATACTTCTTCTACTATGATGAAAAAGAACCCTAATTCTATTTTATCCCCAACATCATTACCATCTCATTTTCCCCTGAGGATCAAAACCTCTAAGGATTCATAACCTTCCAAGGGAATACCAATCCTACCCAAAGAATGACTACATGGAATTGACCAAGTGATTTCATGCATTCTTGGTTTAGGAAAATATTGCGCATCATACATCAAATATACTCCATAGAACCAAGTACTCTTTTCCTTTAACTGGGTGTGAAATTGATGTTATGGGTCCTTACCCACTAGTAATAGCACAATATTTTACTTTTATACTAACTACCATTGATTTCATATTAAAATAGGAAGAACCTATTCCCTTGAAAGAGGTTAATACTAGGTCGTTAATTGATTTTATGAGATCCAATATCATCCATAAGTTTAGGATTCATCACTCCATTCATATGGACAATGAAATTTTTTTTCATTCATTAATTTGGAAAATGTTAATATAAGTTACAACATCCAATCCAATCATACTTCTCACTCTCATGTAGTAGTCAATGGATAGGTCAAGGATTTCAAAAAAAATTCTCAATAATATTATACAAAAGATGATGGATTTAAATAAGAAGATTTGACCAGGAAGTCCATCTAATTATTTGTGGACATATCAGATGATGACTTTGAATACTATGTAGGTGATCCCTTGCTCCTTAGTTTATGGATTGAAAGTAGTCATTCCAATGGATGATTAGTTATCGTCACTCTAGATAGTCATGTATGACCAATTGAACCTAGATGAATGATCCCAAGTCCAACTATCCGAGTTTGAATCCCATGATGAAAATAGGATCTCAGAGTTACTCAAAACCTAGTTCTATAAAATGGAGTATCTGGAACATTCAATAATAAGGTTCATCATTGATCCTTCCTCCAAATTTATTTGGTATTATCCTCGAGGATGCTAATGATACCTGAATGAAAATTTTAAAAGATGGATTCCAAATAGGAATTCACTTTATCCATTCAAAAGGGTTTCTCTAATGTTGTATACTTGTTCATCACTATGAATGGGGAGTGAATTTCGCATCCCAACAATTTTATTTTCCTAAATAATTACTTATCCTAACATCATGTTAGGTTCATTGGAGTTTATTCCTTGTCAATTAAAACTGACCATACAAATATCATTCTTCAAGAATTTAAACTCCCAAAAATAGGACCTTATTTTATAACCCTATAATTCACAGAACATCAATATTAGTTATATCAATTTAAAAATGAAAAAATTTAGATCCCAGTTTTATTACCCTAAATTTTTTAGTGTGTCATCCTCACCGAGAAATGATAAGTTACATGATCATTATCCATATCACATAATATTAAATTGTGTTTTATCTAGTCCTAACTATACTAACTTATATCTTATGGATAATATATTTATATATAATGTTTAAACTAGATAAATGTGTTAGTGTCCTAACCTTAGAGGATTCTCCTTTTTATCAATATTCACCTACCACACCATCTACTTTCTAAAAACTATATGTGGATTTATGCCTACATTGTGAGATAAATAGTAGTTCCTATATGGCATATCCCAAGTCCAGCTAGAAATTCCTATATCACTTTTTCCTATAACTCATTTCACTCCTTCAACTCATATGAATCCCACTTTACTTTCCTAGATCTAAGATGGTTACCCCGTTTAACGTTCTCCTATGTATTATCCAGATCTATGTAGGGTATTTTTCTTAGTTCTACCATGGTGATGAGAATTATAAAAATTTACATTAGGTCTTGATCTACCTTATCTCACTCAAGAACCCATTTTATCTCACCCCTTTCTCCATATATGATCATGTTCTATATAGAAGTTCTATATACAAGAACAACATGATGTTTTATTCTTATACCATGGGATATATAGTGAAGTCAGAATATTCTATCCTAGGACCAACCACAAATTTCCAATATCCCCCATATCTCTATGATATTAAGTCCTCCATTGGGTTAAATTTACTTGTAAAACCCAAAAATGATTCTAATATTAAAGTGGATAGTCTAATCTACTTCAAATTAAACTAGGAATCAAGTTCAAAGAATTATTAACTTAAACTGAAAGAACTTATCTTTTGAACTTGACGGACCTCGGAACACCCCGAGAGGGGAGGGGTGAATCAGGGTGTAGAGTTTTTATTTTAAAATATTGGATATTGTTCCCTTGTTGGTAGGAACCTTTTAAACCTGTCTCTTGGTAATGTGTAGGAATTTAAATAATCACATGAATAGTGACAACACATTAATTTTACTTGGTTCACCACTAAGGGATATTGGAAGGAGAATACACCGAAAAGTTGTTGGTCATACATAAATCAACTAATCTTCACTAGTTTTGGAATATATAAGTTCAAAAAAAGTCTCTCTATTACAATCACACTTCCATAACAAGATTTTAGGGAAAACATACTGTATTCCATGGAACACGTTCGTCGACTCCCCCAAGCTCACTACCTTGTGTGAAGTCTTACTCTGTTTTTTGACATGAACGTTGATTCAATGGATTTGAATTAAATTCATTGTCCCTATCTATAATGAGACTCTATTTGCACTGTATAACTGATTTGATCCACTTTGAATGTCCTATTCACTGAAAAACTGAAATTCAAAACTGTCATTCATGAAGCTCCTTTACAAAGATCACTCCATTCATGAAGCACTCTACCTTCGTGGAACAAACTACCTTCATGAAGCTCACTACCTTTATGAGGGACACTTAATTGAAAAAAGTTCCTTCATGAAGCTCGCCTTGTCAACATGGAATACCCCATCGTCATGAGGCACTCATTAATCAAAATAATTGGCATCAATTAAGACTCAACAAGACATTTTGTGATTCTCAAGCTCCAATGGAATGTCATTTTTACAGAGCTCCCCTAGCTTCAGAAAATTAGAGTGATTTTGGATTTTCCTTGGAAAAATTCATGTGAAGTGAAGAGGGGTAGCCTCATATATATAGGCTCGGTCATTCGTGTTGCTCCACTACATATTAGAGTATTTTCTGGATCTTTCAAATCCACCTTCACATAGATCCTCCATTCATGATGCTCCATTTTGATTTGACATTGTAATGAAGCTTTCTATCAAACTATCACACATTGTGATGAACCAACTCTTATAATTACATAGATCACTCTCACAATTCACGATGCTCCAATTTTTAGTTGTTTTCAATGCTCATCAATGTCGCATAGATCAGCCTTAAATTTATTTGATCCTTTGTGAACCACAATTCACAAATACCATCTTCATGAAACTCAAGACTTTTCCATATTTTCATATGGACTTCAAGGAAATCCACTTTTCGTGATGCAATCCATCCTCTAAATTTTGGACCCCAAAAATTTCGCAACCACTGGGAAATGACATCGCCATCAATATTGTTTCTAGCATGAACTATAAGATCTATTTCCTTAAAAACTCCATAATATTCTATATAAAGAATGAAAAAAACAAAAAACATACTATGTTTCCAAAAAATAACAACATTGGTTCGAACAATCTCTCATTTGGTTTTTCTAGAAATATGTAGATAAATTAAATAAAGAACCAACCACTATCAAACCTGATATGCAAGAAAAAACTAACCCAACACTCTATGACTACATGAGCAATGCTCAGTGTAGAAAACAAGAGGGGATGAATGAATTGGGTTCTCAAGTTTTGGAATGATTAAATATGTCCAATCTAAGTTATGATTGTTTCCTCATAACACTTAATTGTTTTCTCCATTCTCATTCTATGAATTTGCAACTCATTATCTGACTTTGTAACTCATCATTCTACCCCTTTGTAACTCATTGAAATTTTCCATTCTCTATTATCCTATAACCAGAAAACCATAAATTTTTCATTTTTATTTTCATTATCCACCTTTGTACCATTGAACCATTGAATTTATCCATTCTCCCCCATTGGAAATAAACCCAAAGAACCTATTATTGAACTTCTAGAGCACAGAACACACTCCCTATTGATTTTATATCTCCCATAAACCTACATCACTTTCACAAATATATTAAAATAGTTAATACAATTGGGGATAAGGAATTAATCATAACCTCATCATGCACTTGGAGAGGGATAAACACCTAGGTTAAATAGATGTTTCTTGAACACATGTGATACCAATGGCTTGGTCTGAATGTCAGCCACTTGGTCATCAGTTTCAGAATGATCCATTCTAATAATGCCTTGTAAAAAATTTTCCTTGATGATATGATATCAAATTTCAATATATTTCCTATGAGAATGTTTAACTAGATTCTTCATAAGATCAATGGAACACTTTTTATCACAGTGGAACATCATTGGTTATTTCACCTCGGAACCAATATTAGTGAGTTTTTTATTCATCGATAATAGGTGAGTACATGCCCTTTTAGCAGAGATATAGTCAGCTTCAGTAGAACTAGGATAATTAATTTCTTGTTTCTTACTCAACCATCCAACCCATTTCTTTCAAATTAAGAAATATCCACCACTTGTGGACTTTATATCAACAACATATACATCCCAAATAGAATCATAAAATGATAATAGTTCATTATATCATCCTACACCAAATTATAATCCATAATTGAGAGTACCTTGAATGTACATCGTGATTCTTTTCACTGCTGCCATATATTATTCTTTTGGATTACATTGAAAATGGGTTGCTAATTATATTTCAAAGACAGTATATGACTGTGTCATTATCATGTAAAATAAGAATACAATGATTCTCCTATACATTGTGGGATCTATATATGTCCCATCCTCATGCTTTCCCAGATTTTTCCCAACCACAATTAGGTTCAACATTGGTTTGGAGTCATGCATTTGGAATTTCTTCAGCAACTCTCTGGCATACATTTTTCGGGTAGATTAAAGTTTGGTATTTCAACTGAATCACTTGCATCTCCAAGAAGTATGTGGGTTCACCAGTAATAGAGATTTTACATTCTGATTTCATGTGATTAGAATATGCATCAACTAATACCTTCATACTTCCACCAAATATAATATCATCTACATACACTAGTACCATGAACTGATCTTTCTAAAAATTATTCTAATAGATATTGTGATCCACTCCTCCTATTTTAAGTTCAACCTTCTTTAGATAAGAATAAATTTGAGAGACCATGCCTATGGTGACTATTTCGGACCACGTAGAGACTTATTTAATCTACAAACCCTAATTTCATCATTACCAAGTAGAAAACCCATTGTTTGTTCAATTTAGACTTTTTCATCGATAACAACATTCAAGAAAGACATTTTGACATCCATTTGATACACTTTGTATCCTATTTGAATTTCTATGGAAAGAGAATGTCTGATTGACTCTAGTCTAGCTATTGGAGAAAAGTTTTCTTTGACATCAACACCTTAAATCTGTGAATGTCCTTTACACACCAATCGCTTCTTATTTATGATCACATTATCATGATCATCAAATTTATTATTGAAAATACACTTCATATGAATCACATTGTGAATTTTGGGTCTCTTAACAAGATCCCATGTCTGGTTCTTTTTAATCTGATCATACTCTTTATTTGTGGATTTGACACATGATTCATCCTTTGAAGCTTCTTCAAATGAGGTTGGTCCCACAATTTCTAATAAGGTGGATTGTGAATTATTCCTCATTATCATCATATATGTGGGTTTTTTCCAATCCCTAATTATGTTAGACTAATCAGTTCCTACTATTCAATATCTCTTGTGAAGTTCAGAAGAATTTTATTTATCCATGGTTTCCTATTCTGATTCTTCCTAGGAATCAACATTGTGTTGGGACCTCTGAATGTTTCTCACTCCTTCCTTTAATTCTTCAGTTGAATGAGTTACATATCTACTATATTCTACATCTTTAATCACATCATCATAAGATCCCCTCAAGGTATTTGTGTCCTTATTTTTAATGATCTTGACATCACTACTTTCCTTAATTCTTCAAAGAAGATAATTGAAACATTTGTAGAATTTTCTATTCATTTAATATCCAAGGAATATTTCTTCATCTAAATAATCACCATAGTTCCCTTAATTTCATTATTTTTTTTGAATGAAACATTTACTTATGAAAACATAAAAAACATCAAAGAGGTATTCCTTCCATGCCACAACTCATATGGTGTTTTGGTTTCACCCATATAAATACTTTTTTGATTATAAGTATAAAATTTAGCTTCAATAGCCTATTTTTATAAATGGTGAGAGATATGAATCTTAATTATCATAGTTCTAGCTATACTATTCACATATCAATTGTTGTGCTAAAAAACTCCATTTTGTTGTGGGGTTTTTATAGCAGCCACCTCATATTGTATTCCATGTTTATCTAGGTAATTCTCAAACACAATGGATTTGTATTCTCCTTTATTGTCAGACTACAAAACGTTTATTTTTTTCAAGTGTAATTCTTATCTATGCTTCATTACGTTTTCAATAAATCAAGCACTTGTCGTTTCCTATGTATAACCATCACACAGACCATTTTATTATAACAATCAATTAAAATAATGAATTATATTTATTTATATATTCTAGTAATATTTATCAAATGATATACATCTTTATAGATGTGATCAAGAAGATTTGATTACCTTTTCTTCATTGGATGATATGAACTATAGACCAACTTCCCTCATATGCAATCATCACATGTATTTTCTTATTCACACTTCAGATTCGGGATATCCCAGACTATCTTCAGCTTACATATCTTTTCCTTGTCTTGATGATTAATGTGACCCAACCTTTAGTTCCATAAGTTGTTTTCTTCTTCAATAGTTGTGTAGAAAATGTTCTCTTTACTATCAACCTAATATAAATATCCATATTTTCTATATCCTTTCATAAGAGAATTCCATTTATTTCATCTGATAGTTCACCCATTTTTATTAAATGTCTCAATTTGTCTCGAGTCACATAGTTTACTTACACATAGAATATTGTGAGGCATACCATCCACATAGAGAACTTTAGTTTTCTTTAGCTCACTATTAGTCACTTCATTACTTCCATTGCCTTTGATCTTCAAAGCACCATCATTACCGAACATTAATGTTCTATCAACCATTTTCTTAACATTTTTTAAAAATTATTCATTTCCCTTCATATAGGATTAGAATATTCTATCAAAAATCTAGGTACTATAGTTCTTTGTATCTTTGAGATAGAATTCTACAATATTGGATTTCCTAACTTTCTTCATTTCCTTCCATGAAATATTTAATTGATTGGAAGATAAAGATGGTATTTCTACTCTATTTTCCATGTGTATTGGTTTATCATACTCATATAGTTCTCCCGTAGTAGAAAACATGTTTCTAAGAGCAACACTGTCTAGTTGGAGAGCATTGACTTGTCTCCGAGTTCTGTTGGTATCATTTCCACATTTCCTCTACCTGGAATGAATAACTTTATAGACAAAGTAAGATCATTGAATGTAATATCTATAACATCTATTTCTTCTATAAGATGTAGTATAATTATTCATTCTTCTCTTTTGACTTCCTAGCTCTTCCCCATTCAAATATCTTCTTTCCTCTTCACACTATGACATGGTGTGACCCAAATACCTAAAAAATTGATATTTCATAAGTGGAAATGTCTCCTCACTTCTATTCCTCCCCATATACCCTTACCTAGGAAAATAGTTTGACTATTGGTCATTTTTTGATATGTGGGGATAGTTATCAGTTATCCTTTTAGTTTGATTTGAGGATTTCTTTTTTGGACTTCATGTGACTTTATGATATGTCCAAATTTCATCTTGTCTTTATTTTAACCTATTTTATGTCCATCATTTTATATTTCGGCATCAAATCCAATTCCACTTTTTCCCATGAATTTTGATTTTTGATCCTTCAATGTGTTCTCTACACCTTCAGATTCACACTTATCTCCCTCTAGCAACTCATAATCTAAGAATCCTCCCATCTATATTTTCTTATTTGTTTATTTTGAGTTTAATTCACTTTCATGTTTACTTTTAAAAGTAGCAACTTATTATTTAAGTCCCTCAACAGTCTCGGACTTTACCTCAATCTAGATGTAAGTTCATTGATAACATTTTCCTATTATTTAATTATAAGCTTAAGTTATACTATATATTATGAGCGTTTAGGGTATGTTTAATGTTCTTTTACTACTTCTTCTAGTCGATTAATTTCATCTTTCAGTTGATCAACATATTTTGATGACTCTTCCACAACTAATATCCACTTTTTTCTTCTGTTTCTTTGATTCTCAAGTTCACCAAGATCATCTTCAAGTTTCATCTTCAGATTAGTAACATAAATCAACTTATTATCTCTAGATTTATCTGTTGATAGATATGAATTTTTAGTTTTAGCCATCATAGATTCTTCGGTTCCAGTTTTAAAATTTGGATATTTTTCCTCAAAAGATTCATTACCATCGTCTTCTTCTATACACTAAAAACTATTTCTCTATAATTTTTTTCTATATTTGAAGTCTCTCTTTTGATAAAACCTTTTCTGAGGATTCTGTGTGTTTCCTACTTCACTTTATTCATCATTGAACTTCCTTGAACTCTGAGAGATAATGTACCCAACTCCACCACAAAAAAACATGTTAATGGTAGCTTTCATTAAAATCTCCCTTTTCCTCTCTTGAATTTTTTGGAAAAGATAGAAATGCATTTATCTTCATAATTACCTTTTTTAAAGCAATCTCCAAAAATCTCAAGTTTTTGTATGGATTTGAATGAAATCTATTTTCTAACATAACTTGTTGCATCCTCTAATTTCACTCTCATTTCATATGATACCATACTTCTTAGAAGATCTTACAATGAAGGTTTTGAAAGATCTCTTTCCCCTCAACTACCGATACTTTAAGATTGTAAATAGTTTTAAGTCATATTAATATATTCTTTTCTATGTAAATTTCCTTAATATATTCATCAAGCCCTCTAATTTCTCCTAAGAATTCAGTAATTAAATTGAAAAAGGGATCTAAATTTTCATTAGGATGCATCATAAGATCATCAAACCTATTGTGAAACACTATAAGGTTGGCCTACTTTAATTTTTTATCACCTTAATATATATTTTCTAGCTCTTCCCGCATAGACTTGGATGAGGTGTAACTCGTTACCTTTATATATATTTAATTATATAGTGTTTCAGTAAGGGAATTTTGATCTTTGGAATCTCTATCTAGCATTTTCCTATCTGTTTTAATCATATATTGTCCTATTGCATCAGTTACCTGAATCCCTTGTATAGTTTAAAATATTACTTCCATTATAAGAGATCTTAGATGAGATCTCATCCTATTATTCAAAATCTGAATGTTTCTTCCATCAAAGTGGGGTAATCCTCTAATATTAACTGAGATCTCCATGATAGAAAAGAAGGAGAGATTTTATATCAGCAATCTCACTCTGATACCATTTGAAGGACCTTGAAACACCCTGAGAGGGGAAGGGTGGATCAGGGTGTCAAATTTTTCTTTTAAAAAAGTGGATCACGTTCCCACATTAGTAGGAACTTATTAAACATATATATGGCTAATGTACAATAATTTAAAGAATCACATGTAAAAGGAAAACACAGAAATTTTACTTGGTTCACCATTAAGGGATAGACCAAGAATTATACACTGACTGATTTTTAGTCATACCTAAATACACTGATATTCACAAGTTGTGGAATATAGATGTTCTGACATAGTCACTCAATTCCTAGAACACTGCCTTTATAGGATTTTAGGGATAGATCATTACATCCCTCATAACACTTCTGTTGACTTCCCCATGCTCATTGCCTTGGGTGAAGCCTTACTTAGTTTATTAACTTGAATTTCACTTTAATGGACTAGCGTTAAAGTATTTTTCCCTGTCTTGAATGATACTTTGCTTTCACTATAGACCTGATTTGAGGGAACTTTAAATCCATATTCAATGAAAAAAATGAAATTCAAAACTTCCTTTCATGAATCTTTTTTGCAAAGCTCACTCCCTTTGTTAAGAACCCTGACTTCATGGAATAAACTTCCTTCACAAAGATCACTACCTTCATGAAGAAACATGCCTACACTAAATAAAATTCATTCACAAATATCATTTATTCAACACTGAATACCCCATCATCATGAATCACTAATTAATTAAAATAATTGGAATCAGTTAAGTCTCAAAAAAGTCTTTTATATATTCTCAAGCTGACATAGAATGTTCATCTTGTAAATCTCACTTGGCTTCAACAAATCAAATAGATTTAGGATTTCCATTGGAAAAAATCATGTGAAGTGAAGAGGGCTAGCCTCAAATTTATAGGCTCATCCATTCATGATGCTTCACTACCTCTTACTGTATTTTTCAGATCATTCAAAACCACATTCACCTTACTCCTCCATTTTCGATGCTCATTTTTTATTTGATGTTGTTTTGAAGCATTAATTCAAACCATTGCACACTACAATGATCTAATTCTCATAATCGTAGAGATTAATATCACCGTTAATGATGCTCTAATTATTATTCAATCACGATGCTTGTCGTTGTCATGTAGATCACCATCAAATTTCTTTGATTCTTCATGAAACTCAATTTGTGAAGCCCATCTGCGTAAAACTCATTAATTTTCCATATTTTTATAAGGCCATTAAGTAAATCCACTTTTCGCAATGCAAGACAACCTCAAAATTTTAAACCCCAAAAATTTGGAAAACACTGGGAAACGATGCCAACTTCAATATCATTTCTATTTTAAACTATAATATCCCTTTCCTTGAAAACTCTTTGATCTTCCATTAGGGTATTGACAAAAAATACAAACCATACTCCATCTCCAGAAAAGAACATCCTTAGTTCCAACAAAACTATCTTTATTGGAATGTGGTCCCCAATTCATTTCAAATTTTACTTATCCTAGATCTTATATAGAATACTTAAATCCCCTTTGGTCCATGTTTTATGACCTAAACTCCCGTACCCCCCTCTATCAAAACAACATGACCTTGAACTGTATGTATTCACTCTTGGGAAATTAATATAAAATTTCAATTTCCCTTGTTTTCATATATAGACTATCTTAATATTTCAACCCATGGTTCAAGCCTAATGAACATAAACTATGTGAATCCATATTGAGGTTATTTATATCATCATTGAGCATTCAATTCATGTTTGGTTTACCTTATCCTTCTTATTAGATTTATTACCTTATCCTTGAGGTCTAAACTAAATGAACTTAAACAATCACCTCACCTCACTTTATAAGTTCCATATAGACCTTAAACTATGATCAAACCCATAGTATAAGATATATTTCTTTTAATTGTGTGTATTTTCAAATCAAATTGATTCCCCCAAGGCATGATTTAATCCCATTAGCATGTATTTTGTGGGTTTAGTACTCCAAATTCTCTTGTTACCTCATCATCATGATTAATACAAAATGTTTTAGCCCTAAAGTGATCATGTTCGCATTAATATCCTTCCCTTCCTTCACCTATATACATTTTTTCCTTCAATATTTGAATCATTACATAGTTATTTCATTCCGGAATTGACTTCCCTCAATCTATGATGATAGCATAGCACCCCAATATTGACCCACCTTCCATATAGGGTACTCATTCTGATGGATGCATCATCGGTGCCAATGTGGTGGGTGCTATGTTTTATACATTTTTAATTGTCATCACTAGAATTATCCCCCATTTCAAGTAGTATGGTAGTGAATCCTATCTTTTGGATAGTTCCCAATGTCCTCACTCAACCTATCTACCCCTTTACATTTATTTGAACAACCAAAGTCATAATTTCCCTTTTCCTCAACACCCCTTCATTGAAGTGATGTTTTAATAACCTGGGATTCATTTAATCATATGTATTTATACATTTTAATGGTTAATCAGTCTTATAGAATCACACCCAACCAATCCCACATTTACACAGGTTCCCTTATAGTGGTCAACGCAACATGCCAACCCTGGGCCATAAATACCTATATAGTGCTCTCATGTAACATGATTAACCATTCAATGCACTATTTTCCCATATAGATCATGATTCATGAGGTATTAAGAGGTTTTATTTTATTATTTAGTTAGAATATTAAGACCCAACATGATTCAAAGTCGGCATACCCTCTCAATTCTAGAAACATAATTTTAAATTACACTACCCCTCTCAGTCCTAGGTGAAATAAGTAAGCCTGCATATCCAATATTTGTAGATTCATGACTTTTAAACTATATATAATTTCATCCTTGCTACAAGATGTTAAAATATATAGAACTTTCTCTATTATATGACTCTAAACTATTTGATTCTTGAATCCTCATCCGAGAGGACACCCCACTTTTGGTGTCAATCACCTATTTCATCACCCACTAGAACTATGTGTGACTTAATTACTATTTCATTATATATGTATTGATGACCAAATTCCTTTTAATAGGCCCATATACAATTTCAAATACATTTTTTACTGGTGATGGGGTTTATTTTTTGACTTATGCCAAGCACCCTTCCTTGAATTGATATTATTCCCCCTATTCATCCATATGATCAAGATAGACATATAGACCTATTAATAAAAACTATGTGTGGATTTATTCCTATTCCATGGGATATATAGATACATATTTACATATCTTTCCTTAGTCCTATACAAAAAACTAATATCATCCCCAACTCATTTTGTGGTTCATTACCCCATTATTAGGTTCTGTTTTCCCACATAACACTGAGATGACATTATCCCTAAGGATATTTTCAAAGATATGTGACTGTAAACATCATCCCCATAATTCAAGAATCATGAACATGAACTATATTCATCTACCCCTAATATTGTATATATTAACATTGGGACCCTAATTTATGTTGTGTATACACTAACCTTATTATTATATAAACTATCTCACCCCCACAACCGGATTTGTATGAACAGAAACAAGTATCAACTCATGTTACAAATTCTATTAACTTAAACTAGGAGTATCCTTCAATTAAATGTTTGAAAAACATAAATTTTAGAACCACTAATAAAATTTTTAGGACATTAAATTTTATCACACCCATTAAAATATGTATGACCTTTAATTTCAATAACTACACATTCCTAGTTTTGCAACCTCAAACTACAACATCCTAATGTTTTTAGCTCTATGAAATTGAACTAGTATCAACCTTTGATCCAAAATGTAAGAATTAAAACTATACAACCTCTAGGATAATATATTTCTCCTCCATAGAGCATTATCAAAACCCCATCCTCTTATCTTTCCTATGGTTATAATTTTTGTCTCACCCGGAAACATATTTTTCTACATAGCCTCCACCTAATTTGGTATTCCCCATTGATATTATAAATTCATGATGGTTTAACTATGATAGTTTTTTAACTCTTCTTGATCATATCCTCCCTCTTTAAAAAAAACATGGTGTACCTAAACTAAATAGTCTTCCAATCCTTAATTTCCAAATTGACTCTCCTTAGTCCATAGTGATATCATGAGTCCCGATATTGGTTTCCAATTCTATCCAAGGTACATTTCCTAGTGAAAGTCTCCCATTTTCAAATATACTCCACTAATTTTATAGTGATGTCACATATCCCTAGTCTTAGTTGGATTCCCATCCTAGGAACATGTCTAGGAGGAAACATTCTCAACAAAAATGTGATATAATCCACTCTTTAGATACATTCCCAGATATAATCCTACATTGTTTTCCCTATATTTAGTTCTGTGATGGTGGAACCCACTATTTTGATATATTATCGATAGTTAACCCAACCATGTATTCCCCATCTCTTTTCTAGTTGAACTACATGGGTCATGATTTATGCTTTCTCCACTTGACTTTACTCAAATGGAACTCTAAAAAATTTGGGTTTTCCCCAATTGCATCTTTGTGTAATGTAATTGTTTATAGATTATCTATAATATCACCAAACTAATTCCCTCATATTCATTGGTTTATAAGAGTGCTTAATGTGACATTTTTATCTCGACCCATCCACCCCTAATGTGAACTCTCATGTAATTTATATAGTATTTTACAATGACTTATTTATCATAGTAAGATTGAATCACATGGGCTTAAAGGTTTTAGTTAATTATTTTTTAAACATGATTGAGATGTAATGTTTTCAACACACTAATTTAAAATAAGTAATTTATTTCTTGGAAAATGATAAGGAGGATCATCCATAGACTTGAGAATATCTTTTAATGCATAGAAGGATTATGGTAATGATCGAGTCATAATCTATTTGAGAATGGATATCCTTTTCTAAGAGGATTCAATATCATGTTATAGCTTGGTAAACACCTACATTTTAGTTTCTATCAAAAGGAGAATCTTAGATTCCTATATCTAGAGTGTGTCATTCTGAGTCCCATAATCGACCACATAAGATGAAGCATGGTACAACTATTCTTTAATGGTAAAAAACTGAGTCCTTATATGGGTGTCCTCCTCTTCCCTTTCTAGAGAATGAGCTTTTAGCTAGTTCACCTCTTCATCCTTCTCAATAATCACTTGTCTATCTGACTAATGATTAAACATAGCATGAGAAACAAACAAATCTTTAGAAAATTCAAACTTTTATACCTCCAATAACTCCCACTCAACTAGAATATGATAGGACATTATGTGAAGGAAATGATAGTAAATCCTATGAGATCATAGGTTCACCAGCTAATGGAAAAGTGTTATCATCATGATTCCTATTTGATCTAGTGGGATGTTGGTGATATGAGGCATTAAATAATCTTCCACACCCTTCATTGAATAGCTTCATTGCCTTCATCCACATACATCCCCCCATCATATTATTCATCCAGAGAATACTCATATTTTGGGAATAACTCAAGAAATTCATTTGGAGATCCAACTTTAGGCTCCTTATTCATAAATCTATGATCTAAATTATAAGAAGGTATTGGGATTATAGAAACCGCCACCATGAGTAGTGAATTCACCTCTAGGATTATAGATAAATCTGCATGCATGAAAGAAACCTCCAAATCATCTTCTATCACCAAAATTTGGTTGATATCACTACCACTAGTAGTTCATTCTTTTTATGCCTACTCCAACCAATTTTATATTTGCTCAGTGATGGAATCGTCCGAAACTGTAATTTCCCTAAACTCATACTCCCCCATTGAACTAAGTGTTTCCACAAGGGATCAAAACTTACTTTAGAAAATCAAATCCAAATAAGTAAGTATGAATGATATTATGAATTTATACCTTATGAGTAAGAAATATTAAGAGTTTAAACCTTCTCTACTAAAAGGATTGGAACCCCAAACACCTGTACTTTATTAAATTCTATACTAGATAATGGTTTGAACTATGACACATTAGAAGTAGGTTCCATTACCCATAGAACCACAGCATTATTGGGAAACCTAGAAACTACAATTTAAGGATACTCAACATTGAATATAGGATCTAAAATGGGGAAACTGAATAGGTCGGTACAAAATGTCAAAAAAATTTAGGGGAGTGAAGAGGGTTATATTTTACCTTCTAATCCTTGTGGAAGACAGTCTTTTAGTTTCACCAAAAACTATATAATTTTTATAATCATTGGTTACCTTATGGAGTTGGGAGGTTTTCATTCCTCGAAAAATGGTTTGGTTATGGAGTTATGAGTGCTTTTTTCTAATTTTTATCTGCATGAGGGGTTAATAAATTTTTATACTTCATACTTTCTATGGAAGATACTCTAATGAATTTAAATTTTTCAATTTTTGATAAAGTCAAAAAATAGAAGTTAGTTCTTCTTATAATGTGAAGTGATTCTATACCCTTACTTCTAAGTGGAAACTATTGCATATTCCTTGGTTATTAAGATGACTCACCCACATTATGCAATGGTGATGATCCAATAATGGGTGATTAATGCCATTATCTATTTATAAGAATAAGAAAGAATCATTCCCAACTAAAAGGTGGCTTGGGATAATCTGGAATCCTGGGATCTATGCCAATTCCCATAGTATAAAAAATATTTCACCAGGAAATCACTTAATGTCACCACTACCAACCACTTAGATATCCTTTCCTCATAGACCAAAAATGATTCCATCCCCTTTTATGAGGATCTAGGGTATATTAAATGTTTTAAAACACAATATACCATCCCAGGAGTCTCCAAATGGGGGTCTTTTTTATTCAAGTCACCATAAAAATAGGACTACCTAGCTAGAAACCATATAGATTGGGAATGTTTCATTCAAGCCAATCCAGTCTAAACCACATGGAACCAATATCAGGGGTTGGTTTCTAAACCTATTCCACAATGGTACACTCCTAAAACATCTTCCACTTCTATAATTTAAATCTTGATACCCACTATATCGACCACCAAGCATTAAATATTCATATTAGATTGGGATTTATACCTCCATCACCAAACATTCATGTTAGGTCGACCCTCCAAGCTATTGAGGACACCACAAACATTAACAGAGTTCCTCCCCTTGATAAATTTTAATAACATGATGGTTAACCCTAGTATGAAACAATTATAAACCATCATGGAGGTTCCCCATATGACACAAAAAATAATACCCATATAAAGGACCTCTATGATGTAGATAATATCACACTCAGAGAACATCATCACTTGATCCATTGGTACAATAGGGGGCATCAGTCATATATCACACTTGATATTTTATAAGAACATACCAAAAATTGTTTATCAGATATTTATTTTACACCAACACAATGAATCCAAAGGTAAAACACCTTATTATTAAGTATTTTTATTCCATAAATTGATTTACATGGGTTCTCTAAATCCATCCACAACTATTTATGCATAGAGGGTTTATTTTCTTCATTATAGGGATTATATAAGGTTTAAACTCCAATAATGATATCATCCACTATATTTTACACCAAACTGAAGTTTGGGAGACATCAGGATCCTTACTCACATTTTAAGAAGATGAATGACACCTTGTAGAGCCACATACACCTGGTAAGTTCCTACATGACATTAAAGTAGTCTCCCCTTATTAAATGGAAATGATTTTGAAGAAAATTAAAACATTTATTTGTACTTTTTAGGCTATTATATATGATATTAGTCCCATACAAGGATCACTAATAAATTAGGTCCTCATAAAATCATCTTATGACTTCCTATCAACCCATAAATTTAGAGCTAGAGTTTTTCTCTGAGAATGATGAATAGGGGGATACAAACCTATCTGAATATTTAGAAACCTATGATATTATTATCATGTTCTTTCCACAAGTGACTCCACACTTATCCATCCTAGAATTTGTTTCTAAAAAACATAAATCATATCTTTATCAAATTGCATTGGTTATGTATAGAAAATTTTATATCCAAAAGTTGGTATAGCTTAGAATCTCCAAGAACCTTTAGACCCCCAGTAAGTAGTTCCAAAAGGTAGATATTATAGTGGATTAAGTGGATAAGCATCATAAATATCATTATTTATATCATAAATTTTCTAAATTATGAACCAAAAGTCTCATGTAATATGTTGGATCATTGAGAAGGAATATACCTATGTGAATGATAGAGGCTAGGGGTAGTATTCCACCCTATATTTCAATCCTATTAGACATTGAAAATATTTTTCCAAATTACTTCCCTATGAAGAAATGAATGTGTTAATTAATTATCTTTGTTCACCACTACTATGGTGTAATTCATCATAGTCATTTTTTGGAAAATTGGGAGAGGGATATCAGTGAGAAATCATGCAAAGAATAGTTTCCAAAAGAGAACCAGTTGAGACCAGTGAATCTTATTGTAGGTTTCCACATTCATTAGTATAGATAGGCCATGGTCCATAGAGGCCCACTTTTCATACTACTCCATAACACTAGCTAACCCATGATAAATTCATGGGTTTATTGGATACTTTTTTTGTACCAAAAGTTTCCAATACAACTTATGTGGATGACCAAATCACTGCTTGAATCTAATAGATTTAGGGTAATTAAAATATCAATGTTGAGATCAAATAAAATTGTGGTTCTGATTAAGAGGGTGTTAAAATGACCATGTCAGACCTCCCATGGAACCTATGTAATTGATACCCTTTAATGACCAACCAATACTGAATTATGGGGTTCTTCCAACCCAAGACATATCTTGGTATTCCTAAAATCTCCCTCTCTACTAGATTAGTATGACTTCCCACAACTTGACTTTGGATTCTATAAATTATGAGTCATCTAACCAGTCAAAGGGAAAGCACATGAGGAATCCTCACATGATGTGTTGGTTAGTTTCCTTTTATCTCACCTAGAATCCATTAAGACATGTCATACTTCATTACATCATAAAATTAATTTGTAACTTGAGTGGGTGGAAAATGTTCCCTCACCATCAAATTTTAACAACTCAACTTACAATTCCCTCAATGGAATATGTGACCTAGATCTACACCTCATACACTTTACCTTCAATTGTGTCTCAATGTTGGGTATCCTAGAGAATTATGAGGCATCCTCACTCTATTTCTTTGTTTGTGTACTAAATTTACTTACATTCATTTGTTATAAAAATATTGCACAAAGATACATCACCGTCTAGGATGATATTTATTGGTGGTTCCTCTAATAATTAAACTATTCCTTATACTAGGTAAGTGTCACCAAATTCTTCAAGTAAAAATAGTTGGAGAATGAGTGTGTTTCTGAATTCATCCCTTGATGGAATGGAATGAAATACTCCTTCGATTTATAACTTTTATTAGAATAGATATCATGTATGTTTTTATAAAAAATTAAAGAATAGTTGTTCTTGACTCTTATCTCTTGGAAGTACCCAATAGGATTATGAGAGTTTAGTAAGAGGGAATAGTGCCTTAAGGAAACAATATTTTGTACTATATAGAGATCACACCTGACACTTCCCAACCCCATAAAAAAATTTAGTAGAGAAAAGAAAGAGGATATGATTACAATTCTATCCCATCATATAATTTGTCTCTAAGGGGACCCATAAAATAAGCACTAATAGGTGTAGGCACATGCTGAGAATATTTCCCAGAGCACCTTTAAGGGTAAGCATCCAGAAACTTCAAAGATACCATTAAGAGGGATTTATCCTTTAGGGATGAGTAATACTTGGATTATTCATATGGATTGGGAAATCAATCCTTGTCACTTTCTTCAAAAAAAAGGAATCTAAGATAAAAAATTATCCTAAATATTTACCCTACCCCTGGTTCCTTGGAAGTGCCTTCCAATATTGCAATATCTATAAATATTTTCTCCATAATAAGGTTGATCCAAGAATATTTGTGTTAAGAAATTATAAAATTCATGTCGCGTGTATTTCTACCAAACCTTATGATTACAAAGACATAGGTAACTGGAAGTGAGTCTCCAACTAAGAAATATAGTAGTTCGATGATTTGATAACTTTAAAGATGAAAACGTAGGCTATCACATGCCGATATGTTGAATCATGTATGAAGCCTATTTTATCTTTTTCATTTTGGTTTTATAATATTTAGAGGTTCTCAGTGGATTAGAAATGGTTTTAATCCATTTGGGTGCAAAAAGGGAAACACCACGTCCATTATGTAGGTTGTGGTGTACCATTGGGTCTCCTATGTGAAACATCTTGAGCTACCAAACCTAGTGAAGATCATAGACTCAATCATGGCCTTTTGGTGATATTAATTCACTATACATCCAAAAACCTTCAAAACTTGTGTGTTGGAGGCCATAGATAGACCAAAATGGTATTGATTTAGGGACAAGGAATGGTTTGTGTCCATGTTCAATTTACTAGGAAATACTAAAATTCCATGGTGGGAAGCACCAGGGAATGATGGTGGTGGTTTTAGGTTTTTGAAACTATTTTTTTTCATGGGTAACATAGATAAAAACATTTAAATTCATTTGTTAAAAAATATATTAAATTTATGAGTTATCACTTTAATGTTACTAGTTTCCTCTATGAATTTAATTGTAAAAAAATTCACCACTAAATTTTCTTTTATTTTTAGTCAATGGCCATAAATTGGAGGAACCAAGTCAACAACAAATGTGAGGGGAAATGTGATGAATTCAAAAATTATATTTACAACCTAATGGGAGTAAAAATTTTGAACTTCATTAAAAAAATTCTCAATTAACTCATGTTTTGAATCGAAACCAGAATCAAGAGGAATTCCCAAATTCCCTTATAAAAGATAAAGTTGAATTTGAGACCTTTATCTGGCAAATGCCTCAAACATTCAATGGATATTCTAATAATTTAACCCCATATAAATGGATCGACTCCATTGAAAATATATTCTATGTAATTCAATGGTATGATCAAGTGAATTTCATATAGGCTATTTATCGTATTGAAGGAAAATCTTATCAATGGTTCATGTTGGTAAAAAAATACAAAGCCTGAGGTGGAGATTGAAGTGATGGAGTGGACGGAATTCTAGAAAATGGTTTTTGTAAAATATTTCTTTTTCACTATCTGATGTAAAATAGACAGTAATTTTCTTAACCTTGAGAAAAAGGTTGATAAATCCATCGAGTAATATGAGGGAAATTTCATAAGACAAGGATTATATTCCATCAATCATTTCATTACCCCCAAAATTTTAATTTACTTCTTCTTTTGTGGGATAAAGATGAATCTATAAAAAAGTTCTGGATATTCAAGAATTTTATAACTATGAGGAAATTATCCTGTGTGACCTCAAAGTATAAATGGAGATAAATGAATCTCAAGGGTCTCTTGGAAATGTAGAAATGAAACATATAATTGATATTAATTCTGGTAGTGTGAGGTAAAAATATCTTGGGGGCTATAAACTATATCATCCCATTTATCAAAAGAGTGAGAAAAGTATCCCATAAATTGCTTGAAGGGGAAAAGGAAATGTGTTATGTATGGGAGGGAAGGTAACCTGGCTAGTGATTTATAGTGGGGGAAACAAAAAAATGTGATGGGAGAAAGCAATTCTTGAGTCAACCCTAATCCAATCATCCAATTCGTTAACAACAAGGAATAGGGAAGCTATGTGAATAAATAACCTAAGATAATGTTTTTTATGATAACCGATGTTAATAACCTCCAAGGCCTAGAGAGAATGGGAAATCCTTTTCCATCACAAATGATTAGTTGGAACATAACAATGATTTGGTTATATATATTCTAGTTATTAATTCAGGAATAGTGAATCAACTATTTTATTCCAATTCTATACATTTTTTCATATCATGTAAGTTTAGTATAACTATTCAAACACCACCTCAAAACATAGAAGTGAATTTATCAGTAAAGATATAAAATGGGTCAATTATTGCATCCCATTCATATAACGCATCCCATATCCAAAATTATCCTTAGTATTTTCAATAAAATCATGTAATACTTCCCTTATTGCAATTCTTTTATATTCTAGGCATGGACTAGCTTTCCCTATATATATCCAATATAAATTTCCTAGAAAATAAATCGCCATTTGTATCACAATTCACCCTTTGATTATATACTAGGGTAAAGAGGATGAATCCTATTAGGTACAAAAATCTCAAGAATGTATATTATTCCCTTATGAGAAAGTGTATCTAGATAAAATGATTGAAACTAAAGAAAATATCACCCTTGATGGCATGCCTGTTATGGGAATTTGATAATCTTTTTTCTGATGAATTCTCTAGTTTTCCTTCTAGAATCGAGGTTGAGTTCTCAATTGATATCATACCCAAATATTTTCCATTATGAAATACTCCATATTGAGTGGTTATTTTTTAAATTTAGTAACTGAGGAAAAAATTATAGGATTATCATGATAATTGGTAAATATGACCATGTGGTTTATAATGTGGTGCATTGGTCCTCTTCTCAAGAAAAAGGATGGATCAATGCACCTATGTAATGATTATTATTATCTCAACAAGATCATGATAAAGAATAATTATCATCTCCCCTGAATTGATTAATTTTTCAATAAGCTACATGGATCCTAATACTTCTCTAAACTAGATATTCAGTCGGGATATTATTGGTTAAATGTGGTGAAGTGTGATAACCCCAAGACTACTTTTAATATGAGGTATAGGAACTATGAGTTCATAGTGATTCCATTTTGACTCATTAATTCTCCAGCAATAATTGTGTGCCTAATTAATAGTATTTAGGGATTACCTCAACAAATTTATGGTAGTATTTATAGATGATATTCTTATCTACTAAAAAAGAATAAAAGAACATGGGAAGAAATGTAAGAAATGTTGATATCGTCTTAAATGGATTTAAAATTATTTTTGGATTATCACATTCCCCTAGTAGAGTTCTTAAAAAACAATATTTTTCATTCAGGAATTCAAATGGAACCTTTTAAGGCTATATATGGTAAGATGTTTTAGACTCTAATATGGTGGGTTGAAGTTGTAGAGTAGAAGTTGATGGGATTTGGTATTATCCAAGAGTTTCCATAGAATCTTAAAACTATTCATCTTCATATGAAATGGTCACAAATTCAATAGAAAATCTTTGTAGATAATCATCTATGAGTCCTGGAATTTGAGGTCAAAGATAAAGTGTTCATTTATATATCACCATGGGATAAAGTCATGAGTTTTAGGGAGAAGGGAAATATTAGTCTTAGATACATCGGCCCCTTTGAGATCCTTGATCACATCAGAGTGGTAGCATACCAACTTGCAGTCCCACCTAACTTATCTCATATACATGAAATGTTCCATATATCCCTCTTGAGGAAGTACATACCCGACCCATAACATGTACTAAAGCTACAGTTGGTACCGTTGGAGAATTATTTTTCTTAATAGAATTAGCTGATGAAAATATTAGACCATAGAGCCAAAGTTATATGAAACGAGACAAGTCAATTGGCCAATGTGTTATAGAAGAACCAAAATGTTTAGGAAGCAACGTATGAACCAAAAGAGGTTTTGAAACAGAATTAACCTCATCTATTTTAGTATATAAAATGAAAGGGATAATTTTTTTAAGGGAGAATAATGTAACATCACAAAAATTTATATATGAAACTCATTGTTTTTAAATGAGTTAATTTTATATTAAGAAATAAAATTATAGAAAATGAAACCACTACTTGGGTTATTTTTTACCATTATAAGTTATATCCTTTCATATTTAAAAGAAGGATAAGAATAATAATCATTGATAGTATATCCATTATATAATGATTGTATTATTAGTATATATAGGGTTTGATAAAGTCAATTTGAAATAGACATAGGAAGCGATGGCCTAATGAATAGGATCATACCCTATGAAGCCTATTTATCAGATATTTCAAGGGAGATATAATCATTGGTATTTTCCCCTTAAAAAATCACAAGTTCATATTCTATAACTAAATAATGATAGAAACCCATTACATTAGATGTTCTGGATCATAATGATCATGGACCAAACCATTTTTTCTGAACAACACCATGAAAATCTAATTATCCCGCACCTTACCATTAGGGAGTCTGCAAGTGTAATATAGGGATATGTATCTATAACCTTGAAATATTAATTTTTATATTTTATTTTTAATCAAACAAATATTGTATTAATTTATTAATATTACCTTTTAAATGATTAAATAATGTGTTTGATATGAAAATTGATTTTGATACGATGAAAGATAAACTATTTTTTTGGAAAATATATTATTTTAATCAAGACACTCTTTTTTTTAATTCAAAAATTTTTTAAACAAATTATATTTTAATAAAATACTATTATTGAATAATATTTATAAATGATAATTTAATTTTATGAATTCAAATATAATGTTTTTAAGGATCAGAAAAATGTTAATGTCAAAAAACTATTATTTTTCAATAAATTGGGATTTTTTATTTAAAATTATATATCATCATATGAAGATAATTATTTTTATAATATAAATATTATTTTTTAAATAATCATGTTAAAATTATCTAATGGTGAATTTTTCATAATTTCCTGAGCCAAAGTTCTTGGTAAAAAATAAATACAGTATAATTATAGGGTATGTATTATGAAAAAATAAAATATTTAAAGTGATTTAATAAATACTATAAATATTATCCATGACCAAAATTAATTTTACACTTCAAAATAATGTGTTTTTAAATTTTTTTGATAAATTTTATAAAGCCTTAATGAATCCTCCAAACCCTCTATTGTATTTTAAGGTTTTAAAAATAAATATTTATAAACATAACTCACTTCAACATTACAAAGGGTATTATTTTAAAGTGTTTATTTATTATACATAAAATAATTAAAACTAATTTTATTTAGAAGAAACTATGGGTAAAAACCATGGTGATATTTTTGGTTTTTATTACTTTATCACATAAGGACTAAAACTAATGTTTGGATGTTAATAAATAATTCTACTCTCTTTTTCTATAAAAACCCACTCAATCTCCCATTAATATTGACTAAAAACCTTGGAGTAGGATTTTACTTTTCCCTAATCTCTATAAATTCATCTTATGATTTCCCAAATCCCTTAATAATCTCCTCCCAATCTTTTTTAAGCACCCTCTCAATGTAAGGGGCCATCTCCTTCTCCTCTTTATTTGAACACCTTCTTTATTTAATGCCTTTTATTTAAAATTATTCAATTTGGGATATTTTTATACACATAAAAACTAATATAATTATTATACTAATATAATTAGATACCCCTTTCACTCTCATTCACTTGTTCTATAAACCTTTATATACACCTGTTATGCTGCCAAAACTCTCCTATGATTTTCCACGAAAAACATTTATGTTGTGAATACCTGTATCTATTTCCTCTAAAGGGTATTTACCTAGTTTTACCTATCCTTAATTTTTTTTATTTACATGTATGTAACCCAAAATAATTAATCATGGAATTAAAATTTATTAAATACATCCTTATGTTGTATAATCTTTGTGGCACACTTATTTGTGTACAAGATAAGAAAGTGATGGGTGGGACCAAAATAATATAGCCCTCCTATACATTGGGTAATTTTTTAATCTCATGAAATTACATCTATGGTTCAAATAATATTAACCTAATAACACTATTTTATGATGCCTTAGAGGTTATCCTTGAATTATGTTTATGATTTCATTATTTATGTTGTTGTCAAAATCATACGTTGCCTATATGTTATCATGTAATATGATGCCTCATATGTTCAAGTGTATCATTCTCATCCCTCTTATCTAACCTTAATATACCTCTTGGATCACATATAATTTTTTACCATAATGTATGGTTTTTATTCCCTTAGTGGTATTTATATCTCACCCCCTTCTTACGTACATCCCCAAGTTATCTCATGCAGTTTTAGATTATCCAAGGAATGTAAGGGAATGTTTTAGAGATTTTAAATAATTATGTTATACCCATGTTTCAAGTTAATTTTCAATGTACCTATTTTCCCAAAGTTACTAGGTCTCATGATCCTATAGGGATAAATTAAGTTTATCTTTATGTAATAAATCATGAATTCGTGAGTTATAAAATACGTGTTGTTATATTCTTTTTATTCAGTTCTATAAAATTTGGTTTATGATAAAATAATTTAAATTTTTTTATGGTTCTTTTTCCCTTTGTTATATATAACATGGATCCTTAAAAAAGACTATAGATGAATACTGGTGAGAAATATTTGGAGTGAACCCCAATGTAAAATACTCGAGTTGACTCGGTTTTGGAGAAAACTATAGCCTGAATGATCATTTCCTTAGGCAGAGCTGCAAGTATTGAACTATAATAGAGGTTGGACCATGCTAAGAAATTCACAAAGAATAACCCACTGGTTATTAATTATGACAAGGGATCCTAGGAATTATTATAATGGATTTATAGGATTGAGAGGATTTTACAAAACTCGAAAAGTCCAAATTACTCTAAGGTTGGTTTCACCACTTATTTGTTTGAAGGGTTGTTTAGGAAGTCATCAGAATACATTATTAAAGAAACGTGGAATGAAGATATCACTAGAAAACTTTCAATAAATAATTTAATCAATTTTTCTGTCTTGATACATTGAGGGTGGTGAAATAATAGGTCTTTGTTTCTTTAGATAAGGGATATCATTATTTCACAGTGTATGCTACTCAATTTTCCAAATTAATACACCTATATCCAAATCATATTTCTAATAACTATCTCAAGGGGTTGAGGTAAAAAATGGTATTGAGGTATTATATTTGATTTAATTTGATTATTATGTGTCTAACCACCTTTTTGAAGGTTTTGGATAAGGAATATGTGGATTATGTGGATATAGCTGAGAATAGAGGACTCTTGGGATCATCAATGATAGATAAAAGTAGTAATATTTCATTTTTTAAATAAAATAGGAAGCATGGTGACCATAATTTAATTAGTGTTATGAGTGCACAATATATGTTAGGGTGGAGTCAAGTGGTCTATTACTAGTGTGGTAGATTGGTGTACCTCAAACCATGATGTATGGTAGCAACCATGGTATGTCACACATGTGGAAAATCTAGTCATCTTCATCATTTCTATGAGAGGGAATCCTAAGGACGTATATTTGGATCCACATTACCAATGGATCTCAATTTATATTTGATTCAGAAAAAAGGGTGGGATCCCAACCTCCTACCAAGTGTGATGCGAAGGTAATAAAGAAAATCCATGATGTGGTTAGACATATCTATGCAGCATAGTTTTTATAATTGGATTTAGAGGCAGGACCAGATTCCATGATAGGTACATTATTTATTGCATCTTATATGGTTATGGATTTATTTGACACTAATTTAAATAATTTATTTATATTTTCCATGCTTTTTGATGTGTAGGTATTGGGATCAGATCATATTTATTTCATGATCACTCTTTACTGTCCTTTATAAAAGTGTTCAAAGTAGGGTTTAAGATGTATCAAGTTTCTCATCATGATTATTGAACATAAAACTATATGGTACTTTTTATTTATTTATTTTTACATATTTGATCTCATCATTAACATAGATTGGATTAATGGATATAAAATCCAGAGTGATTTATATCATCTTTGGGTATAGTTTCAATCTTCTGATGAAGTCACTAAATAATTTTAGGGTGAGTGGGATCCTATATCTTGTAGAGTGGTTCATTTTTACCTTAGTGTTTAGATGATATCATGTTTTTTGTCAAACAAATTCTTAATGTTGTTGATCCACATCTTAGTGACTCCCTTCTAGTTGTGGTGAGTGAGTTTCCCAATGTTTTTTTGGATTATTTTCATGAGTTTCAACCTCATAGAAGATTTAAGTTTTCTATAGACTTTCATCCAAAAATGAGTCCCATTTACTTACATTTGTTCCATAAGGAAACCACAAAATCAAAAAAAATTAAAGGTTCAGCTTGAGGATATTAAAGCTAAGGGATTTATTTATCCTAGTGTTTCACAATGGGAATTGTTAGTACTCTTAGAAAAGGAGGTGAACATGAGCCTTTGGATTTGTGTTGATTACTAGAAACTCAACCATATGATAGTTAAGAACAATTATCCCTTTCCTATAATTGATGAATCTTTCGATCATCTAAATGTACCCTAGTTTTTTTTAAAGATTAATCTGATATCAGGTTACTATCAAGTAAGGATTCAAGTGGAATATATTCCTAAGATATTTTTTAGGATCTGGTATGCACACTATGAGTTTCTATTCATGTAGTTTGACCTTAAAAGTTACTATGAATTTTTTATGGATTTTATTAATCAAAACTTACATTATTTTTTGGATTCCGTCATGGTTTTATTTGAGGATGATATCCTTTTTTGTTACAGATCATATAAAAATCATGTTGAGAATATGAATATCATTATTAATATCTTGAAAGGATATCATATGTATGGGAAGAAATCCAAATATCAATTCTGGATTCAAGAGGTGAAATTTCTAGGCCATGTTATTTCTGATAATGGTGTCTCAGTGGATCCCAAGAATATTAAAGTGGTAATGTATTGGAAGTATACTAGAATTTATTTTATATATATTTTTTATTAGGATTAATTGGTTATTACATGAAATTTTTAGGAGACTTATCCAAGGTTTCATCTCCAGTGACAGAGCTAAAAATTAAGGGTGTGAATTTTGTTCGAAGAAATCAGTTCTAGATATCTTTTGATGAGTTAAATGTGATATTTACTTCATATTCAGTCTTGATTCTCCCTAATTTGGGTTTGGGATATGTTGTGTGTTGAGATTCCTCATGTGATGTTCCGGACTCGGCTACCACGTAACTCATTCACTGAACCCAGTTGGACACATGACCCCTAGTGCATCTCCCCTTAATCTAGGGACTAGCGACTAGCAGTGGGGTGTGAAGGTAAATCTGTGGAGAGACAACACCCCAATGTCAGAGTAAACAGTGGATGTAACAACAACATACAATAGGAGAAACATAAACATATAGGTATATGATGTAAACAGGGGGAGGATGAATAATATAACAAAAGAATCATAGGAATTTTCTGATATAGATATACATACATGGCATGCTAGTAAAAAATGGGAACAGAAAACAATAAGAAATCATACAAATACAGAAATACAAAATAGAACAAAATCCAAAAAATTTCTACATAAAATCTTGACCCTAAGCCTGATCCTCTGCTCCTAAGATCTATCTGAGAAAAAAAATCAATATCCAGATGAGTGGTGTCTTCCCCTATCCATACCTTCATGAAAATAGTGTTCTCGGGTTCCAAAGGTGTCCCAAGTAGGGCGTGAGATAAATCTCAGTAGGCCACCACCAATGCTTTCTATGTGTAATCCGAGTGGAAATCATAAGTAATTAGGGTTAAACTAATAGCATGAAAGGAAAGAAATTCTAAATAAACAACTTACCTCTCGCTCAGGTTCCCAAAGGACACCTGGTAGGTCTACCTGCTTCAGTTCAATGCTGGGATGTCTGAATAATTCACTAGGTTTATATATATATATAGGTTATCACTGGAACAAGATAATAATGCCTCTAGTCCATACATACATACATACATATATATATATATATATATTTCATAGCTGGCATGGGGTAAAAATGCCTCCCATCTATAAAAAGGTTATAATTGTCACAACGTAAGAATTTTTCCAACCCATATATATACAAAGAGGTTATTAATGGAACGGGGTAAACATGCCTCCCACCCATAAATTTCATTAATGTCATGGGGTATGAATTAATTCCATCCACACATTAAATTGTAAGTCACAAGAATATTAATTACATAATCATTCACATTATATAATGTAAGTAAAACCATCTTACATCATTTCAAATTAAACAAGAAAACAAATTATGAAATACCTTTAATAACAAATTAAGAAAAGGGCATGTCATGTCATCCATTTAAACCATTATATTGATTTAAATTGCTTATAAGTTTTAATCCAACTCATCAGAGTCAACCTAAAAATCCAACTATCCAATTTTTCTAACATGGAAAATCCATTTCAAGTCAAGGTGTCAAGGTCCAAATGTCAAATTCAAATACTCACCTACCCATTTTACCAATTCTTAACCGCAACAGTCTGAGAACCACTGAGGAACCTTTCTACACTCCAAATACACATTGGAAAATTGAAAATTTAATTAAATACCATGTCGGTAGCTACAAATAATAATTAGACATTTTGGGAAATTGGCCTAAAATGGCCAATTGGGATGGCACACCTCTTGGGTGTCCATAAAAAGAAATGGTGATCTCCAAATCCCTAATACAAACCCAATTCACATATATCGAGGATCTAGGGTCATTTAGAAATGAATGAACTAGCATATTAAATGATCCCAACCAAGTTTAGCCCACAACACGATGAGATTAAATAAAAAATAGCTGAAACTAAAAATGAAAACTATTTAACCACTTAACTTAGGGTCATATATGATTCCTTACTAAATATTGACCTCAGATTTGGATTAGATTGGATTAGATTCAATTTTCAGTACAATGCCCTGAAAATTGGGAAAAAGATCCTGCAACTAAATAGTGCAATGGATGGAGAAATTTAGTGAGGAAGGAGGAGCACATAGGGTTAGCCTTACCTTGTCCTATCCAATGTTTATCTCAGATTGAGAATCAGTTGTTGGACGATGTAGTATCAAGCATCCAAGGAGGAGGGGTTTGAGCTTAAAAGGGAAGGAGGTGTGTGTGTTTTGTCCTCATAAGGGAGGAGAAAAGTATAATTATAACTTAAAAAGAGGGAGGGTAAAATTTTCATTTTGCCTCAAAAATAGGATCACATGGTTTTTGCACGTGGTTTGATAAACTATACATAATTCACTACCTTATAGGTCACATTGCATTGTCTCGATACATGGTTTCACTAACTGTGTGTATACCATGCAGATTCATAGTACAAAAGCCACAATGTCATGTGCATGGGTTACACAGTTGCAAACAAACTATGTGGCCCAGACTACTTTCCCCTTTTTAGAGCTTTAGGATTAGAAAGTTTTCTAAACGATCTTGTGACCTCCATATCCTGATTAGAAGACTTAATTTGGACAATTTTAGTTATCCAAAAATAAAAAATAATGATCTATACCTTGGTCAAATAGTCAAGTCATTATAACCTCCCCTCTTTATAGTAACTTGTCCCCAACATTCCCTTTTATGGGTAAAGAGGTACTTTCAGTAATGAATTTCGGCCACTAAGATCGTATATCATCTTATTACTCCATTATCTCATCATATACCAATCCATGCTACCATAGCACCCATACAAGGGGAATGGACCTACCTCGAAGTGTCTTCATGCTCTGATGAATAATACAAACTAGATACTCCTTGGAGGAAGGATTCATATCGAACTCAACCTCATCAGGATGGAATATGTGAAATGGGTCTAGAAAATATCATAGAAGCTGAGATACATGAAAGACATCATAGATAGACCGGTATATCTAAGGAAGTTCCAACAGTGATTCGCTTCACAACCTCAAAGGTCCCAATGAATCACAATGATAGCTTACCCTTACTCTAAATACGCATATTCTCCAACCTAGATGAGGCTTTCTAGAAAACCTATTCTCTAACCTTGAATTCAAGAGGTCATCGATGTTTTTTGGCATGAGACTATTTTCTAGACTGAGCTTTCAACATGTTCTTCCTCGTTAGTTGAACCTACTATAAAGCCTCTTGCATGAGACAAGGCTCAAGAACTGCTACTTCCCCTACCTCCAACCAACACAAAAGTGATAGACAAGGCCTACCATACAAGGCTTCATAGGGATCCATCTCGATGTAGCCTAAAATCTATTTTATAATCAAACTCAATGAGAGGAATATGTTTCTCCCAAGAACCCCCAAAGTCAAGAATACATGCACGAAGAATATCCTCAAGCACGTAAATAGTACGCTCCATATGTTCATCGGTCTAAGGGTGATAGGTCGTGCTCAAAAGTACATGCGTACCTAAGGCCTTCTGCAACCCCTTCCAAAACTGTGATGTGAAATGAGAATCTATGTTGGAAATAATAGAACAAGGTGCTCCATATAGACATACCACCTCCTTAATGTACAGTCTTCCAAGATGATCTATAGAAAAGGTCTCTCGTATAGGTAAGAAGTGTGTGAACTTCATTAGATGGTCAATGATAACCCAAAATGTGCTGTATCCATGACGTGATATGGGTATACAAGTCATGAAGTCCATCAAAACCTCACCCCATTTCCACTTAGTAATGGATATTGGCTGAAGAAGCCCTACCAGACACTGGTGTTCTGCCTTCACCTACTGAAAAGTGGAACACCAAGTGATGAATCCATATATCTTATACTTTATACTAGGCCACCAATGTTGATTTCATAGATCTCGATAAAGTTTGGTGACACCAAGGTGAATTTCCCATGCAAAGAAATGAAAAACCCTCACCAACTACTCTCTGATGTCTATTGGGACCCATATACGCTCACAGAACAGAAGAGTATCATCCCCATCAACTATCCAACAAGAATATGTGTCATCATATGAAACACTTTCCCATATGACAAGGCCTTCATGATCAGATAGTTTTCTTGACCACACTCATTCCAGAAGAATAAATATTACCGCTAAGGCTAAGAGAATTTTATTACCATGGTCCTCTTGAACCCCAACGTGCATCTGTGAGAATAATTCCATAAGATTCCATTCATCATTGTACTCCTGAACTTTATTTGTTTGAGTCTTTTAGATCAGATCCTTGGCTACTGAATTCCCATTCCCTAGAGTGTAGGCATGTTCAAAATCAAATTATTACAGGTACTCGTCCCAACTACGCTGCCTGAGATTCAAATATCATTGATTGAAGATGTATTTGACGCTTTTGTGGTCTGTAAACACCACAAAACTCTCTCCCAATAAATAGTTTTTCCAACAACGTAAGGAATGAAGAAAATAGTGTTCTTGAGGTTATGTGTTAGATAATTCTTCTCATGATTCATCAACTAATGAGAACTATATGCAATGACTCGCTTGTAATGCATCATAACACCTCCAAACCCAATACCTAATGTGTCACAATAGACTGTATAAGCCCTACTTGGATTTAGAATATTCAATATTGGTGCTAAAGTAAGTCTTCCCTTCAAATCCTTAAAGGATTCTTCAAAAAAATCTGACCATTCAAAATTCACGCCCTTCTTCGTCAAGCTTGTAAGCAGCATTGCAAGGAATGAGAAATCCCTAATGAAGAATATGTAGTATCCAGAAATCCCCAAGAAACTCTGAATATCAAATATGTTATTAGGATACTTCCAAGAAACCATAGGCCTCACATTCTCTATGTCAATTGAAACTCCTAACCCTAAGATTATATAACCCAGTAAGTGAACTTTATCGATCTAGAAGTGGAATTTACTGATCTTATCATATAGACGATACTCTATCAGCGTATCCAGCATGATCTTAAGATGGGTTTCATGGTCATTTCTATAGTGAGAATACACTAAGGTATCATCAATGAATAAAACCACAAATAAATCCAAATACAAGTATAAAAACTTGATTCATAAGAGCCAGGAAGATAGTAGGTGCATTTTTGAGTCCAAATAGCATGACCAGGTACTCATAGAGACCATACCTGCTTTGGAAAGTTGTGTGAGGTATGTCTGGAGTTCAGACATGTACCTGATGATAGACTTACCTCAGATATATCTTTGAAAACACCTTATCTTCTTGAATTTTATCAAATATTTTATCTATTTTAAGCAAAGGATGATGATTCTTGATAGTCTCCTAATTTAACCGAGTTCAATCCCCATAAATCCTAAGGGTATCGTCTGCATTTTTGGAATAACGGATATAATTATATCCAATAAGAAGTGTTGGGTTGTATAAAACCTTTTTCTTCGAGAACCTCTAACAAGTTCTTGAGATCCAGAATCTCCTTAGGTTCCATCTAATATGGAGGAATGTTCATAGGTGTTTCTCCTAGAACAATCTCAATAGTAAACTCTACCTCTCACACTAGATCTAGAAAATAGAAGTCACTAGGAAAAACATCCATGAAATTCTCTAATACAAGAGGGAAAATAATAGGTTTGAACCTCTGGTCATCAAGGTAAATACTAGCAACTTGTGCCATAACACCACCTAGCCTCTGTTGCTCGGGTCCTCCTCATGTCACACTAACATCCCATTCTTCCTTATACACATATTTAATGCCCTATGGTGATGTAAACTTCACCCTTTGAAGATATCAGTCAATGTGAGATCTCTAGGGAACTGACTAGTCCATCCCAAAGATTACATCAAACCCCATCATGTTGTGAACATACAGCTTCCCTTTGAAAAAGTAACCATCTATCTCAAGGGGTAATTATGATATTGTAAAACTCCCTCTAAATATATACCTAAGGGTGTATCTAGTGTCATAAAACCATGATAGTACTCAACTACGAGGACCAAACATCTAGTTATTTCCTCAGATATGAATGAATGGGATGAGCTTGTACAAAAAAACTGATACTAAAGTGGAGGCTACCAGAATAGTACCTCATAAAGTAGATGGTCTGACACTCTAATCCTACGATGTAGGCTAGACATCATGTAATTGGCATGTACTATGGTCCTGAGTCACTTCCTGAATACCCTGAGTAGGATTGATCTACCGGTGCTAAGAATCATAATCTTGGTTGCCTCTACCTAAACTACCACCATGGCCTGATCGACTGATCGTATCCTAGCTACTTGTCTGTCATGATCCTACTATCCCTTATTTTGACTGAGGAGTAGGTGAAGATCCCTACTCACTAGGAACTAGATGGAAATTTCTGTAGAAACAATGGATATGGCCTATCCTTCCATAGACTCTACACTCAACTAGATTCTACAGAAAATGTCTTTGTAAATTCTTTGGTTCTCTGCACTAGTGATAGATAAGAGAACCACCAGTGAAAGGAGCCTAACCACAACTACTCCTGTGAGACTCTCTAAAATGTTTCCTTTTTCTAGAAGAAGCTCCACTAGAATTATTAGGTGCTGAACCACCTTAGATTTCACCCTTAGTGTCTCTCATGTTTTGTTCTGTGATTAGGGCCAGGTTGATGATTTCTGGAATAGTTGTTAGCCTGAAAACATTGACTTGTGACAAAATGATGTAACATATCCCATCCTCGAATCACCTATCATCCATAATCTCATAAACAGCTAGAGAATGAGAGAAACACTACAACTCGGTGAAATGAGACGAGTAATCCATAACTGGCATGGTCCCCTACTGCAGATTCATAAACTCTTTAGCTCTATCAGCCCACAAAATCTAGGGAAATAAGTAGTCATAGAAGAAAGTCTAGAAGTCATCCCAAACCATATCTCTATGCTGGCTTGCCTTGGTGATTACATCCCATCACCTCTTGGCTGAGTCTCATAGCATGTAAGCAGCATGTTTGACCCTCATCTCTAGAGGCTTCTCTAGGTTCTCAAAGATAAAAAGGATCACCTTGATCCAGGACACTATAGTGAGTGCTCCTCCATCCCCCATGAAAGTAGGATGATGCTTCTGCTAAAACGCATGAGTCAACTCTGCAATACTTGGGGCTGGTCACACTCTACTTTTCATATTCTACATCATACGCAATAAGCCCTCTCAAAATTGGGTGTCTGAACCCAACTCAATTATTGGAGGAAGAACCACAGGTGGCTCAACTGGAAGAACAACTAGCAGATAAAGGCCCACCACCTCATTAACATGATAACCACCACCTTTAGGGCACACAACTCGAGGACATCATGGATGAATAATTCTATAATTCCAAACAAACTTATTGTAAGGTATTTAAGAATTTTAGGGGATTTCATTCAAGAAAATAGGATAGTTACTACAGCCTTCCAATAAGAACGAACATGCCTCTATGCCTACTTCAAAATCTAGGAATATACAATATAAAAGACCATAACATGCCATAAGAACCAAGAAACACCCACTACCCACTACTAAGTTAGGGTTCGGGTCAAGTTTATAAGTTAAGAATGTGAAAAAATGTTGTTCTCTAGTTATAATTCATTTCAATTGGTTAAATCCAATGATATGTCATTTTCCATTCCATAAGGACCCACACACCTAATGATTCAAAATATGACACTCACTTGGATTTCATTTTCATTTAAATTTTTCATATCCATGTGATTATATCATTCCTCAATTGGTTGAGCTAGGTGGAACACCATTTTCCTATCTATAAGGCCCCATACACCTTGTGAATGAAAGAGTGGAACCCAATAAACTCACACTATAGAATGATACAAATCCTATAGAAAGGTGTCAGCACAATTATATATATATAACAAGGCAAAAAAACATGAAACAATAAATTCTTTTGGAAAATTTAAACATGACATGGAAAAATGCATAGACTATTCATATTGTGCCTATCATGATGCATGTTCTAACACCTAACCCTCATTTCATCAGGTTGAGCAATGAAATAGAAATTCCAATATCATCAATATCAGTGATATCACAAAACATGAAAATCTCCCAATGGTTAAATGATATCAATAGTAATATTAGAATCAATAACATCAATAACTTACACAACTTGGTCCTTACCCCATACAAGGGTTCATGATGCCCAAGCATGGCTCGTGACCAAGTCCCAATGATTTCTAATCTCCAATCTAAAATCTACAAATAGTAAAACAAGAAAGGAACCCCCAATTATAACTCTTTGTGACATCCCAGACCTAGCTGCCACGTAACTCGTACCACGATCTCAGTTGGCCACATGACCCTTGGAATGTCTCCCCTTAATCTAGGGGTTACCGACTAGCAGTGGGGGTGTGAAGGTAAATCAGTAGGGAGACTATACCTCTATAAAATTACACAACGGATGTAACAACAACATAAAATAGAAGAAACATAAACATATAGGTATATGACGTAAACAAAAAAAGATAGAATAATATAACAAATGCCTCATAGGCATTGTCTGATACAGATATTCATGCATGGAATGCCAATACAAAAAAGGGAATAGAAAACAAGAAGCAATAATAATAATATAGAAGTAAAAAATATAAAAAGATCCAAAAACTATTACATAGAATCTTAATAAAAATCCCGTTCCTCTGCTCCCAAGCTCTGTCTAAGAAAAAGATTCAGTAGCCAGATGAGTGGTGTTTACCCCTATCCATACCTATAGAAAAATAATCTTCTTAGGTGTTAAAGGTGGACCTAGTAGGGTGTGAGATAAATATTAGTAATCCACCACCAAGGGTGTCTACATGTAATCTTATTGTCACTCATAAGTAATTAGAGTGTAGCTAATAGTAGGAATGGAAAACAATAGTGAATAAACAATTTACCTCCGACTCAAGATCCCAAAGGACACATGGTGGCTCTACCTACTTCAACTCAATGCTTCCATGTCTTAATAAGTCAATAGGTATATATATATATTATCACTAGAATGAGGTAAGAATGCCTCTCATCCATAAATATATATATATATATATCATAGATGGTGTGGGGTAAGAATGCCTCCCACCCATAGAAGATACTATCATGGGGTAATAATGCCTCCCATCCTTGTAGAGGTTATAATTGGCAAGAGGTAAGAATTCCTCCCTCCAATTTATATACATAGAGGTTATCAATGGAATGGGGTAAACATGACTCCCACCCATAAATTTCATAAATTGAATGGGGTATGAATCTCTCCCATCCACACATTCACATTGTATGTCACAAGAATAGAAATTTCATAATCATTCTCATTATATAATGTAACACAAACCTCTTACATCATTTCAAATTAAACCAGAAAACCAATTATGAAATCTCTTTAATAATAAATCATGACAAGGGAAATCCATTCCATCCCTTGAAACCATTATATTGATTTAAATCACTTATAAGTATTAGTCCATCTCATCCCATCCAACCTACAAAGCCAACCATCCAGTTTTCCTAACATAAAAATCCATTTCATGTCTTGGTGTCAAGGTCCAAATTTCGAAGTCAAATACTCACATACCCATTTGGACAATTCTTAACCAAAAAGGTATAATAACCATTTAGGAACCTTGGTGAACTCTAAATACACATGGTACAATGTAAAATACAATTAAAAACAATGTCACGTGCTACAAAACATAATTAGAAATTTTGGGAAATTGGCCTAAAATGGCCAATTTGGGTGCCACACCCCTTAGGTGTCCATACAAAGAAAGGGGGATTTATAAGCCCCTAATACACACCCAATTAACCTATATCAATGATATAGGGTCATTTAGAAATAAAGAAACTGACACAATAAAGGATATCAACAATGGCCATCCCACATCATGACAAGGTTAAATACAAAACAGCCAAAACACAAATGGAAAACTATGTGAGTACCTACCTTAGGTCCATAGATGATTACTTGATAGAAATAGAAATTATATTTGGATAATATTATAGTAGATCTTTGTTTCATTATAACCCTTGAAAATAGGGTGAAAGAATCTTAATCTAAATAGTGCAAAAGATAGTGAAATTTAGCGAGTAAATAAGATCATAGAGGGTTAGCCTTACCTTGGCCTATCCAATGCTTCTATTATATTTATAATTGTTCACTAGATAGATGAGTAGCAAGTATTCAAGTAGGATTTGGTTTGATATTAAAAGTGAAGGAGGATTTTGGCTTCTATCTACATAAGGGAGGAGAAAAAAATATTAGAACTTAAAAGGAGGGAGGGGAAAGTGGTCATTTTTCCTAAAAAATAGGCACACCCAGTTTCTGGGCATGGTTTTCAAACCATGTGAAAACCCTTCATAATTCAATTCCTTACAGTGCAAATCATATGTTATCTATGCATGGTTTTATTAACTATGCAGATCCCTACTGCAGTAGTCACGCGACTATGCGCCTGGATATCACTGTTGCCGAAAAACCGTGCGGCCAAGTCTACATTCCTTTTTTCAGAGCTCCAGGCTCCAGAAGTGCCTCGAAAGCTCCCAGTACCTCATTATCATTATTATAAAACTTCATTAGGACCATTAAAGTTATCCAAATATAAAAACTAATGATTTGTACCTTGTTCAAAGAGTCGGTTTGTTACACCTCAGGTGCGAGTTTAGGTTGTGTTTAGATTCAATGAATACGGGTGGTGGCTTATAGATCTCATCAACTATGACCTCATGAGAAAAACAACCCCATTAATGATCTTGATATAGTAATAGTGATTCATTCTCTTAAGACATGGTGGTACTCTCTCTTTTAGGAGTGGTTTATATTGTATTCATAACATAAAAATTTGAATTATATATTCACTCATAGGTATTAGAACATGAGATAGAGATACTATATAGAGTACCTTCAACCATTTAATTTTAATATCTCATATACCCATATGAAATTAAACTTGGTCATAGATTCTTTGAGTAAAAAATTTTCAACTCATATGGTAAATAAATACATGGATGAGTGGTGTTTCATGGTTTTTTTCTAAGATAAGTTTGGATAACTTTAGAGCTGACATATTGGTATTCCTAGATTATGTTTGGATTGGATTATTTATGGATGATCATATTCTACTTGGATATTTGTAGGGTGTACATTTTTAGTGATTTAATAGAAATATTTTTGGTGGTGATACCTCAGGTGAGTGGTCTCGTTATCTAAATGGGGTTTTCCACTTCTGAGGTAGGATGGTTATTTCGATGGACCTGCGATAGAAATTGATGTATAATAGACATTAATACCACTAGTATATGAAACCTAGAAATACTAAGATGTATTATGACCTAAAAATCATTAATGTTAGTTTATAATGAGTCAATCGATTGTGTATTTTTCCATCTCGACACCTAACATGTCAGAGAATTTAGGCAAAACATCAGAGGCTTACTAGTTTGATGAAACTTTTGCCCATTATAGTACAAAAATTAAATTTTATATTGATGGAATTTCTAATTGGGTAACCTAATACTTTTAGTGGTAATAATGCAATATGTGTGATTATTTATTGACTCATTAAACCAATGTGTTTCTTATACCTTAAGAAGTAGACAAAGGAAGATGATTTTTAGAACGTGTATGTGTGGCGAATTTTTAGACTCCATATTTTTTTCATTATCTATCATTTTAGATAGATATATTCGATTTTATATCCTAGTTTTAGAGTGGATTATATGTAGTGATGGGTTCTCATTTTAAGTTAAGTGAAGCTTATCATTCCTATATGAATGGAAAGTTTGAATAATCTATCCAAATTCTTGAATACATGCTTCATGCATGATTTCTTGAAAGTGGGTCATCTTGGGAAAAAACATCTTGCCTTGGTGGAATTTTCCTAAAATAATAGTCATTATCCATTGATAAGGATGGTTTTTTTGAGGTGTTATATGGATGGCCTTGTAAATCATCTCTTTATTGGGAAAATATTAGTAGAATGCCCTTAGTTAAACTAACCATCATTTAGAAGATGATGATCATTGGTCATTTGATTTAGAAAATACTAGATACATCTCAGAGTAACCAGAATCAATTTTTTGATTAGATTCTTCATTTAGTAGAGTTTTCAATAGGTGATCAAGTTTTTCTTAGAGTTTGAAATCAATTGGTATATATATTTTTGGGAAGTAAGGGTAATTTAACACCTCGTTATGTCATCCTATTTGAGATTGTGGAGTGACTTAAGACGTTTTCTTACTGATTATTCTTACTTGCTTGTTTGACTTTTATCCATGATGAGTTCTAAGTTTCTCAATTGAAAAAATATTAGTTGGATCCATTAAATGTGACAAATTGGGGGGATACTGAGATTAACCCCACCACCTTAGTGATTTTAAGTCTTATTCAGATAGTAGGCAAACATAGTAAGGTGTTTCTTGGAAAGGTGATCTCATTAGCTCAATAAAAATGAAAGTGTGGTTGTTAAATCTATGAGACATGGGAAAATGATCCCTTTATGATGAATCAATATCCATATCTCTTATATGGTTCATTATATTAATCCATTCTAGGAATATAAAGATTTTATGGTGTAGATAACTATCCCACCATGATATTTGGTGTAGGTTATGGCATGCTTTTGGGTCTCCTATGTGAAATGAACTATGACACCACACAAAATGTAGGGAGTGGTCTTGATCATGAAATATTAGTGGTATCCCTATGCATCCTAGAATACAAGCCTCAACATGGGAATGATGGAGTCCTTGGATACTGCATAATATACTAGAGTTTAGGGTTAGGTCATAGCTAGTGTTCATGGTTATTCTTCTAGATAAGTCCCCCATGTCGTGGTGGGAAGAACTAGGGATTGGTGGCATGGGTTTTTGGTTTTTGAAATGCCTTTTTTCAAATTCTATTTCAAGAAGTGATACTCTATTTATGTGAAACCTTAATAAATATTTGTATTATGTCTCTTGACTCAATATTTATATTTTAAACTTAATGTTCTCTCCCTTTAGCTCGAATTTCAGATCCATTATTCCAAGAAGTGGTTTTGTACATTCATATTCTATATATTAGTAGAGTTGGGTTATTTCCTTCTTCATTTTCTTTATACATGTATAGATATGATTGTGAGGACCATATTTATTTATTTCCCATCACTAACCCAAAAGGAAACAATATTTTCATCAATATTATTGTAGGTGTCTATATCCTATGGTTTATCAGTATGTATACCTTGTGTTTTTACAATCTCCATTGGTTTTGATTTTTGAAATTGATTATTTGAAATCCATGAGGTCTGAATGTGATCTTTGATAGATATGGAAGTGTTTTCTAAAAGGTGTATTTGTTGAAAATTATTTGATAAAAATCATGTTTTTTGTAAAATTCCTCCAAGATGGGTTATAAATGAAAATGGGTTTTCAAGAATATAAGTGGTGTGATATCAATATAGAAAATGTTTTATAAAAACATGGTATTAGAAATAAAATGTATTTTTTCTTAAAAATTTTTAAAATAATATGAAATTAGTTTCTTGATTATAATGATGATGTAATAGAACATTAATAAGATCTTATTTTGTTGGGTAAACTAGAAATATGTGAGACTTAATGGATTGATCTATCACTATAAGTGGTTCTGATGATTCTATGTTTACTATTGGGTGTCATTTTAGCAGAAATGAGGTTCCTGGAATGCATATTTCACTTATAATGTCAAGTTTTTATTATTTTTCTTATTTTTTTACACCCTTTTGTTGTGATTTTACCTTTTTTTCTTTAAGGATATATTACTTTCTTGTATATTGATATGATTATTCAAACCCATGATATGGATATTGGTGTGTGAAACCTATTTTATTAATTTTCTTATGCTGCATGGATATATGTTATATCATATTTCTTTGTTTATGAAATATGGAATGGCTTTGAAAAGAAAACCAAAGGATGATTTTATATGCTAAAATTATTTCTTTTGAAAATGTTTCAAAAATATATTTTATACAAGAACTGATGAATTAATGTGGATACATATTTTTTAGATTATCAGTGGTATTTTTTTAATAATTATTGATCACACCCTTCTTTTTAATTTGGGAATTTTTAGCCAAGGTTTTACAGAATACATGTAAAGGGAATAGTTTCAAGTAGATGATAGCTCTCTAGGATTCGGTTTCCTTCTAGTGAGTTGGGATAGTGGTGACTTATGGTCATATAGATATAGAAAATTGCGTTAATTTGACTTCTATATTGATGATATTTTAGTTTTTTTGGACTTTTTCACTTATTTTATATGATCTTTGTGGTTTAGTTGTTTAATCATATGAAACGTATTTTGATATCTATTGTAATCCCTTATATTTTTTTATCTTATTATATTTTTTCTAAGGGTTAATTCATTGCCAAATTTTATTGTATAACACCTTGGTTCTTTTCATCATCCCATAGAAATCAGGAACGCGCTTTGATCCTTGTGGTGGGACAATTCTGGTAACATTATGGGTTAATGAGGTTCGTTCTATTACAATGTCCCATGGAAAAATCCATTAATGGCTGAATAATCCAACTCCTCCTCTAGTTAGTCTGCCCTATATAGTGATTTCCTCAACTTCACAGCCCTATGGATCTCAAAGAAGTCAATTTCAACCTCACAAGGGCAATGATGAGGCCTTTCTGGTTCCAGATCATGTTTTCACCCTCATGGATTTCATTTCCTAATCATTGGATGAAAATTCCATGGTTTGTGAGAGTTAGAGAAATCAAATGATGATGAGTATTAGTTTTCCACTATCAATTCTATAAAATTGGTAATTCAATATGCTAAGACTGGGGATTAATCATACACTTACTCACTCCTTCATAATCATTCCACTAAAACTCTCGGGTATAGGGAATTCATTGATTAGGAAATAATAAATCATGAGGTGACATTCCAAAAAAATTACCTTTAATACTGAGAAAAAGGGAATTTTTACCCGAATATTAGTAATAACAAACTCCTACAGTAGCATCCTCTAGTATAGCTCAGTGGCCCATTTAGCTAGTTGATCACCTAGATAAGATTCAGTCATCTTGTCATCAATAGAATTCAATCTGTACTTACCAAGTGCCTCCGCCCCATCTAGCTAGGGCCTTTAATAATCCATTTAGGGAATGGTACCATGGGAGTATAAACATACCCAAAGCATATAAGTATTATGTTTTCAAGAACATCATCGGTATTCTATCATGTATCTCTTTACTTAACATGCTTCACTTTTCAAAAGTTCTTGGTGAGGCCCTCATTAAGGCCCTAAAGAGTCATCCAGAATTCAAGATTGAAGTAGCTACTATTGAAGCCTACAATTCATAAGATGGTAATAATGGAGAGTGAAAGGAAATCATATACTCTTCTAGGTAAGATGAAATCATGATCACACAGGTCCGCATACACCCCCTCTACCTCTCATTTAAAAGTAATGGAATTGATATTCATTTGTTTTTGGTGAACAGTGGCTCTAGGATCAACCTCATCCTAAACTAAACACTCCAAAAAATGGGATACATAGAGGATATAGTTGGTAAACTTATTAAATCCATATCCATAAGGAATTACCAATACCCAAAGTGGGTGGATAATATTATCCCATTCAGAAAGAAGAATTATAAAATTATTATAATCATCAATTTTTGAGAACTTTACCACCACTTCCTCAAGGGTTAATTCTTCATTCCCATCACAGAGTTGTTGATCAATGAAAACACTATATTCTATACCCTAAATTTCATGGATAGATTGTGGGGGTATAATAAAATCTAGATAGATCCTAAATATGATGATTATAGTGCATTAAAATAAAATTAGTGAACCTACTACAACCTAGTTCTGCCCACAACATTGAATAATTCTAGATAAACCTACTATTGATCTATACATAACATCTTCTATTCCCTGTTTTGAAAATACAAGTGTTTAATGTGGATGATTTAGTGGCCAAATTCATAAAATTTTAGGACCATATCAGGGATCTTGATAAAGTCCTTAGTATTATATACACCCATAATTTTAATATAATCTCATTAAAGTTTTCATTTTGGGTCACCTATGTGGAAGTTATTATATTTGTTTTCTAATATAGAGGAACTAAGATTCACCTGAAAAAGATCAAGTAAATCATTAAAAATAATTTTCAATGTAATATGTGAAAGATGAGATGATTTCAGGGGATATTATATTTGGTTTTCTGTCTCCAATTTAAAATGATGGTGTAATTTCTTCTTGAAGCATATTAAGAAAGGTTTTATTTACCATTTGGATAAAGAATGACAAGGCACACTTGATTATATCAAGAATTACTTATTGCACCTTCCATTTCTAATTACACATATCCAAGGTAAACCTTTGATCCTCTTGGTAATCCCAAAGTTATCTCTTATATCCCTCTTGGATCAAAAGAATAACAAGGGTAAGAAGAATAGTTTCTACAACTTCAGTTAAATGATAATAAAAATTGATTTCTGATAATATCTAGTCAAGAAAAAATTTCTTTACTCGGTCCATTTTATCATCTAAATCAACCTTCTAAATTATATACTTAATTAACCCATATTGACTAGATGATTTACATGATGGGTAGTGATACTTCATAAGTTCTAAATCAAGTTCATCCCTTACAATAATTTCCAAAGATAATAACTAGAATAATTCCTCACCGCTCACCTAAACCTGATAGAGTTTCCCTTGGATATAGGGTTCACTGGGGAGGTTATTAACTTCATTGATAAAGAACCATCAAATCAAGAAATATGATTTGATTGTGCCTCTTTAATTATAACTAGGAATAGTTTGAACAACCTTAAGTGTTTCAGGGTTAAACTTGGATTTATCCCTTTCAATACCTCTAAGGATATCATGTTGTACTCATTCTTTTTTTGGAATGTTTTCCCAAATAATGAAGAATAATACCAATAACTCATTACAGGACTCAATTTGTTCTTCAATTTTTTGGTTCCCTGGTTACATGTGAAGGATGACTCAAATCTGGTCATCATGAAAAATAATGGTGACTATGATATAAATATATAGGTTCTCATCCCCTTGATCTAGTTCATGCATTAGTTGATTTACATATTTCCTTTCAAACTAAAGTTTTCTCATCTTCCTTGGTCTCAAAATGATTAGTTAGATTCCGTAGAAAACATAGAAATGTCCCTTGTTGATCCATACTACGATGAAAATATCATCTATATAGAATATCAAAGAGTTTTTTCTTCACACTATTATGGATATAGATAACTAAGAGGTAAATAAAAATGTAATAGTCTATTCTCAAGGACCATAAATTTCTTATGTGATTGAAAAAGCACATGATTTGATGAATCCCATGATTGAGTACCTCCAGCATGGATTCAAGTGATTCAAAATGAGTGTGATAATATATATATATGGTTAGAAAATTTCATTCTCTATGATAGCCCCAACATAGAAAAATCCCTATATAAATATATATTTTATCCAATCCTTATTCTTTGTATCTATAGAATTGAAATTCTGATGTTATTATTGGAGGTTCATGTTGGTTCATGTAGAGCTTATCAGAAAATATTGAAGTTCTCCCAGTAAATAAGCATGTTGGGCTAATTCTAGGCCACCATGGTTCATGAATACATATACTTCACCAAGATGTATCATGAATTATAGTTTCATGCCAAATTTTTGTATTATCCCCCCAAATCTTCTCAATTATTCTGATGAATCTTGAACTTTTATTGTGTGTAGAGTCAATTTCATGGTTCCTTACCCATCGGTAATAGTTTAATAATTCAATTTTATTCTTACTATCACTAATTTATTCTATAAATTATATAAATTTATTCCCTTGAAGGTTGTTAAGACTTGGTCCATGATCAAGTTTGTGATATCTTATTTTAAAAATTAGTTTGCAATCTATCATACAATTCACATTTACAATGGAACCAATTTCTAGGTTTCAATGACGAAAAGGTTTATTCCAAGTACGGAATCTAATACAACTATACTTTTCAATATCACATATCATATAATGGATAGATAGAAGAATTTGATAAATTATTCTTTAACATCTTATAGATGTTTGTGGATCAGAACAAGAAGAATTGGCTCTACAATCTCTCCAATGCCATGTAGGCATTTCTTAAAAAGCATCAGACTTCCATCCTGATAACCCCCAATCAAGGATTGGTTAGGTATCTCATAGTATAGATATATAGTATAGTTCTTAGAGAAGATTATGATAATTAATGTAAGGAATTTCCTTCTGTGGTAGATTTTTATCTTGATGTTTCCCAAATGATTTCTAAAAAATATCTCCTAAATGGGAAGTGGAGCTTACCATTGACTTATTTCTTGGAATGGAACCAATATCTATCCCACCAAATCATATGCCTCTAACTGAATTTGTGGAGTCAAAGACCAATTTAGAGTAGAAATAATATAAAGATTCAATCAGATAGATCACCAATCCTTAGAGTTCTCTAGTTCTATTTTTTAAGAAAGAAAATTAAAGTATGTGCTTTTGTGTCGACTATCAGAATCTTAATTCGGTCATGATTAAAAACCACAATTATTTTCCCAAAATTTATGATCTTTTTAGTTAATTGAAGGTAGTTGGACGGTTCTTGAAGATTGACCTTCATTTAGGTTACCAAAAACTTCTTGTTAGTTTAGAAGATATTCTTATAACACCTTTTAGAAGATGATACATATATTTTGAATATTTAGTTATTCCTTTAGACATAAATAATTATCTTATGGTTTATGGATTATAATAATATAATTTTTCATCCATTTTTTTACACTTGTGTTGTGACATTTGAGGATGATATCCTTATCTATTCAGATTCTCAGGTCAAGAATGGTCAATATCTCTGTGTTGTTCTAGATTCCTTAAGGGACTATCAGCTATATACTAAATTGTTTAAATGTTACTTATATATTTAATATGAAATTCTTATTGGGAATTTTATGTCAAAGGTTGTAATTTTAACAAATCTTAAGAAAGTATAGTTATTGGTGTCGAATAAAATTCCTTTAACATCTTCAAGGATCAGAGTTTCCTTGGGATCATATGATATTACTATCACTTTATTTAGGAATTTTAAAAAAATTTATACTCTTATGATTTATTTAACTAAAGATGAGCTAATTTTATTTGTTTAAACTAGTGTGAATCATTATTCAAATATTAGAATAATTAGATGAATATGGCCCATGTTATTATCCTACCTCAATCAGGGGAGGATATTGAGGTATATTGTGATGCATATTTAGTCACCCTCGGGTGTGTTTTGATGTAAAATCATCAAGTGGTATATTATGTTTCCAAATATCTATGACCACATGAAAATAACTATCACACCCATGATTTAGAGTTGGTTGTTTTTGTCATGACTTGAAGTACTGAAGGCACTACCTATATGGTGAATTATTTGTAGTGTTCACAGACCTCAAAATTCTATAATAAATATTTTCCAAACATGATCATAATATGAATAAATATATTAGGGAGAAATGCATACAATAATTTGATTTTGATATTCATAATGCACAAATTAAGAGAAACATAATTATATATTCACTTATCCCAATGGTTCACCCTCAAAGGAAGAGATAATAAAAATATGAGTGGATGTTAATGTCTTTTATGGATGAAATTTACCAAAATATGGTTGATGATCATAGTGGGATGCACATATGTCATATAAAACACACATATTCTCTTTTCAAATATGTCAATGACTCGGAGATGTCTGATTTAGATTGTATAATCATTCAATAAAGTCTTGATGGTGGGGAGATTCTTGAAAATTGGTTCCAAAAATTGTCATATTTCCTCTTTGACTATGGTATAATGGTTGATCTTACTAGGATGAGGGAAATAGTGATTAAATAATATCATTCTTCAAGATAAGTTATATATCTTAAGATAAAAAAAATGTATTGTGATGTTCACCAAACAATTTGGTGGCTAAGTATGAAAATAAATATTATAGGATTCATGGATAGATTCCTTACCTATTAATAGGTGAAGGTAGAGCACTAGAGCCTACTGGGGAAGAATGAACCACTATTATTTTCAACATGAATTGGGGTAATATCACTAGGGAATTTGAGACTAATATACTAAGAACTCAAAGTGACTGATACATGACATGGGTGATTGTGTATCATCTTATCAATTCATCTAACTTATTACTAATCAAAGAGTCCCCTTCAATAGATGATCTTGGGAAGCTATATGAGAGAGATACTTTGATTCTTCATGGTATACCAATAGTATTTCATCTAATATACACCCAATATTTATGTCATAAATTTTTAAATTAATGTCAAAAGTATTGGTTTTCTAAAGTAAAGTTATACAAAACTTTTAAACCTCATACCGATGATCAATTTGATTTCACCATACATATTATGGAGTATATAATTCAGGAATTATTTTAAAATTTGGTGGATCATGGATAAATCACCTTTCCTCGGTTGAATTATCCTATAATAATATTTAACAACATTCTATTCATATATTACCCTCCAAAATTTTATATTTCCAACCTTTTCATTCAGAATTATTCTATAAAAACATATTAAAATAGTATGTAATTAATCCTAGAAATAGCCAGAAGATGACTCACCAAGTGAAATTAATTCAAAAGTTACTTTTACCAACTCAAAGTTTCCAAAAAACATATTTCATCATTTTAGGTGGCCCCTGGAATTAAATTTTTGTTTTTATGTCCTCCTTTCGCTTTTTTTAGGTTGTGGAACTGATATATATGTAAGCAGGGGAAGATAACAACCCATTTTTTCAAGACCTTCATTATTTTAACCTGGGTTAGGTAAGTAGCTAACCATCTAATATTATACTTAAAATTAAATTCTTTGAATAAAATAGTCTATGTCTCATAACTAAGGAAGTATTTTCCTAAACCTTCACATTTGATTTGGTATGAAGATGTTGACATTGAGGTAGATGTGTTATACACATAGTATCCCATATGAATGTTTTATTAAAGTCAAAATGGGTTCTGATGAAAATATTTTCCTCAAGGTCAAGTGAAGTGGAGAAAAGGAAATATCCAAGAAGATAATTATGATTAGGAATCTGAGATAAAAATTCAATGGTTAGAGTTATTACCTTAAGAAGAAATTTAATGTTTCTTGATGACAAGAAGACTAAGGGTTGTGAGGTTATAAAAGGCCTATCCCAAAAAAAGGTTATTTAACTTTTTATATTTATTCGTATGATTCAATTATCAATGTATTTATGATATTTTTAGAGTCATGAAATTGGTCAAGAGGGGTTTAATACTATTCTAGTGAAATGATCTTTGGGTAGAGACTTATTTATATTATTAGAACTTCTAACTGAAATATGGTGGGTGTTTACCATGATTTGTATATGTAAAGTATAGTCCATTTCCTATTCCATCATAACTCTATTATCATTTCAATAGAGTGTATGTTGGACACCTATAGTTTTTTTAAATGTAATAAAACAAAATTTTTGAAATTAAAATCTAAAATTAAATTCATTTACACCCCCATATTTTTCCATCATTTTAGCCTTAAGGCCTATCCCATGATCTCTAATTTCCCTATTTTTCATCTCAAACCATATCTCCTTCAATTATTTATTATTATAGCTCTAGTAAATTTTGGGGGAATAATTTAGACAAGTTTTAAATCATAGATTCCTTTAGAATCAGTTTATTAGGTTTCCTTATAATTGTGAGTTGAATCACATTATCTCCAATTTAGATATTGAGGAATCTCTTGTTCTTATTCAATATTATATGGTTTTGGTTGTATTGGAAGGTGACCTTGGATGACACAAAGGTGTTACCATGGTTCTCTTATTTGATTTCATGTATCATGTCATGTAAACCTTAATCCCAAATTTCCCTTTTCTTTTTGGTTGACTTAAAGTTTCAAGTAGTAGATTAATCCTCTCCCTTAGACCCCAAGAAGTTATTCTCCAAACAAAATTATTAGGAATCACAATTCCTCCACCCCTATTCATAGTGGGTTTTCCCAAAAACAATATAGAGATGAGTAAAAATTTTAAAAATTTAAACCATAACTAATTTTGACATAATGATTTAAAATTTCAAATCAATTATAGAGACATAAATTTCTAATTAACATAAATTTAGTTATCAATTTAAAAAATAAAAAATAAATTTAATAGATGATATTGGGGTGGATTGAATTATTTATTCAATCAAAAAAATTGTTGTAGTGTCATGAATTACACATAAAATGTCATTTTAATTTCAATATGTATAACTCTATTACATCAACATGCATAGTTATTCTATAATATAATATCTCTTTCACATGTGTTAACTTATTCACTCATAATTTCCCACTTTGTCCTATTTAATATTATGATTCTCCCCAGAGGCCACCTGTTCACTAGCTTCCCTCCCCATCATCACTATTCTATATTCACCCTCATAACCCTAGGTTCTTTATCCACTATATTTCTTCACACATTTCAATTTTTAGAATTTTCACTACAAGGTTTTTTTGAAAATTCCTCATTTATTATATTAATTTATAGTTTACTTTTTATTTTTTACTCAAATTAATTTTTTAATAAATATTTTCCATTAGCAGAAAATTTTTTATTCTATAGAACCAAAATAAATTTTATTAACCAACTAAATAAAATAGAAAAACTAATTAGATAGATACCATAAATTTTTTCACAAAATGGTAATTTTCTATATTAAAATAATGAAACATAAAAATTTATTATTTATATACTCCACTAATTGGAAATTTATTTTTTGATTGGTCAAGATTCATTATAAGAGTCAACTGACAATATTAATTCTCCTTCTTCTACAGTTACGTCATTATCTTATAATACTACTCATTATTCATTAACAATACATTAGAAACCATTGATTTCTTATATGTCTAGGTTATATTTTTTCATTATTATCCTCCTTTTCCAAATGTATATGGATATATAATAATATTTGATATTTTTAAAATGTATGAAACTATTTTATACAAATATTATTCATTAATTAATCTCTATAGATGATGATGGTATAGATTTATTTACCCAGTATTTAATTTTATTTATTTTATTTTAATATATACTAAATTATTTTAACAACATAGATAAAAAATATACAATATCTAATATAATCCAAAATAATTATTAAAAATTCATTATATTATTTGGATTTTTTATTTTAATAAATTTTAAAATTTTGAAATAAAATTTTCCTACAATAAGTAGATATGAATACATTAAACTATTTAAAATTTATGTCTTTTTTAATTCAATACCATTTTATGTTACCTTGTTCTTAAAAAATAATATAGATAATAACTAAATAAAAATTTCTATAAAACATGAATAAATCTTTAGTCCATAAAAACATGATAACATCAAAAAATTTACCTACCAATAATTATATATATTCTAGAAGATATAATATGTCAAATATTTATACACAACCCTCCTTCATTCCCAATAATATACTTTTCATTTTTGAAAAATGGTATATTACTATTTCTAATTACATGAATTTTATATAATGACATAAAATTCAAATATTCCATATCTTCTTAATGTGAATGATTTATATATTTTATCTCTATGTAGTGTTTGTTTAGTATAAAGGATATCACTCTCATATTAGTGAGTTGTACAATAATTTTCAATTAACTTATATTTAGTAATATCATTACATTCCTTGTAAAATAAAATTATATATACTTATTTATTAATATTATTTCAGGAAACTAAATTTCTTTAAACTCATATCTAAAGTAGAACATTATTTCAATGAAACTCAATCTATTATTCAACTTTATATTAAAATATATATATTCATTGAACATTACTCGCATGGAAATATTTTCATGACATAAACAATTACCGATATGCATGAAGAAGATCACCAATTATATTTAAAATCTATTGGTACATAGTTAACCAACTATATTATTTAACACCATTTTTGTTTTCAAGTTTCATTATTATTTTTTTATATCCATTAAATATTCATTATCTTCATGACTAATATTTTTTATATTGGTGGTCCTAACAAATGTTTCATATAATATTTTTATATACTATATATTGATGAAAGGGTAAAATTATTTAGTAAAAAAATTCTCTAAATTTATCAATATGTTGTTCTATTTTTCTCACTATGTCAATCTATTGTTAGGTTTCATAGTCCTAGTGAATTCATTAAATCCTTCATTTATTATAATTATAATGTGGATTCCAAAACATTTTATGGTTTTATCCATATATATAATAGAATATTTTCTTTTATATCAATGGGGGATGGATTGATAATTATAAAAATTAAACAGTTTCTCCTAATGTTTACATGATAAATGTTAAAAACTATCAATTAATTGAGATTTTACTACTATCTGATGGTCAACCAAAAATATTTTCACAACTATATGTTTGTGAATAGTTCATAGGAAATGGCGATAGATAGATTCACACAATAGTTTGATTGTGGGGGGATTGATTTCTGGAAAATCATTCAAATTAGGTTTTCCATTTTTATTTCTCATAGAAACTCCCAATGGCTCCCACATCTACAACCAGGTATGGACCTTCTTTCCAAAACGAGGTGGTCTATTGTGGTTTATGAACCTTTGGATATCACATTATTTGAGATGATAGAAGGCTAGGATCATCACACCTATTTAAGGGGGGACTATTACCTACTATGGGACTCTCTTATAGATTTACTATATGTTTGATAATCTCTTATTAATCTCAATATGGGATAGTTTACCACAAAAATGATCAAGTGTTGAATCCTTCCATGTGAAAATGGAGTTCAATTAATTAGTCCATCTATATGTATCGAAGGCTCTTCATCTATTTCCCATTATCAAGTAAAGTTTATATTTTGAATAAATATAACCAGGCACTCTAGAATTTACTACCATCCAGTGATTTGATTAATATATCAAGTATGGGATTGAACCTTTATGAGGCGTCCAACATATCATATTATAAAAGGAATCATATCCCTCAGAGTTTATTAAACCTATTTAGTTTAACATCATGTTTTGAGGATGTATATGAGGGAAATTAGGCATTAGATGTTGAGATCGATCCATAGGGATGCATCCTATATATCTTGGTTGTGGAAGGAATCAAAGTCATCATAGTTCGATCACACCCTTGGGACCTACCTTGAGGAGGATTCCCTTGGATGGGGGAAATCATATCATGTCACTAATAGGGTCTTACACACTTAGGTTTCCTTATATATTATAAGTTTATCATGAAAGTGGGACGATCATTACAAATCATGAATCCCATGTGATCTATGCTCGGTGTAAAAACAAGGGATACAAAGTAATTGGTCTCACCGTATGTGGATGCGGGGCTTACACACTGAGTTGGACCTTATGGGGTGTTTGATATAAAGATCATGCTTTATGAGGTCATCTTATGTATCCTATTTATGGGAAGAATCAGATTTGTCATAGTTTAGTTTCCATCTCAATCCATTGGTGGATGACGAAGGAAGATAATCCCATGGGAGATATTGTTTCATGATGGTTAGAATGTCAAAGAAATGGGTGGACTTACATTCGGTTGGATGACTATTTTATATCATTCCTTATAAATTAATCCTATGTATCTTGGTTAGGTAATTAATTAGAGTAATCATATATTAGTTCAACTAGGGGTATTCCCAAATATATCTACTGGACATGGTTATCGTGTTCCTAGATGTCTGCTTGACATAATTAGATTGTCTGTCTGGCATGTTGGATTGTCTACCTAACATGTTTGAGGATGTATGGACATATCATTTATTCATATAATACATGTCCAAAGACAATCACAAGATTAATTTGACTTTTGTAAAGAACATTGAATAATCTGAATGGAATTTTTAGAGTCCATCATATGATCAAGGCTAACATTCACTAAGGGTGTTGCATGGTCAAGGATTACATGTATAGAGGGTATCATATTACTTTTCCTAGATATCTTTCTAAAATGTATAAGGATGTCTAGAAATGTTTTAAGATAATCACAAAATCCATGTTGTCATGTCTAGAGGGTGTCACATAACCTGGATGACTTGTCTTGGTGACATAGGAAGACCTAACTGACATATCCTGGTGTCACCGCATAACTTGGGAGACATGTTTGGATGTCATAGTAATATTTGGTTGTAAAGAATTCAGGACTTCACAAGAATCATTTGGACTTCCCAATGGGTGTCATGTGACTTTATTTGACATTTCCAAGGTAAATTGCATCATCCAAATAGTATGTCAAAGGAGCATTGCATGATTTTGGAGACATGTCCTAGTGTTGTCACATTATCTGGGTTGGTCATGAGAAGTGCATGGAGTTCAATATATCCAACTTCACATAAGTCTCCCATATTTTTTAGTCTATATTTTATCCTTTATTGAAAATGCGCCTTAGGGGTGTCCATTTTCAGCTTAATTTAGGTTTTATGTGACCCAGTCGGCATGTGAGACCTCCTTTGCATGATATGGATGACATGCCAGAAGTCCTTAATTGATCTATAAAGGTATCATGTGAAGCACCTATACATTCATCTTGGTCCATTAATTCATTCCATGAATTTTACCTGGTGGAATACCATTGAGATCACATGATTATTCACTCCGAGAAGTCTGCTCCTGCGCTCCCAATTGTAATTGATCTATATCCCTTTTTTTGATGAGGGGGGGGGGGATTTATAGGTCTTTTCACCCCAGTTATATACCACCTTGAGAAGTGAATATATTTTAGATTTTATTTGGATTCATTGTATATTTTTGGTTTCATGTGCTTCACATGATACTATTGTGGGTCATCTATAGTGTTGTATGATGATCAACGACAGTTATAATGTTATTCCTTTTCCTTTTTTATTTAACCACGGCCAATCAAAGGTATTTTTACCGATTATGTGGACATATTATGGATCTTCCAAAAGTTCATTAATTCATGCATAAGGGTATTTATGATATCAGGATGCATGTGGGAAGGCCTTCATGTGATCAAATGTGACTTTTCAAGGACCATTTGTGAGATGATGATGGCTTGTCAAGGGACCTCAATGATGTCAGGATGACATGTATAAGGGCATTTTTGATATCATATTGTCTTTTTGATGGGGTCCTCACATGATCAATAGTGATCATCTTGGGAATATTACCACTTTTTCATGAAGGTCATCATATCCTCACTCTTCAAGAAGATTCCTCATTTCCCGCTTCAATTTATTTTTTTATTTTACAAGGATAAGAGATCTTGCATAGTCATGTGAGAGTTTTAAAAGAAAATAAATCCCTTTGACTGGAATGATTTAGGTCAAAAATAATGGTTCTTTTAGTGATCCATGATAATTTTCATGGACAACCTTTATTCTTGTCTATGGATCCAAAGGGGTAGCACAGAATCGAATTGAAATGTCTGAGACCCTTCGTATGATGAAGGTGATATGTCAATGTGATCTTATGAAACAAGGTGGACATGTCTCCCAAGGATTCATGGTCACTTTACAACTATATATTCATGTCACATGAATAATATTGATTGATAAAGGCTCCTTCCTTTTATATATTTTCATCCATTATTTTATATGGATTTTCGATGACTGTCAGGCGCTTCTTGGTTGACAAGTTGTGTAACTTGAAGGAGATCACTTAAAGGCCCTCATTTGATCACCAATTCATATTATAACACCTTCATGGTAATGGGGAGGCTTGTTAAAGGGTATCTACATGATCTCAATTAGATCACACACTATGCATGTCCTGTTCGCATGACCTTCCAAATGTTTTGCGATAACATGTCCTTTTGATGTTTACACGATCTCCATGTTTTGTCCACCTTATCTAGTTTTGTTTTTCATAGAAAGTAATACCCATAGTTTCATTATTTAATACCTCATAGATTTTTCAATGCTCATTTTTTGGGAATAAACACATGACCCCCCCCCCCCCCCCCACCACCCCTCAATAGTGACGTATATAGGGACAAAGACTCACTATTGAGGAAAGTAAATGCCCGCCTAATTATTTGGGGATGTCTTAAACATACTTAACAATATTATATTGATTTTTTATAAGGTCATATGGTGTGACCCAAAATATTTTTATCTATTTCAGTTTTTCAATCAAGACCAGTATTCTGATGTAGTTTTGTTTCTTATAGTTTGGACCTTCTATTATTTGGGTTTTGGGTCTTATTGCTTGAACCTTCTGTTGTTGTAGCTTAGGTTCTTTTAGTGCAGACCTTATATTGTTGGTATGAAATCATATATGATGTAATATTCTCTATTCCTTTTAACTTCATGTTTCAAGGAGATATTATGTGTATTTTAACGTCACGTGTAATTATATATACCCTATAGTTTAACATCATGAGGTGAATAAATTTTACATGTAATTTACTATCATACAATAAGGATGTTTTTTATGAATATGTGGTATAGGGTAGACATGTAAAGGATAAACCCAAACAATCTAAGGTTCTATGTTTTTTCTTAGTGTTTCTAGGTAACATAAGGATTGGATTTCCTTTCCTATATGTGAGATATTCCTCTCGTTGGTAGGTCGAAGCCCTTGTGTGTCGATAGCATAACCAAATTGAGATATCCCCTCTCTTTTCCAATTGATATGAAAGATTATATGAGCATAGTATGGGTTGAGGGTAAAACTATTAGGGATTATAAGTATGTTGGATAGTTTGAATATTGGTTGATTATTTCATAACCCAAAAGTTTGAGTTAATGAATACTGAATGCAGAAGAAAAACATGGAATGACCCAAAACACCCTGACGTGTTGAGTTCCACTAGAGAATTACCAAGGAAATGAGGATTTCAGTTCCTTTACAATAAAGAGTATATTAATTTATTTAGTGGTCCAAATCCCTTATGTGTTAGTAGCATGGTCAAGAAAAAATAATCCCTCCTCTTTTATAGGTTATATGGAATATTTATAAATAATAAAACATCTTCATGGTGAAGTGGGGTATAGAGAAAAAACTATACAGGAAGATTTCTAGCACCCTACGGAAGATTATCTTTTTTTAGGAATCTTGGGTCTTATTCCATGTGGTTTCAAGTCATGGGGTTTAGGCCAACAAGAGTTTTGAAAATGAAATTTCACATTCCTACTTTGGGAAAGGGTATAAAACATGGTGATGTAATTTTGAGGATATCAAATCCAATTGAATCGTTTGGTTACGTTGATTTTAAATAGTGGCCCAAAGTTCAAAATTCATGAGTAGTGATATGGTACAATCATATCGGGGATTACCCAAAACACTCTAAGGTGATCAGTTATTCCATGGTTATGTCATGGCTCACAAGGATTAGAAATACCCTTTTTCAAGTTATGAAACACTTTGTTGACAACCAAAGGCGCATATGCAAGATCTATAGGGATACATGCATAGTCAAACAAAGGGTCCCTTAAAGCCAGGTATCCTTTTCCAAGGTCCATGAAATATTATAGCGATCGAAGGAACTCAAATCATGAACTGTGATTTGTGGAAGAAATAATATAAAAAAAATGGTTTGAGCACCCAAAAATTTGTTCCACCTCTTAATGAACACATTATTGTAGTGAGGAGATGTCACAAATCATTACTCAAATTTTTTCCTAGACTAGGGGGTCCAGTGATCATGGCTCGGATTTTACTAGGGCCTAAAAATGGGCCCTATGATCATTATGCTTCATTCTTTTATGGTCTAATTTTTTCATAAACTCTATAGATGAAGATTTTAGTGAGTGAATACTTGACTCTTACTCAGGACACCTTTTGCGAGTTTCCAATCAGACAAGTTTAGTGTCTCTTTTGCTAGCAGTTTAAGGTCTTTCTATTTACACCATAAAATGATAATTTTTATGGTCATACTACTGTGAACAAAGTACAAGAATTTTAAGTTCATAAAATGCATGGACCTGATATGAGGGGAATGTTACACAAGATCCTAATTAGGATACCTAGGGTCAGTATTACTCTAATATCCTTCTAAGTAGGGGTGGAACTATTGTAAATCGTAGCTTGAGGTTCTCAATCAATGAGTAGTGATATGGTATAGTCATTTCATGGATGACCCAAAAAAATCTAAGGTTCTAAGTTCCTCCATGGTGATATCAGGGATCACAAGAATCATATATGCATTTTTTCAAGTTCTACCATATTTGGTTGACGACTTTAGGGGGATATTCTAGAACCATAGGATGACATGTATATTCAAAAAATGGGTCCCTTGAGGTTGGGTTTTCTTTTAAAAGGGCCATTAAAGGTTGGTGGAAACCTAAGTTTCTCAATACATGAAGTGTGATTTACTTATTAAGGTGATTAAAATTTATTGAAGGCACCACATTTTATAGTCTACCAAGGTTAGGATCTTTTGATCCTTTGAAAAGTAATGATGGTGGGTGGTGGATTTAGCCATGTATTGGGGATGTATTTATTGTTTCATTTTAATGTCTTGCAACCAATGAATTTGACTTGTAGTTTATCATCATCTGGTGAGGTCATTTTCTTTTAATTCAAGTTCATTGTCATGTAGCAAGGATGTAGGAACTAATGTGAAAAATTGTGGAATATTTCCTTGAGGGAAATTTCAACTGGTTTGGGGTGTTAAGATGTATGGATAATATTTTATCTATTCACAGACTTATGGGTCGATAATAATATGTTGGATCCCTAGTTGTGTATATTTATCATGTGTGAAATAAAGTCGTATGTAGATCTGACATTTTCATAAGAAAAATGAGCTTGTATGACTCATGACTCTTTGAAAATAGGTATACAATGATTTTTTAAATGAAGTTTAATGTCATGTGGCTATGATATTTAATACATAGGTATATACCATATGTAGTTGGTGGTGAAATTTTTCTTTATCATGGCTAGATCCAATAATCGATTATTTGGGTGTCATTATGTATCCTATTGGTAATAGTAATTAATACAGACATAGTTCTTGAATGGGAAATGCTCGACGTAGGTATGACCCATACATAGAAGGAGGAATTTCTCCTATTGATTTTTGTAGTTGGGACCAGGATTGTGTAATTAGGTGTCACTACATATCCAATGATGATAGGAATCAAGCCACGTGTAGTACTTGATAAACCATGCATTTTAATATCATGTGGAAAGGGTGTGGGCTCCCCAATATGAAAATGTAATTTTTTGACTTGACACACTTATAAAAATATGGTTGTCACTATGTATCCATTGACCACAGGAATCAAACAATAGGTAGTTCTTGAATCGGAGACTCTCTATGTAGGTCTGACCCACACACAGAGGGGGGGATTTTTCCTATTTCTTATTGTAACTACACCTAATGTTAGAGATTTAGATTTCACTGTGTATCCTATGATAATAACAATCAATCCACACATAGTTATATAATTGAGATATGGTGGGAGACCAACACCAATGATAGTGTTCTTCTTAGGCAAGGTTCACGGTAATCTATAATTTTGTGTCAAGCAAGAGACATCAACCTTGTAGTTAAAAGTCATGTGGTGAGTACTTGTGGTGTCCATTTAAGATATTTTATACATGACCATATTTTCCCTATCATTAACTGATATGTCTTGGTCATGCGAGGAATCCCTTACCAAAACTCCAAAGCACATGTGAGCTATGATCATTGTGATAAACAAAGAATGGAAAATTTTCCTTTCACAACATAGAGCAATTAAAGGCATGGTAATTTTGTATTATGTGGTGGTTGGGACAATATATAGGATCTAGGAATCCCAACATATCTCCTCAGAATGAGATTCATTTCGTACATAGTTCTGGAAAACCATTCAGTTTAGTGTCATGTGATGAGGACATCATCTGTGTAGTTTAACGTCATGCGGTATGGATGAAGGTGACTCGATGTTAAAGAACATGAATATTGGGGATGGTTATAAGAATGGATTTCTATGCATCCCTACATATCATGTGATTATAGAAATCAAGACACATGTAGTTCATGGAAGCTGTTAAGTTTACTTTCTTACTGTAAGGGAATCATCCTTGCATTTTAACTTCTTATAGTAAGGACAAGGGTCACTCGGTATGGAAAAGAAGGATTGAACATTATCGCACAGTCTGATGTTGTGTGACTAGGAAAAAAATATTATTTTTGGGCATGGGATTTGAGATCTTGGTTTAATTATGTATCTTGTATTGGAAAAAATCAATCCATACATATTTCTTGGATGAGGAGTTACCTATGCAGATCTGGCTCACACACAGGTATAAGGGCACATTATTTCTCTTATTCATAGATCTATATTATGTGTAGTAGAGTTTCGATGAGATAATTCTTCCCATGTAGTTTAATGTCATGCGGTAGGGACATCTCATGTGTAGTTTAACAGCATGTGGTTTGGATTTATTTGAGCAGTTTAACATCATGCAACTAGGACAAACAAGACTAAAGTTTTGATTATTTATGATGGATTATTAGCAACAGAATCCCATCACTAATATGTCATAGAAAAAAACAGAGTCACGATTGTGGTTATTTTCGACAGACCATCGCAAAAAGCGAGTAATTGTGATGGATGATCCTTCTGTCCCAAATAAGTGCTGAATTTTTTTAAATAAACAATTGTGACGGACTGTTGTAATTTGTTATTTGCAATGGATGAACTCTCTATCGTGAATAATAGTTTTTCCAAAAAAAAATAAAAAATAAAAATAAATAAAAAATTAAATATCATGTAAAATTATTTAAAAAAATTAAAAAATATTTCATTAAAAATAATTTAAACACTAAAAACTAAAATTATTTTAAAATTTTAAAAAATAAATATACTTAAAAATAATTAAAATAAATTAAAATAAATTAAAAAAATTAAAAAATTAACAATAATTTAAAAAAATTAAAAAATTAAATATATCTTAAAATTATTAAAATAATTAAATATTAAAAATATTTAAAAATATTTAAAATATTTAAAATTAATTAAAAAAGTTAAAAAATTAAAAATATTAAAAATATTTAAATATCATTAAAAAAATTAAAAACATAAAGATAATTAAAAAATTAAAACAGACATAAAATTGATACATCACTTTAAACATAATATGTTTTTCATACCAAATTACAAAATAGTCATAAAACTTCAACAATCATTAATTATTGTTTGGAGGATGATGATCACTTGAAGGACCGGAGGGAGGAAACTTCATACCAACACCATGTGCAAGTCACTACATATACTCCAACATCTTCTTATCACTCAAACATTACTTCTCTCTCCTCCTCCCTCTCTTTCTACATCTATTTTATCATCACATCCTGAGCTCTCAACCTCTCCTCATACTATGCAACAGAAAACGACATCGATGAAGACGCTCCATGATCTCCCTTCGCTCTCATGGATGTCATCATAGAAGTATTATAATAACTTGTAGGTGTTAGTCAATACAAATAACTTGTCCTTTATCAACACCCTGTAAAGTTTCCTATATCCAACCCCCCTCATCGAATCCCAAATCACCAGTGACATATTGTTCACTCTCGGCTTGACTCTCCCATGAATGAGAAGTCACAACATACATTTTCTTTAAATATAATGAAAAATTAGAATACTAATAAAATTAATATCTATGAAATTAAAAAAAATACTAACCAAAATATAGCGTTGTTGGACTCCTACAACTTCTCCTTTATGGGGATCAGTATATATATTCTTATAAACTTCAAACTCTATAATAGATGGGTCAGTAGCATCATGTATAATATAACACACATGTTATAGTTATAGTATATATTCATTAATAAATAATATCTCTTACCATATGTCATTGATGTATGCCAAATGTATGACTTATGGACCTATTTATGACCTCTTTCCTCCCTATATTTTGGAATCCATATGATAACCTCCCCCTAAAAGTTTCTCCAAGCCTAAAAGAGCACAATCCATCCCATATTTGAGCTGAGATATAGTTGGGTCGATGGTAGATGCATGACTAGTTGAAAACAGTAGTACAAGATGTATCCATAGATAGATTTTTTATGTTGTATAGAAACTGATAAAAGCACTCATGTATACAAATATCTCATGCCCCTCAGATATTAACTCTTACCCTATCAAAAATTAGAGAAAATAAATTCTGCAAAACAATTAAAAAATATGTCAGTAATTAAATAAATTTTAAAAATTATATATTATTTAATAATGTACAATCTAGTGGTAGAACATCTGGTGATGCATGGTGATGGGAACTAGGTCCCATGACACCCATGGCTTGGAAAAATAATTTCTTAGAATCACACCATCCTACCCAACAGTTAATTACAAAAAGTTGTGCAAATAAAAACAAATAATCATAAAATTATTACCAAAATTAATAAAAAAAAGTTATTATAAAATAAATATCTTAAACAATTAAACATATATTCATAAATTAGGATCAAAATTAATAGATGGTCATCTCTATAGAATAGGATCCAGAATCATCAATCAATCAAGACTTCACCCCCTCCTAATAGGTGCACCAGGATAAGGATCAATTGAATTGGGATCATCAACAAAAAGCATCCCATCAGTGAGAGAGTGAAATAGATTTTCAATATCATATCCATCCATTTGAAACTTATATTATTACATTTAATAAATTTTTAATACATATATAAAATATAAAAAACTTATAAATACTAAAAAATAATAATCTTACATGTATCAAATTGTTAATAGAAATATAAAATATAAATAACTAATAAATATAAAAATATAATAGTTACCTGTAACTAAAGACCAGAATATAATACCTCAATTGTAATATTCTTCATAATTTTCATCCAAATAAATGTATTCATATACATCTTTATCATTGCAAACTTATATATGACTTTCAGTTTCATAATTCCTTATTACTTCATCAACATTATCTATCTCATTGGCTCCTAACAGGGGGTTTCATCATTGATATTTATATCTCTTTGGGTAAGAGATATATTTTTTGATGTTTCGTAAAAAATTTCAATATGTTGCACTTTTAAATAACCATTTTTATTTTCAATAAGTTCATTATCACGTGAATTCATTTTTATCACACTTCACAAATCCTTCAAATTTCTCAATACATCATACTAATTTCTATAATAAACTAGATGTTCTTTATTTTATGACATAAATGGTTCATTTGATGTAATAATATTTTTATATTTAATGTCAACAACTCCATGTTATTAATGAACACACACCCCTCAATCATTATCAAACCAATGACATTTAAACATTGTTATATAATTTGGTCCCATATATCATAACTCAATTATTTCATCTAGCATAGCATAAAACTCAACTTCACTTTCCTTATAATGGTATCCTTTCAAAAAAACACAACTAATCATTTATTTATTTTATTTTCAATATATGTTTGTATGGAATCAAAATCTATTTACCACATACCCATTATAATATTTTACCAATTTTGATGGAGTATTTTTTGAGCACACATAATCAACTATCAATTTTATTTTCATGTTATGTTTCTTATAAATAATAAAATTTATTAATAATATATATCATTTCAAAATTGATTTATTATTCCATTTAAATCAATATAACTTAACAGTCTTTAAAACCAATATGAAAAATGTTATTAATGATGTTCTTCAAGAGAAGTAGATGTAAAATGTATAAATTGTTTTTTATATGTTCATCATATAGTCTAAAAAAAGTAAATGTAAATAAAGTTATATTTTATAAATATTTAACAAAATACTAAGAAAGTAGTACTTACTACCCAAATCATGTCATTTCTTCACAATTTAATAGAATATATGTATGAGAATTGAACAGCTCTTCATCATTAATACATCGTTCATGATGACCACCAAAACCAAGCTTGGGTTGATTAAAAACGAAAAAATGGTGTTTTGTGACATCATCAACATTTGACTCATTATGACCCATGTGATTAGGTTTTGAAGTATATTCTGACTGAAAATAATAGGAACAAAATTATGAAATTTATTCCTGCTAGTACACTTCTACAATGGACCCTTCCGCTACTACTTTGTTACAAACTTTCTTCTTTAATTTTTCATACATATCCTAAATGGATATATCCACCAAAATTGTACTAAACCTTTACATATAGATTCATATATTAAATTAAATATTAAATGTTCTATTGAATGAATGAATCTAGGTGGGAATATTTTCATCAATTTACATAAAATTAAAACAACTTATTTTTCTATAAAACTAAATGCATCATAATCTGATGTTTCCACAAAAATATCTTAGAAAAAATATGATATTTTGGTCAACACATCCCATATTGAAGAATTTAATAGTCCTATAAGACTAATAGGCTATAATATTTCGATTATGACAGGAAAATCATGACTTTTTAACCAAGTAATATGCCAATTTTTTATGCAATTATTCAAATAAGAAGCATAACCATCAGGTAATCTCAAATATCTAATCCATTGAAATAATAACAAATGGTTTTATTTTGTAATTGAGTAATATACTTTTGTCTTCATTAATTTTTTTGATATTTCATCTTTAAATATTTGAAGTTTGGGATGTCTACAAATATAAGAAATATTTGACCATGTCCATGAATTTTCTTTGTTCTTACCAAGTGTGTCCAACACGGTATAAAATATACTATTAAAAAATTATTCTCAGTATGAATTACATTTAACATGTGACAAACCAACAAATCAAACCAATATGGAATATCCCAAAAAATACTCTGCTTTATCTAATTATGATATCTCCCAAAATTATTTATTTATTTTTCATTTATAGTTGGTCTAAAAGTATTAGGAGTTAATGCAGAGACAATAGATTTTTTCTGATTACCTGATATAACTACTTGGGGTTTGTCTATTTCAATTCAACCATTTGTAAAATTATTTTTGTTCCTTCGAAAATGTTGATCCATATAAAGAAATCTCTAATTATAGACAAAATAACTAACCTTCCTCCCATTACCAAGAATAAATGCTTTATTCTCAGCCATGTAGTATGAACAAGATTTTAGACTATGTGTTCTCTATCCAAATGACATACTATACACCAAAACGTCATTGATCATCCACAGTAATGAACCCATCACTAGAAAATTATGATCTATTACTATATCAAATATAGTCACGCTATTTTTCCATAATTAATTTAACTCATCAATTAGTGACTTCAAATAAACATCAATATTCTTCTTTGGATGTCATAGAATTAATAGCATCAAATATATATATGGTTCCTTCCTCAACATCCAAAGAGGTAAGTTGTAAGGAGTATTGAAAATAGGCTAATAAGAATATTGATTGTCTTGAGCACCAAATGGAAAAAACCATCAATGGAAAGGAACATCTATATGTTACGAGGTTCTGAATTAATAAAAGGATATGTCTGATCAAAGTGTTTACATGAATCAGCATCACATGGGTTATTTAAGATTTTATTGATGTAAGTATTTGATTTATTCCATGTCATCAATCCATATATGTTTCAAGACATAAATAAAAATTTTAAATGAGGTGTAATAGGAAAATACCTCAACTATTTCATAGGAACTCTAGAATTTCCTTATTTTTCCTCTTTATATCATGATTCTTTACATGTGGGAAAATTAACCAAGGATGCATAATCACCATAATATGTGATGCATTAATTGTAGAATGCATGGATTTTATGATAACTAAGACCCTAATTATGAACCAACCTCTTACTTTCATAGAAACTTGTAGGTAATGTATTTCCGTCTGGCAACAATAATTTAAAATAAAATAAAATCTGATCACGAAAACTATTTGACATTCCAAAATCTGATTTAATAGCCATAAATTTTTTAATATCTTCAATTTTTGTCATATGTAATCTTGAATATAAGTAATCCTCAGTAGATTTAAAAAAAATTAAAACTCATAAGGTTCTAAATCAAGATTTGGAATATCATTCTGGGTTCTTGTTTTAGGAATAGATTGACCAGTGACCTCATGTACTAAATTTTGAAATGATGTATCTAGAACCAAAAAAGTATATTTTCTACTAAATTATGTTCACCATTTTGATACCAAAAAAATATAATCTTTCCGAAAACTAAAACAAAAAAGATGAAGTCCAACATTTTCAAACGTTTCAAATCAACTAAGATCACATTTATGACATGGACATTTAATTGTTACTTCTGAAAAAGAAAAATTGGAATTCAATGATGAAAATGATATAAATTTTTTGACACCTTCAATATAGACAATATTTATAATAGATATGTTTATATTTTTGCGATAATTTATCAAATCATGATTACTTAATAAAAACTAGTGTCTACTTTCTGAGTCCTTATTTATCTTAAAAAACAGCAGAAATAAGAATAAATATTACTAATAACTTTGAATAGTTTCAAATTATTATTATATTTCAACACCATGAAATATTATATGGAAAATGATTAGAGTGATTTGGTGGGTTATCACTGGATTACAAATCTTGTAAAAGCTCAGCACATAAAGATTAAAAATAATAAATATATTATATAAGACACATGCTATTTTTTTAAAATAATAAAGTATGTCTCAAATAGTGTCTCATATGAGAAATCAGAGACCACTATTAGGTATAGGATGTGGGTTTTACCCTAGGCGCAATATAAGATTTGTGAGAATTAGGTGTTTAGTTACTTCTCACGCAAGGGTAATTCATTTAATAATATTATTCTAATTTCTTATTAAAATATAAAGTATCATTGGAACTGTATATTGTATGAAAAATATATTACCACCATTGGGTTTGAGATATGGGGTTTACCCAAGGCATGACATAACATTTGTGAGTGTCTGATGTTTAGTTACATTGCATGTGAAGGTAATTCATTTAATATTTTTATTATAATTTCTTATTAAAATATAAAGTTTATTTCAATATTTGTATCATATGAAAAATAGGAGACCATCGTTGGGTCTGGGATGTGTGGTTTACCCTAGGCACGACATAACATTTTTGAGCAACCAGTTTTTAGTAACATTGCATGTGAGGGTAGTTAATTTAATATTTTGATTATAACTTCTTTTTAAAATTTAAAAAATATCTTTCAAACATTGCATCGCATGAAAAATTAGAGTCCACTATTGGATCTAGGATATGGTGTTTACCCTAGGTGCAGCATATAATTCTTTTGCACCAAGACTTTGGTAATATCATGTATCATGGTAATGTCATTTAATATTTTTATTATAATTTATCTCAAAAAAATCAAAGTATCTCCATAATAGTGTACCATATCAGAAATATGAGGCCACCATTATTTTAGAGATGCTGTTCTTACCCTAGGCATGAGATGACATTTCTGAGCATTTAGTGTTTGGTAACATTACATGTGTGTCTCTCATTTTAAATATTTTATTAATGTTTTATATATATATATATACATGTCAATATTTATAAAAATTATTAATAAAAATTATTTTATTAACATAACATGTCAATGAATTATTGTGAATTTTTAATAGTTATTGTTTTATATATTTTTTGGAAAGGATTGATAAAAAATTTAGTATTTATTAGAAAGTTTTTTTAAAATATTTAGTTGGTTTTAAAATTATTTTTTAAGTAATACTAATTATTTATTATTTATATCTCGTTTTTTAATAAATATCACTAATATTTAACTATTACTAGTATTTCATATTTTTTCTTTTACAAATTTTTACATATTTTCATAATTTCCAAAAATTTTGAAATTATTAATAATAATTTCCAACTAACACTAATATTTAATATTTAGTAATAATATAGACTATGTTTTTGGTTAGATGAGAGTTATCCCAAAAAAGAAAGGCTACTTTAATAAAAAAAGAGCCCAACTTACATAAGTCTAATAATGTGAGATTTATCATGATCTCTATTGAGAAGGGGTATAATCTCCTTAGGAACCTGATCATACCATAGAAAATCAACACCATTGACGCCTTTATTTTCAAGACCATCTACCTCCGAATTTCATTCTCGATAAATATGATTGATGATATGATCCATAGAGAAAAGGGAATTCATACATTTATTCCACTAGTTAGTGATCATCCATGATAAATGAGAGAATCTCATCTTGATATCATAAACAATTATGGTAGAGTCACTCTCAAGCCAGATATTATTCCATCTTTAGTTCTTAGCTTGTTCCACCACAACAATGATGCCAAGAATATCTGCCTCATGTGAAGAGGTAAAACAATAGGAACCATGAAAACAACCAAGGACCCCCCCCCCCCCCCCCCACGATGATCCCTAAAAATAGCACTGTTTCTAGAAAGCCTTGGGTTTCCTCTAGAATCTCAATCTGAATTAACTTTTATCCAACCAAAAAAAGGTTCCTTCAATAATACATAAAATGTGCCAAAGGGAGGCTGAAAATTTCCATTGACACCAATCTGATAAAGAACTGACATTTTATGAATATAATTGAAGTAGAAATGCTTCTTCGATATGAAGGCCTCATGAATAGCAACAAGGATCACAGAAAGAGAAACACCAACCGTCAAAGAGAAATCATCATAAAGAACTATATTTCAAGAATACCAAATAAAGTGAGGAATTTCAGATATAGAAACCTAGAAGAGATCTAGTAGCTAGGTATAAAGAGGAATCGAGAACTATACTTTGATAAAATCTCGAAGAGAAATTGTATAAGGTATCGAGACCTCAAAAAGATTAGCTACTGATTTCCACATTGATGATGTAGAAACTCAACTAAGAAACAAGTGATCAGCATCTTCCCTATGTTGATGACCTAAAACACATGAAGAACACATAGAGATTTTATAGGACTAGAGATAAAATTGGTTGGAATTTTTCTATGAACCAATCTCCAACAAGTTTGGACCAATAAGGTCTGATAAATCTCTTATAAAGCTAACTCATACATTGAGAGTCCATGCTATACTGTAAAGACTGCATTTAAAATAGATTAGAAGAGAGAATTCCAATAGTAGAAGGTTCCCAAGCCCAAATATAATTTCTGGTGTAGAAACAATATATATTCACAATATTGATGAGGAAATTTGTGAGGCCCTCCATGCAATCAAGCTGATCCATGAAAGTGACATCCAGACCTGGACTAAAATAATCATTCATCAAGGTAGTATCAAGGGAACTGCCAGTCCAATTAATTTTCCAAAAGGGAATAGATGAATCCATTAAGACTAGCCATCTAGAATGAGAGTCAGTGGAAGCATAAATTGATTTAAAATAACGCCACATAGAGAAATCTAAATGATTAAAAACTCCATTTTCGATCCTATTCATGAATTGGCTCCTAAGAAAAGTAAGAGCCTCAGAAGTGATATTAATAAGTCTCCACGTAAAATAATTATATAAATAATCATTAAATATCTCAAGGTTCTTAATTCCTAAATGAAAGAGCACTGTCGTGGGTGCCCTCAAATGATTAATGTGATTTCGGGTTTCTTAGGTGCAACAGAGTGGCTGACCAAGGTCATCTCTCAAAGGAGGAAGTGAATTTAACAAATTATTAAAGGTATTATAAAACAAATAAAATATAATATAATAAAAACACTACTTGAAAGGATGGGGTTTGGTTATAGTTTATGAATCTAGAAGAAGTTTACTGGAAGAAGATTGTATTTTTTTGGTTTTTAGTTTTGAAATAAAGTTCGATTAAAATGACACAACAAAAAGATGTTCTTTAGACAATATTTAAAAGACGTAATCGATCTAACTCTACCTCTTCTATCACTTAGTAATCATTATCATTTAAATTAATATTCACTTAATTATGATCCCTTAATTTGTTAAACCCTGAACCCTACAAGAATTAACTTTACCACAAAGATGAAGTGAATTTAACCTTAGGCTAACTTCAGAACATGAAATCGCAACACCCTACTTTGATTGATGTTCTAAGATTAGATTATGGTCAGTGGTAAATTAAGGCACATAAAAACTCTGGAAATGAGGATTAATTGAGTTTAGGGATTATATTTGAACTCTACAAATTGATCTCGTGTGGTTTTGAATTACCGGTTAAGGTTGCGCTCTCACAGTTCACACAATTCCCGACCTCGCGTGTTTTGTGTTAACTATTAAATTGCTTGCTTAGTTTCATTTAAATTAAAAACTCAATTAATAGATAATAATATGTGAATTACAGTAGCTAATTTATTCAAAATAAAGTTATTAATAAGGATATAGGTCGATCGATTACTAAAAAGAACTACTCTTCCATGGGTGGCGTAATCATCGTAGAAGCGTTTTGCATGTGCAAAGATTTATAATGGGTATAACCCAATAATGCTTCTACTCAAGAATTCCAGCCCAAAGAGGAATATTAAGAGAAGAATAAATTTAAACAAAATAAAATAAAAGAGAAGAAATAAAAGAAGAACAAAGAAGTTTATTACACAAACAAAATCATTACAACGTGAAGGAGAAGAAGGCTCCGTCGAAGGGATCCTTTCTAAAAGAGATACCCTTATTTAAATGGTTGGATAATTTGAGTGGATACACTTCTCCTCTACCGTAAAATTTCAAATGCACGTCCCAACCCCTCCAAATGAGAAAAACTCTAATTTATAGAGGAGATGGGAGGAGAGGTTACAAGTGGTTTCAAGTGTGAATGTGGAAATTCTCCCAAATATTATATTCCAAATTACACCACCAATTTGACCACCAAAAATCGTGAATTGGCCGGCATTCCAGAAGGATAATATGTGAGTATATGGGTCCTCTATATCCTCTAAATATTTGGTCTTAATCAAGTCCCATATGAAGGATTTATGGCCTAAATACATAAGCTTTTCCATTCTGGCGAGTCCAGCCCAACGTTGACTTCATGGACCATTTTCAACAACCAAATGCACTCTTCAGCTCTAGTGTCCTGAATAAAAGTTGTAGATAATTAAGCTAAGAACACTATCACAAAATGTAAAAGTCAAATAATAAATATAAAAATATTTATCTTCGAAATACTACAGTGAACTATAAAGGGTAAAACTGGAATTTTCATCAAATATTCAAACGAATGATCTAATCCCAAATACTTTCTAATTAAACATATTTAACACAATGTGAGGAAATTATATCATTTATTATCAATAAAATATTCAATAAAATAGTGTTTTATCAACTCCCCCCCCCACTTACCCTTTTTCACTCCTGAGCAAAACCTGATATCAAGTAAACATCAATATCAAATCAAAACCAATTTTAAAACACATTTCCTTGAGATCAATCAATTTCACACCAAGAATCAAAAGATATAATGCATCATAAAAAAACTTATTTCAAGTTTTCCATTTATATCATTCAATATATTTCCACTTAATTTATCCTTCCATGCACAAAATACTTACCTCGCTTGAATTTTCTCTCACACTCAAATATCAATTTTTTTTTGAAATGTCTTTCTCATCCAAACTCATAAAATGGTCACCATAGGCTTGATAGATTCCTAAATCGCCACTAGATGTGAGTCAAGGACATATGTTTATCATGAGTACTTTTTAGGGTTTTTCTGTGGCTTTCGGTTGGTAGGATTAAGATGTGAAAAATTCTGAGGCTGAATAAGGAGGGCTTGACTCTTTTTGAAGAAAAATTGAATTAATCTAATTTTCACTTAAACATGGTCTTCTCTTCAATCCCCATAGTATCAATTCAGCTCCATTATCATTAAAATTCATGTAAATTTTACACCATTCTTCATTTTAGCATCAAAAATTGTCAATCTTCTCAAACATGATTTTCTTGAAAGCTCCAGATAGGCACAGCTTTCCACCTCAATTAGAAGCTCCAGAAAAGGCACAACTTCACTTGTCATGAAAGCTCCAAAAAAGGCACAGATTTCAATATAATGACTTTCTTTAGTAGAAAACACATCTCTTAATAATTTAATTTTCCACCCAAAGTATCACAGAATGTGGTATCACAACACAACATAGCATCCCCCACACTTAAGCTCAACTAGATTATGCAATTTCACTTCAAGAGTTGGTTGGATATGCAAAATTGGCTTGTAATGTGGCTAACCTAACAGGATGTGCATGGATTCTAAGGTATAAAAAAATTAAATTTTCAAGGTAGGCCATTATAAAAAATGATTTTTTGAAGTAGGGGCTTTAATACCAAACAAATGCCTCCATCATTTAAACATAAGTACCTCAAACCCTAAAGTTTTGATAGGAATAAATCAAATTCTGGTTAAATCAATCATGGTTTGGTTCTCTCAAGAAGTGAGTTGAATGTAAAGAATATGAAAATAATGGTTTAGAATCCTCACAGGAAAGTGATTTCAAATATAAAGATAGTGAGATGTGGCATGGGATTCAAAATTCAGTGTACTTTCTATGAAATTACTAAATATTTGAACTTGAAACAAAGTCATTTTCAGCATTCATTTAAGCTTAGTTTCAAGGGATAAATTGTTTCACTCATTGATATGAATTTAAAAATTGTGATGAGAATCATTTAAGCTTAAAAATTTCAAAAACACAAAGAAAATTGAAAAAATAAACACACAAAATTTGAAAAAAACACACAATTTTTTTTTAAGGAAAACAATTGAAATTACTAAACTAAAAGGTTGTTTTTTTTAAGGAAAACAATTGAAATTACTAAACTAAAAGGTTCCCTCCCCCACAATTAAAATATTGCATTGTCCTCAACGTGAACCCATGATATGATATATGCACATGAAATGAATAATTTTTAAATAGGACAAATAATATAAAAGTAAAAGGGTTAGGAACAGCCTGATGTGATCAAGTGATGATGGGGTCATGTAGTGTGATAAATCCACTGCATCAGTAGGAAGTACCTCAATGTATCTCTTCAAACGTTTCCCATTGACTGTAAATCTCCTTCTAGTGTCCTCTTGTGTGATCTCCACTACACCATAAGAAAAAACATTAGATACAATATAAGGACCTAACCATCTGGAACACAGCTTACCAGGCTTCAGCTTCAGTCGTGAACTGTAGAGAAGGACGTTCTCTGCAACATGAAAATCCCTTTGTTGGATCATTTTTTCATGATCTGCTTTTGAACTTTCCTTGTAGAGCCTTGAGTTCTCATATGATGATAGTCAAATATCCTCAAGCTCTTGAATTTTCAACTTCCTTTGAATTCCATCTTGGGCCAAATCCATATTGCATTTCTTTATAGCCCAATATGCCCGATGCTCGACTTCCAGTGGGAGATGACATGCTTTCCCAAAAAAAATCCTAAATGGGGACATACCAATGGGTGTCTTGTATACTGTCCTATAATCCCACAATGAATTACCCAAGAGCTTGATCCAATCCTTCCTATTTGGTTGCACGGTTTTGTCTAATATTTGTTTCAGCTCATGATTTGAACCCTCAGCCTAGCCATTTATTTGGGGGTGGTATGGTGTTGATGTTTTGTGTGTCACCGCATACTTCTGAAGGAGGGAATCAAAATTCCTATTGCAAAAGTGTGTCCCTTGGTCACTGATGATGGCCTTTGGTACTCCAAACTTGCAAAAAATCTATGCTTTGACAAAGTCCACAACAACATGAGAATCGTCAGTCTTGTTGGCCTTGGCCTCCACCCATTTACTCACATAATCAATAGCAACCAAAATATACAAATATCCAAATGAACTAGGAAAAGGACCCATAAAATCAATGCCCCATACATCAAAAATCTCACAGAATAGTATGGGTTGTTGGGGCATCTCATGTCTCCCAGAAATATTCTCAGTGTGTTGGCAACGAGAGCATGACTTACAAAACACATGGGCATCATGGAACAAGATAGGAAAATATAATCCAGAGTCCAAAACCTTCCTAGCTGTCCGTTGGGGTCCAAAGTGTCCACCACAAGCAAGTGTATGACAGAAATTCAAAACAGACTCAAACTCATGATCAGGAACACACCTCCTAATGACTTGGTCACTACACATGCACCAGAGGTAACGATCATCCCACACATAATACCTAGACTCACTTTTTAATTTTTGGACTTGATGCTTCTTCAAATTTGTTGGGATTTCAGTGGAAACAATGTAATTAACTAAATCAGCATACCAAGGATGCATACCTGAGATGGTATAGATATGCTCATCAGGGAAAGTGTCCCCGAAGTGGTACCTGGTCCAAGGTGTCATCCTCTAGTGTGTGAGTAAGCCTACTGATGTGGTCTACCACCAAATTCTCTGATCCCTTCTTGTCCTTTATCTAAATATCAAATTCCTAATGAAGGAGCATCCAACGGATAAGTCGTGGCTTTTCATCTGGCTTCTTTAGAAGGTACCTCAAAGCTGCATGGTCAGAAAAAACAATGACTTTAGATCCCAATAAATATGAACGGAATTTATCTAAATCAAATATGACAGCAAGAAACACCTTTTTGTGGTTGCGTAATTTGATTGGGCTGAATCCAGTGTCCTCGATGCATAGGCGATCACATGTGAATGTCCATCCACCCTCTGAGATAAGACCGCTCCAACCGCGAAGTAGGAGGCGTCACACATAAGCTCAAAAGGAATCTCCCACTGTGGGGGTTGTATGATAGGTGGAGTGGTCAGACACTTCTTTAGCTCATCAAAGGAAGTCCTACAAGAATTTTCAAACACAAAATCAGAATCTTTTTGAAGTAATCGTGACATAGGAAGAGCGATCTTACTAAAATCTTTGATGAAGCACCGATAAAATCCTGAATTCCCTAGGAAAGATCTAACATCACACACACATGAAGGATAGGGTAAGGATAAAATAATGTCTACCTTAGATCTATCAACCTCTATCCCATGTTTTGACACTACATGCCCTAAGACAATGCCATGCTCTACCATAAAATGACACTTTTCAAAGTTCAGGACCAGATTCTTCTCAATACAACGATTCAACACCTTTCCCAAACTCTTTAGACATTCATCAAATGAGGATCCATACACTGTAAAATCATCCATAAATACCTCCATGAAAGTCTCAATAAAATCATAAAAATACTCACCATGCATCTCTGGAAGGTACCTGGGGCATTGCAAAGTCCAAATGGCATCCTTCGGTAAGAAAAGGTACCGAATGGGTAGGTGAATGTCATCTACTCCTGGTCCTCCGGAGCTATAGAAACCTGAAAATATCCAGAAAATCCATCCAAGAAACAATAGTGTGTCTTCCCAGCTAGTCTCTCAAGCATCTGATCAATAAACGGGAGAGGAAAATGGTCCTTGCGAGTGGAATGATTTAGTTTCCTATAATCAATACACACACGCCAACTGTTTTGCACCCTCATTGGAACTAACTCATCTTTCTCATTTTTAACAACAGTAACACCACTCTTCTTAGGCACAACCTGAACTGGACTTACCCCCTGAGAATCTGAAATGGGAAAGATTATACCTGCCTCGAGCAATTTCTCAACTTCTTTTTTAACAACTTCCATGAGGGTGGGATTGAGTCTCCTTTGTGGTTGTCTCACCGGTTTAGACTCATCGTCTAAGAGAATCCTATGCATGAAAATGGAGGGGCTAATACCTGATATTTCAGCCAAGGTCCACCTAATCTCCCTGATTTTCTCCCTCAAAATATTCAAAAGCTTTTCTTCATGTTCAAAAGGGAGATTGTTAGCAATGATAACAGGTAATCTCTCACCACTCAACAAGTATGAGTATTTCAGATTTGGTGGCAATGGCTTGAGTTCTAATGAAGGAGGGTGTAGTATGGATGGAGACATTGAAGGAACTGAAATATGTGCACAAAGAGCATCGGTATCAGAATATAAATCATCAAAATCAGAGAATAAAGCATCAAATCCATCAACATACTCTATATCCATGTCATAATCAGAGTTCACATGATCAAAATCAGAATATGATTCCATTTCAAGATCAAATCTTAGAGAGTATTGTTCCATAGAAACGGGTGTGTAAGTACTTTTAGACATCAAACTAGAACCAATACTCATAATCTCCCTAAGCATAGGACAATCCAATTCCATGGTGTTTTTACTTGGTGGTTCAAAATGGGAGATAACAATTGCAGAATGTTCCTCTGAGGGGTACTTCATGGAATCCATAACATTAAATATCACAACTTCATATCCAAATTCCATGTAAAGTGTACCCTCATTGACATTTATGATAGTTTTTGCAGTTTTGAGGAAGGGCCTACCTAAGATAATGGGGGAATGAGAACTTACCTAATCGTCCTCCAAGTTATGCACATAGAAGTCTGCTGGAAAGATCATGTCTCTTACCTGGACATGTACATCCTCAAGGACACCCGCTGTATATTCCATAGATCTATTCACCAATTGCACCACTACTCTTGTTGGCTTCAACTCACCAACCTGAAAGGAAGAGAATACAGAGTGAGGCATCACATTTATTGAAGCTCCTAAATCACAAAGAGCATCATAGAAGTGCAACTCCCCTATGGTACATGGTATGGTGAATGTCCCGGGATACTTTAACTTTGTTGGAATTGCTAGAGTCGGTGTAATGAGTGCTGATACATTCCTTCCAAGGTTGGTCCTCTCATTTCCCTTGAGCCCTCTTCGATTGGTACAAAGTTCTTTTAAGAATTTTTCATACCTTGGAATTTGCTTAATGGCTTCAAGTAGAGGAATGTTGATCTCCACATGCTTGAATGTGTCCAAAACCTACGTTTTGATTGCTTCTTCAGCCATCTTCTTGGTTTGAACAACCCTTTTGGGAAAAGTAAGGGGTTTAGGAGGAACATCATCAATATTTTTCTTACCTTTATCTTTCTCCTTGGATTTCTCATCAGTTGGTTTGGAATGCGGCTTCTTTGGAGTTGAGGTGAATCCCGGTGGAATGGTAGGTACAGATGTATCGTTCATTTGCTTCCTACTTCTCAATGTGATGGCACTGACATTCCCCTTTGGATTTGGAGTGGGTTGGGAAGGTATATTTCCAGAATTCTTACTCACAAGTTCATGGAGGGCGGTGGCAATCTGGCTCATTTGAGTCTTCAACTCCCTCAACTCCGAACCTTGACTCTTCAGTACATTCTATTTATTAAGAACAATTTGCTTCAAAATATCATCAGTGTTAGAATCTACCTTAGGTGGGGGGATTCCCTTATTGTTGGCTTGTTGATGTTTGAGCTTCAAATCTCCTTTGGGGTTGTTGGAAACCCTGCTGGTAAGGCGGAGGCAGCTAGAAGTTTTGTTGAAAAGGGGGCCTTTGTTGTTGTCTAGATCCATACCTCATGTCTGATTGATCCTTCCACCCTTGGTTGTATGTTGGAGCAAATGAATCAAACTTTTTTTGGGGATATGGTTGTTGCTGCTGCTGAAATGGTCTCCCAGGGAATACTGCTGCACAATCCTCTGTCTCTTGTAGTTATGGGAAACAGTCAGTTGGATGGCTTGTCTCAGTGCAAATGCCACAAGGCCTCGAAGGAATGGGTTGGGATGTCTTTTGAGCCAAAGAAATCTACCTCACCATATTGGTCAATTCTTCCAACTTTGTATCAATAAAATGACTTTCAAGAGAAGAAGGACTTACCTGATGTACTCCCCTGACATGTGGTGTACCTCTATCGCCAAATTGTTGGGAGTTTTGGGTCATTTTGTCGACCAATGCACGTGCAGCTACTGGTGTCTTGTCCACCAATTCTCCTCCAGCTTCAGCATCAACCATGCTCCTCTCCATGGGTGTGAGTCCTTTGTAGAAGTATTGAATGACTAATTGATAACTGATTTGGTTATGTGGGCACCTTGCACACAACTTCTTGAATCAATCCCAATATTTATACATTGACTCCCCTTGTGCTTTCTTGATCCCCGATATCTTCTTTCGAATGGATGTGGTCCTTGATGCTGGAAAAAATCTTTGCAAGAAAAGATGTTTCAAATCATTCCAACATGTTACATATTCAGGTTGAAAATAATACATCCAATCTTTTGCAGCTCCATCAAGTGAGAATAGGAATGCTCTTAATTTCATTTGATCTTCAGAAACATTTCTTGGTTTTAAAGTTGAGAAAACCACATTAAATTCTTTAAGGTTTTTGTTGGGATCCTCACCAGATAAGCCATGAAACTTTGGAAGAAGGTGAATTAATCTAGATTTTAATTCAAAGTCCGATTCGAGATTTGGGTATGCAATACAATTTGTTTGATAGTTAATATCTGGTGCAGCCAATTCTCAAATGGTTCTATTAATTTCATTTCCATTATTTCCAGCCATTGGTTCCTCTTTTATGTTTGAATTTGAATTGCTTCCAATTTCAATGTTTCCAGAAGAGAGGAATTCACCAACTGGTTGAATATTGAAACTTCCCGTAGACTGAGAGTGTCTGATCCGTGCCCTAAGGTTGCGTTCAATCTCAGGGTCAAGATCTAAGAGATATTTGGGATTAGTTTGTGTCATAAATCAAATAAAAATGAAAAGAATGAAAGTAGACCATAGTAAAATAAAAATTAGAAGTTTGAGTTGATGGTCCAAAAATAAGTAGAAGAAAATAAAAGAAGAAGAAGAAAAATCGGATTGGGTAAAGAAGGAAGAAAGAAGAGAGGAAGAGAATAAAATGTAAAATAAAATAAATACCTCTAATTGGTTGAAATAATTACTTACCTCCCCGGAAATGGTGCCAATTTGATTGGTCGCTGTCGTGAGTGCCCTCAAATGATTAATGTGATTTTGGGGTTCTTAGGTGCAGCAGAGTGGCTGACCAAGGTCGTCTCTCAAAGGAGGAAGTGAATTTAAAAACTTATTAAAGGTATTATAAAACAAATAAAATAGAATATAATAAAAAAATACTTGAAAGGATGGGTTTTGGTTATAGTTTATGAATCTAGAAGAAGTTTTCTGGAATATTATTGTATTTTTTTTTGTTTTTTGTTTTGAAATGAAGTTCGATTAAAATGACACAACAAAAAGATGTTTTTTTCTAGACAATATTTAAAAGACATAATCAATACAACTCTACCTATTCAATCATTTATCAATCATTATCATTTAAATTAATATTCACTTAATTATGATCCCTTAATTTGTTAAATCTCAAACCCTATGAGAATTAACTTTACCACGAAGATGAATTGAATTTAACCTTAGGCTAACTTCGGAACATGCAATCGCAACACCCTGCTTTGATTGATGTTCTAAAGTTAGCTTATGGTCAGTGGTAAATTAAGGCACATAATCACTCTGGAAATGAGGATTAATTGAGTTTAGGGATTATATTTGAACTCTAAAAATTGATCCTGTGTGGTTTTGAATTACCGGTTAAGGTTGCGCTCTCACAGTTCACAAAATTCCCGACCTCGCGTGTTTTGTGTTAACTATTCAATTGCTTGCTTAGTTTCATTTAAATTAAAAACTCAATTAATATATCATAATATGTGAATTAAAGTAGCTCATAGATTCAAAATAAATTAATGAAGAAGGATATAGGTCGATCTATTACTAAAAAGAACTACTCTTCCATGGGTGGCGTAATCATCGTAGAAGCGTTTTGCATGTGCAAAGGTTTATAATGGGTATAACCCAATAACGCTTCTACTCAAGAATTCCAGACCAAATAGGAAGATTAAGAGAAGAAGAAATTTAAACAAAACAGAAGAAAAGAGAATAAATAAAATAAGAACAATGAAGTTTATTACACAAACAAAATCATTACAATGTGAAGGAGAAGAAGAAGGCTTCGTCGAAGGGATCCTTGCTTCAAGAGCTACCCTTATTGAAATGGTTGGATAATTTGCGTGGATCCACTTCTCCTGTGCCCTAAACTTCCTAATGCACGTCTCAACCCCTCAAAATGAGAAAAACTCCAATTTATAGAGGAGAAGGGAGGAGAGGTTACAAGTGGTTTCAAGTGTGAATGTGGAAATTCGGCCAAATATTTTATTCCAAATTTCACCGCCCATTTGACCACCAAAACGCGTGAATTGGCCAGACTTCCAGAAGGATAATATGTTTTTATATGGGTCCTTTATATCCTATAAATATTTGGGCTTAATCCAGGACTAGATGAAGGATTTATGGCCGAAATACAGAAGCTTCTCCATTCTGGAGAGTCCAGCCCAACTTTGACTTCATGGCCCATTTTAAACAACCAAATGAACTCTTCAGCTCTAGTGTCCTGCATAAAAGTTGTATATAATTAAGTTAGGAACACTTTTAAAAATTTTCCAATTCAAATAATAAATATAAAAATATTTATCTTCGAAATACTACAGTGAACTATAGAGGATAAAACTGGAATTTTCATCAAATATTCAAATGAATGATCTAATCCCAAATACTTTCTAATTAAACATATTTAACACAATGTGAGGAAATTATATCATTTATTTTCAATAAAATATTCAATAAAATGTTGTTTTATCCCTAAACCCACTACATAAAAAGGTTTACAACAAGTACTCCATGAAACTGTAGCCAATTTCTATTCTAGAATATTGCCACTCTGAATGAAATTCTTAATTGAGGCATTAATGATCGTAATAAATATTGAATAATTAATTATTAAATATTATAAATTATGTAAGTATTATTATTAATTATTTAAATTATTAATTTATTTTTATCAATTACTATATGTATATATATATTACTAATACTCAATTAATATAAATCCATCAAATATATATTATAACACTTGTTTAAACGAATATGCACATTTCAAATCCATGTAAACATATATATGTATATATATATAATTTATAAATAATTTTATTTATAGTTAATTTTGATTATAAAAAAATTTGATTATTTTGAATTAATAATTTATATAAATAATTAATAAATAATTTTGAGTTAATATTTTTGAAATAATATTTATATGCAATTGATATTAATTTTGAATTAATAATTTTTGAATTAAATTTTTTTACCCTAGTCACATTATAATAGTTGTTCTAATCCAGTGTTTTTAAAAAATTTATATGAATTATTAATACTTATTATTTTAGTTAATATAACAATTATATGAATTATTTTCAATTTCTAATAGTTGGTATATTTTTTATATTTATTTAAAAAAAATTATTGTTATTCTATAATTAACCCTAATATTTACAATCTATTAATAATAATTACCCAATATTTATTAAATGTTATAATTTATTTAACGATTTTTACTAGTTATTTAATTAATACTACATTTTTTATAATTAATATTTTTTACAAATTTTTAATAATTATTTGTATTTTTTATATTTTTTTAAAAAGTATTACAAAAAAATTATCCTAATTTTTATTAACTAAGTTTTTAATAAATATTATATAATTTAAATTGTTATTGTTTTTTCATTAAACCACTTTTTAAACTTTTTATAAAAAAAATTATAAACAACATTTTGTTAAATAAAATATAATATTTCAAAAACAATTGGCACACAAATATAATGATACAACAATTATAAAATTAAATTATAATTTTAAAGATGAATTAACCCTAAAATCAAATAATTGACACCCAAATTGAAATCTATTTTGGAATACAAGCATTATAAGCATTATAAAACAATCTTGGTGATCAATTTTGGGTGTTAAATATTTTCAAATTCCCATCTATCCATGTCATATATAAGCCAAAACTAGTGGATCACTTCTCTGAGTGATCAATTTTGGAATAAAAGAATTATAAAATAATTGACACACAAATATATATATATATTAACCCTAAAATAAAATCAAATCAAATCTTTCAATAAAAATTGACACCCAAATAGAAACTAATAAATTTAGATTAGCTCTAAATATCAAATAAATTAAAAATTGGTAAGTTGATTAAAAAATGTTTTGACCAGACCTATATTCATAATATTGAACCAAAATACGCAAAAAAAATTGAAGAAGAATCGAAATGAAGTCTGGGCCTAGTAGATATGAGTGGGGTGACCCAGGTCAGTGGTGTGTCGCGATTGTGTGGGAGAGGGAATGGTGGAGTGGCGTGGAAGAGAAGTGGAGCGGTTCGATGGTGTGGTGGAGTGTTGTAGCAGAATGGTGGTGTATCATGGTGGAGGAGAGGATCAGTGGTGTATATGTTGGAGAGGAGGAAGAATATTGGAGGAGGAATAAGGGATCTCATAGGTTAAATCAATTTATTATTTGTAATAGATTATTTATGATGGAATTAATTTCATCGCAAATAGTCATTCAGTAAAAAATACTTGTGATGGGAATTGAGTTACATCACAAATAATTATTATTTGATGGGAATTTTCAACGAAATTAGTAATCTGTCACAAATTATCATTGCAAATGTCTTTGGCATCAGGTGGAAAAAATCCCCACCGAAACTATTTATGATGGAATAGTTTTTTCTATCACAAATAGTGATTTCTTTCAATGGAACACTAATTATGTTAAAAATAGTCCATGTTTGGGGGATATTATAAATGGATCATTTGTCCAACGCAAGTGACCCATCGCAAATAATCGAATTTATAATAGTGAAATATAATGATTGATAGAAGATATGCAAAGTATTTCTTAAGAAATCTATCATTGGTGAAGAGGTGTGACACGGTCCCTATCCATTATGTCTAGTGAGTAAGCTCTATTATGATAGACCATGTGTAACATATAAGACCCTTCCCATTTGGATTCCGTCTTTCGAGGTTTCCTTCTTGGTATCATTGGGGTCCTAAGAACAAATACCAATTCTCCTTAAAGGAACAAACATAGGTGATATTTTTTATTTAAGACTCATGTAATCCAATTCTGATGGAATTCAATGTTGTGTAGTTTATTCAAAATTTTCTCCTTGACCAATTCCACTTCATCCAGAAATTTTTTCTATTTCTCATCATTCAAGTGTTTTCCAAAGATGGATATTGGAATTGAGTTAAAATAGGCTTCTATGGGAAACATTTCCTTAGTTCCATACACCAATTAATATGGAGTTTGTTGCATAGTAGTATGTGTGGTGGTATGGTAGTCTCATAAATCAAGGAGGATCTTGTTTGAGAAGGACTTTTTATCCTTATTCACCATCTCCTAGAGTATATTTGATAGGGTCTTATTGAAGGCCTCTATTTTTTCATCTTCCACTACATGAGAGCAAGATGAATGGTTGGACATGATGTTGTACTCCTATTAAAATTTCTTCAACTGCATAGAATATAATTTAGTTCCATTTTACTTCAATATTGTGTGAGGGGCTCCAAATCAAGTGATGATATTGGACTTCATGAAGTTGATGATATTCTTTGTCCTGGATTCCTTGAGGGGTATTTCCTCAACCCATTTGGACAAGAAGTTGGTAGTAGTATGGATGTACTTAAACAGCTTGACTATAGCTGGGGGATATGGCCCCACAAAATCCATTACCCATATGAAAAATTTCCTATAATATTTAACTTTTGTAGAAATTTTAGGTGTTGATGGATGAAGTTTTTCTAAATATGGAATTCTGGATATTTCCTGGTGAACTCCACATGGTCATGTATCATTGTTTTCTAGAAGTAACTAAGACTCTTTATTTGATGATAGAGCCCAGTCCAAGATGGATGGGTGCCGCATGAGACTACATGGGACTCTTACATTATGGTGGTAAACTCTCTTTTTTCTATGCATCTAAGGAGGATTCCCTCAAATATTCATTTCTAGAGGAATTTTTTCTCATTTGGAATTTCCTAGAGGGTAAAGGTTGATGCTTAGCATTGAATATGTTCCCTTATGGATCTGTCTATTGGGATTATTCCATTTTGTAGATAATAAATTATTTGATTCAACCATCTAGGGGTGTATATCGGTTCATCATGCTCTAAGGAGGTGTTTATCTGATTGATTTCCTTCATGTCATAGCTGGTGACCAATGAGACCATCCTTCAGTGCGTGATGCATAATATTACTTATTCTCGATCAATATCATCTATAACCATGGATGCATTAGATAGCTTATTGTTGTGATAATTATGTTATTGGGGGACATGATGTAATGTGGGTTGAAAATGGAACTATTCTATCTATCCTCTAACATAATCAATAAGAGGGAGAAATTCCTCCTTTTTTAGGGCATATTCTCCATTGATATGATTTATCACTAACTCTAAATCCCCTTTGATGTTTAGGTAATCTATCTAAAACTACAGGGATACTTCTAAACTAGTGATAATGGATCGATATTGAGCCTCATTATTTTTGCAGCTTTCAGATAGTGAGAAATTATAGTGAAAAAATTCTTTTTTCGTAGATATAAACACAATCCATAACCCAAAACAATTGATATTTTTATTTTCTACTATACTTTTGATAGGAATTCAATTGGAACAATAAAAATACTTCTCCCATGTATGAGGAGTTTCATGGGCTTAGAAAACCTCCTCATTAGGAATTTTAGTGTTCACTTCTGTAGTTTCCACAGTCAGATGTACCGCAAGGAAATCAGCTAAGGTATGTCCTTTAATCACCTTCTGCGACACAAAAAAGATATAATACTATTGAAAAATGACTTCCCATCCATCAAAACACCAATTAATAATATTATTTCCACGAATTAAGTTGATTGGGTCAATACAAGAGACCATATGAACTTTGTGGTGCTACAAGTCATGCCTCAACTTTTTCACCACACAGATGAGTGAAAGGAAATTATTCTCAACATCAGATTATAAGGTGTTAGTACATAGTATCATTTTAATGAGGTGGTAGATATTTCTATCATTCCCCGCATCATTTTTCTATGTGAGGTGGGTTTTAAGTGATCATTCCATATCGGCCACATATAATATGAGTGTTTTTCCTTCCACTGGTAGCATCAGGACCGGTGAGTGCAGTAAGTATTGCTTGAGACTCTCAAAAGCTTCTTGGAAATTATCATACCATTTATAGGTGACTCCATTCATCATTATCTTGGTGAAGGGGATATATTTTAGGACCATGTTGTCAATGAAACACCAAATGTAGTTGAGGTTCATTTAGATCCACCTCAACTCATCGAGATTCTGAGGGGGTGACATTACTAGGATTGCACTAGTATTTTATGGGTCAATATTGATTCCATGGTGAAATACCACAAAGACAAAGATCTTCCTTGATGTTACCCTGAAATTTAATTTTAGCGGATTTATCTTTAGATAGTTTTCTATAAACTTTTCAAAAACATTTTTTAGATTTATGAAGTGATCACACTGTTGTCGATATTTGAACACCAATGTATTGATGTAACATTCCATTGTTCAACCCAATCAGGGTTTATATATTTGATTAATGGTGCATTAATATTTAGAGTCTATATTATTTAACCTAAAGGTTATGACCTAATAATAGAATATCCCCTAGGGTGATCTAAAGGTAGTGGTTTTCTCATACATAGGGTCCATATTTATCTAATTTTACCCTAAGTTCCAATCAATGAAGGAAAGGGTTTAGAAGCTATATTTTGTATCGATCAAGATTTCTATGATCATAATTAGGAAATCAACCTTTGGTAAATGTCATTTAAGGTCTCTAAAATGAATTTATTCCTTAATGTTCCCATTCTTTTTCCTGATAGGGATGGTGTTTGTGATCCATCTTGGGTACTACACCTCCTGAACAAAATTGAATTTGGAAATTTTTTAAAATTTTAACTCTATATTCATTGAAAGGTAGGAGTGTATCCTAATAGATTCCTACTTGAAACCTCGATGGTCATTGGGTAAGCTAATATAGTGTAGAGCCACATTGGGGTTTAGTCCAAGCATTTATATATAATTCAATGTGAACACATATCAATGTTCCTTTAGAAATGTGATGTGCATATCTTTCTCCTCGAGATCGATGATTTTTTCAATCAATGTAGACCATGGGTCTTCTTCCATTACCTGATTTATCTTCCCAAGCTCATTAATGGTGGTGGAGACTCCTTCCTAGAATTTGGGAGGGGCATTATTAAGGTCCTATTCTTCTTCCACCTATGATTCCGTGGAGACTTTTTTAGGTGTGTTAGATAATCTAATGAAATGTCTATCATTATCAAGATGAGATAGGCCAAGGGAAGAGATGTTTCTATCCTCTTCTACTAGATCCATTGCAAATATATTCTAAAGCTGGTTATTTACTTTTACACTGTTTTGAGGATGGAAGGATCTTGTACTTCTAGGATTAAGTATATTACCTTTATGGGTAGCATATAATATCTATCAAGAATACTCCAAGGGTTCATAGTGGTGGTCTTCAATCCATTTGGGGATGCAACATTCATATATTTATCCACCATTGGTTGTTTTCCTTCCCTTTTGTAGAAACCTTCTTCAACATATGAGTCTTAGTAAAATTTAAAGGGAGTACTAACACCATGAAGCATGATGTCCTTCCCATTGATGAGGTATTTAAAGAACTGATAGAATATATGTGGTACCTTAATGTGGCTGTGAAGAAAAGGTATTTCTAGTATCAAATTGTATTTAATGCCTTCCTGGATAACCATGAACTCATCATTAGATTTGATATCCCCAAACTGATCCTTGAGCTTGATATTCCTAAGAGGTCTTTTATTTCTCTCATCATACCCCTGAATGGTCATCTATATAAGAGATATTCTCTATAACCCAAACATAAAAGGGTCTAGAATGGGATGAGGTTGATTCGGTAACCATTGTTAATCAAAGTCCTTTGAATGTTGACATGGCCAAGTCTTCCTGAAACATATAGTGGTCTGATTTGTCCATGGATAACCTCTTCCTAGTCTATATTTTAAAATTAGATGGTAACATGGAATTCAAATAGCATGATTTCTACTTGATATACCTTAGCTACAATGACTTCTATATCAAAATACTATGGGATTTGGAGGGTTTCAATGTGTTCATCTACAATTTTTTTTACAATATGGAGTACATCCATGATTAGGATCTTGGATGGAACAAATTCCAACTATTTTAGAATGTCGTACGTTTTTCCCATGGTCAAAGAATTCCAAGGTGGGGTTTCTCTGTATTATGTAGTTCAAGAGATAAAAAAATTGAGGTATATGGGCCAGGTTCTTTTACATAGGCCTAGGGAGCATCCTCTATCAGTGTCATAGGTTGTTTCGGCCTTCCCCAATTTTAAGTCTAACCAAACAATCGAATCCCTACTAGACGGTCATGTAAGATGACTGGGCTGGGGTGAATATTGGAGGGATCGAGGGAACATGAATGATTATTTTGATCTTATTAGAGTGATTTCCTATGGGTATCTCCTATATAACCTTTGTGGGGATGTGACTGATATATTGGGTCCCACCATGTCCCTATTATCCCATATAACCTTGAATCCTGCACCAGCGGCCTTCGGTTCCTCAGTCGAGTATGTGGAACTCATATTATGATGCATATTCATCATCAGATATGGGATATAACATGTGTATTATGTTGATAGAGATAGATTAGTTCTTCATCTAATTAGGGTTCTATTTTGTGGGGAGCTTCTCATACTTTGGATGTAGTATGGATGAAATATCCAAGATTCAGAGCTTGTATAAGAGATGAATATGGATATTCCTCTTCTGTTTCTTCCTATGTCAAGAAATTACATCCATATTAGTGAGGAAAATTTGATGTGATATAACTAGGTGATGGGATCATTATTGGTCTATGAATTTATGCTCTTAGGGTGGTATGATCATGGTCAACTATCTTTTGAGTCATCCAGTTGTCAAACTTCTACCCATGTTTGGATAAAAAAAATCAATCAACTTATTTTTAATATTGGGAAATGGTTACACATTTCACCTATTCTAAGGAGTTTTCTAAAATCACATATCTATAATCAACCATTCCTTAGAGGATGTCTTTGAATATGAAGAAACCATGGATGTTGTGACCCATACTCCTATAAAAAGGGTTGTAGTTGTGATGATTAGCGAGGTTCACCTCAACAGGTTTCCTAGGATTAAGCATCTTAAGAAAGTTTTTTTCATTAACTTAAGGAAATAACCAGGGACCTACTCATTTCAGAAGTAGAATTCTTTATTGATTTGTTCCTCAAATATCAAGGGACCCTACTCTCTTTTTTCTTCTAGAAAAAATATATTTTTATACTTCCTCTACTTGATAGGAGGCATCAAGTGGTTCGGGACTAGACTAGGTGCTTGAATGGGCACTATTATTGGTTTGAGGGTAACATTGATAGTATCTTCCTTGCTAAGCCTTTTCCCATGCACTGAGGGAATGATTTGAGACTTATCTAAGGTCCACTTAATGGAATCTTCCAAATGTTGTGCCATTTCTACAAACTAATAGAATCTTCCTTGATACATAATCAAGATCAAGGGTGTCTATAGCTCGTCTTGGATATTTCCAATAAATATTTCCAATAATTTTATTCTTCACGAGAGTTATGATGAGTGAATAGGTTAAACATTCCCATTTTTTATATGAATTCAGATTCCCTCTCATTTTTGTGTTTCTTTCAGTTTTTAGGTTTACAATTTGATTTTTTCATATTGTAGATATAAACTAATCAAGGAACTGATGGTGAAGGTGTTCCCATCCTACAATGTATCTTATTGGAAGGATGTTGAACTAAAAAAAGTTTTTCCCTATCAAAGTTTGTACAAAACGCATCATCTTAGTCACCACATATTGACCTCAAGGGTCCATAATTAGACCCTGTTTTGACACGAAGTGAGTGAGATATTATTCTATATATCCTACACCATCAAAAGTGGAGAATGTAGGATTGTTAAAATTGTGTGGGATAAAATTTTCATCCACACATTCAAGATATGGATTCTTCTCAAGCTTCATAGTTATAATTTTCCCTTCCATATCTTCCATTATAGTAAATGAAGACTCAATGGAATTAATCAATTCTGAATATACTATTTTCAGAGCCAATTACCATCTATAAGGAGTGATAGGGGATTGATGAGGTTCCATTGTTTCCTTCTCCTTCTAATTTTCAATCTGTGAAACGATTCAATGATCTCCATGTCAATGGAGGTTCTATCACCGTAATGGAAGGAATTTGTGATCATCTTCAACTAACTCATTTATATATACTAGATAACTAGATCAAGATTCGATATGACACTCATATATCACTCTTTCAATTGGATTGGCTCATTCTTAATGTAGTGGATGAGGGATATTCTTCTCATATGAAAGATGATACCCAATGGGAATATTTTCCCTGAGTAACTCCTCATTGATTTGTCTAAGATTTTTCATCTCATCCTCATACTGTGTCAAATGCTCCTTCATGGAAGGAATATCATATCTTATTGTTTATTAGTGGGATATGATAACTTATTTACCATTATCTTTGGTTTTGTTCCTCCATAGATGTGGAAAATCAATATTTGGAGGTGCCAGGCTTTGGATTCTCCTCTAGTCCTATGTACATACAACATCCATTGGTGCATCCAAATCACCTTACTCTTGGAATATATTTTATGTATTGAATACCTCTATATTTGTGTCTTGATTCACATTATATTTTATGTTGATGGTAAAAAAATGAAAGAGGTGTATTGGGAAATGGTAGTTGTCTCATTACTCTCAAGGCCACATGATGATTATGGACTGCCTTTATTAGGTTCATTTATCAAACCCTAGGAAATTTTAGACCCTTTAGACTTATTTACCCTATGGGGTTTGATTTCATTCATCATAAATTCCTCCAATCTCATCCAGTGAAAAGTTAACTTGAGGGAGTTTCCAGTCATTATTGACGAAAAGGCCCATAATAGCATAGGTTCATCTTTCGGCAGATGGGATGTCAATCATTGATATTTACCTCCCATTATAAAGAAGAATAATATTCTATATGGTGATGTTGATGATGAAATTTTCCCCAGGCTTATAGTATAGGGACTATTTGGGTCCATAATTGGTATTTTTTGATCATATTGTTGAGGATTTAATGATTCTGGTTGAGGATGTTATGACTCTTGGGATACGTATTCAGATATAAATGCCCCCAGCCCTATGGAATGGGTTTGATCTAGAATTGTCATTGATTTATCTAGGAACCTCTCATGGTGTGATGAACCTAGTGACAGAAATTGAGATATAAATTCCCCAAACCCTGTGGGATGGGGTTGAATTGAATTTACTTTTAATATGTCATGTATCCTCTCAAGGATTAATGATTTGAGGGTTGGAGGTAGAGGAAAATATTCCAATAGCTCAATGAGTTAGGTTCAATCTGGGAAAACTATTATGGAAACTAATATTTTCATATTTTCAATTTGGCACAACTATTCTTGTGTATGATTTGGGTGTAATGGTATCCCATGATGGGATTCATTATTTATGGGAATTTTTTGATTTGGCTGTGACTTCAGCTTCTGTTTCTAAATTTTTTTCCAATTATTTCAAGGGGCCCAGTTAAAATATTTTTTGGTAGTCCAACCACTCTGTTCATTATTTCTTATTTAAGAACCTAGATCTTTTTTTTCAGATATGTCTTTCATTTCTGGTTGTTTTTTAGGAAAAGAGGAGAATATAGAAATTTAATGAGTACGCATTGTGTACTTTGCAGTACACACCGTGTACCCAGTTTTTGTGGGTGACCATGTACTGACTATGTAACGGCTAAGTACATGGCTATGTGGGGTGATGTGGAGACCGCCTAAAGTTGGGTATAGTTAAAGTACATACACACCATGTTCCCTAGAAGAACACTTCGTGTACTTTCTTTTTATTTCATTAAAGGAACTGGGGTTTCGTCTCATTCAAAAAAAGATATTAGTCTAGGTATGTTTCATCCAGGAGCGAACGAGACGATTAGTTCTTCACCGATCCCCCAACTCGTCGTATATTCTTCTAATCGACTGCCATCGATTGCATTAGAATCACCATGTAAAGATCTTCCTTCTTCTAGAGCTTCATCTCTTGATTTCTTCTCTCTCTTGAGATGTCCTTGGTTGAAAATTTTAGATGTTTTTGTTAATATATAGAGTTCTAGGTAAATTCAAGGCCCGAGGCTCACATATATCGATTGTACAATTCCTGTATAGGTGGTTTGTGCCTTTATGTAGTCAGTCTTTGAGTAATATGTGAAAAAGTTCCAATACCCTTGTTCAGGGTATTGTGTGTTTATGGTTTTTAGCCCTGTTATTTTTTTCTATGCCTTGTGTGCCAGAGTAGAGGATTTATGATAGTAAATAGGGTTATTTACCTTATTATGGATGTGTTGCCCATGTTTTCTTGATATTGACCATTTTTTATAGCTTTTCCTATTTGGCTACTTTGTTTTCCATGCCTAGTATTGTTTGGATGGAATGAATTTATCTAACATGTTGTGGGATACTATAGACTCTTTAGCCAAGTAGTTAATGAGGTTTACTTTGGACACCATATACCATTGGTGCATTATTGACTTACATAGGGTCGTGGTAACCTGATGTAGTATACCATAGGGGGAATGGACGTTGAGGGCTTCCCAAGAGTGTCTGATTACTTTTATGTTGTAAGACCATAGGGGGGATGGAAATTGTTCTCCCTTGGAGTGTATTTAGTTCCTCATTGTGAGAACACAGGGGGAATTGGATGTTGAGTGCTTCCTCAGGGGGTCTATAGTTACCAATACGAGACCACGAGGGGGAATTGATGATGAGTGCTTCCTCAGAGAGTTTGTGCTAAAGTTAAACCAGAGGGGTTAGACTATGAGTACTTCCCATAGGATTTCTTGTGTTTGATTGGTTGAACAAGAGGGTTTAGGTAGTGAGTACTTAATATAGGGATACATATGATTGTTGGTTTCTTAACTAATAAATGAAAATGGATGTAATTGGAACTATAAGATTGTTTACTTTTGAGTACTTCCTTGTTTATTGATTCATTTTTCATATTTCCTGACATATATATTCACTGACTATTAAGCATAGATCTTTGGGTGGATACCTACTAAGATTCGTCTCATAACCTATTTGGGTCTTTCTTTTGGGCCCAAATAGGTTATATTATTGTAGGTCTAGATAAGGGCAAGCACCGTTCTACTTTGGGTACTTGATTGATGTGCATATAGAGATCATGAGACCAAGATGAGGCTTGCGATGCTATTAGGGTTTATTTGTTTTCTTTGTACTTTAGTTTATTACTTTATTCCATCATTGTGACTTGTTTGGATAACTTCCTAGACATATTTATCATGCATCATTTATGTATGTGCTTCAGTTGTTTATTTATTCAGTCTTCCGTTGTTTACTATTGTATGGTATTATCATTATTTTTGATATTGTTATCTGTTTACTTTTTTAATTACTCTTCCAATGAGGGCATAGTTTCCCCACTATCAAACCCAAGGCTCTCGATGTTATTCGGTAGCCTTTGGCATTTGGGGAAACGTGCTTGAGGCCATGGGACCAACTAAGTATGGGGCACCTATGTGCGGCTTCCGAAACCGGGACATTACAAAGTGATATCAGAGTAATTATTTTCTTATTGGCTCACTGTTTGGAGCCTGTAGATAGGGATAGGAAGGAATATATATTTGGTAATAATCTATTCTTGGGAGTAACTAACTCGTGTATAGGGAAAATCCAATTTACCCCGTATATTGAAATTTTTCTTGTTTTACAATTATTATAGTTGATTTTATTTCACCGTTGGGTGATTCACATGTTTTTACTATTATCATTGATATTATTGAGGTTCTATTTCTGTGGAAACCTGATGAGATGAGGGTATTCCATCTCATGCATCATATAGGAACTTTCTAAAGATCACATGTCATGCATTCTTTTCATGACATTTAGGGTGCATTAATGATTTCATGTTATTGTGACAGATGTTGTGCTAGATATGCATGTTGTTGTGATATATGCCCTGATAGGATACCTGCTGTTTGATAGGGTATTTCTAATGTTTAAAGTTCACTTGAATGAACACCAAAATTTGTTCCCTGAGGTGTTATGGGCCCTCATAGACCGTAATTTGGTAGATCATTGCACTTTTATACTTGTATATGACATGTATAAGATGTCAAGATTTGATTTGCGAGGAGTATGGGCCCCCACGGATCATAATTTGGCACTTTAATGTTCATTTTAGTGTTTTTATGGGTTCCGAAGTAGTTTCTAAGGCTTAATGTCCGGAAAAAACACAGAATAAATGGCATGTAATGATTAATACATGCCATGTGTCCTTATATTCAGGAGGGAACGACTTTTATTAAGTACACACTGTGTACTATATGTACACACCATGTAATCATTAACCGTGTGACTGGTTGTGTGGGTACAGACATGGGGTTCGGATATCTTTGGTAGCACACGTCATGTACCGGATGTACACGTCTATATATAGAACTTGTGTCCAGCCATGTGACCAATGACATGGGTGGATCATTGGTAGTTAGTAAACATTGTGTCTGGCACAGACACGATGTGTAGAGTTAGCCGTGTAACCAGTTGTGTAACTAAAAATAGGGTTCAGTGAAGTTATTTTTAGTACGCGCCATGTTTGGAACAAACATGCCGTGTGTATTTAGCCGTTTAATCAACTTTTTTACTAACAACACAGATTGGAAAAGTTCTTCGAGTGCATGTTGTGTCTGGCACAAACATGTAGTGTAATCTTGTTTTAGTAGAACCGTGTGGGTCAAGATGTGTTGAATAACTCAGTCAGGGAAAGAGTATTCAAGTACATGTCGTGTCTTATGAGAACACGTCATGTGTATTGGGTTTTACACAACCAGATTTGGAAAGAGTACATGCCCATGTGAAGGTTTAAAGGAACACGTCGTGTAGGGGTTATACATGCCGTGTATGCCTATTTTAAAAATCTGGAATGCCTTCCTTCTCTTATTTCCTTCATAAATTACTAAGTTCCAGTCACTGATAATCTTGAAATAAGGTGTGTGTTTCACCTTGAAGATTCATGTCGCTGAGACATCCTCTGGTTGTACGCTAGTTACAAGGTAGGGATCAGACATCGGACATGGTTGATCAAGAACTGCCAGAAGATCCTCCTGTAATGCCAGTCTTGGCACCGACCATTATTCATGATCCAAGTGATGATTCACAGTTCTTAGAGGGATTAATGAGGATCATTCAGACCTTTTGAGGAGTACTACATCCTTCCCTATCTATTGAATAATTGACACGGGTTTTCCAGCAGCATCATCCTCCCAGCTTCATAGAGGATGGTAGACCTCAGGCTATAAAGTCATGGTTGGAAGCCATGCTATCTATCTTCGAGAATCTATAGATTCCTCCAAATATGAGAAATAACCTATCTAGGTATATGATTCTAGAATATTCCAAGAGATGGTGGGATGTGATCTCATAGGTGGTATGCCAGTAGGTCATGGATTGGGATGAGTTCTAGAATGCCTTCTATGACTATTTATACCTGGAGACTTTGAGGCCCAATTGGGCCCAAGAGTTCATGAGTCTGGAAGATGGTACTCTTTCCGTTATGGAGTAATATTCTTGATTCACAGAGCTGCAACACTTCACACCCATTCCAGAAGATGATGAGTTATTTCTGGTGAGGAAGTTTCAGAATGGTATCCGACATGACATCTAATCTCAGGTTAATATCTTTCAGTTTACTTCCATTACCTCTATAGTCAACCAAGAGCTGATCACAGAGCGCAATATGAGGGATTATAAAGTTGTCAGCTAGGGCGGTTCAGTATCTAGAGTCGGTACCCCTTAGACTGATAGCAGGAAGCGCCACAAAAAGTATAAACGTAGAGATAGTAGAAGGTAGGATACTTCTTTTGGTAGCCAGGTGGTATGCTACTAGTGAGGGAAGAGTGGGAATACGAGTACACATTTCCAGAGAGACCCAGTGGAGTGCCTATCATGTGGAAAGATGGGCCATCTTCAGCAGTTCTATCAGTTTTTCTCACCAACAGCTAGTGAAAGAGGTTCTTTTATGACTCCTTGTTCAGAAGCAGCACCACAAGTTTCTCACCAATCTAGGAATTGGAGTTCTTCTGGCCGTTAAGGCCGAGGTGGAGGTCATAGTCATGGTAGCCAATCGGCAAGATTTTGGCGACAACAGGGTGGATCGGCTTAGGGTGTTCAGGTAGGGTCATAGGGCCACAGTACAGACCAGAATTTTGCATTGGAGAAGACCTATAAAGAGGAAGATCCCTAACCCTCTACAGTTTGAGGTACGATCCTAATTTCCTCAGTTTTAGCTTATGCACTTTTTGATACAGGGGCCTCCCTTAATTTCATATTTTTTTCTATTGTGGAGAGCCTTGGGATCTATATCTTTTCTTCAACTGATGTCTTAGTGTTGGACACTTTGTTGGGGACAATAATGGCTAGTGTACGATAGTGAAAGGAGTGCCCTCTAGAGGTTGGTGGGTGTCACTTCTTATGGGATCTCTATGTCTTAGAGATGACAGGCTATGATGACATTCTTAGAATGGACCGGTTAGTTCCCTTCTAATAATTCATCGACTGTTATCACAGTAGGGTGAGTTTCACATCACCATGGGGTGGTTTTTTTTTACACAAAGGTGAATGGAATGTTAAGGCAAGTACAGCAGGACTTGAGCATCATGGGTTGGGAGGAGTAACAGTCCAAATTTCTAGTCTATATCTGGATGACCAGGGGACATCATAGTTAGATTTTCCTCCAATGGTGGATCGTTTTAGGGATCTCTTTTCAGAGGACCTTTCAGGTTTTCTTCCAGAGAAAAATATAGACTTTTCTATTGAGCTTCTTCCAGGGGTAGAACTGGTGTCCATTCCTCCATATAGGATGACTACATCAGAGTTACATGAGATCAAGAATTAGTTATAAGAGTTACAAGAAAAGGGTCTCATCTGACCGAATACTTCTTCTTGGGGTTCTCTTGTCTTGTTTTTGAAGAATACAGATGGTACCCTCATACTTTGTGTGGATTATCGGAGGTTGAACTAGTTGATGGTCAAGAACCGATATCCCTTGCTGAGGATTGATGATCTCTTTGATCAGCTTCGAGGAGCCTGGGTGTTCTTGAAGATTGACTTGAGATCTAGTTATCATCAGTTGCATCTTAGACTATCAGATATACCTCTTATATCCTTTCAGATCTAGTATGGTTTATACTAATATGTGGTTATGTCGTTCGGTCTCATGAACGCGCCTATGGTTTTCATGGAACTGATGAACCGAGTGTTCCATACATACCTGGATTATTTCTTGGTAGTCTTCATGGATGATATCTTGGTGTAATCTCACACACGACGTGACCATGCCACACAACTTGAGATCGTTTTGAGTATATTTATAGAGCGTTATTTATATGATAAGCTCTCAAAATTCCACTTTTGGATGGACCAAATTCACTTCTTGAGTCATGTTATCTCAGAGATATGAGTTTTAGTAGACAAAGAGAAAGTGAGAAAAGTATTTTCCTAGGAGAAACTGAAGAACGTCTTTGAGGATCAAAGTTTTCAAGGGCAGACTGGATACTACAAAAATTTCATACATGACTTTTCACACTTAGCAGAACCACTAATAAACCAGGATAAGAAGGGTGAGATGTTTTTGTGGACATATTATTGTTAGTCAGTCTTTTAGGAGCTGAAAGGGAGGTTAACTTCAGCACTGATACTAGTTTTTCCAGATTTGGGCAAGAGTTATACTATTTACTATGATGCATCAAGTATTGGTTTGGGAGAGGTGCTTATGTAGGGGAAGGAGTCCCTGCATACGAGTCTCGGTAGTTGAGGCCACATGAGAGGAATTACCCAACGCATGATCTTGAGTTGGCTGCAGTTGTTCATGCTCTATGTTTTTGGATACATTATCAGTTGGGAGAGAATTTTTTGGTTTTCACCGACCACAAAAGTCTCAAGTACATATTTACTCAGCATGATTTGAATTTGAGACAATGAAGGTTTGTTGAGTACCTTCAGTCATTTGACTTTGAGCTTGCCTACATGCCTGAGAAAGGCAACATAGTAGTTGATGCGTTGAGTAGGAGGACTCAGCTATAGGTAGTTCAGGAGGCCATCAGTGAGTGGAAGCTTATGTCTTTGTTCTCTGAGATGCATTTGGAGGTGCATGACAGATAGGGGTAGACGTTCCTATCTTCTACAGTTTTTGCCTTTAATCTACTTGATAAAGTGTGAATGAGGTAGCTATCAGATTCAGAAGGCCTAGTCTTATGGGAAATTCTATCCGGAGAGGACCCTATTCTGAGATGGACCATAGGTGAGGATGAGATCTTTAATTTTCATGGGCACGTATGGGTGTCAGCATACATACGTGAGGAAATAATGTAGGACTTTCATTCATCATTTATGGAAGTTCATCCTGGTGTCACCAAGATGTATCGTGATCTACACCATCACTATTAGTGGCCATGTATGAAGATAGATATTGCGTGTTTTGTAATGAGGTGTTCCACATTTCAGTAGGTGAAGGCGTAGCATCATCAATTAGTAGGGATTTTTCAGCAGTTACCCATTCCTGAGTGGAAGTGGAACGATGTCATGATGGACTTCGTGACAGGTTTACTGAGGTCGCCTCAAGGGAATGATGCAGTTTGGGTTGTCATTGAAAGACTCACAAAGGTTTCTTAATTCTTTCCGATCAAGGAGACCTTCAGTGTAGATGAGCTGGGAAGGTTGTAAATCTAGGAGATTGTACGTCTACATGGGGTTCCACACTCCATTGTTTCAGATAGGGATGCACATTTTACTTCTTGGGTCTGGTAGAGATTACAAAGGACTTTGGGTACACAAGTACTTTTGAGTACAACTTACCACCCCCAGACAGACGGCTAGTCTGAGCATATGATTCAGGTGCTGTAGGAAATGCTTCGAGCAGGTGTCCTAGATTTTGGAGGTTCTTGGGAGAAGCACATACCTCTTGTGGGTTTTTCCTACAATAATAGTTTTCAATAAACTATTCAGATGGAACCTTATGAGGATTTGTACGGTGGGCCTTGTTGATCACCCCTATGTTGGTTGGAAGTAGGAGATTCAGCTATGTTGGGACCTCATCTTGTTCAGGAGACCACGGAGTAGATAGAGTTGATTTGGAAGAGGATGGATACTACACAGTCATGACAAAAGTCTTATGTTGATCGACGGAGATGAACTCTGGAGTTTGAGGTCGGATATCAGGTTTTCCTACGTGTCACAACGAGGATGGGACACAGGAGGATTTGGAGACAGGGCAGACTTTCGTTGAGATATGTTGGATAGTTTGAGGTTTTGGAGAGAGTTGGGCCGGTTACCTATCAGTTGTAGTTACCTCAGAGATATCGGGATATGCACAAATTATTCCACATTTCTCAGCTAAGACATTACTTCTCAGACCCATATCATGTTTTTCAACCCGAGGAGGTTGAGCTAGAGGTGTAAACATCATTTGAGGAGAATCCTATCCATATTGTTGATCGCAGTGTGAAGGTTCTTTGTGGCTGGTCTATTCCTCTTGAATGAGTGCTATGGTAGAACAGGTGAGTACAAGATGAGACTTGGGAGAGGGAGGATGATCTATGATCGCAATGGCCAGAGCTGTTTGAGGTTTCTTCTTCTACGTTTCCTTACTAGGTAAATTCAGGGAATAATTTCTTTAAGGGGGGAAGTTTGTAATAACCTAGATCTTATTTTTAGGTATGACTTTCATTTCTGGTTGTTTTTTAGGAAAAGAGGATAATCTGTAAAACGCTGTGTACTTTAGAGTACACACCATGTACCCGATTTCTACAGGTGACTGTGTATTGACCGTGTAATGACTGAGTACATGGCCGCATGGGGTGACGTGGAGACCGCCTAAAGTGTGGGACAGTTAAAGTAAGTACACATTGTGTACCCCTAAAGAACATGTTGTGTACTTTAATTTTATTAAATTAAATAGACCAGGGTCGCATATCATTCACAAAAATATATTTTTCTAGGTCTGTCTCATCTAGGAGAAAATGAGACCACCAATTCATCTCTGAGCCCCCAACTCACTGTCCATTCTCTGAATTGACCACCGTCAATTGCATCAGAATCACCATGGTAAGCTCTTCCTTCTTCTAGAGCCTCATCTCTTGATTTCTTATCTCTTGTGAGATATCCTTGGTTGAAAAATTTAGACATTTTTTATATCTATGGATTTATAGGGTGATTCAAGGCCTGGGTCTCACGTATATCGATTGTACAACGCTAAGGTAGGTGGTTTGTGACTTTCTGTAGTTATTCTTTGAGTTATATGTGCAAAAGTGCCCAATACCCTTGTTCAGGATATTGTGTGTTTATTTTTTTATACCTGTTATTGTTTTTTATTCCTTGTGTGCCTAATTAGAGGATTTATGATTGTAAATAGGGTTATTTACCTTGATATGGATTTGTTGCCAATGTTTTCTTGATATTGACCATTTGGTCTAACTTTTCCTATTATGATGCTTTGTTTTCTATGCCTAGTATTGTTAGGATGGAGTGAATTTATCTAAAATATTGTGGGATATTGTAGAATTTTTATCCAAGTAGTTCTTGAGGTTTACTTTGGCTTCCATATACCATTTGTGCATGATTGACTTACACAGGTCCATGGGAACCTGGTGTAGTATACCATAGGGGGAATGGACATTGAGAGCTTCCCCAGAGTGTATGTTTACTTTTACATTGTGAGGCCATAGGGGGTGGACTTTGTGCTCCATCAGAGTGTATTTAGTTCTTATTTTTGAGATCACAGGGGGAATTGGACATTGATTACTTCCTTATAGAGTCTATAGTTGCTGATATGAGACCACGGGGGGAATTAATAGTGATTGCTTCCTCAGAGAGTATGTGTTAAATCTGAACTAGAGGGGTTAGACTATGAGTACTTAACAGAGGGTTGATTGTGTTTGATTGGTTTAACTGGAGGGGTTAGGCTATGAGTACTTTCCATAGGGTTACTTATTGTTGTTTGTTTTATAACTAATAAATGAAAATGGATGTAATTGGAACAGTAGGATTGCTTACTTTTGAGTACTTCCTTGTTTATTGCTTAATTTTTCATATTGTCTGCAATATATATTCACTGACTGTTAGGAACAAATATTTGGGTGGTTGGATACTGGGATTCCTCTCACACCCTGTTTGGGTCATGCTTTTGGGCCCAAATAGATTATATTGTTGCAATTAAAGATAAGGGAATGTGCCTATCTACTTAAGGTACTTGATTTTTGTGGAGTTGGATAGCATGGGACCAAGCTAAGGCTTGAGATGTTGTTTGAGTTTGTTTTTTATCTTTTTAATTTAGTTTAGTAATGTATTCCATCATTATGACTTGTTTTGATGCTTTTCTAGACATATGTATCTTACATCATTTATATACGTGCTCCAATTGTTTATTTCTTCAGTCTTGCATTGTTTACTATTGTATGGTATTATCACTATTTCCGTTATAGTTTTCTATTTATTTTTGCTTCAGTACTCTGCCATTGAGGGAATAGTTTCCCCACTATCACACCCAAGTCCCTCGCTGCTATTCAGCAGCCTCTGGCATTTGGGGAAATGCGCATGAGTCCATGTAACCAATTGGATACGGGGAACCTCTGGGTGGCTTCTAGAACTGGGATGTTACATCTTGGAATTGTTAAATCATGGGAATTCAATTAAAATGAAAAACTATCTTGTTTATACATGGTCCCCTAATTTAACTAGAGTCTATGAAATTACAAGACACCGCATTTTGCAAGTTCTTCTATTTTATAGGTGCAGTGAAGTTTAACTCTCCATACATTCCCCATCCTCAAATACAGATACATGACGTGGATTCAACGATCATTTATCAATGATTTGGGATGTAATGGAAGAAATCATACAATATAATTTCATAGTTCTCTTCTAGTTTCGAGTCCTGAACCATAGATATAGCAGCCAGGTCTAGCTGATAACAGAGTATATCGATGGTATGAAGGTGACCCTCATATCCTAAATAAGGGAGGTGTCTACCTTTCCATAACTAATGAGTTTCCCATGTATTTTGGCATAGGTAAGGCATGAACTTATTTTCTATCTCATCTGGTATCTCATAGTCTAAAGTGTCGAGGGGATAGAACATGGTTGGGTCGTTGTTTCTAGAAAACTCTCTCCATATGTCATTGTTATCTTCCTATTAATCAAAATTATATTACTCCACTTGATCAAACTATATAGGTTGTCTCTCTGTATTTCCTAATAACCATGGTGAAGGTTTTTTGATAGCTGGTGGGGAACTATATATAGTTTACCCCAGTGTTTCAAGCACCTGTTTATATGAAGGCATCAATGTTTTGAATACCTCTCTATATAAATGTGTCTAGGAAAGGGTAGGATTTTCTTATATGAGGGAGATATCATCGTGGGAAGTTTGGCCATGTTGTATTTAAAGAGTAAAGTCCATGTGATCTATCTCCACACTACCATGAAGACACTGGAGGACCCTTAGGTTGTTCAGAATGTGTCTTAAACAACCACAAGGACACTGGAATTCAGTAGATTATGTATATGGGCCTCATTCTATGTCATGGATAGAATATGTAGACCTTTATTTTTGGATTTTGCAAGGATATGAACATACTATATGATGTCTACCACAATATATTGATAAATGTATTTGATTTTGGGAATATGAGTTCGTTGCTGAGAATTTACTAGGGAATTCCAATGAGCTTCTTTATTGGTGGAATGAATATGAACCTACGTATGGGTGGTTGTTGAGATATATCGGTCAACCCTAGATGAAGTGGGGATATGATACCAGTCCAAATATCCATTCCCTTCTACAATATGCTCAATAAACTTTAAAATTTGAGAAATAATATGATCCTCCTCTTGTATAACCTCTAAAAGATGTTAGTGAAACCATTCATTGATAGAAGTAGTGGTATGGTCTTGGATTCAATGAGCTACTAGAATATTTTAAGTAGCATAATTGAAATGGTTATGATATTTTCTTATGTTTTTTTCCACTCTAACATGGTGGGCCTCGGTTGGAGTGAGGATATTAGATCAATAATGTACCTTTGGAATATGTCGCAGGTCTTTTTTGATTGGGTTATGAGTCTATCGTAAGGAATATTCCACTCTCACTTAGTGAGCCCTAATTTGAACATGAATATGAGCAAGCTCTAGTGCCTTTTTAGAATTATTCCATTATTTTCTATGGGAATTTGTGCTTATAATAAGGAATGTGCTGCTATCACATGGTGAACCTCGGTTGGAACAGGAGTATGAGCTTGTATGGTGCCTCATCCTTTACCGGAATATGTAGATAATCCTCCTAGATAAGATAAATAATGTGTGTTTTATATATATAAACTACTAGTTCATTCTGATCAAAGTGTTGTTATTCCATGAATATAGGGATAGGAATATTCTCTTATCACTGTATTTGTACCAGTGATGGAATATTCCAGTGGAGTACTTAATTTGTATCCAAAATGTATTGGAACTTTAGAAAAGTTTTCACAAGAATGTAGGCCTTCACATTTTTTATCTCTAATATATTCTATAATATATTCTATATTTAAGTGGTAATATGAGCCCACTTATTTCCTCCTTGTTCCATCATAATATTCTAATGCACCTCACCCATTCTTACTACAGGAATATTCCCACTGACTTTCTCCAAGTGAGTATAAATATCAGAATACTCACTAGATACCACTGGAATATACTAGTGGGATTCATCAGTAGAAGTGGGTATATGAACCCACTCCTAGTTATCCAAATCTTTCCCCACCCTATTTTTCTTCCTTGGTTCCCGTTCATGGGCCTTAGAGGTGGAAATATGTTGTTCAGTGCCCTTAGTAAGAGATTTAGGGGTACTAGTGGGATGGAATAGGTGATGGTGGTTGATAGGATCCCTCTTTAGTGGATCTTGGATTAGAAGGGAGTCATAGTTGACTCCTTTATCTTCCTTTATCATATACTTAAGGTAGTGATTTTCGATCCCTAGGTATAATATTCTGAAGTGGTTAGTCATGTAAATGATCACCACTGTCCTTACTACCACTTTCCTTGGATAATGTGAACTCATTGGTTTTAATGTTTAGAGACACTTGTGTGGGGACTTCAGGTTTGGGATCATACCATATCAGTTGTATTCCCGAATCATTACATTCTCCACCTAACCCAAAATATTTATATCGGTTGAGGTCAAAATATTTCAATGACTCTTAAGGGTTGTAGTCATATCCGATTTCTTAGAACATTCATAAGATGAAGACATATCTCGGTTTGGGTATTGATTGTGAGGGAAGTATCTTCAGACATGAATACAACAAATAATAAGGTCTCTAATTAGTGCATTACTTTATGCATGGTATATGCTCAATTAGATATGTATGGGTAACACAATTTTCCTTTCTTATTACCAGTCTAGCCATTCAGATCGTGTGGACTTTTCATTGTAAGGATGGAATTATTTCATGATAACCCCAACTGTATAGGATAATCCAATCATTGTTTCATTCTAATGATTCACATTAGGTATAATTTTTTTATAGTATATGTAAGTAAAATTTCCTGATTCGTGGTAAACTGATCATTTTTTATTTGAGAGATTCATGTGAGGTTCACTATTTTGGTTTCATGGGGAAAGAAGACAGATATCTTTACATGATGGTTTGATTATGGGGGATTTAATTTATATACAATCATTCACATTGGGTTCACTATTCCCATACCTCATAGAAACTTCTAATAGATCCCACATCCATAACTTGGTACCAACCTAATTTCCAAAGGAAGGTCATCAATTAGGATTTCAGACCCAACAAAACTTATGAGATCGCATTGTTCGAGATGATGGGATATATGGATCATCGCACCCATTTGGGGAAATTTTTTTCCAACTTTGGGAATATCTTATAGATTTATGATATGTTCAATAATCTCTTTTTAATCCCAATATAGGACTGGTTACCCTAACAAAATGATCAAGTGTTTAATCCTTCCATATGAAATGGGTGGTCTATTAATGATCTCATCTATATATATCCAAGGATATTCATATATTTCCCATTATCAAGTAGTTTTTTATATTTTTAATCCATATAACCATACACTCTTTAATTTACTTCCATTGGGTGAGGTAATTAATATCATGATAATGGGATTGAACCTATATGAGGCATCCTACATATCATGTTTATAAAAGGAATCAAAAACCAATTAGTTTGTTAAAATTTTACAGTCAAAAATCATGTAGTGATGAGGTATATGATGGTTCATAGGAAACATATGTTAATATTGATACACATGGAGGCATACAATGTATCTTGGTTATGAAATAATTAGATTCATCATAGTTCAATCATGCCCTTGGGACCTACCCCAAAGTGGATTCCCTTAGACAGGGGGAAATCATATCATGCCATGGATCAGGGCTTACACATTGAGGTTTCCCTAGAGGGTATAAGTTTATGATTCAAGTGATATGATCATTGAAAATACATAAACCCACATAATCCTTGCTCTGTGTGAGAAACAAGGGATAGTAAGTAATGAGTCTCGTTGTATATGGATGCAAGACTTATGCAGTGAGGTAGACCCTATAGGGTGCTTGGTGTGAACATAGGTCCTTAAAAAGGATTCCTACAAATAATGGTTATGGTAAGAATCAGATTCATCTTAGTTCAGTTTCCCTCACAATCTTCTAGTGGATGTGAAAGGAAGATAAAACCATAGGATATTTTGGGTCCTAATGGTTAGAAGGTCAAAGAAATTAGGAGACTAACACCAGGGTGGATGCCTATTCAAGATCAATCCTTAGAATGGAATCCAACATATCTTGGTTATGGAACAAATTAATGTCATCAAAGTTAAATTAAACTGGGGGTATTCCCAAATATATCCACTAGACATGGTTATCATGTTCCAGGATGTCTGCTTGGAAGGGCCTTACTGTCTTCCTGATATGTTTGAGGATGTTTGGACATGTAATTTTTTTATAGATTACATATCCAAATAAAATCTCATGATTTAGTTTATTTGTCCAAACAAAATTACATGATCAAAATTGAATTTCTAAAGGCTATCGTATAATCAAGGCTGACAGACCGTGAGGGTGTAACATGATCAAGGATTCCAGGTCTGTGGGGTTTCATATGACTTGTCCTAGATGTATACCTAAAATTCATGAGGATGTCTAAACATGTCCAAATATAATCACACAATTTAGGATAACATGTATGGAGGGTGTCACATCACTTGGTTGACTTGTCCTAGTGACATCATGACACCTAGTTGACATGTCATGATGTCTCTATATAACTTGAGCAACATATATGGAGATCATTTCAATATTTGGACAGAAATCCCAGAGGACTTCACAAGACTCAGGTGGCATTCCAAGATTGTGTCATGTGACTTGATTTGAATTTTCTAAGGGCCATTTCATGATCCAAATAGCATGTTGAAGAAGTGTCATGTGATTTGGGAGATATATCCGGCTGTTGTTATGTGATCTGAGTTAGTCTTGAGAAGAGAATTAAGGTTAGTGTTTCCATATTCATATAAGTATCCCATATTATTCATTCTTTATTCAATACATTATTTCATATATCCCTCATGTTTTTTCATTTTTATCTTAATTTAAATTTAATGTGACCCAGTCAACATACGGGGCCTCCTTTATATGACCTGGTTGATGTGCCAGAAGTCATTCGTGTGACATATAAAGTGATCACATGAAGAACTTATGCATGAAAAGTGACCCTTTAAGTCATTTTTCATATTTTACGTAGATTAATACCTTTTTGGTCTTGTGACTAGTCACTGTGAGAAGTCTGCTCCTGCGCTCCCATGTGTGATTGATCTATATCCTTATTTTTTTTACTGAGGTGGGGTGGTTATAAGACTATTCATATGATTATATTCTACCTTGTGTGGAACATATCTTGTATATTTTAGATAGATTATTTAGAGGGTTTCGGTTCCATTCACTTTGTATGATCCTACCATGGGTCGTCTATGGCGTCTCATGATGATCAACAACTACAATAATGTTCGGAATTTATATTTTTTATACCTAGTTCAATCAAAAAGATTTCTCCTGACCATGTGGATATGTCAAGAAGCATCCACAGTGTCAATCTGACATGTTTTGGGGTCTTTTAGATATAAAGATACCTATAGTAATGACTTCATGTAATCAAATATGACTTTTCTAGGTCTATTTAAGAGAGGAATATGGATTATCAAGGGGGACTATGTGATATTTGGCTGAAATATCTAAGGTCCTTTATGATATCATGTTTTATTATTGAGGGGGAACTCACATGATCAATTTTTATTACCTATGGCGTATGACCCCTTTCATGTGAAGGCCAGAATATCCTCTCTCTACAAGAAGCTTTTAGGTCCCTTGATGTGGAAGAGTTACTAAAAGTGGGTGAATATTTCTTTTTCAATTATTAAATCAAATACTATTATATCATAGTTATAATGTTGTTAAAAATGAAATGAAAATTAAAATAGATAACATGTAAAGTTTTTATAGAGGTTCAAATCATCAATATCTTCGTCCAGTCATCAATCAAATCTACTATGTTATCAGACTAGTAATAATTATGTCCTCACTTTTGAATGGGAGTGATAACATGATTACATACAAATAAAATTTACCTTTTTACACCTTGTGGTATAACCCATGAATTTTTAAGGAGTCACAACCTAACTTTCTTTTATCTGGGGGGAATAACCCAACTTTCATTTTAGATGGGAGGAATAACCTAATGAGATGGATTTTGGATGAGAAAATATTAATCTGAACTCTAGAGGAAAAATAGATAGTAGGAATAATTACAATGGAGAAATAATTGAACCAAATAAAAATAATATCTAAGAAAATCATTTAGGAATACAGTGCATCTTGATTTCATTGATCATTCCAGTGGTGGAATATGAAAGCGATCAAGATATTTTATAATCATAGCAAAGCAACAAACATCAAATAATTTTCTTAATCAAGTTGGAACAACAGAAACTATTTATTCATCTTTCTTTATGGAATGATCTACACCAGTATATGTTTTTATTCCTTAAATATATCCCTCAGATCATTAAAACGATATCCATAAGGAGTTTGTCTATATCTAATATCTACATGACATTTATTAGTGAATAAAAATAATTTAATATGATAGTTACTTTTATTTGTTAAAGTCATGTAGAAAAAAAGAACAAATAAGATATGTATTTTTTATTATTATAAAATGATTAATATGTTAATTATATCACTTATAAACAATTCAAAATAATAACATAATTTGAAATAAAAATATAATATTCTAGAAATTAAATATAGTAGAATATTGAAAAACATAGCATCACATGAATATCAATCAACGTGAACAAGTGTACATAAAATAATCCTACAATTATTTCTGATACAATGTTGAAATTATATTTAAGCATAAAATAATAAATATTTTTAAAAAATTAATTATTTTAATAACATAGATTTAATTAAGAAATTTAAATTTTAGAGAATTTTTTTTAACTAATGGTGGATTATTGAGACACCACTGAAAATAGAGAACAGTTGATCATGACCTACCACTAAAAAACAGATATGGGATGATACCAATACATTTTTAAGAAAAAATAAAAACAACCAACCAAGACAAAATTTATTCCAAGCCACTGTGAAATCAAATGCTTCAGGATAAGCAATAAAAAAATTTCTATCGTTGGATGTCCTATGGTGACTCGTGAAATTTATTTCTAAATAACATGATGATAAATAAAATAATAGTAGGTGAATAATTATTTGATAAAAATAAGAAAACAAATTAAAATACCAAGAAACCTATTTGCAGAAAATGAGAAGAAATAAAAGATCTCATGTTGGATCTTGAAGAAGCTTCTGTCAAGATCTTGTAAATAAGAGAGAAGAAGAAACTCATGAGTAAAAATAAATCATCATTGAAATCCAATGGTGAGTGATAATGACTCACTATTGATTAAATAGAGGTGGCTCATGGATCAACATTTGAGATATCCAATGGTGACTCACTGACTCAATTTTTGGTTCCAATGATGACTCAACTAAACATTGTCTGATGGTGGATTATTTCTCACTATTGGGTTCTAATGGTGACTCATGACTCATCATTTTTTTATGGTTCCTCATGTATCACCATTTGAGATATCCAATGATGGAACTATAAAGAAACTAAAAAATAAAATAGATTTTAATCCATGAATCACATATAAATGAAGGAAGACCTGGAAGAATAAGAAAAGTAGCTTACTATTGAAACACAAGACACAAAAACAAGTACAGTAATCCTACATGAAAAAAGTAGTGTGTAATCTTGAAGAAGAAGAAAAATGAAAGCAAGTTGGGTTGAATTAATGGAGATATGAAAAAAAAACATGATTACTAAAGTATGAGGTAATTACCAAAGAAGACAATGTAAATCCGAACAGTGAGGCATAGGAGTTAAAAAATGAGTTAGAGATAAATGAAAGAAATCATACAGCTGAAATATAGTAGATCTGATGGCCAAAATTATATAAGAGTTTTTAACTCATATGAATAGTGAAAAGAACAGAGCATCCCACATCGAATAGAAGAAATATCTGGTGATCAGTATATAAATTAAGCATTTCTAATCATCATTTAAAGCTAGATACTAGGGATCAACACCAGTTTAAACATACAGAAAAATGGTCTTACATCCTAGTAGGATACATATCGCACCCATGCATCTTAATACATGCTACACGGGCCTTATACACAATCTCGCATATGTTAATCATGCATTATGCACACTGGATACCAAATCCCCTTTTTGGGATACATCTGGCGGGTCTTCCTACAAGGTTGACCCAATAGCTCCCTTATGCGGTTGAGGGCTAGCCAAGGTGCCTAATTATGGATGGATTTTGTTTTTTCTTTATAAAAAACTTGATTAAATAAAAATAGAATAATAATTAAGTAACATTATAATTTTTTAACAAAGAAAATTATTAAAAAATGTAATTAAAAAAATGATTAACTTTTAATAACACTTAAAAAATTAATAAAATGACAATAGAGTAAATTATCAAAAAAAGTGAAAAATTATTGAATAAATTTCGAATACTAACAAACTCTACCTTTTAAAAAATTAAAAAACAAAACATTTAGTAATTTTTCAACAAAAAATATCCCAATTTTTTAAATTTATCAAAAAGTACATTAATATATAAAAGACACTCCATTTTAAACAAAAATAAAAAAACTATAAAAGTAACAAAGTAAAATATTGTAATGAGTAAAAAAATAGATATAATATTCATATAAATAATAATTAAAACAATGTTATAGTTTAACAAATAATTTTTTAAAAATTATATTTTAATTATCAATTAAGTAGACTAGAAATAAAATTGAGATAGAAAACCCATGTAAAACATGTTTAAAGATAAAAATTATACTAAAAGAGATTTTAAGCTTCTAACATACCCAATTCAAATTTTATTTTCTCAAATTTAGCATAATATAAGGGTTTTGTAAAAAAATTTGTTAATTGTTTCTTAGTAGGATCATTTTATAAACATATATCACCTTTATTTACATGATCCCTAATTGAATGAAATATAAAATCAATGTGTTTAGTTCTAGAGTGTTAAAGGATATTTTTAGATATCTAAATATAACTTTAGTTATCAAAGTTGGTAATAATTTTATTTAAACTAATATTATAATCATACAAATTTTTTTATCTAGATAATCTATGAACAGAAACTAGTACTAGCAACATATTCAGCCTCAACTATTAATAGCGCTACTGAAAGTTGTTTCTTATAGCTCCGTGAAATTAATCTTCTTTATGAAAAGTAACACATACCTGTAGTACTTTTTCGGTCAAGTCTACAACCTCTAAAGTTAGAATCTGAGTAAGATAGTAAATCAAAAAAAATATCATTACAATAGAATAGTCTATTACAAAAAGTACCATTGATATATCTTATTACACTTTTGATAGCTTTAAGGTGAGCCTTTTTGGGGTTTGACTAAAATCTAGCACACAAACAAAAAAAAACATAATATCTATCCTCGAAGTAGTAAGATAAAGACCACTTCTTATCATGCCTCTATACAATTTATTACTAACAGACTTTCCTGAATCATCTTCATCTGGTTTATAATTTGTAACCATAGGGGTTCTTATAATTTTATAAGAATAAACTATAAACCTTTTTAAAATTTCATTGATATACATATATTCATTTAAGAAAATTCCATCTTTCCATTAATTAATTTCTAAACCAATAAAAAATTATAATCCCTCCATTAAGATCATATCGAATTCATTTGTCATTAATTTTGAAAATAATTAAAAAGTATACCATTTTTAGAACCAAAAATAATATCATCAATATAGATATGTATAATTAATATATCCTCTGAAAATATTTTTATAAATAATTTTATATCAATATTACCTTTCAAAAAATAATTTTTAACTTAAAACAAGGTTAGTCTTTTAAACCAAGCTCGAGGAGATTGGTTAAGACCATATAAATCTTTATAAAATTTGAAAACATGATTTAGAAATTCATTATTTTCAAAACCAAGTGGTTGTTTAACATAAAACTATTCTTAAATTACACTATTTAATAAGGAACTTTTTTACATCCATTTAAAAAGGTTTAAAATTTTTAAAAAAATTCAAAAGGTAATAAAATCTGAATGGATTCTAATATATCAACTAGTGAAAAAGAATCTTCAAAATCAATTCCTTATTCTTGAAGATAACCTTGTTAAACTAATGTTTTCTTGTTTTTAGCTATATTACCCAACTCATCCAATTTATTTTGAATAATCCCTTGTGTTCTTATAGAATTTTTATATTTAGGTAACAAAGAGATATTTCAAACTTTATTTCTATAATGTTGGTCAAGTTCATAACACATGGAATTAATCCAATTAGAATATTTCAAAGATTCTTTAAAATTAATAGGCACAAAATCAACTACAAAGGAAGAATTAGCACAAAAAATAAAATAGGTTTTTAGTCATAATTCTAGATTCAATATTTCCAATAACATTTTACAAATAGTGATCTTTGTGAGTTTTCAAAATTAAATGATCAGATTGAGAATATATATGATCCCCCTCGACTAATGCATTATTAATTTTAGGATTATATTTATCAATGTGAAATTCTTTAAAAATATCAGTATTATTAACAGTATTAGTACATTATTATTCATTATTTTCAATGAACTTAACATGAACAGGTTCATCCATTGTCATAGTTCTCTAATTATATACCCTATAATTCTTACTTTTATTGGAGTATCCTCGAAATATAACTTTATCAATTTTATAATAAATTGTTTCTATATTATTCTTAGTATTTAAAATATATATTGTACATCCAAAAACATTAAAATAACCAATTTTGGGTTATTTATTTTTAAATAGTTTATAGGGGTTTTTCTTTAACAGGCGTCTAATGTAAACTATATTTAATTTATAACAATAAATTTTAACCAATTAATACTAAAAATATTTTATATGGTTGAATTAATTAAGTATTTCTCTTTCCATTTCTTAAATAGTTCAATTTTTCTCTCTATAATACCATTCTATTGTGGTGTTCTAGGGGTGGAAAATTTATGAAAAAAAGTCCAATATTTTCATAGAATTTTTCAAACACTAAGTTAAAAAATTATAATCCTTTATTAGTTCTAATAGAATAAATTAAATGACCTTTGTGATTTTGATTTTACATACAGAAAATAAAAAAATATTTAAGGTTTCAACTTTATGATATAAGAAAAATGTCTAAGTAAATCTACTAAATTCATCTACAATTACAAACACATATCTTTTAGAACCTTAACCGGTAGTTATCATGGGTCCAAAAAGATTAAGAAGGTGTAGTTATAAGCATTTAACAGTATTATTCATATTAATAGATCTAAAACACTCTTTGTGTTTCTTACCTTTTAGACAAGAATCACATGCATGTACTAACTTTTAGAAGTTCTATAAACTATTCATGTTTGTCCAGTTTGTACAACTATCAAAGATGAACACGTCCCAACCTTTTATGCCACAAAATGTGATCTGTATCTATAATGTTCAATCATTTTAAATTATACTGGGTTAGTTCTGAAAAATAAATAGAATATAAATTTTCTTCTCTATTAGCATAAAATAAAACAAAATTATCTTTATGAACAAGACATTTATTATATTCAAATTTTACACTAATACTATAATTACAAAGTTGTGATATACTAATTAAATTGTTTTTAATCCCTCTAAAAAATAAATTTAGAAATTATAACATAAGTTAATATACTTACTTCTCCAAAACATTTAACATTACCTTTAGATTTTCCACCAAAAGTGATAGTATCTATGTCATAAGAGTTAAAAGATAATAAATTATAGATTTCACTAATCAAGTTCCTTGAGAACCCACTGTCCATATACCATGTGAATTTAGAACTCTTCGAACATACTTCCTACAAAACAAATCAAGTATATGGTTGTTTTAGTATCCAGACTCGTTTGGGTCTAACTGGATTAGTAGAAAACATTTTAGGTTCCCATAAATACTTAGACATTTATTATAGGGTAATTTAGAAGGATGATTTTAGAAATGAAAGTCTTAGTATAGCTTAAATACTTAATAAACATTGATGAACATTTTTTTGTATAATTACCTTTCAGGTAACATCTAAATCAAGTAACATTTGAAATTTTATCAATTTTTGTTTTAAAAAAAATAGGTTTATGTATCTTAGTAACCTAATTAATATAGACATGATCAGTTTTATCATTTTTGGGTTTATTCATAACCATAATCTTATCAAATTTCTCTTGGACTTGAAAAAATGGATAAGATATCCTTGAATCCAAAAAATTTCTTTTTAAGGTTTTTATTCTCTTTCTGAATATATTCTAAGTCATCACATATGTTCACATTTGAACATGTTCCAGAAATTTTCAGCTTCTTATTTCTATGTTTAAGATTCTTGTATTCCTTCTCAATTTAATCTAAATCATGAAAAACTAATTTAAATCTTCTATCTTTATCTTCATTGGTTTTATAAAAGAAATATACTATTCTCTTATTCTCATATTTAACTTTTAATAGTTCATAATCTACAAACATTTTCTCTTCAATATCACTTAAAATATAATCATTCAGTTTTTTTCTTGTTAAATATTCTTATTTTATCTTTTAACATCCCTATAGAGTTCTTCCATTATCAATAAATAACTTTTAAATGTATTATTTTAAAAATTAAATTCTTAAACTTCATTTTAAATATCAGATTCATAACCAAAACTATAATTATAATCAAAGTGTACCTCATTTATAATTTTATCCATCAAACATAGATTGGAAGATTTCTTTCAACTTTCAGAACCATCAATACTTGAGGGTGATTTTTATATACAACTAAATCCTTTATGATGTTCCTTTATTTGATCCTTCTTGTATTACTTGTCTTTTCTATCTTGTTTTAATTTCGAATAGTCTAATTTTTATACCCCCTTTTCCTTCACTCATAACATATTAATTTAGAAATATCATATTTACTACTGTTACTGTTTTTACTAACATTTATCATCTATTTGAGGATCCCTTCTGGGACACTTATTAAAGACTCTCTTACCTTTTATGTGCTTTTGAACTCATTTAGTGAAATTTTTAATTTCATTGTTCATGATTTTTTGTAACCCTGAATCAAAGGAATTAGCAATAAAATTTATATTTGATTTAAATTATATACCATTTTTTTATCATGGTCATCCTCATTTCCATTCTTCATTTAAAAATCATATTGAAGAAGTGATCCTTTGAACTCATCCATTGAATATTCATTTAAATACTTACTTTCTTCAGTAGAAACATTCTTTGAATGCCATTTATTTGGTAGATCTCAAAGTAATCTTTCGATTAGAGCTTAATTCTTTATGGTCTCTCCAAGTTCAACAATACTTGTAACAATTTCGTTGAATCTATTGTGCATCTCATATATTATTTCTTGATGAGTCATTATGAATTCTTGAAGCTTAGCTCTGTATATACCTAGCATAGTTCCCTGAAACTTAATAGTTCCTTGATGAGTGACTTTTAAATTCCTCCAGATCTTAGAAGCAGTTTCACAGGATGAAATATGACTATACATATTTATACTTAGAGAGTGGTATATGTAATTCATAACTTTTTAATTTAAAACTAATTTTTTAGAATCATTACCATTTAGTGTTTATAAATCTATATAAGGTAGTATATATAGATTTGACATTATATCCCAATAATAAAATCCTATATTTTTAAGAAATACCTCTATTTTGTCCTTCTAGTAAACATAGTCACTTCCATTGAATTGAGGTGGTCTAATGGGATTCAACATCTCGAAATCAAAACTTCCCATAACAAACTAGTGGATCTTTTCAATAGAATTTTAAGTATAGTATAATGGTTAGTTTATAAATAGATAATGAAACAACTAAAACAAATCCTTAAAAAGGAACCACCCTATGATACCAATTGTTAGGTCCTTTACCATGTAAAAAGTGACTATATGGGGGTTGAATAATATTTTTTGAATTATTAAAACAAATACAATTATATCAGCGTGTGAATGGTGTTAAAAAATCAGTGGAAATAAAAACATATAGCATACAATGTTTTTATAGAGGCTTGAATCACCAATATTCTAGTCCTCTCATCAATCTCTTTTACTCTACGAGGAGACTGGTATTAACTAGATCCTTACACTTAAATGGGAGTTATAACCTAATTATATACAAATCAAACATACCTTTTTTCACACCTAGTGGTATGACCCCTGACATTTTAAGGAGTCGTAACCAACCTTCCTTTGTCTGGTAGGAACAAACAAACCTTCCTTTTAGATGGATGGAATTGCCCAATAAGACATATTTTGGATGGGAAAAGCTTAAACAAAAATCTAGAGGACAAATAGATGGTAGTAATAATTGTAATGGAGAAATAAAAAGACTAAATAAAACAAAAGATGAGAATATGATGTGTAAATTCAAAGAAACATGAGTTCTTTGATCACTCCAATTGTGGAAGATCAAAGCGATGAAGACATTCAGTGATCACAACAAAATAACATAAGTTGAATAAGTTTCTTAATCAAGTCAAAGTAGTATAAACTTTGTATTCATTTTTCTTTGTGAAATGATCTACACTAGTAAGTGTTTTTATTCCTTTAATAGATCTCTCGGATCATTAAAACAATATCCTCTAGAAGTTTGTCCATATCCAATATCTATATGATACAAGTTAGTGAATGATAATAATATAATATAATTATTGCCTTTGATAATTAAATATGTGCTGAAAAACAAAAAACAAATAAGAATAATATTTATTTATTAATAAAAAATGATTAATATTGTAGGTATAAAAATTGTAAAAAAAAATATCACAATAATAAAACAATTGAAATAAAAATATAATCTTCTATAATATAAAGATAACATAATGTCAAAAAAATAGAGCCTGACATAAATATAAATCTACAAGAACAAGTATACATAAAATAATTCTACAATTATTTTTTATATATTTTTGCAACTATATTTAAACATAAAATATTAAAACTTTTAACAAAATAAATTATTTTAATAACATCAGTTGAATTAATAAATAAAACTTTTATAAACAAAAAAAAATTAACTAATAGTGGATTATTGAGATACCACTAAAAAAAGAGAGTTGTATCATGACCTACAACAGAAAAATAGAGATCATATGATACAGATGAATTTTCAAGAAAAAATAGAAACAACCAACAAAAAAATTATTCCAAGACACTGTGCAATAAAAGGCTTCAGAAGAAGTAATAAAAATTTTACTACCATTGGATGTCTAATGGTGACTCCTGAAACTCATTTCCAAATAACATGATGATAAAGAAACGAATATTAGATGAGTAATTTTTAGATAAAAATAATAAAACATATTAAAACATCAAGAAACCCATTTTATAAAATGAGAAGAAAGAGAAGAACTCATGTTTGAGATTGAACATGCTTTTTCCAAGATCATGTAAAGAAGAGAGAAGAAGAAACTAGTGGGTAAAAACCCCACCATAGAAATATAATGATGAGTGATAATTACTCACCATTTATACCTAGTGGTTGATGATGACTCACCATTGTAGATATCCAATAGTTAATCACTGACTCATAATTGGGTTCCAATGGTGACCCAAATCATTGTTGTTTAATGGTGGATCATTTCTCACTGTTGGTTCCCAACGAAGACTTATGGATCAATTTTTTCTAAAAGTGGCTCATGTCTCATCATTGGAGATGCTCAACAGTGGAACCATTGAGCAACAAAAAATGAAAAAAAATATTTTAATCAGTTATGCACAAAGAAATTACAAAATACCTTAAAGAATAAGAAAATTATCTTTCTATTGAAACATAATCCACAAAAACAGTATAGAAATACTAGATAAAACAAGAAGTGTGAAAGCTTGAAGTAGAAAAAAATGAAAGGAGGTTGGGTCAGATGAAATGGTGAGATGAAGAAAACTGGATTAATGGAGTACAAGGGGATTCCTAAATAATATGATGGAAATTTTAACAATGAGGCATGGGAGTACAAAAATGAGTGCAGGAGAAAAGAAAGAAATCGAATAGTTGAAATATAAAAGATCTGATAGCCACAATTATATTTGATTTTTTAACTCAGATTAATAGTGAAAAGATAAGAGCATCCTATAGTGACCTGGCCTTTTCTTTCATTACTATAACATCATTTCAAAGATAAACAACATAATAGTATTACACATGGAGGATCTAGAGGTTTAGTGTCTTGGGCATACTAGGACTACACATAACAAGTACAACATCAAGCATAAAAATTCATTTAATCTCTTCTTCTATAGCTTCTTAGTAGCACTTTTCCTCTCCTTATTACATGTAGCCACCTGAGGATATACATCAAAAGGGGTGAGCTAAAAGCCCAGTAAGAGGGTAGATAAGAACAATATAGCATGGGGTGAGCATAATCATGACATAGGAAGAAGATCTTGAACATGAGAGGAGCATAAAAAATAAACTTGAAATGTGGGAAATCATAAAAAATGAAACATCATGTCTTAGTGGTTAACTACCACACATACTTGTGAACAAAGCTAGCATCATGTTCACGCATCATTTCACATTTACTCATGAGATTCATCACTTTACCCAATGCATTAGAGCGCTATGTAATTCCGGCCGCACCCGTCACATCATAACATTATCATTATCATGCTTGCCACATAGAACACATATCAAACATGTACATAAATAACACATGGAAAGGAATGGGTTTAATATCATAATAACACATTCATAAGCTTTGGGTTCCCAAAAGAAAGAGGGAACAACATACTTGATATAAGAACCATCAACCTTGAATGAGAGGTAAAAGGTGAGATCTTGAAAGAAGAGTTCTTTTGGAAAAACTTTTGATGAACATAAAAACCAATGACAAACATTTATATCCCATAAAAGTAAAGGAAATTATAAAAAACAGATATTTGAGGATTAACCATATCAAAAATGGTGTGAAAGAGGGAGAACCTGAAGGAAGAAAATTGGGTTCGAGATTTCCCCTTACCTTGTACTCGAATGCCTCCTTCTCTTTAATGTCCTGTATAATGAAATTATATTCATTAATTAGAAATTCCATAACCTTTTATACATTAATAGGGTTAATTATGGTTTCATTATTTCATATTATGTTCCTTTGGATGATTTATAGAGTTTAAAAACATTGTTCGGGGATGTTTGTTTTTATGGTTTTCTTGAGCTGTCCACTTGAATTCTTAAATTGATGTTTGGGTAGATCATGGGTAAACATCCAGAACTGATATTACATGTAATTAATGACATTACTTAATATTGAATGATTTTATAATGAGTTATATTAGATCCATGTTGACGAATCATTAGATAAGAATTAAATGAAGATTATTTGGGTTAATTTGCGCGGTTTTTGGATCACAACGAACTCGTTTTAACATTTAACTTAGTAATATGGCCATAGGTTATTTCCAGAACTTAAAATAGAACATAATACATATAAACTATTCTGGTTCGACCATAAAATGGTTTCATGACCAGATTGAAGGTAGAAATGGAAGAAGAGAACATGTCGTTTTTTGAAGGTGATAAACTTAACACCTCATGAACAACGTTCTCTTTAATAAAATAAAAGGAAGAGGGAAAGGGTGTGGGGTGATATAATATAACATTAGAATCATAATATTACAGTATATATATAATACTGGATTTAAAAAACAATTTGGATGAAGATAGGTAGGGAGAGATCAAGAAAGGAACTTGAATTTGAAAGGAAATTAAAGGAGAAGGGGGAGAGAAATTACCTTTTGGATCCTCCTCTTGAGAACCTCCTTAAGGGACTAAGCTTGGTCTTTTGATGAGACCAGGAGCTCTTGGACGTGGGGTAGAGGCTAGGGAAGATGATTGGGCAGAGCTTAGACAATTCTTGAATCTTGAGAGGTGTGGTTTGGCAAGAGGATGGGGAGGGCTTATTTATACATGAGGAGGGAGGTGTTTTTGGCATAAAATATTAAATAAAATAATATATCAAGAGTTAGACTTGTAATAGTATTTTTTTGACATCCTAAATCATATATAAATATAATATAATTCTTTTTTGGCTTAAAATCTTCTTTATAATTCGAATTCATTAATTTATTAAAATGAAAGTGAAAGAAAGAGAAAAAGACACTTTAAGAAATCACCTTTTGACTTTAGGCGTTAAAAAGTTTTTTTTAGGTTTGAGAATTGGATTTATTGTATTTCAAGGAACAATTTATGAAATTTAAAATAATTTGGCCTAAAATAATTCTCTATAATGTTTATTTCATCATTACATCATTAATGATGCAATTTAGTGTACACCGATTATGCGAAAAACTGTATTTTTTACTATTCACCCGAAAATTGAAGTATTTCAGAATAAACCCAAAATTTTACCCCTACCATTTTTCATTGTGTAGAATCCAAAAATGATTTCCATTTTTCAAAAATAATTTTCTAAATATTATTAATTTAATATTTAAATAAAATCATAATTTACTTTAAAAAAACAGTTTTTAAACATAAAACTGATTTTGCAGTTCTTTCAAAAATTACATAGGGTCTTATAAAATTATCTAAAAACTATTATAAATTGATTCAATAATTTATTAATATATTTCAGGAAAATAAATATTCTTTTAAATTAATTAATTAATTATAATTAATTATTTATGACTTATAAAATACCAAAAACGTTTACTAAGGTCAAATTATCACTTTCTCTGATGTCTAAATTTTATTTTATTATTCATAGGTAATGTTACTCTTATTTATTATTCATAAGGTTCATATTAATATTCATAAGGGTATGTTACTATTCATAAGGGTAGGTTACTATTCACCAAAAATTATTTTTGTTTCATTAGACTCCAAAAACTATCTTGAACACAACCGTGTATGTCGGATTTTTAAAATTCCAAACATAGGGGTGAAAAAATTATGTTTAAAGGTCACTTATCACTTAGTAGTTCATTATTTTGTGTTTTTATGACATAGATATAAGAAGGGATTTTCTATTGAAAATCTTTGGGTTGTTACATTCTTCCCCCCTTAAGAAATTTTGCCCCCAAAATTTCACTTTACACAAACAGGTGAGGGTACTTCTCCTTCATTGCCTCTTCTAGTTCCCATCATTTTCTAGAATAGAAAATGATAGAACAAAACATAACTAAACCAGTCATGAATAACTTATTAATTTAGAAAACTAAACCAAAAACATAACATATGGGATCCATAGGTAAATATTCTTGTGTGCATATTTTATCTTAGTCTCATACTAGAGGTTTTCTCTAGGGTTCACTAATCCTAATTCCCAAATTAACTAAACCTCCCTCTGATACCAACTATAGCGACCTGGCCTTTTCTTTCATTACTATTACATCATTTCAAAGATAAAAAACATAATATTATTACACATGGAAGATCCAGAGGTTTATTGTCTTGGGAAAACTAGGACTACACATAACAAGTACAACATCAAGCATAAAAATTCATTTAATCTCTTCTTCTATAGCTTCTTAGTAGCACCTGTCCTCTCCTTAGTACATGTAGCCACCTGAGGATATACATCAAAAGGTGTGATCTAAAAGCCCAGTAAGAGGATAGATAAGAACAATATAGCATGGGGTGAGCATAATCATGACATAGGAAGAAGATCTTGAACATGAGAGGAGCATAAACAATAAACTTGAAATGTGGCAAAGCATAAAAAATGAAACATCATGTCTTAGTGGTTAACTACCACACATACTTGTGAACAAAGATAGCATCATGTTCACACATCATTTCACATTTACTCATGAGATTCATCACTTTACCCAATGCATTGGAGCGCTATATAATTCTAGGTGCACCCGTCACATTTAAACATTCATATTGCGCTATATAATTCCGAGCACACCCGTCACAACATAACATTATCATTATCATGTTTTCCACATAGAACACATATCAAACATGTACATAAATAACCCATGGAAAGGAATGGGTTTCATCTCATAATGACACATTCATAAGCTTTGGGTTCCCAAAAGAAAGAGGGAACAACATACTTGATATAAGAACCATCAACCTTGAATGAGAGGTAAAAGGTAAGATATTGAAAGAAGGGTTCTTTTGGAAAACATTTTGATGAACATAAAAACCAATGACAAAAATTTATATCCCAGAAAAGTAAAGGAAATGATTAACAAGAGATCTTTGAGGAATAACCATATCAAAAATGGTGTGAAAGAGGGAGAACCTGAAGGAAGAAAATTGGGTTCGAGATTTCCCCTTACCTTGTACTCGAATGTCTCCTTCTCTTTAATGTCCTGTATAATGAAATTATATTCATTAATTAGAAATTACATAACCTTTTATACATTAATAGTTTTCATTCTGGTTTCATTATTTCATATTATGTTCCTTTGGATGACTTATAGAGTTTAAAAACATTGTTCGGGGATGTTCGTTTTTATGGTTTTCTTGAGCGGTCCACTTGTATTCTTAAATTGATGTTTGGGTAGATCATGGGTAAACATCCAGAACTGATATTACCTGTAATTAATGATATTACAGAAGATTGAATGATTTTATAATGAGTTATATTAGATCCATGTGGACGAATCATTAGATAATAATTAAATGAAGATTATTTGGGTTAATTTGCGCGGTTTTTGGATCACAACGAACTCGTTTTAACATTTAACTTAGTAATATGGCCATAGGTTATTTCCAGAACTTAAAATAGAACATAATACATATAAAATATTCTGGTTCAACCATAAAATGGTTTCATGACCATATTGAAGGTAGAAATGGAAGAAGAGAACATGTCGTTTTTTGAAGGTGATAAATTTAACACCTCATGAACAACGTTCTCCTTAATAAAATAAAAGGAAGAGGGAAAGGGTGTGGGGTGATATAATATAACATTAGAATCATAATATTACAGTATATATATAATACTGGATTGACAGAAAAATTTGTATGAAGATAGGTAGGGAGATATCAAGAAAGGAACTTGAACTTGAAAGGAAATTAAAGGAGAAGGGGGAGAGAAATTACCTTTTGGATCCTCCTCTTGAGAACCTCCTTAAGGGCCTAATCTTGGTCTTTTGATGAGACCAGGATCTCTTGGACGTGGGGGAGAGGCTGGAGAAGATGATTGGGCAGAGCTTAAACAATTCTTGAAGCTTTTGAGGTGCGGTTTGGCAAGAGGAGGGGGAGGGCTTATTTATACATGAGGAGGGAGGTGTTGTTGGCATAAAATATTAAATAAAATAATATATCAAGAGTTAGACTTGTAATAGTAGTTTTTTGACATCCTAAATCATATATAAATATAATATAATTCTTTTTAGGCTTTAACTCTTCTTTATAATTCGAATTCATTAATTTATTAAAAGGAAAGTGAAAGAAAGAGAAAAATACACTTTAAGAAATCACATTTTGACTTTAGGCTTTAAAAAGTTCTTTTTATGTTTGAGAATTGGATTTATTGTATTTCAAGGAACAATTTATGAAATTTAAAATAATTTGGCCTAAACTAATGCTCTAGAATGTTTACGTCATCATTATATCATTAATGATGCAATTTAGTGTACACCGATTATACGAAAAACTGTATTTTTTACTATTCACCCGAAAGTTGAAGTATTTCAGAATAAACCCAAAACTTTACCCCTACCATTTTTCTTCGTGTAGAATCCAAAAATTATTTCCATTTTTCAAAAATAATTTTCTAAATATTAGTAATTTAATATTTAATTAAAATCATAATTTACTTAAAAAACAGTTTTTAAAATTAAAATTGATTTTGCAGTTCTTTCAAAAATTACATAGGGTCTTATAAAATTATCTAAAAACTATTAGACATTGATTCAATAATTTATGAATATATTTCAGGAAAATAAATATTCTTTTAAATTAATTAATTAATTATAATTATTTATTTATGACTTATAAAATTTCAAAAATATTTACTAAGGTCAAATTATCACTTTCTATGATGTCTAAATTTTATTTTATTATTCATAGGTAATGTTACTCTTATTTACTATTCATAAGGTTCATATTACTATTCATATGTGTAGGTTACTATTCATAAGGGTAGGTTACTATTCACCAAAAATTATTTTTGTTTCATTAGACTCCAAAAACTATCTTAAACACAACCGTGTATGTCGGATTTTTAAAATTCCAAACATAGGGGTGACAAAATTATGTTTAAAGGTCACTTATCACTTAGTAGTTCATTATTTTGTGTTTTTATGACATAGATATAAGAAGGGATTTTCTATTGAAAAACTTTGGGTTGTTACATTCTTCCCCCCTTAAGAAATTTTGCCCCCGAAATTTCACTTTACACAAACAGGTGAGGGTACTTCTCCTTCATTGCCTCTTCTAGTTCCCACCATTTTCTAGAATAGAAAACGATAGAACAAAACATAACTAAACCAGTCATGAATAACTTATTAATTTAGAAAACTAAACCAAAAACATAACATATGGGATCCCTAGATAAATATTCTTGTGTGCATATTTTTTCTTAGTCTCATACTAGATGTTTTCTCTAGGGTTCACAAATCCTAATTCCCAAATTAACTAAACCTCCCCCTGATACCAACTATAGTGACCTGGCCTTTTCTTTCATTACTATTACATCATTTCAAAGATAAACAAAATAATAGTATTACCCATGGAGGATCCAGAGGTTTAGTGTCTTGGGAAAACTAGGACTACACATAACAAGTACAACATCAAGCATAAAAATTCATTTAATCTCTTCTTCTATAGCTTCTTAGTAGCACTTGTCCTCTCCTTAGTACATGTAGCCACCTAAGGATATACATAAAAAGGGGTGAGCTAAAATCCTAGTAAGAGGATAGATAAGAACAATATAGCATGGGGTGAGCATAATCATGACATAGGAATAAGATCTTGAACATGAGAGGAGCATTAAAAATAAACTTGAAATGTGGTGAAGCATAAAAAATGAAACATCATGTCTTAGTGGTTAACTACCACACATACTTGTGAACAATTCTAGAATCATGTTCACGCATCATTTCACATTTACTCATGAGATTCATCACTTTACCCAATGCATTGGAGCGCTATATAATTCTGGGCTCACCCGTCACATCATAACATTATCATTATCATGCTTGCCACATAGAACACATATCAAACATGTACATAAATAACCCATGGAAAGGAATGGGTTTCATCTCATAAAAACACATTCATAAGATTTGGGTTCCCAAAAGAAAGAGGTAACAACATACTTGATATAAGAACCATCAACCTTGAATGAGAGGTAAAAGGTGAGATCATAAAAGAAGAGTTCTTTTGGAAAAAATTTTGATGAACATAAAAAACAATGACAAACATGTATATCCCAGAAAAGTAAAGGAAATTATTAACAAAATATCTTTGAGGAATAACCATATAAAAAATGGTGTGAAATAGGGAGAACCCGAAGGAAGAAAATTGGGTTCGAGATTTCCCCTTACCTTGTACTCGAATGCCTCCTTCTCTTTAATGTCCTGTATAATGAAATTATATTCATTAATTAGAAATTACATAACCTTTTATACATTAATAGGGTTCATTCTGGTTTCATTATTTCATATTATGTTCCTTTGTATGACTTGTAGAGTTTAAAAATATTGTTCGGGGATGTTCATTTTTATGGTTTTCTTGAGCGGTCCACTTGTATTCTTAAATTGATGTTTGGGTAGATCATGGGTAAACATAAAGAACTGATATTACCTGTAATTAATGATATTACAGAAGATTGAATGATTTTATAATGAGTTATATTAGATCCATGTGGACGAATCATTAGATAAGAATTAAATGAAGATTATTTGGGTTAATTTGCGCGGTTTTTGGATCACAACGAACTCATTTTAATATTTAACTTAGTAATATGGCCATAGGTTATTTCCAGAACATAAAATAGAACATAATACATATAAAATATTCTGGTTCAACCATAAAATGGTTTCATGACCAGATTGAAGGTAGAAATGGAAGAAGAGAACATGTCGTTTTTTGGAGGTGATAAATTTAACACCTCATGAACAACGTTCTCTTTAATAAAATAAAAGGAAGAGGGAAAGGGTGTGGGGTGATATAATATAACATTAGAATCATAATATTACAGTATATATATAATACTCTATTTACAGAACAATTTGGATGAATATAGGTAGGGAGAGATCAAGAAAGGAACTTGAACTTGAAAGGAAATTAACGGAGAAGGGGGAGAGAAATTACCTTTTGGATCCTCCTCTTGAGAACCTCCTTAAGGGCCTAAGATTGGTCTTTTGATGAGACCAGGATCTCTTGGACATGGGGGAGAGGCTAGGGAAGATGATTGGGCAGAGATTAGACAATTCTTGAAGCTTGAGAGGTGTGTTTTGGCAAGAGGAGGGGGAGGGCTTATTTATACATGAGGAGGGAGGTGTTTTTGGCATAAAATATTAAATAAAATAATATATCAAGAGTTAGACTTGTAATAGTATTTTTTTGACATCCTAAATCATATATCAATATAATATAATTCGTTTTAGGATTTAACTCTTCTTTATAATTCGAATTCATTAATTTATTAAAAGGAAAGTGAAAGAAAGAGAAAAAGACACTTTAAGAAATCACCTTTTGACTTTAGGCTTTAAAAAGTTCTTTTTATGTTTGAGAATTGGATTTATTGTATTTCAAGGAAAAATTTATGAAATTTAAAATAATTTTGCCGAAACTAATGCTCTATAATGTTTACGTCATCATTACATCATTAATGATGCAATTTAGTGTACACCGATTATGCGAAAAACAGTATTTTTTTACTATTCACCCGAAAATTGAAGTATTTCAGAATAAACCCAAAAATTTAACCCTACCATTTTTTGTCATTTAGAATCCAAAAATGATGTCCATTTTTCAAAAATAATTTTATAAATATTATTAATTTAATATTTAGTTAAAATCATAATTTACTTAAAAAAACAGTTTTTAAAATTAAAACTGATTTTGCAGTTATTTCAAAAATTACGTAGGGTATTATAAAATTATCTAAAAACTATTATAAATTGATTAAATAATTTATGAATATATTTCAGGAAAATAAATATTCTTTTAAATTAATTAATTAATTATAATTAATTATTTATGACTTATAAAATACCAAAAACGTTTACTAAGGTCAAATTATCACTTTCTATGATTTCTAAACTTTATTTTATTATTCATAGTTAATGTTACTCTTATTTACTATTCATAAGGTTCATATTACTATTCATAAGGGTAGGTTAATATTCATAAGGGTAGGTTACTATTCACCAAAAATTATTTTTGTTTCATTAGACTCCAAAAACTATCTTGAACACAACCGTGTATGTCGGATTTTTAAAATTCCAAACATAAGGGTGACAAAATTATGTTTAAAGGTCACTTATCACTTAGTAGTTCATTATTTTGTGTTTTTATGACATACATATAAGAAGAGATTTTCTATTTAAAAACTTTGGGTTGTTAAACATCCCACGTTGAATAGAATAAACATATAGTGATTTCTATATCAATAAAGAACTGATGATCCTATGTTCAAGTTTTCTACAAGGAATCAGTATTGGTTTACACATACACACACATAATACTACTGTCTGGTGGGTGACCTAGCCCACCCATGAGCCTATGGGCTCACTCTGAGTGCCTTATACATGATCCCACACACTTTAAGTGTTCACTACGCACCCAAGATATAAAATCCTCTTTGTGTTCTTCCTCTGGAAGGCCTTTCCATGGGGTTGACCCAATGGGTCCCCTAAGTGGTTGAGGGCAAACCAAGGTTCCTCACTAAGGATGGCCAAAAAAAATTTAAAAAAAACATAAGTAATTAAAAATATAATAATCATTAAGTTGCATTATAATTTTTTAACAAATAACATTATTAAAGCATGTAATAAAAAAAATTATTAACTTTTAATAACACATGATGATCTAAAAATATGTTAATCAAGTAATTTATCAAAACAAATAACAATGATCATGGGTCAATAAGTGAATAAAAAGAGGTTTTAAAGGGGAATTATCTTTCATAAATCATAGCAGTTACACAAGGGGGTGTAGAATAGAAGGTAGGGTATCAACCCAGGGAGTCTCTACTACATGCTGAGGATGTGTTTTTGGAGGAAGAGATTGTGTCCATTTCATTTGGACATTAGCGGGAGGTTGTTCCAGAGCCTGAGCAAGCTTTGGAATTGCTTATTCATTCAGGAGAATAATTAATGTAAAACATTCTTATGATTAAATCCACACAATAGGAAGCAATGAATATTATGGAACGAATGATATGCGTGAACACTAACATTGAGAAAAGTATGTGGATAAACAAGCAAGATCTTATATTGATCAAAGGCTTCAACGAAGGGAATATAAACATATATGAGTACCTAAAGACTTGGGATAATCTGTCAACACACATTGAATATCTAATAATAGATTATCCATACTTACAGGTACCAAACCTTTCTTTTAAATTATTTAGGGAGAATACTTCTGATAGGCTCAATCTATCTTTCAACAATTATGTGGTTTATTTTATTATTGTGCCTGGGTGAATTTTTTGTTTCTCACATTTCCTTAAAAGTGATTTCATAATAAAGATTTAGCTTTTATTCAAAAAAACAAAAAACAAATAAAGTTGATAAAGTATTGAAGCACTTTTAAGAACGTATAGAAGCATCTTCCTTTGCCCCTTTTATTTATTTCTTAATTTTGTAAAGATAGGAGATCTACCAGATTAGGTAAATAATTATCTAATACGATCACTCTCCTTGCTTGAAATGCATCCCATAACCAATAATGGATCTTGTGGTGATGCATGAGAATTTTCATGGACAACTTTTCTTTTTATCTATGGAGTTGAAGGGGTAGAGAAGAATCAAATGGACATGTCTTACACCCTTCACATTATGAAGGTGACATGTCAATAGGCTCTTATGCAATAAGGTAGACATCTCGCCAGGGGTTTACAGTGTCTTGAGAACCATATGGGCATGTCATGTGAATATCAGTCACCAAAAAAGGTTTCCACCTTTTAAATATTTTCATCCATTATTTTACATGGGTTTTGAAAAAATTTCAGGTTCTTGCTAGTTGACAAGTCACATGACTCATAGGAGCTCATCCGGCAGCCCTCGATTGATCATCGATGCTTGTTAGGCTGCCTTCATAAGAACGGGGAGTCTTATCAAAGGGGATCCACATGATCTCAAGTGGATCATGCACTTCACATCACCCATTCTCATGACCTTCTGAAAGACATGAGATCACATTCCAATTGGAGTTTTACACAATCCACATGTTTTGGTCACATTATCTTCCATTGTTTTGGGGATAAATTAATACCCATACTTCATGTATTTCTCCCATTTTATATTTTATAATGCTCATTTAACAGGAATAAACAATAAAATTTCAATCAATGTGCATAATATAATTGAATTTGTTAGAAACATCAAAATCCTATCAAGAACTATCATGACCCATCCCCCAGGGCCCGTGCCGTGACTACCCCAAGCTCGTCTTCCATAGGCCAGGGGCTAGTGACTAGCACCGAAATAAATATTCCATATAACCAGGAAGGCATTTTCTTTATAACTTATAAACACACGCAACCAATCACACAACAAAATACAAACACAAGTCAACTGTATAGAAAAAGGAATGCTGAAAGTAAAAAGAGGCCAAAATACAAGCCCAATAGAAATAGTACAAGTACAACTGAAATACATGACATTTTAAGAAATAGAAAGGTAGATACTAGGTATTCCTATGAGGTTCCTACCTAAAGGGTAGGTATGAATCGCCTCCTCAGCACTCCACGTCACCTCATCTCCTCTGCGTACCGTCACACCGTATGGTCAACCTCTGGGCCCCGTCTAGCCCTGGTACCCTCAGCCTCGATCAGCATTGTCCGCCATCTGCACCAAACACAACAAGGTGCGGGCATAGCCTGTGTAGGGGTGAGTGTAATTATACTCAGTAAGGACCCCGAGACCCTCAAGGTCTCACAAACTCCACCAAGGATAAACCACACAGTATGGAATCAACTGAAAACCCTACTTAGGTATATGCCCATACATATACCTAAGTTGTCAAGAATACCCATCTCAATCATGAGGAAACACAGAGACCAACTCAAAAGCCCAAATCTCAACTATTCCAAAATGGAAGGAATAACAAATAGGTAATTACCACATAGGTATGCCACACAAAAGAATACCACCAAGGTATTACCACAAAGGAAAGTACCACACATGTACGGACTCAGCTCACACCAAGTATATCTTAGATACAGTAGTAGAGATGATTAAATGTAACTACTGAAACATCTTAATCTATTAAGAGGAAAACCCACGAAGGATCCTAATCCCTCATCAGACCCACAGTGAATTGTATTACATCATCAGTACATCATCATACCCACATAGGATCTCAAGGTGCTGACCCACACAGGATCGCTCGGTGCTGACCCACACAGGATCGCTCAGTGCTGACCCACACAGGATCGCTCAGTATTGACCCACAAAGTATCGCTAGTTTTTGACCAATACAGGATCGCTCAGTGTTGACCTACCCAGGATCTCTACGTGCTGACCCACATAGGATCGCTGAGTAGTCTCGCATGGAATCCTAGAGCGGTTCCATGTGGGACCCTCAATCACAGACCCACGAAGGATCTCTTTCTCAAGTCACAGCCAGCTACTGGGTTCCCACACTAAGCTTGCTCGTCTCCGGGAGGGTCCACTTCTCAAGACACTGTTCAATACTCCAACTGCCATGAATTCCCACAAAGAAGTATCCCAAAGGCCCGCCACGTCATAGGGGTCTCAACGCAATAGACAGTGCGTCAATCGGATCCCTGCTATGTAAGTTATTAGACTTTTAGTCCAGAGGGCCTTGTTGGATTTGTGTTCGATCCAACCCACTCATATCCCAACTTTATCAAAATCTCAAGTGGGGTATACCAAAGGTATTTTCTCGCTGCAAGGTTTACAACATCGTTGATGGTTTTTCAAATATATGTCTGGTGCCAAAGTTATGGCCGATAGAGAGAAACGTTCGAAGGACGGCGCAGAGGCCACAGGGGCCACAAGGGCAGCGTAGATGTTGTGGGGCTTTGAGGGTGGTGCAAATGATGTGGGTCCGCGAGGTCGGTGTGAGGCCATGGGGTCTGTGATGGCGGCGCGGAGGCCGTGAGGCCACAGAGACGGCAGGGGCCATGAGGCCTCAGGGTGATGTGGGGCTGCGGAGACTGTGAGGGCTGCGGGGTGGCATGAGGCAGCATGGAAGATGTGGTAGGGCGTGGCAGCCATGGCGTGGTGGGGCGGTCTCATTGATGTGTTCTGCCGCGGCTGGTGGGATAGCTAGTCGTCATCTCCGCATGGCGCGGTCACGCGTCACACCTTCACCAGCGGCCGGTTCGGTCGGCCTCTCTTCGTTCGTCATCGTGGCACAAATATGCATTATTCCATCATGAAGAACACACCAATAAAGAAGAATGGAGGAGTGTTCAGGCCATGTTTTTTTGGCCTGCACCCTCCATGCTAGAGTGGTATCAAGTGGCTATAACCTCTTCCTGATTTTACGATGAATTATCAAGACCGGGTAAGAGGAAGATATTCAAACAACCACCCAACCTCTAAGGTTCATTGATGTTGGTGTGAGAAATAAGTCAAATAAGGTGAAGAGGGTGCCAATGATCGTCACTTCCAAAACCACGCTTCGATTTCGAGCTCGTACATCGTCCTCTTCCTTGATTTCCGAAGAATGTTCTTCGATGTCATTCTTCGCTGGAGAATTTTCTACCACCAAGGAACTTCTTTGCTAACCAAAAATCCTCACAAAATAAGAGGTGCCAATATAATTAAATTAAGAAGATTAATTATGTTGGCACATTGGCATAATTAATTGGCTCATTTAATTGTACCACATTGGAAAAATTAATTGGCCCAATTAATGAAAGGTGTTGGCAAAATTTAAAGTAGGGCAGTTGAGAGGTTTTCTATCAATAAAGGGGGTTCGGGTGGTCTCTGCCTCTAAATTCAAAATGGTTGTTTTAGTTTAGGTGGTTCCCACCTTTAAACGATCCACATGGGAGGTTTTAACAAAAATAAAAATAAAATAAAAGTTTATTTTATTTTATTTCTATTTCCACAAAAAAACACAAATTCTGTCTTTCACCCTCAACCTGCTACAGTTGAGGTGAAGGTCCCCTTAAGTGAATACCAACACTGCAAGTTCAACGGTGCCCTCATATTATAATTCTGAGCACTAGTTAAAAAGATAGGAAAGCTTGTTCGTATGTTTACTGAACGTACCCAAAAAAAGTTCAGAAATTCATTTCGGGCACACTAGGCCTCAGAATCATGCACCGTCAATTTTCACGAACTTGTAAAATTACCATTTAATTAAAAAAATTACATGGAATTTCCGGGTCTTTATATTCTCTCCACCTTTGGGATTTGTGTCCTCAAAATCCACATAAAAAAACTAGGAAAAACAAGTGGGGGTACTGAGCACGAATATGAGCCTCCCGCTCCCATGTGCTCTCCTGGAGGTTCCCGTGCTGCCAAAAAACACGCACCAGAGGTATCGACCACCCACGAAGGACACAATCCTTTTGATCCTCAATCTCAATTGTAACCTTTGTAAAAGTCTCCCCATCATCGATGTCTAGCTCACCGTGCTCGATGACGTGAGAAGGGTCATGCACATATCTCCTCAGCTGGGATACGTGGAAGACGTCGTGCACCCAGTGAAACTGAGGGGTAAGAGCTAAGCGGTAAGCCACCTCACCAACTATACTGAGTACCTAAAAAGGTCCAATGAACCTCGAAGATAACTTGTCTCCTCGGAAAAATCTCTGCAAAGCTCATCGGGGTGAGACCCATAGAAAGATGTGGTCACCATCCTCGAACTCTAGAGGTCTCTGTCTCCTGTCGGCATAAGACTTCTGCCTACTCTATACAGTCTTTATCTGCTCCTAGATGATCTGCACATTCTCTGTGGTAGCCCGTACCATCTCTAGTCCCACTAGTGCTGAATCCCCTGGGTCACTCTAGCACAAAGGTGATCTGCAAGGCCGCCCATACAATGCCTCAAAAGGTTCCATCCCAATGGTGGAGTGATAATTGTTTTTGTATGAAAACTACACCAAAGGCAAGTGATCCTCCCATATATGACTGAAGTCGAGGACACAAGCACGCAACATGTCCTCAAGTGTATGAATGGTCTGCTTATTCTGGCCATCTGTCTGCGGATGGAAGGTAGTTCTCAAACGAAGTTACATCCCGAAATCCTCCTGCAACCCCTTCTATAGCTGTAAAGTAAAACGTGCATCACGATCGGAGACAATCGTCGAGGTTACTCCATGTATCCGCACAATCTTCTACACATAGAGGTGTCCCAAGCTCTCTACTTGTAGAGACCCGTATCTTGACGTACATTGACATTACATTACATTTGCGGAATACTTAGTACATAACAAAAACACACACACAAGGATCGTAATAGTTTAGTTTCTTTGGAAACTCGGAATATAATCTTCTAATCCTGGTGAAAGATCTTCAACATCTCCCATAAAGATCTTATTTTTTTATACCTAAAACCTTTCTTTATATCCTGGGGAAAAGAAAACATAAAAGGGTGAGCTCAACTGCTCAGTAAGGGTAAACAAAAGAAATATCAATCACATCATATACATAAGCACATAACTTTTGGAAATCTTAACCTGTAAAAGAGATCATAATTTCATAACCTGGGATAACTCATGGCAGTGAAATGTAATCACAATAATCATAACTTAAAACATTAAACTCTGTGGCATACACACATAATCATAGATAATCATTTCTTGTTAGTCAAGACTCATTTCCAAGACTATCTTAGTGGACAAAGTCCCTTTCTGAACCGAGTCACCCTCGTTTCAGTCCTGTTTCACTGAACCGGTATAACCTACCATTCCAGCCATGTCTATCTCATGATATATAAAATCTTTACCCAATGCATTGGAGGGAGATATAGGTCCCACCCATCTCATAATGATACCATTCTTATGTGTGCCACAAAATCATAAACCATACATCATAGCATAACCCATGTAATAAAAATGGGAATCATAAACATCATGACATCATAAAACAATTCATATAAGATAAAGGAATTCATAAAAATAATTCCATCACAACATAATCAAATCAATGTAATAATAGGGATAGAAACAGAACCCTATATTATCTTAGATGGAACATAATTTTGATACAACACTTGAAATGAATTCTTGAAGAAAATATCCTTTCTTCTTCAAAATCAATTTCTTTCCACAAAATGTCATGAAATTTTAAAAGAAAGAGATTTTATTGAAAATGGTCATGAAATATTTTGGAGTAAGATTCATGAAAATAAGTCTTTATAAAACCGTAAAAATCCGTTTGTGCCATTTAAGATAAAAAAACATTCTTCTCGTACTTTTGTCGGAAAAGTCAAAAAGTACCTCGTATGAAAAACGACAAAAGATTCCTTTCATATCTTTTATTAAAAACTCACCGAAGGGTAAAATTGGATTTAAATAATTTTATGTGGATGGAAATAATATTACATATTGAGGAAACATGTATTTGGATGATAAAATACACCCCAGTAAATTTCAAAGTATAAACAATCTCGGATAAAAATTGAGATTGCGAGATTTTCCCTTACCTTAGGTCCGATTTGCTTCGTAAGTGTCCGAACCTCCTGTATAATGATTTAAATCATGTTATTGACTTATTCCAGAATCATATTCATTGTTATTATATCATATGTGGTCCACTTATGACTTTATATTACCTGTTCTTTTGTAAATTCATGTTAAAGTAGCGTTTTGGGTAAAATCGTCTCATTTGTCGTTCGTGTTTTAAATTGTAATTATTCATATGATTACTTAGATCATTATTAATTAATTATATAATATAAAACATGATTTATATATAATATATATTCAGAATATACATATATATAATGGATCGATAAATGGAAAGAAATACACCGTTCATGGAGACGGTAGGTCGTACGTACGCATGAACGTTGTTTTCGTTTCCTTATTGAATTGAGTGGAATTAAGTAGATGACATGCATATATATACACATAAATCCAGTAGATTTATAATGTCATATATTTCATTATTATTTCTTATATATACTTTATAATCATTCTTAAATGGTTAACATGGAGAATGAATCTCATCGCGTCGTGGAGACGGTAGTCCGTACGTACGCACGAGCGATGATATCATTTCCATAATTATTGAATTGAATTGGAGTGGATGATAAAATATATCAGAATCATTATGATGTTATAATAACTATGTATAGTTATTCTTTACACCATAATACCCATCCATGTAAGGTGTTGGTGGAAAAACAGATTACACCACGGCGTGGAGACGGTATTCCGTACGTACGCACGCGCGGTGATTTCGTTTTCCGTAGGATGGATAGATGGTGAATTAGGATTGTTTCATACTTATAATAACATATCATTATATGAGTGATACTGATGTTATTACTTCATAATGAAACAACCTAAGAAGAAGAAGTGGAAGAAGAAATAAAGGTGAAAGAATTGGTAACGGAAATTACCTCTTCTTTGAAGCGCCTCTTTGAGACCTCCTCTTAGGGCACTAAAATTGGTCTTTGAGGAAGACCAGAACCTCTAGGATGTTTCTAGGGAAGTGTAGAAGAGATTTTGGCAGGGTTTGGCCGAGCATGAAGGCTCAAAGTTGTGTGAGGAAGAGAGGGAGGAGGTGTCCTTTTATAAGGGAGGAGAGGGGCACCTTTGGAATAACTAAAAATATTATTTTATTATAAAGTCAAGTTCGGTTTTAAATAGCTCCAAATTGATTTATTTCGAGGCTAATGTGGGGATGGGTCGATATCCTCTCATACAATAGAATTTAGACAAGTTTAGGTTCCTATTTTAACCTTATCATTTAGATTTAACATTAAGTTAAATAATTTTACTTTTACCGTGTCTTCTTGTGTTCTTACACAATAAGGTTAATAAACTTACTATAAGAAGCCAAACGAACCCCAAATTGTTTATTATTAATATATATAACCTTATCTAAGTCATCTGGCCGAACCTTAGATTTTTAGGAATAAAATAACAATTAATAATATAATATTTGTTTTAAAAACTATTTTATGTCAATTTTGACAATATTTAGTAATTGATTTTTATGAAATTTCTAACAGAATGATAAGTTCAAAACAAGTTACTTAAATCAACAATAACATGTCATATTAACCTAGAAAATTAGTGTAAGTCATAAAAAGTCTCAAATTACATTTATTTGGGCATTTATAACATCAATTATGTTAATATTTTCTTAAAAAGGTAATTACTGCATCATCGTTGTGTCATAATTAAATTATTTAAAGTATAAAAATTACAAATAAAATACCATTATGTAGGAAATATTTTTAGCTTTCTAATGAATATTTATAGTCGAAATTATATTATGTATAACCCTATATTAAAAATGTTTTAGTAAATAAACTTTGATTTTAACTCTTTTAACTCTTCTTTGAATTAAATAATAATGAATGTCCTAATCTAATCCAAGTGGGCCTAAATGATAATATTTTATACTTAAGGTTGTTTTTGGTCGAGATACACTTTTCCAATAGGATTAGGACATGTGTTAGGGTAATATTAATATCATTTTTACCCTTAATTACCCTATTTACTTTTAACCGTGGTAAATAAAAGTAAAAAGTTACTATTCACCAAAAATTATTTTCATCTCATTGAACCACATTTTACTTGCTAACATCAACCGTGTCTCTCGGATTTTTGAAATTCCATTCACAAAAGCGGTAAAATTAAGATTTATGAAAAAAATTAATTTTTTTAACTACCACTTAGTAGTTTCACTATTCATCAAAAATTGAAGTTTTTCAGAAAAATGCCAAAATTTCACCCTAAGCTATAATTGATATTCTGAACTCAAAAATGATTTCTATTTTACAAAATTCCCAACATATAAGTTGAATTAATTAATTTTATAATTAATTTCTGCTGTCACAACATATAGCGTGTTTTTAAGAGATAATAACTATCAAAAGATTAACACTTGTTTATGTCTGGTGTAAATGTGAAATTACATCCAATGACTAACATTGTATTGAATTGTAAAAATATATTCTAAATATAATTTTAAACCACTATAATTAATAATTTATCACTATTAATTATCTCAATTGAAAAAGTTGTTTTTAATTAAAATTTAATAATTTTCACTATTCATCAAAATATGAAAGTTATCCGAAAATCACCAAAATTTCACCCTAAGCTAATTTCGATATTACGAATCTAAAAATAAATTCCATTTTGAAAAATAAAATTTACAAAATTTCAAAAAGTGGTTATTACTATTCATAATTGCTAGTTTTAATAATATTTTAATAGCATATTGTTGTTTAGTGAAACTCGTTATTGCGTACTACACACGCTATCGAGGAAGGTCGTGATTGCGTGTAATGCAAGTCAAGTCAAGGATGTGTGTTGTGAAAGCTCCTTTTGGTGTAGCGTATAACACAAGACATTAATGAAATTAAAAAAGAATATTTTCATAAAATCTCGGGGTGTTACACTATTGAACCCTACTCTCTGGTCAGTAGGAAGTGGGCCAACTTGGTGAGTAAATCGACGATCACCCAGATAGAATCATGACCTCTAGACGTACGTGTAAGTCATGTCATGAAGTCCATGGATATCTCATCCCACTTCCACTCTGGGACCTCTGAAGGTTGAACCAAGCTAGCTGGTACCTGATACTTCGCCTTCACTTGATAACAAGTGAGGAATCAAGAGACAAAGTATGCTACTGATTTCTTCATTCCTGGACACCAGTGCTATCATCAGAGATCCTGGTACATCTTCGCCCCTCCTGGATGTACCTCTAGAGGGGATGTTTGGAACTCCCTCAACACTTCCTCCCGAAGTGACACTGGTACTATGGTACATCCTCTAAAGAGGATGACATTCTTCCCACCTTCATAAAATCCATCAGGTGCCTGCCCTATGGATATCTGAGTACATCGAGCCTCGTAGTTAGAATCCCCACGCTACGCCTCCTTGACTTGTTGAAGAATTAGGGGAGTGACTGTAAGAGACTGAAGAAAATATGCTTCATTCCGATCCACAAAGGATATCTTCAAAGTGGCCAACTGCTCCATCGCCTTGCCTAGTAGTTGTATACCAAACCTCTTGCTGAGTGCATATGCTACAACGTTCCCCTTCCCAGGAGTATAGACTATCTCAAATTCAAAGTTTTGGAGGAACTCAAGCCAACATCATTGTCTCAGGTTCAGGTCTTTTAGAGAAAAGATATAACTAAGACTCTTGTGATACGAGTAGATGGTAAAACACTATCCCATCAAGTAATGTCACCACATCTTCAAGGAGAATACCACTGTTGCTAACTCTAGGTCATGGGTAGCATAGTTATGCTCATGTTGACTTAGATATTGAGAACCATATGCGATCACTACTCATTCCTGCATTAGGATGCATCTGAGTCTGGTCCTTTATGTGTCGCAGTAAAATATATATGCTACACCCTCCTCTGGAATCCTTAAGATGGGGGGCACTATTTAGCCCCTACCTCAGCTATTGAAAACTCCACTAGCATCTCTCCGACCACACAAAGGGTTTCCCCTTCTTCGTCAATGCTAATAAAGGTGTTGTAACTCTGGAGAAATCTGGCACAAATCTTCATTAGTATTCGGCCAAACCTAGGAAACTCTGTATCTCCGTCACACTTTTGGGTGGCTCCCAAGAAAATACTGCCTCAATCTTCGCTGGATCCACTGCAAATCTAGCCTCCAAGATGACATGTCCCGAAAAGTGAACCTCTTAGATCCAGAACAGGCACTTCGAGAGCTTTCTATAAATCCGGTTATCTCAAAGTGTGTTCAGTACTACATGAAAATGATAGGAATACTCCTCCTCAATAGCCGAGTAGATCATAATTTCATTGGTGAAGACTACTACAAAGCGATCAAGGAATGGATGAAAGATCCTGTTCATGAGTCCCATCAACACTATTGGGGCATTGTTTACGTCGTACGACATAACCAAGAACTCATAATGGCCGTATTGACATCTAAAATCCGTCTTCTACACATCCTTATCTCACACTCTGAGCTGATGATAGCCTGATCTAAGGTATATATTTGAGAACCATTTTGCTCCCTTCAGTTGATCAAAAAGGTCGTCAATCCTCAGAAGTGGGTACTTGTTCTTCACAGTCACCTGGTTCAGGTGCCGATAGTCAACACAAAGTCGTATGCTCCCATCCACCTTCTTGGCGAAAAAAATCAGGGCTACCCAAGGAGATACACTGGGCTAAATGAACCCTTTCCCCTATAAGTCCTTCAGTTGTACCCACAGCTCACAAAGCTCTGCGGGAGCCAACCGATATGCTGGTGTAGATATCGGTGTCATCTCAGGGTACAATTCAATGTAAAAGTCCAAATCTCTGGGAGGAGGTAGGCCCGAAACATCATTAGGGAAGACATCTATTTACTGGTCCACCACTACAGGATAACTCAGACTCTCCACATCAACCGCTCTTAGGGTAAGGCCATCCAACTGATGAGTGATCAGCTGCACTCTCCTCCGGGTAAGTCCATCCTATGTTGCAAAGGCTCCCTTCTCACCGGTGAAGGTAAACCTAGTCCCATATATGTGGACACACTGCACTTTGTGACTAATATAGTCAATCTGAGCATGGACTATAGATAACCAGTCCATACCCAAGATGACTTCCTAAGGCCTCGACACTGCTACTAGGAGATCCTAGCCGAAGCTCTCGCCTCCTAGAGTAAGCTCGCACTGCCGGCACCAGTGTGTAATCATCGAATCCTCTCACGTAGAAGTCTCTAGATGTAAGGATCGATCCAAATGAATCCATCAGAATCTATGAGCTTTGAACGAGGGAAATGGCAATAAAATAATGACAGGAACCTGTGTCTATAAGTACTATAGCTAAGGTGGAGTAGACACAGATCATACCTTGTATCATCTTCGAAGCGTCATGATCATAAGCCTCAGCTACCTGGAGCTGATATCGCCCCTGTCCTCCTGCACCCTATGGTCGGGGTGGACCACCTGGTGGTGGTGGCGGTAACATCTTGAATCGTCACCCACCACCAGCTGCACAACCAGCTCATCTTCCACGTCCGCCTTCTCCCTGCGGACCTCCTTAGTCAAACCTCTATCTCTGACTGGGTGGTCCCTCGACCATCTACTGATCATCCGTATAGCGGTTCAGACATTAACGAGCCATGTGACCCTACCCTCCACATGCGTAACACTACCTGCTCGTAGCATGACTGGATCTGCCTCAGGTGCCATGCACAACCGACCCTGAATCCTGCGGTTGTCCACCTGTATGTCTGGTCCTCTTGGACCTCTGTGTCATATATCTACTACCAGCTGTAGAAGACTCTGCTATGTGACGACTGGTAGTGGATCTCACTACTGGTGACATCTCAGCAAGAAAACTCTCCACTAATAGGGCTCTCTCTAACACCCCCACCTGCATCGGGATGCTGAGTGAGACCATTGAATCCCTATCTCTTTCTTGAGTCCCTGCTCGAAGGTCTGGGCCCTAAGGAATGGGTCCTTAACCATATAAGTGGTGTATCATGAGAGGTCAGTGAACCTCACTGAGTACTGAGCCACAGTCATGTTGCCTTGCTGCAGATGAAGTAGCTCCTGAATGCGCACTGCGCGAAGACTTGCTGGAACAAAATCTGCCTGAAATAGGCTCTCGAAGTCTGCCCAGAGAAGCGTCACCTCTTCATGAGCCTGGCGCATCAAGCCCCACCATCTTCCTACTAATGCCTATAAAATACTGGTATAAATGATCACCATGAGATCGTCTGGTGTCCCTACTTGTCGGAACACTCTCACCACGGCCTCCAGCCAATCCCAAGCCGCATGTGGGTCTGTCTCTCCCCTAAACCTAGGTGGCCTCTAGTGTTGGAACTCAAGCAATGCGCTCAAGCGACGTGAACCCTTTTCTACTGGGGCTAGTGTCATCGGTGGACCAACGGGTAACTGTACCACTGGTGCCTCTGTTGGTGCCTCTACTTGAAGAGGGCTCGGCACCGAGGCCTTGTCGCTCAATGGGCTATCAGTGCATACTATATCTGAAACCCTATTTGGTTGTCTGCGTAGAGGCATCCTGAAAAGAAACAGGTCTGCCACTATCAATATGTTATACCTGGTGAGCCGACTCAAATAGATCACAAAGAAACCTCTTGAAAACACACGCACAATCAGTTTTTTCATGCACTGAGTCAGAAATCAGAAGTCAGGGTCTCGATGTATAGATACGTCGGCCGGCACACCAACACTGATTTCGCTAAACTAATATCCATACTCACTACACTTAACACTATTTCTGTTAAACAAATATCAGAGTCATATGTTCTATGGTAGAACTGACTCCTCTGATACCAATTTTTCATGACCCGTCCCCCAGGGCCTGTTTCGTGACTACCCCAAGCCCGCCTTCCATAGGCCAGGGGTTGGGGACTATCACTAAAAGGTGTATTACCAATAACAAGAAATAAATTTCCTTTATAACCTATAAACTCATGAAACAAAGCACACATAAAGATACAATCACAAGTCAACTATATAGAAAAAAGAGTGCTAAAAGTAAAACGGGGTCGGAATACAAGTCCAACAGTAATAGTACAAGTACAACTAAAATACAATACAACTGAAGAAAAAGAAAGGAAGCTACTGGGTCATCCTCTGAGGTTCCTACCTAAAGGGTAGGTATGGATCACCTCCCCATCACTCCACATACACTTGTATCCTCTACGTATCATCACACTGTTTGGTCCACCTCCGGGCCCCGTCTTGCCCTGGTACCCTCAGCCTCGATCAGCGTTGTCCATCATATGTACCAAACACAACAAGGTGCAGGCCTAGACCATGTAGGGGTGAGTATAACGATACTTAGTAGGGACCCCGAGACCCTCAAGGTCTCACAAAATCTACCAAGGATAAAACACACAACATGGAATCAACTGACAACCCTACATAGGTATATGCCCATACATATACCTAAGTTATCAAGAATACCCATCTCAATCATGAGGAAACACAGAGTCCAACTCAAAATCCCAAAGCTCAACTTTTCTGCAAAGGAAGGAATGCCACGAAGGTAAGTACAACATAGGTATGCCACACAGAAGAATACCACCAAGGTATTATCACAAAGGAAAGTACCACACAAGTACGGACTCAACTATCACTAGGTATATCTTAGATACAGTAGTAGGGATGATTTGATGTAACTACTGAATCATCTTAATATGTTAAGAGGATGACCCACGAAGGATCCTAATCCATCATCAGACTCATAGAGGATCGTAGTACATCATCAGTACATCATCAGACCCACATAGGATCTCTAGGTGCTAACCCACATAGGATCGCTCGGTGCTGACCCACATAGGATCGCTCGGTGCTGGCCCACACAGGATTGCTCGGTGCTGACCCACACAGGATCGCTCGGTGTTGAACCACATAGGATATCTAGGTGCTGACCCACATAGGATCTCTCAGTGTTGACCTGCACAGGATTGCTAGGTGATGACTCACATAGGATCGCTGAGTAGTCCTGCATGGAATCCTAGAGCGGTTCCATGTGGGGCCCTCAATCATAGACCCACAAAGGATCTCTTTCTCAAGTCACAGCCAGCTACTAGGTTCCCACACTAAGCTTGCTCGTCTCCGGGAGGGTCTTCTTCTTAAGTCACTGGTTGATACTCAAACTTCCATGAAGTCCCAAGAAGAAGTATCCCAAAGTACCTCTATGTCATAGGGGTATCAATGCAATAGACGGTGCACCAATCGGACGCCCGCTCTGTAAGTTATTAGCCTTTTAGTCCCGAGGGCCCAGTTGGATTCGTGCTCGATCCAACCCAACCGTATTCCAATTTTATCCAAATATTAAGTGGGTTATACCAAAGGGAGCGTCTCTCTCCAAGGTTTATAGTTCCATTGATGGTTTTTCAAACGGACGCCTAATACCAAAGTTATGGCTGATAGAGTGAAAAGTTCAAAGTTGGCCCGAGTCTGGTCCGACCTGGTTGGACCGACCTGGACCGCTTGGTCTGGTCCGGCCCTCTGGGTCTGGCCCAGCTGCACTGGGTCCGACACAGCCTGCGCGGCGGCTTGTGGTATGCTGCGAGATCCGTAGGACCGCAAGGGCAGCGCGAGGCCACAGGGGGCGTGAGGGAGGCACGGAGGCCGCAGGGCCACAAAGGTGGCGTGAAGGCTGCGGGGGGCCACAAGGACGAAGAGGAGGCCATAGGGCCACAAGGGCAGCATGGAGGCCACAGAGTAGTGACTGAGGCACGAAGGCTGCGGGACCACGAGGGTGGCACGAGGCTATATAGGTCGTGAGCGTGGTGCAGAGGTCGCAGAGTAGCGAGGGCCGTGGAGGCCGTGGGTGCCATGGTGGTAGTGGTATCTATGAGGCCGCGGGTTGGTGAGGGGCCTCAGAGACGGCGAGGGCCACAAGGCCACAGGGTGGAGAGGGGCCACGGAGGCCGCTCGGTCCGCAGGGCAGTGTGAGGTAGCACAGAGGCTGTGGTTCGGCGGGGCGACCGTGGTGAGGCGGGGCGGCCATGGTGCGGCGGTCCACCGCGGCTGGCCTAATGGCCAGTTGTCCTCTCCGTGCGGCATGGTCACACATCGTGCCTTCACTGGCAGCCAGTTTGGCCGGCCACTCTTCGTTCATCACCGTGGAACAAAGCCACTTCTTCCATCGTGAAGAACGCACCAATAAATAAGAATGGTGGTGGGGTCGGGCCATGTTTTTTTGGCCCGCACCCTCTGTGTTACAGTAGTAACAAGCGGCTATAACCTCTTCCTGAGTTTACAATGAATTATCAAGAATGAGTAAGGGGAATAAATTCAAATAAACACCCTACCTGGAAGGTTTGTTTACATTGGCGCGAGAAAGAAGTCGAAGAAGGTGAAGAGGGTGCCAACGATCGTCACTTCTGAAACCACGCTTCGATGTCAGTCTCATACGTCGTCCTGTTCCTTGATTTCTGAAGAACATTATTCGATGGCGCTATTTGTTGGAGAACTTTCTCCCACCAAGGAAATTTTTTTCCAACCAAAAATCCTCCCAAACTAAGAGGTGCCAATATAATTAAATTAAGTAGACTAATTATGTTGGCACGTTGGCATAATTAATGGCCTCATTTAATTGAACCAAATTGGCAAAATTAATTGGCCCAATTAATGAAAGGTGTTGGAAAAATTTAAAGTGGGGGAGTTTAGAGGTTTTCTCTCATTAAAGGGGGTTCGGGTGGTCCCTGCCTCTAAATTCAAAATGGGGGTTTTAGTTCAGGTGGTACCCAACTTTAAACCATCCACATGGTAGGTTTCAAAAAATTGAAAAAAAAAATAAAAGTTTATTTTATTTTATTTCTATTTCCACAAAAAACCCAAATTATATCTTTCACCCTCGACCTACTGCAGTTGAGGTGAAGGTCCCCTTAAGAGAATATCGGTGCTATGAGTTCAATGGTGCCCTCATATTTCAATTCTGAGCACCGGTTCAAAAGTTATAAAATCTCACTTGTACATTTACTAAATGTACCTAAAAAAAAGTTTATAAATTCATTCCGGGCACACCGGGCCTCGGAATCACGCGCCATCAATTTTTGCGGACTCATAAAATTCCAATTTAATTAAAAAAATACATGTAATTTCTAGGTCTTTACAATAACTTACCAATTACATAATGATATTCATAAACTAACATATATTTATTTGTTTTTTTATACCAGCTCAGAGAGAAACCTAAAAAAATTTAAGATAACGTAATTATTATAGAAAAAATGAAATCATTGTTTAGTGAATACAATCCACTAATTTATCATTTCAAAATTTTAATATATTTATTATTTCCATTAATGTTCTAAATTTGAAGTTATGGATAATTAGAAGAAGACAAATGGATTCACATATATATAAATTACCAATAGAAACTAAAATTGATATGCTCATAGTTACTAATATTGAAGATCTTAATGAAGATAGAGATATTATAATATAAAAATAATCTGGTGAATTTTAACATATAGATGAACTTTGACCATTATATCTTCTTTTTTAATAACCATTTATTTTTTAAATTGTACAAGTTGATATTATAATAATTTTTATCAAAATTTTACCACCTTCATCTCCTCTTATTAAATTCATAGAGTAACAATGGGAGAGAACATTACTACTGAAGTTAATTCAAATCAAATCAAATATAAACACTCTTACTTTCAATAAAATTCTTATAATAGTTTACAGTTGATTTAAATAAAATGGTTGAATCTAAATGTTTTTAATTTATTCTATTCAATCAAAAAATGTGAGAGTTGAGATATATAATGGTTTTCAAGAAGGTTACTGTATAGATAAGTGTGATGGATCTCTCTATAGAAAAAAATATTATTTTTCCTTCATCTTTCATTGGTGGATCAAGTTAAAAGATTCAAAATTATCAAGATGAAATGGAAATTTTTAATTGTTGTGGATATCAATATTTTTTCATAACATTCAAATTAAATCTATTTTCTACCAAAATTATTCAATTTTTTAAAACTCATAATCATTTTCTTGGTGACTATACAAAAATACTTTCTATAGTTTTTAATATAAAAGTAGAACATCTTATAAGAGGATTAAGTGATAGTATTTTCAATTGGAAAGTATCAAGTATGTATTGACTCCAAACTTCTAGTTCTTTCTTAAATGAATACTTAAAACCCTTTATTTTATTATGAACAAATAACTAAAATTTAATAGTTTACTTATTTATACAGTTTTTGATATAATTAAAATTCAAAATCATGGTTTGATTCATGTTTATATAATTGTATTTATTTGTTCTCAACATGATTTTTAAATATCTAATGATGTTAATGAAATTATTTAGACTAAAATACCTCATAAAAATTCCAACCATATCTCTATAAATATATAAAAAAACTTCATGATTCATGGATATTGTGGGATGAATAATTTTCCATTTAGTTTTGTGAAAAATAAATGGTTTTAAATGTTTTTTCAAAAAAAAATATTTTATTTATAAATATATGGATGATCATGGATATTTTATTTATATAAGATGAGATACTGGTAAAAAAATATAAACTAATGGTGTTGAACTAGAAAAATTTTCTTTTTTCCTATACAATATGTATTTGTTTCTTATATATCAAGCTTTTCTAAATGTTGAAATTTTAAACAAATCATGTTCCATTAAATATTTTTTAAAATATTTAAAAAAATGGTCATGTAACATCTAATTATTGACTAAAAAATATGGTTTCCCAAGTCTAATCCCAAAAATGATTCCCTTTCATATAAAACAATCTATAACTCAAATTTAATTTAAACTATAACTAACCCATACAACTATTAAAGATGAAAATAAACATTAAATTCACTGTAAATTTATTTAAATTGATCGAATACGAATTACCTAGTGTATGAAGCTTTAACCTAATATTTACCTTATTTGTAGTATCTACATTTACTTCAAGAAATATAACCAAATTTCAAAAATTTGTATCCCAACACTGATCATTGAATTACATAGTATTGAATAATATTCAATAATAATAATTGTTGTGAATAATATTTATAGGTTATAAACAATATTTATCTTGAAATGGGGCTTTGAATATTCCTAATTGCACTGCCCCACCTCCAGGTGCTCACTTGTTGCCTCATATCATCACATCAAGGCTCCTAGAGGTTTTGATTTTCCTATCACCTCACAATTGGAACCACTCAACCTTTCATGGGACACTTTATTATTTGAACATCTTGATATGAAACAAATATGAAGTGGAAGACTCTATAAATGAAATATCATCATAATGGTCAGATCTCAATGGGTTGTGGGTGGGTGTAAGTGGGGTGGTGCGATAGAGGAAAGGTAAGATGGAACTATCACTAAATACAAGATGATGCTACTAGGATTGTGACACAATAGTAGGATGTTTAATGGAGTGTTAAAAGTTACCGCATAGACACTTACCTCCATATTACATGGGATTGTGATTATTTACCTTGTACGAGGCCTTATAACTCTAGTTATTTATAGATATTAACACACGCAATAAGGTGAGAAAAAACATGATGAATTTAAAATATACTGTGACTATTGATATATCTCACCATGTGAGGCTACTATGTGAATATTAAGTTATGAAATAAACTATATTTTCTATCCTTTTTAGATACTATATTTCAAATTACAAAGTGAGAATAGTGTAACTTATATATATGGTACTAGAATAGAATAAATTCTCTCTAAAAAAATCACAAACTATTATCACCTCATTGTATGAAGAAAACTTAATTTATCCTAAATCACAACACCTAACATTTTTATAATTTCCCTTGAAATTTTTATTTCATTCACATTATCTAAATTGTTATCCTTTTAAGGTACATTTTACTATAGGTATATTTCATTATATACCTACTATAACTGTTGAATTGTGTTTGTTGGACTCACCTATTTTAATAATCACAAATCATGTTTAAATATTGATCATAATATATTAAGTCAGTATTTAATACTTTTAATCTACATATACAATTATCTTATTCTCAGCAATATATATTCTTAAGACTCATGACTTTGCTGCATCAACCTATAGTCCATATTTATCTAAATATAAGATCACTGTTAAAGGATACTGGTAAGAGCCTTCTATTCGAAGTCACCATTATAGCTTACTATCACCTTAAGTCACTGTTGCTAGAAGATCTCTGTTGAAGATTTACAGTCACTGTTGGAAGCTACCGGTATATGGTTACTGTCACAAACCTACTGATGATCTACTTATCAAAGCTCACAGACAAAGAGTTACTGTCATAAGGTCACTAATGTAACAAGGTTTCTGCTAGAATTCCATTTTCAGACTCTTTCTCAAGTCTTCTATTGAGAAATTATCTGTTCACGTCTGCAGTTATAAAGGTTACTGTTGAAGTAGTTTGATTTTATAGAACTACCAATTAGAAGCTTACTGTTAAAGGTCTACTGTTGAGCCTACCAATGGAGTTCACTGATGAGGATCCACTATTACAAATAATAAATATCTACCGTTAAAATACTACAGTTGAAGTCTACATATAGAAAGACTACAGTTCACAATTGGAAAGACTACAGTTCACAGTTGGAAAAACTACAGTTCACAGTTGTAAAGACCACAGTTGAAGCCCTTAGTTGAACATTCTACTGATGAAGTCCACAGTTGTAGAGATTGAAGTCTACCGTGTGACATGAATCTGCTACCAGTCTAATGATATTCCACTCTTTTCTTTACCTATTTTATTAATACTATTATAACGGTCATGTATGGAAAAATTAATGCACCTGACATTATTTAATGTTATTTGCAGGGATATCAGGAGACAGTACGATGTATGAGGAAGACCACACATGGTTGAAAAATTTCTCTTGTCGGCCCCTACTGGACAACAAAACACAAAAACAAGAGACTATATAAAAGACACAGAAGAGAGACATGAAAAAGGAGACCCCGAACATACTGGAAAGAAGAAGGGAACTCTCAAGTACTAATCCAAAAAGAACAAGAGCTTCACAAAGATCTATTAAAAAGAACCTTCTATAATCTGTATTAGTGTGCTATAAAGAGTTTTTGAATCCTAGAATTTGGTCATCTCTACATATGGAAGTCACAACCTGGAAGTTGTGACACTCTGTTTTGGAGGCAACTTACAGAGAAGGTCCAAAGCTTCATTTCATTCATTCCAACGAGTCCAGAGATGATCTTCCAACACAATAGATCATTCCAAACTTATCCCTACTATCTTTAGCTCAACTGTGTTTAAATACTTTACATTTGTGAGTAGTGTGTATGTGTTACACACACTGAATTTTGTTCTTGAACTGAGGGATACTGAAAATCCCCATACCAAACTATTCTTACATTTGTTTCCCACGTATAACTGTGGAAGAAGCCTGGTGTGGCTTGGTAGTTTATTTTTTTACCCACATAGAACTATGGTAGAGGTTGAAAAACCTGGACAGTTTTTGAAAGCTATTGTAAATCCAGATACAGGCAGTGTATCACTTTTAATATAAATTCTTGGTGGCAGGTGATCACCAAGTGGAGAGGATTAGGACTTGACTTAAGACTGAACCTCTTGTTTAAATTTGTTGTGTTCATATTTTATTTACTCTATTTAACATCTATCCACTGTGCTTATATTTTCAAATACAGAAATCTGTTTTTACATTCACTTGGATAGTTAGTTCTGGTTAGTGTGTATATATGAGTTGTTTAGTAAACCTGTTTCAAAAGTTGAATTAGTTCTCATACTGATTCAACTAAGGAGTAATCAATCTTTTAGAAACCTATTAAGCAATAACTCAATTATATCTCTACTGCCTTAATTTACTGGGCTCTTCTAATTTGGGGATTTTAATACTAAACGTTTTTAATAGAAATTTTAATTGGAACTCAATTAACCCCCCTCTTGAGTATCCACTTTGACCAACATTTTGTATCAGAGGTTTAATTATTATTTATAAATAAAAGGTTTTCAAACCCTCTGATTTTAAAATGTGATTTTAGTTTTACTTAAAGAACTTAAATTTTTGTTAGTTCTAAATTTTATCTCTTTAAAATATTTTCTAAAATCTAGTTATGGATAAAAGACTAGAAGGTGCTGCTACTAACAGGATGCCTTTCTTTAATGGTGTGAATTATGGTCAATGGAAAATTAAAATGAAAATTCATTTGGAAAGTATTGGTTTTGATATTTGGTCTGATATATGTTCAGAATATGAAATTCCCAAAACTACTAGATCTACCTGATATGATGTTACAAAGTCTGACTATAATAATAACTATAAAGAAATGAATGCTCTTTACTGCTCTTTAGGTTATTAGGAATTTCACCAAATTTCTGCATGTAAAACAGCTCATGAAATCTGGGACACCTTGGCTGTTTCTCATGAAGGAACAACCAATGTGAAGGAAATGAGATTAAATAATTATACTATTAAATATGATAATTTTAAAATGAGAACTGATGAACCCATTTCAGATATGTATCTTAGGTTAAATGAGATTGTCAACACCATGATTTCACTGGGAAAAGTTGTTCCAGAATAGGAGCAGATCATGAGAATATTGAGATGTTTGCCTGACAGATGGAGAGGCACTTCTGTGTCCATCCGAGAGTCATGTGATATCATCAAGCTACCGGTTAAAGAATTGATTGGTAAACTAATGATGTATGAAGAGGAATTGAAGGTGAACATAGAAGAAGATGATGAACCCAAAAGAAAATATGTAGCATTTAAGTCTACTGCCTCTAAGAGTAAAGAAAAGGAGAAAATACATGTACCTACTGTAAGTTCAAGTAGTGAAGATTCAGATTCAGACAGTGATGAAGAAATGGCCCAAATAGCCAGGAGATTTAAGAGGTTCTATAGGAAGAAAAAGTTTTTCAGAAATCCAAACTACAAGGGTAAGTATGATCAACAAGGTAAGTGGAAGAAGGATTGGAAGAAATCTGTTAAGGAAGATGATATAGTCTGCTATGAATGCAAGAGGAAAGGAAACATCAAGGATGACTGTCTGAAGTTAGAATTCAAAAATAAATATGATTATAAGCAAAATAAGTACAATAAAGCCATGAAAGAAACCTGGAGTGCATCGGAAGACAGCACAATTGAATCAAAAGCTACTGACTCTGAAAAGAATCATGCCAACATGTGCTTCATGACTAACATATTTGAGGTACCTGTTTCCCCTATTCTAAATGATTATTATTCTGAAGATAATAGTGACTCAGATAATGATGCAAATATATCTAAGGATGAACTATTTGAGTATTGCAATATACTGGAACATACCTACAATGAACTAAAAGATAAATACAAATCTTTGAAGAAACAAAATTCCTTGACTAGTAATATTAAAACAGATCTAAGTGTAGAAAAAGAAAAGAATGCTCAATTGTTGAAAGAAAATAATCAGCTCAAATTATCTAATGAACAATTAAGAAAGGATATTGAGAAGTTCACTGCTGGTAGGGATACCTTGACATAGTTTCTAGGAATACATATTGCTCCAAAATATACAACTGGTCTAGGATATCAGCCTGGACAGAGACACATTAGAAAAACCAAATTTGTTCCAAAATCTGGACATTTCACTGCTAATTCTGGACAATATTTTTAGAAACAATTTTCTAAAGGATCAAACAAAGTATTTATGTCTCAAAATATGTTTGTTGATTTCAGAAATTCTATAAAGAAAATATGGGTTCCCAAAGTTTTATTGGCTAGCCTTTCTGGAACCAAGAAGATCTGGGTACCAAAATTATCCCATGTTTAATCTGTTTTGCAGGGAAGTTGTTTAAAGAGTTAATGTAACACTCTATGGTATTTGGACAGTGGATGTTCAAGATATATGACAGGATACTATTCATTCTTTAAGATTCTAATTAAATTTGATGGTGGGCACGTCACCTTTGGTGACAATGTAAGAGGAAAAATCATCAGCTTAGGCCAGATTAGTAACCCGAATACAATATTAATTTCTAAATTACTTTTTGATGATGGATTAAAATATAATTTACATATAATATCTCAGTTATGTGATGATGGACTTAATGTTAAATTTGAGAATGATTCATGCAATGTTTTTAATTCAAAGAATGACTTAGTTTTCACTACATGTAGAAATTATAATGTATAGGCTGTTGATTTAAACTCCTTAGCTAAACAAAATGTTTCTTGTTTAAATGCTTTTCATAAAGAATATTGGTTATGGCATAGAAGATTAGGACACTGTAATGTGCACTCACTTAGGAAGCTATCTAAGAAATGCTTAGTTAGAGACCTACCTAAATTGGAATTCCCAAATGATAAAGTGTGTAATCCCCTTCAAATTGAAAACAACACAAAGTTTCTTTCAAACCAAAGAAAGAAGTCTCAACTTTTCAACCACTTGAGTTGGTTCACGTGGCTTCGTTTGGGCCATCAAGAGTTTCAAGTTTAAATGGTAAGCACTATGTTTATGTTCTTGTAGATGACTTTTCTAGATATACTTGGGTATACTTTCTAGCTCACAAAAGTGAAGCTTGTTCCTACTTTGTCAAATATTCTAAGTCTGTAGAAAACCTTAGTGGACTTATGATTAAAACACTAAGAAGTGATCATGGCCATGAGTTTGAGAATCATGAGTTTGAATCCTACTGCTCGCATAATGGATATAGTCACAACTTTTCTGCCCCTAGGACACCCCAACAAAATGGAGTTTTAGAAAGAAGAAATAGGACCCTTCAAGAAATTGCAAGGACTATGCTTAATGAGTACGACTTACCTATTTATTTTTGGGCTGAATCTGTAAATACAGCTTGTTACATTATTAATAGAGTCTTAATTAGACCTATTCTAAAAAGGACCCCTTATGAACTTTGGAATAATAGGAATCCTAAGGTTAATTACTTTAGAGTTTTTGGTTGCAAATTCTTTATTCTTAATACTAAAGATAATCCTGAAAAATTTGCTCCCAAAGGTGATGAAGGAATTTTCCTGGGTTATTCTATATCAAGTAAATCCTATAGAGTGTTTAATAAGAAAACCAAATGTGTGGAAGAATCAGTTCATATCAAATTCGATGAGACTGATCCACATGAGCCTAAAGCTTCTCTTGAAAATCTTGAGGAAGATTTATCAAATTTAAACCATAATGATAAAAATAGTGAATCCCCTGTAAAAATATCCAGTTCTGGAAATTTTTCAGAATCTGCACCTACTGATTTTGAACCAACAGACAACTATGAAGAATCTAGTTCAACTCTTCCTAGAGGTATTAAAACTCTCAAGAATCATCCTCTAGATGCTGTTGTAGGCGATTTAAATAGAGGAACACAAACTAGAGCTTCTCTAAGAAACCAGGTTGAACATCAAGCTTTTATTTCACAGCTTGAACCCAAAAATATTGATGATGAAATCAATTATGAATTTTGGGTAATGGTTATGCAAGAAGAACTAAATCAGTTCGGAAGAAACAAAGTTTGGGAATTAGTGGAAAGACCCAAGTACACCTTAACCATGGGCACTAAATGGGTGTTTAGAAACAAAGTAGATGAGTCTAGGAATATAGTTAGAAATAAAGCTAGGCTAGTTGCACGAGGATATATCCAAGAATAAGGAATAGACTCTGAGGATACCTTTGCACCTATATCTATACTAGAAGCCATTAGGATACTACTTGCCTATACAGCTCTTCTGAATTTCAAAATTTATCAAATGGATGTTAAAAGTGCTTTTCTAAATGGATACATAGTTGAGGATGTGTTTGTTGAACAACCCCCTAGTTTTACCAATCCCCATTTTTCCAATCATGTTTTCAAACTGTCTAAAGCTTTGTATGGCTTAAAACAAGCACCAAGAGCATGGTATGATAGGCTCAGCTCTTTTCTTATTTCAAAAGGTTTTACCAAAGGGATAGATGATCCTACTCTTTTCATTAAATGGATTTCTAAAGATGTTTTGATAGTATAGATTTATGTGAATGATATTATTTTTGGATCTTCTAAAAGTTCATTATGTGTTGATTTTTCAAAAATGATGCAAAATGAGATTGAAATGAGTTTAATGGGAGAACTCAAATTTTTCCTTGGATTTCAGATCTTTCAAAATAAAAATGGAATTGTTTTGAATCAAAGAAAATATATTAAGGATCTTTTAAAATGGTTTTATTTGGATGGTAGTAAAGTTAGTGACACACCTATGAGTACCACCTATAAGTTGGATACAGATGAAGCTGGAGAACCAGTGGATCAAACCAACTACAGAGGTATGATAAGAAGTCTACTCTATCTTACAGCTAGTAGACCTCACATCATGTTTAGTGTATGCATGTGTGATCACTTTAAAGCCAATCCAAAAGATTCTCATTTAACTGCTGTGAAAAGAATTTTTAAATATCTCAAACATACTCCCGACTTAGGATTATTCTATTCAAAAGGACAATCATTTGATTTGTTGAGTTATTCTGATGCTTATTTTTCCGATTGCAAGTTATATAGAAAAATCACATATGGGACATGTCACATTTTAGGCAAGTCACTAGTATCTTTGTGTAGTAAGAAGAAGAATTATGTTGCATTATCTACTGCTGAAGCTGAGTACATAGCTGCTGGTAGTTGTTGTGATCAAATTTTGTGGATGAAATATACTTTACTGGACTATGGATTTCAATTCAAACATGTCTCTATAAAGTGTGACAATACAAGTGTTATTAACATTTCCAAACATCCAGTATATCATGTTAAGACAAAGCATATTGATGTGAGACATCACTTTTTGAGGGATCATTATCAAAAGGGTGATATCACTCTTGAATTCTTTGGAACTGAACAACAATTGGCTGATATATTCACAAAGCCTTTGAATTATGAGAGGTTAAATTACATCAAACATGAATTAGGTATGATTAATTTCAGCATATGAAACCTCACTATTAGACCTCACAGTCGAACCTCACTGTTACACCTCACAGTCGAACCTCACTGTTATACCTCACAGTCAAACCTCACTATTAGACCTCACAGTTGACCCTCACAGTTGGACCTCACAGTTGGATCTTACTGTTATACCTCACTATTGCACCTCACCGGTGTACCTCACTAATACATCTCACTTTTGGATACCTCGCTGTTTGTTTTTATTTTTTCTGGAATTTGAACCGTTTTATTTCTTTTTATTATTTCTATTTTATTTTGTTTTAATCCCTAAATGATAAAACCAAAGGCAAAGAACACATTTCAATCCACCTTCCTCTCCAAATCTTGAACCTTGATCTCAAAATTTCTAAACCCTAACACTTCAGTTGGGCCCTCGAACCTCTCTCAATCTCTATGGCCAGAACCAAGCGACCCCCGACTGTCAATGAGGATGCGCCAAGGCATAAGAGAACTCGGGCCGAATCCAGTGGCACCAGTAACACCCTGTTGGGACCTGTAAACCCGCATCTGAACAAGAGACAAATCTTTGCTGAGAAGGAGTTAAGTGAAGAATGGTTGCTGTCGAGCAAGTCATTAGTACTGAAAGTACTAGATTCCCAAGGATGGACCGAATGATTTTCCAATAACAATAGACCTTACTATCCGAAGCTTGTGAAAGAATTCTATGAATATATGACGTTCAAAGAGGAAGAGGATGTGAATAAGCTAATGTCCAGAGTCAATGGCAATGAAGTTAATTTCTCGTCTGCTGAGTGGGTTGCCTGTTTGATAGTTCCTCATGAAGGAATATTTGATTACTACTCTGGAGTGGCTCCTCCAGATAGTGCTTTTTTTTAGTATGAAAAAGCTCTGGAAGAACTGACAGGAGATGGAAACTCAAGAAGGATCATTCCAGCTGAGATGAATGGAGAAGACAGGATATTATTCAAATTCATTTAGCATGTACTTAGTCCGAGGAGAGGAGACTTTGTTGTACTAAAGTACCAGGACATATTTTTGATTTACTTACTAAAGAATAGAAATAATATTAACCTATGTAGGTTACTGATGGTACAATTTGAAGATATGACCAAGGAAAGCTCGAAGTCCAATGCCTTATTCAATGACAAGCTTATTTCAATTATGCTAAAGGTAAAGGGTGTGGCTGGAAGTCAAGAAAAATGATAGTAGCCAAGAACAGTGTCTGTATCTCCAATGTAATTTGCAAGTTCGTGAAAATTAGCTGGAATCCCTGGAATAGGACATGGGTAAATGATGAAGGAAGGTGTATGAAAAGTTTGACCCTAGTACTCATCCAACTAGGCCAAAAGACAAAAGAGATCCAGGCCTGAAGCCTAATGAGTCAGAACCGATTTATTCTGATGAGGAGGAGGCTGAAGGAGTCACGGACCCTCAAAGAGAGAACACCCCCAATGATGATGGGAGTGATCCTGATTTACCTCATAGTCTTGTAAGGACTATATCTTTTGGAGCATCTAGCCCTCCAAAAGAACTACCAATGAGAGAGACTGTTCTGAAGGACAGTGATACTGAGACCACTAAAGAAGAAGAAGAAGCATATCAGAATGTTTTCAAGGACACCTCTGAAGAGGATGAGGCAACCGAGTCAGATCATTTTGTTCATGAAGAAAAGGAGGTTGTTTCTGAAGTAGATGATGAGGAAAATGAAGAAGAAGAGCTCAGTTTGATCCCTCTAATTAATAATACAGACATTATAGTGCCTGATCAGAAAGCAGGAGTGGAATCTACTACCATTGATGAGACAGTCATTAATGACTCAGAAAAGGATAGGACTAACCCTACTGTTGAACTATCAAAGAAAATGGTTGTTGCATATGCTGAAGTTGCAGAGGAGGTTGTGGAGTTACCTCGAGCAGGATAGTTAGAGGAGATTCCTTAGGAGAATTATCTAAGTGAGGGGGAGCATCTTGGTTTACTTTTTGTGTTTTTATGACATTGAAGGTTGGTCATCAGATCCAGGATATATGGTACTTGGACTTAATTATGGAGATTCTGATAAGGAAGACCATCTCCAAAGGGATTCAGTTATCCTACCTGTTGTGGCTGTCAATTTAGCAACCAAGGAGGACCTTGAGTCCTTAAAGGATGAAATGAAAGAAGCACTGAGAGATTCAGTGGCAGATTTGAAGAAAAGCCTGGTTGAAGAGATGAGGAGTGTGGAGCAATCCCTACAACTATATATGGGATGTGATGTGTCTGGTCCAGTGAAGGAAATGATGGATGGAGTTAAAGTATGCCAAACTCAAATTGAGAGTTGGACAGGAGCTGTGGTTACTCTAAGACAATCGATTTCTTCATTGACTTCCAGGAACAGTTCTCAAACCCAAGTGAATGATGATATTAGATATATCAAAGAAGTAGTCAAGCAGTTTTTGGAAGTATCTGAGGCTTTTAAGACATCAGTCAAAGAACATTTTAATAGTCAAGATGCACTTTTTCAGAAGGTGGTTAGTAATTTGACACAGTATTTCAAAGAGACAGTAGCTTTCTTGGTAAAACCCCTTCCCTCATCCAGCTCCACTATGAACATTGACCAGATCAGAACTGTGATCCAGGAAGAGTTGGATAAGGCCAGTACCAGTGGCACCTCTGATACTCAGATACTTGCTACCACTAGGGAAGTCAGCAGTTTTGTTCGTGATCACCTACGGGCAGCTACTGCTTCTCAAGAGTCCATTAAGAATAAAGTGGATGCCTACTTTGAGAAGGTCTATATCAAGCATCAAATGACCAACCACTTCAAGCTCTTGATAGAGAATATGAAGTTTCTTCCAGTGACTCAGGCATTCAAAGAGCAGGTCAGCAAGCTGAGAGAATTGGTCCCTAATTTGGATAAGTTTTTGGAGAATAAAGATGATTTCTTATCTTCCATGGAAATAGGAGGAAGCATTATTATGGATTTCAGAAACCATCTTCTCCCCTTTCTTCATGTGGACTGCACCCCTGTCATTATCCCTCCTGCCTTACCTACATCTCAACCCAGTGGTTCTTCTTCTATCATGTCTTCTACTGAATCTATCAGAAGCCTTACTGCACTGATCCCTCAGAAATATACCCACTACAGACCCACAGGTGATTCTATTGCTACCCCTCCAGTCATTCCTACAGCCATTCCTAAACCTACTGATCCACAAGATTCTTCTCCATATTCTTCTTCCAAAGGTAAAGACCACTTACCTACGAATGTTGTGGATTGAGTTTGTTTATGTCTTTTCATAGGGACTCTGTATTCTTTTTGGTCATGAAATTTATTGTGTTATTAATATAAGCCTTCTTAGTTTTTCTCTCATTTGTATTTTTTTTTCTAATCATAAAGGGGGAGAAATATTGTGCTTACTATGCTTACTGTGCTAATTGAGAATCTAATATGAAAATATTGTGCTAACTCTTGAAATACTATGATTATTAATCTCTAATACTTGAAAATTTTTAATACATACTGACATAATTTGTGATTATCAAAAGGGGGAGATTGTTAGACTCACCTGTTTTAATAATCCCAAATCATGTTTAAATATTGATCATAATATATTAAGTCAGTCTTTAATCCTTTTAATCTACATATATAATTATCTTATTCTCAACAATGTATATTCTTAAGAATCATGACTTTGCTGCATCAACTTACAGTCCATATTTATCAAAATATAAGCTCACTGTTAAAGGCTACCGGTAAGAGCCTTTTGTTCAAAGTCATCGTTATAGATTACTATCACCTTAAGTCACTATTTCTAGAAGATCACTGTTGAAGATTTACAGTCACTGTTGGAAGCTACCGGTACACGGTTACTGTCACAAACCTACTAATGATCTACTTATCAAAGCTCACAGAAAAATAGTTATTGTCATAAGGTCACTGCTGTAACAAGGTTTCTGCTAGAAGTCTACTGTCAAACTCTTTCTCAAGTCTTCTGTTGAGAAATTCTCTGTTCAAGTCTGCAGTTGGAAAGGTTACTGTTGAAGTAGTCTGATGTTACAGAACTACCAATTAGAAGCTTACTGTTAAAGGTCTACTGTTGAGCCTACCGATGGAGTTCACTAATGAGGATCCACTTTTACAAAGAATAAACAGCTACCATTAAAAGACCACAGTTGAAGTCTACAGATGGAAAGACTATAGTTCACAGTTGGAAAGACTACAGTTCACAGTTTGAAAGACTACAGTTCACAGTTGGAAAGACCACAGTTGAATCCCTCAGCTGAACAATCTACCGATGAAGTCCACAGTTGTAGAGATTGAAGTCTACCGTGTGGCATGCATCTGCTACTAGTCTAATGATATTCCACTCTTTTTTTGACCTATTTTATTAATAATATTATAACGGTCATGTATGGAAAAATTAATGCACCTGACATTATTTAATGTTATTTGTAGGAATATCATGAGATAGTACGATGTACGAGGAATAACACACGTGGTTTAAACATTTCTGTTATCGGCCCCTACTGGAAAACAGAACACAAAAACAAGAGACTATATAAAAGACATAGTAGAGAGACACAAAAAAAAGGAGACCCTGAACATACTCGAAAGAAGAAGGGAACTCTCAAGCACTAATCCAAAAAGAACAAGAGCTTCACAAAGATCTATTAAAAAGAACCTTCTACAATCTGTAGTAGTGTGTTGTAAAGAGTTTTTGAATCCCAGAAGTTGGTCATCTCTATATCTGGAAGTCACAACCTAGAAGTTGCGACACTTTGTTTTGGAGGCAACTTGCAGAGAAGGACTAAAGCTTCATTTAATTCATTCCAACGAGTCCAGAGCTGATCTTCCTACATAATAGAGCATTCCAAACTTATCCCTACTATCTTTATCTCTACTGTGTTTAAATACTTTGCATTTGTGAGAAGTGTGTATGTGTTACACACACTGACTTTTGTGCTTGAACTGAGGGATACTGAAAATCCCCATACCAAACTATTCTTACATTTGTTTCCCACGTATAACTGTGGAAGAAGCCTGGTGTGGCTTGGTAATTTATTTGTTTACCCACATAGAACTGTGGTAGAGGTTGAAAAACCTGGACAGTTTGTGAAAGCTGTTGTAAAGCCCAATACAGGTTGTGTATCACTTTTAATATAATTGCTTGGTGGCAGGTAATCACCAAGTAGAGAGGATTAGGTCTTGACTTAAGATTGAACCTCTTGTTTAAATTTGTTGTGTTCATATTTGATTTACTCTGTTTAACATCTATCTGATGTGCTTATATTTTCAAAGACAGAAATCTATTTTTACATTCACTCTGATAGTTAGTTCTGGTTAGTGTGTATATCTGATTTGTTTAGTAAACCTTTTTCAAAAGTCGAATTAGTTCTCATACTGATTCAACTGAGGAGTAATCAACCTTTGAGAAACCTGTAAAATAATAACTCACTTATATCTCTACTACCTTAATTGACTGGGCTGTTCTAATTTGGGTGATTTTAATCCTAAAAGTTTTTAACAAAAATTTTAATTGGAACTAAATTCACCCCCCTCTTGAGTATCCACTCTGACGAATAGTGTTATATTAAAATATTTCTGACCAACGTTATAGATCTAGCATTATATAATGACATATGTACTTTCAATCATATTTTTCTTCATACATTCATAAAATATTTCTACTATTTGGTTTCACTAACTTATTATGCAAAGTTAATTAAACCTATTGTAGAGTATTTTTTGTGTGAAATAGAAATTTTATTTCTTAGGTTGTTTGTGTATATGTTTTTTTCAAACATAATTTCTCAACATAACCATGTATTGATTTAAACCTAGAAACTCCCCTGTAAATATATCATATATATTCAATGAAACAAGTTGAAATTGAACATGTATATGTATTTTTAACGTCTATATAATAGTAAAACTTTCTTACAGGTTACTTACTTTCTCATATATGTATCTTTTACCCATTTGAAAACACTTATGAATACAAGAACACTAGTGTCTACAAAAATCAATTTATATTTACTACACCTAATACATTTTAATTATGAAAACTAAATACTAAATAGAGAATTTATATCTACTAAATGTTTCAAATTTTACTATAGAATTTATTTTAATTTCCATTTCTAAGTGTTGAATTAATTTACACTATTTATACAATGTGTTTTACTCAATGTTTCTTCACTCATTCATATTCATTTAGTTATATAGTTTCCACCATTAACATAGTTTTAGTTATATATTTCATAAAATATTTGATCTCCATTACATGTTCCAGTCACTTTGATCATCATTTCTTACCTATCCCCTACTTCTTATTCCTATTCTCTGTACAATCCAATCATTCACTAGATTTTACCCCAAAAGTCTCTCTTCCATAATCACCCTTATAACATTATGTTATCTATTAACACATTTGATTAACTCCTTCCCTTCCTTTATGAATGTCTTATTTCAATTCCTCTATACATATAGTGTACTATTCTTATACTACCACTCTTCATTATGAATGGCATCCCTCTTCCTGTTGCCATTATCACTTGGTAAACAAAATTCCAAAATCTTGATGTCACGCCTCTCTAAAATCTCATTATTCTTCACCTTAATAGTTATAATTAATTTCTTTTATCTTTTAATATGATGGCCATAAACCCTAACCTTAATGCGGCTAATCTCTTTCCCAATATGAAGGGATTCATGGGTATAATCTCTTTTTTTCTACACCACATAAATTTCACTCATATTTATATAGTCCAAATATTATAGTTTTTTAAAATGCCTTATAAACCCTTTAAATATTCACTAAATACATTACACTATAAGATTTTTAGTCTACTAAGAATGTTTAGGTATGTTCTTACCCATCACTAAATTATGCACATGAATAAAATAAATTATGAACTAAAAATAGGTACCTTGGTTCTCATTTTCAATACTATTTTTTATATCTAATGAATTATTCTCATTTTTTAAATATTATACTTTTCTAAAAAATTAAAAAATTTCTAATATATGATAATTTATATGTATTTTTTTAAAACATTCTATCAATATCCAAAAACTATAATTCACCATCCAAAGTATGATAAAAATATATAATTTTTTAATGAAAAATCATCAATATATTTAGTTTATACAACACCCCAATATTTTGCGTTATGTATCTTCTTAAATAAATTAAATTTTTTTGATAGCTTACATTTCACGCAACATCGACTTTAAATGAACCAAAATATACTATTAAATTTTATTATTTTAACATGGCAGTTATAAACTAGTCGTTAAATTGGTGGGTGTGAATATGATTAACAGTATTATGAAATATATAATTTTCCAACTCATTGTTAATGTAGTAATTAAATAATATTATTGAATGATAATAATGAAATTTATATATTATGTATTAAATAATTTTTTTTAAAATTTATCCAATATATTTTAAAGGCATAACATAATAACAAATCAAATTTCATACATAAAAAGCTGTATTTTTATAAAGGCACGTTTGCTGCCTTTTGATGGAGCACTTATTTAATAAATAAATTTTGACACTTTAATAAATTTTATTTGAATAAAACCTTTTTTTAAATAGTTATGTAAAAACTAACTTATGGTGAATTTTTAATATTTTTCGAATAAGTTTCATTTTTTGATGAATAGTGAAAAATAATGCATTTTAATTAAAAACTAAGTTTTCATCTAAATAATTTAAAATTATAAATGATATGTTAAATCAGATTAAAATTAATATTAGAAAAATTATAAATCAATTAATCCAATTTAGTTCATCATAATCATTTTTATGTTGAATTTTGATATAAAAACTTTATAAACTTTTCAAGATTCCCACTTTAAACACCCATTTTCTTGCTTTGTCGACGAGATTAATTTTTCATTAATTTTACCTAATTCTTTGTTTTGAATTTTTAAAAATGGATTCAATATTTGGAATCATAAGGCCCAAATTTATTAAATATTTCTCTATTATTTTTTGACAATATGAATAGTAAACTAATTAATTTTTATTATCTAGATTAAGGGTAAATCAGGTAATTAAAGAAAAAAAATAATGATGATAAGGATTTAAAAATTATCTTAAAACTTTTCATTTTTTGAGTTATTTTTAACCCATATCATCCTTAATCCTAATTTAGGACATATTAGAGCCACATGGATGAATTTATTCCCCTTATAGTCTTTTATTTTAAGAAAAGTAAAACTTGTCGCACTAATATTTTTAATAAGTATAACATTTTTAATATATGGTCATATAGAAGGTATATTAGACCATAAATATTATATTAAAGTCCAAAATATTTATCTTCATCATGGGAATTTTTTTTATTTTTATTGAAAAAATAATTACCTTAAATTCTTACACAACGTTGATGGAGTAATTTTTTTTAATGGAAATATCAAATAACTATTATTAAAAATATTAAAATAAATAAAATTAGTGATAATTAGTGTCATAAAAGAAATTTATAGATTATTTTTCCATTTTAGATATATAATAAAATATTTTTTTGCTAATTTATGTTGTTTTATTGATATTTTTTTAAATTCAAAGTAAGGAATTGCGTCAAAATTGACATTGATGCTATTTTAAAATAAATATTATTTTATTAAATGATATAAAATTCATAAAAATATTATATTAGAAAACATTATTGTTATAAGGTTTATCGTTTCATCATTAATCCATTTATGGATCTTTTTTTCATTTTACAGTAATTATATTAACCCTCAAAGAGTAAAAGTCCATGTTGTCACGGTAAGAGGTAAGGAGATTAAATAATGGTTAGAACCAAACGATAGGGTAATAATGTGACCTACATTTGTTTAAAAAATTTATATTATAGGATTTATACCATTTGTCATCATATATTCTAAATAATTTATTTTTTTGTCCATTTTTAATAGACTATTGATTTATATAAATTTAATATTTAAAGAGTGTCCAAAAGTTCCTGTCACCTCAATTATAAAAGGGAACCTCCTCTGTCACTTATTCAAATCACTTTTAGCTTTATATATTAATAAAAAACTAATAATTTATCTTATAATAATACTTATACATGTTATTTAGGTCATGGTCTTCCAAAAATACCAACCCTATATCCTTTAAGAAAATATCTAAATAAAGTCCACCGAAGAAGAGGTAATCATTTTTACGAACTCATTCATGTTAATTTCTTCTCATACTTCATTTTCATATTTTTTTTACTTCCTAAAATAAAAAATAAATTATAATATATGTTATTATATGTTATTATTATTACGGTACAACCATATTCTACCTTTTATCAATCTTATGAAAAATGAAAGCACCGCGTGTGCGTACCTATGGTTTACCGTCTCCACACTGTGGTATAATTTTTTTCATCACCAATTTACTTGTATGGGTATAATTATGTAAATAATGGATATATATGATAGTTATGAAATTTGATTTATTCTTTAAAATTAATATACCATCAACTTTCTTACCCTTTCACCATTAAGGGAATGATATTGTTGCTCGTGTGTGTGTACGGCCCACCGTCTCCACAATGCAATGTGATTAATTTTCCATTTTCACCATTCAATAATGATTATAAAAGTTTATATAATGAATAAATATGATATATATGAACATAATATCATTATTTATATGATGGAACTATATTATGTGTACAACAATTAGGATTTACACGACAAAACATGCATAGTAAAATGAAGTAGTTAACACCTGAAATAAACGTAATAACAGAATATTATTAACAAATGGGTGATAATATGGTATAAGAGGATCATATATGATATATTAAATATGAATATGGTTTAGTTATAAATTAGTTTCCTGAGTTAAACTATTATATAGTATGTTAACACATGTTCATCTAAAGGAAATCACAAGGTAAGGGTTTCTTGTGTAACTTTTACTTTCGTGATACATATGTCATATTCACTAATTATTTATTTTATGTGATGAATAAATTTTCCCTTTTATATATTATATCATGAATATATTTTATTCATGGTATTCAATGTTTCATTTGATTATTATGAATTTTATAGGACATACGATTCGACTGATTACAACGTGGTAAGGAATTTCTTAACTAAATTTACATCCATTGGGTTGAAACTTATACATTATTTATTATGTAATGATAAGATTATGTATGAAATTAATTTTGATTATATTATTTTTTATTTATACTTTTTTTATGTAGATTTAAATAAAATACACATAATTGATTCATTTGATTATTTCGTAAATTGTATTCTATTTTTACATATGGTGATTACTTTGAAGTAATTTGATTAACTTGGGAAATAATTTTAAACTTTTTTCAAATACTCAAAATATATATTTGATGATAAGGAAAAAAATTATTAATTAAATTGATTATTTGATATATGAGGAATTCTTTGTACTAGAAGTCACGGGTTGGGCCTAGTTATAGATAGCCCTTGATGCATCAGTAGTCACATTGGATGAATCGGTTAATCTAGCATTAACTAGGTTTTTACTTGTAGGTTAAACCATATTGTGAAAGGTCTTTATGGTATTTTTTTTATATTTCAAATACATTAAATCTAATAATTAATCATTTCCTTCATTCAGTATTCAGTTATTATTATCCATGACATTTTCACTATGAAAAAATCTATGGATGAATCTTATTATTATTTTATTCATTAAATGGAATGTGAGTTTAGTTATCTACCTTTCCATATTGATTATGATCATTGATTCATGATATTTTCCACTGTACTTAACCTTTATTGATCATTTTAGCTAACCCTTATTTAGTTTCCTTTCCCCATGTTATAAAGAAGAGATCATTGAATGAGTTTTTAATGATGCAGTTTATTATATTTTGTTATTTATTATGTGTTATTTTATATTCCCAATCTAAAATGGGTATCATATATGTAATATAGTTTTCCAAAAATACTAAACTATTCGGTACTTTAGGTTTTTAATCTTATATCTATGTCAATTTAATAAATTAAGGCACTGGATCTGGGCTATTGGGGTCGATGTTGTTATAGTTGGTATGAGAGAAAGTTTGGTAGGAAATTTGGGAACTATATTTAGGAAATAATAGATTAGAAAACATAACCCTAAGATATATTTTGAGGATAATTATATAATAACATCCCAAAGAAACCAGGTTTATGATTATGAGATTAGTTATGCCTAAATTTTTCAATTTATTTTTATTATTTCAATAGTTTTGTGATTATACATTATCTTTGATAATGATATGATCTAATATAGTGTATGTAATCATTTAGAAATGACACCTAGAAGAAATAATGCGAACCTCACCAATGCACATGATTTGAAGAGAACCAATGATAATTTCTTTTATAGGATTAATAAAATCTTTCTGAGGGATGTAGTCTCCCAAAAATTCTCATAATATTAGGAAACAATACCTTTTCCTAACAAGATAGATAAATAATTATCCAAGTCTGAAATATTCAAAGGGAGTAGAAAGAATAAGATTAAAACTATGAGAAATGTGGATAAAGGGAAGAATAGAAAGAATTATTTCCCCACATGTGATAATTGTGGAAATAAACACTTTGGTACTCGCTTTAAAGGATTGGGAGTTATCTATAATTGTGTAGATAAAGTAAACTGTGATTTTGATTGCAATAGAAATAAAAAAATTTCCAATGTACAATACTTCAACTATAGAGATATGGGGGACTACACAAATGAATTACCCAAGTGTCAAAGAAATATACCTCAAAAGAAGCTAATGGATCATAGTTAATTATATTCTATTACCAAACATGAAAAGTAATGATTGATGTGTTTTTTTAATTTAATAATTATGTTCTTTTTTGTTTTTTATCAATGGTTTCTTAGTTATCTGAATTACAAGATATATAAGGATTGTACTATATAACATTTTCATTAAGGATTTGAAAGTGTGTGTTGAATGGTACCAAGAAAAGATATTTAGTGTAAAGTTGAAATTCATGGAAAATACATGATTTATGGAAAGATAACCCATAATATGATCTGGATATTGTGATAATTGTGTTAGTATAACAAGATTATTGATGTGGATAAAGTAAATTGGATAGTTCTGACTAATTGGGAACTGATTATTGATTTATTGACAAGGTGGTTTATACTCTCATTGATAGATTTTAAAACATTTTTGGATTTAAGGAATGTATCTAATAACATGTGTTATACATAAGGAATAAGAACATATTGTTGATAAGGTTTTATGGTAATTTAGTTTATCATCATGTTTCAAGAAAATACATGGATAAGGTATTTTCATGGTTGGTATGTGATGATTAAGAGATACCTCATGTTGGTTGTGGTATTAATGACAAGATCATTTTCAAAATTTAGAGGTCTTCTTTATAAATTATTGGATATTAGTCTTTTGAAACGGTCAAATGGTTAACCATTTCTGAAATAGTTTAATTTGAGATTTGTAAAAGGTTTTAGAGATTAGTGTATTACTTCACCAAATGTAGATTTATGTATATTGGATAACTTTTTCTAACAATATTTTATTTTTTAAAATAATTAGAGACATATTTAAATACAAGCCACTATTTTATGGATCTTACGATCTATTAAAAGTTGTTTTTAGTGCTTCAGGTGTAAAAAAATAATTTTTTGGATATTCATTTCTTGAAGTAATAGACGAATTCAAAATTTATTAAATCACAACCAAAGGATAAAATAGTGATTATAAAATATAAACATATCAAGTAAGTATATTTCCTTATGTTCTTATTCTACATAGTTAAAGAATTCCTCAACTATAGGAAAAGGATTTTGGAATAAAAATGTTATCTGTGTGCTTTTATTGCTGATAAATCAATGGTCTTTTAACCCATCATAGATTTACAGTTTTTTCAAGGTTGAATTTATAATGACCATGTTCTCTATCACTCTCCATCAAAACTTGATAGTTATTTTTCTCTTTAATGCTCATGTTTTCCTACATGGAAACCTAATATGTGTTATCTAAAGTAACCTTATTACTTTAATTTCTCGATTTTAAAAAGTAATTTTTTTGGACCCCTATTCCATTGTGGGATTTTAAATTTCAAAAATTCAAACCTTGGTTACAGATCCCAATTTCAAAATTATGAGGACACAATTTATTGAAGGATGGGAAAATATAACACCCAAAGATTTCATGATATGTATCTTATTAAATAAAATAAATTTCTTTGATAATTTATGTTTCATGTAACAATGATTTTAAATGAACCACGATATACTATTAGGTATTATTATTTTAACACAACAGTTATAAATTAATCATTAAATTGGTGGCTGTGAATATGATTAATTGTATTATGAAATATATAATTTTATAACTCATTGTTATTGTAGTATTTAATTACTATTAGTGAATTATATTAATAAAATTTAGATATTATATATTCAATAAAAAAACTACATTCATATAATATATTTTATAAACATAATATAAGAAAAAATCAAATTTCACACAAAAAAAGACGATATTTTTTAAAGGTAATTTTGTTGCCTTTTGATGGTTCACTTGTTTAGAAAATAAATTTTATAAATTTTATTTAAAAAAATAAAATTTATTTTTCAAATAATAATTTCAAAATTATCATATGGTGATTTTTTTTATTTTTATGATAAGTTTCATTTTTTGATAAATAGTAAAAAATACTGCATTTTAATTGAAAACTGAATTTTCATCTAAATAATTTATAATGATAAATGATATTTTAAATTGGATTTAAAGTAAAATTAGATCAATTGTACATATATTAATCCAATTTTTTCATTTTAATTATTTTATATTGAATATATATATATAATCATAGTAAACTTTTCAATATTTTCACTTTAAACAATTGTTTTCTCACCCCGTGTGTGATATTTATTTTTATTTAAGTTTATCCAATTATGTGTTTTTAGTTTTTGAAAATGGATTCCATATTTGGAATCATAAGTTCAAAATTCAGCAAATATTTCCCTTTTAGTTTTGAAAAATATAAATAGTAAACTTAGTAATTTTTATTACTGCAATTAAGTGTAAATTGGGTAATTAAGGGTTAAAATAATTATGATAAGGATTATAAAATTACCCTAACACTTTTAATAATTTTATTTGATGATTTATTATGAATTTAAATCATCTTTGGTCTAAATTTATGACCTATTGGAGTCATCTGGATGAGTTCAATCCCCTTATAGTATTTTATTTTCAGAAAAGTTAAACTTATCACACTAATGTTTTTAATAAGTATAATATCTTTAATATGTGGTCATATAGAATATATCTTTCATCATTAATAGTATATGAAAATATAAAATATTTATATTCATCCTGGAAATTTATTTTTACTTTTTTGTGAAGAAATAATTACCTTAAATTCTTACACAACATTGATGTCATAATTATTTTATTAATAGTAATATTAAATAAATGTTATTAAAAATATAAAAATATATTATTTGAGATAATTAATGTCATAAATTAATTTTATATATGAAATTGATAAGTTAGGTATATAATAAAATATTGTTTTTGAATTTATCTTATTATATTGATATTTTTTATAAGTGAAAGTAATGAATAGTATCAAAATTAATAGTAATGATATTTTAAAATAAATAATAATTAATTAAATGATATAAAATTCAAAAAAACATAAATTTAAAAAATAATTGGGATAAGGTTTAAAATTTCCTAAATTATCTAATTATGGATTTTTTTTCATTTTATAGTTACTATATCAACCCTCAAAGTGTAAAAATTATTGTATGAAATTATTTCAACTCACCCGTATCTTATATTTGAAATAATTTAATTTGGATCCATTTTTTAATTGAAAATTAATTTATATTAATTTAATATTTAAAGAGTTTCTAGAAGTGTCCTCGCCTTAATTATAAAAGGGAACCTCCTCCCTCAAGTATTCACACCAAATTGAGACTTATAGATCGACTAATACCTACCCATTTATATTCTAAAAATACTTATCCATGTTATGGAGGTTATTTACTTCCAAAAATACCAACCCTAGATCCTTTAAGAATATATTTAAAAGAATTATTCCGAATAAGATGTAATCGTTTTTACCAACTCATTCAAGTAAATTTATTCTTATGCATCCTTTTAATGTATTGTTTACATACTAAAATAATAAATATTGTATAATCTATATTCTTATATTTTTTTATTATTATGGGATAACCATATTCCACCTTTTATCCATTCTATAAAAAATGAAAGCACCACACGTGTGTACGAACAGCTTACCGTCACCACACTGTGGTGTAATTTCTTTTTCATCACCAATTTACTTGTATGGGTATAATGATGAAAATAATGGATATATATGATAATTGTGACATTATTTATTCTTTAAAATTAATATACCATCCACTTCCATACCCTTTCACTATTAATGGAATTATACCATCGCTCATGTGTACGTATAGTCTACCATATCCACGATGTGATGTGATTCATTTTCCATTTTCTACATTAAATGTTGATTATAAAAATTTATATAATGAATAAATATTATATATATTACATTAATATAATTTTGGATATTATTGAACTATATCATGTTCACAAGAAATGGTACTTACACGACAAAACATACCTAGGAAAATGAATCAATTAACACTCGAAACATGGTTAATTATGAAATAATATTAACAAATGGGTGATAAGATGATATAATTGGATCATAATTGAAATTATAAATATGAATATGGTTATATTATCAATTAAAACATGATTTAATCCATTATAAAGAAGTTTAAAGCATGTTCAACTAAAGGAAAGTGCAAGGTAAGGGTTTCTTTTCTCACTTTTACTTCTGTGATACATGTGTCATATTCATCAATTATTTCTTTTTCATGGTGAATATACTTCTTCTTTGATATATTATATCATGAATATATTTATCTTCATGGTATTTAATGTTTTCATTTTATGATTATTAATTTTATAGTTCATATGATTCGATTGATTATAAAGTGATAATGGATTTCTTAACTCAATTTCCATTCATTGGGTTAGAACTTATACTTTATTGATTATGTCATTATAATATTAGGTGTGAAATTAATTTTTATTATATTATGTTGTATTTACACTTGTTTTATGTGTATTTAAAGTGAATACACATAATTTATTCATTTGATTATTTATAAAATTGTATACCATTTTTTCATACAGTGTTTACTTTGAAATTTATTTGATTAACTAGGGAAATAATGTTAAATATGTATCAATTCCTAAAAATACATATTTGATAATAAGTGACATTTTTTACTAATTAAATTTATTTTTTGTTATATGGGGATTTATTTGGACTAGAATACATGGATGGGACCTAGTTACAGATAGCCCCTCGATGCGTTAGTAGTCTCAAGGGACGAATCAGTTAAGCTAGCATTAAATTGGATTTTGCATATATATATATAATTGTCTTGTGAATGGTCTTGATGGTAGTGGTTCATGTTCTAGTTACATGACTTATAATAATTAATCATTTATTTCATTAATTATTTATTTATTATTATCCATGAGATTTTCACTATGAAAAAATCTATGGATTCATTTCATTCTCAGTTTATTTATTAAATGGAACATGAGTTCAGTTATGTACCTTTACATGTTGATTGTCCTCATTGATTAATGATATTTTCCACTGTACTTAACCCTTAATAAGAATTTTATATCACCCTTATTTTTTTCCTTTCCTTAGGTTATGAATAAGAGATGTTTTAATGAGTTTTCAAGGAGGTTGTTTGTTTTATTTTTGTTATCTATTATGTTTTATTTTCTATTCCTAATGTAAATTGGGTATCATGTATATAATCTAGTTTTCCAAACTTCTAAACTATTCAGTACTTTGGGATTTTAATATTTTATCTATGAAAATGTAATAAAGTAAGGCACTGGATTCAGGATACTGGGGTTAGGGTTATTACAGTTTACATCAATTTCTAAGTTATTACTTATTTTCATTTCATATATGTATTCTCTACTACATATACTCTAATTTATTTTCTAATAAATAAACTCATTAACTATCGTGGCTGGTATCTACTTACATAATCCTTCTCATACCATGAAAAATATGTCACAATTTTCTACCAAACAATATGTATTTTATAAGGATGTTCGTTTGTGATAGAAGTTAACTATGAAAAATAGTCCATGCCTTTGTAGTTTTGGGGTGACTTCATTTATTATGTCATTATATTTTTTTAAAATTTAAATTTTTCATTTAAATTTTCATAATATAATCATTTACATTACCTCCTATACTACATGCTTATTTATTATCTCTAGTTCACTAAATTATAATAACTAATTAACAAATAATGATTGAATAAAAACAATTTTCACCATTTACATTACTATACACAGTCCATATCATTTATCATTATCACAATTCCAACTACATGGTTTGTCTGACTATCTTTCTTTTATCTTATTAATTTATAATTTATTTTTTATGTTTTATTTTTATATTATTCTCTAATAAATATCTTAATTATTATTCTTTATTTATAGGAAATTATATAAGTTGTATAAATAAAATATATTTTGTTGCATCTCTTAATAGAATGAAAAAATGAATTAGATGAAAATTAGAAATTATTCCACCAAATGGTAACTACCCATATTAAAAGCATGAAATATAGTAATTATTTATTTATTAAATAAACTAATTTATTAGTTCTTTATCTATTTGTGTAGATTCATTAGTTTATTCAACTACAAATATTACTCCACCTTCTACTACAACTGCATCACTGTCTTATGATACTAATAATTCTATATTAACAATATGAGCGAAAATATTGTTTTCTTATTCATCTAGGTTACTTTTTTATAAATATTAACTTTTCCCTCAAAACTCATATGGGAACATAATAATCATGTATTTTTATATAATATTGGAAACAATTTATGACAAATATTATTCAATAATTAATCACTTTTACAGAAGATGGTATGACTTTATTTACTATATATTTAAAAATATTAATTTTATTTTAATATATAATAAATATGGTTGCTAATAAATTTTTTGATTATGAATAGTCTAATGGAATCTATCGTACTTGTTACTAATAAATTATTTTGTTGGGATTTATTATTTAAATAAATTTTGAAGTTTTAAGATAAAAATTTCCAATGATGAGTAGATATATATACATGGAACAACTTCATAATTATGCCTTGTTTTAATTTTTTTTATGTTACCTTATTCTTTTATAAAACTGGAGATATTAACTAGATATCTATTTCTATGAGACATGAATAAAACATTAGACCATTCAAACATGAAAATTTAAAAAAAAATTATACCAGTGGTCTTATAAATTCTAGAAGATATATAATATCAAAGAGTTTCATTTGACTATATTTGGACCTCATTGATATCCTCTTCATTTTTAAAAAATTGTAAAATATTGTTTCCAATTACTTTAATTGTATAAAATTCCATAAAATTTAGATATTCCAAAACTCCTCAATGTTAGTGATATATTTTTTATCTCCAACTTCATTATTTTTAGTTCAATTGATCTGACTCTAATATAAGTTTGTGGTAGAATCATTTTCAATTAATTTATATTAATGTATATCATTAAATTTACATGTAAAATAAAATTTTATATACTTATTCTTAAATATTATTTCAAAATAATAAATATAATTAAAATTCTACATAAATTAGAAAATTATTTGTGTGAAACTATTTTTTTATTCAAAATTACTTAAAAACAATATATTCATTATGCATTACTCATGTGGAACACTTTTAATGACATGAAAAATTACTGATATGCATGAATAATATATCTCATTATTTGTCCAATCTATAGGCACATAGTCAACCTACTATATTTTTAAACCCTATTTTTATTTTATTTTCTTTCATTATTATATTTATAATTCCGCTAAATATTTATTTTCTACTTATAAAATAATTGAATATTGTATATCCTTATCAATGTTTCATGTATTGTTTTGTTGAATTTTGGTTTGATGAAAGGGTAAAATAATAAAGAAGATAAAAATTTTCCAAACATTTCATATTCTGTTTAATTAGAAAAATCATAATATCAAAATTTCATAGTCCTAAAATCCTAATATCCCTAATTTTTATGATAATTATAAGGATACCAAAAACTTTCATCGTCTAATCTACATATATAACAAATTTTATGTTTTATGTTAATGGGGGATGATTGATAATTCTATAATAAATGAGGTTATCCTTTTATATATAGGATCATTGGTCAAAACTATCACTGCATTGGGAGTTTATTTCCATTTTATGTTCAACCACAAAAATTTTCACAACTATATATTTATGACACTCTAAATAAAGTGAATCATATAATTTAATCTATTAGTTATATTAAAATTATTTTAATCCCTTTTCGATTACATAAAAATATTTCTTAATTTACTTATATTTCATTATAATTTTAGGCCAAATTAGACAGAAACCTAATAATTTATTTTGTTAAACAAATTATTATATAAAAATTATAACTTCTATTGGAAGTGTACAATAAATTAAATATTAATTTCATAAATGTAAGAGATTTATTGACTTCCAATAGTGATCTAAATTTGATGTTGTCGATAATTAAAATATTGTGAATTGATTCACATAAATTAAACTTAAAAATTGTATATAAAATAACTATGATCATAATTAGTGATATTGAATATTTTAATGAATACATAGATATTATCATATAAACATGATCTCATTAATTTCAATGTATAGATTAACTCCATCCACCATATCTTCTATTGTAATAACATTGGATTTTTTTCAACTAAATAAGTGTATATTATGATAATTTTTTCAAAATTTTACTTCCTTTACCTCCTCTTCTATAATACACAGACTAAAAATAACAGAGTACTTTTCATCCCAACTTCAATTAAAATCTAAAAACCTTTCAACACTTCTAAATTTAATATGAATTTATAACTATATATATTTGATGCATATACAATAGTTAAATTACAGTGTTTTTCATTTATTCAACTCAATAAAAAAAAGAGTTTATCTATATAATGGTTTGTAAGAAGATTACCATAGACATGAGAATGATGGATCTCTCTATAGGAAAAATATATTTTTTCTTTATTTTCATTGGAGGTATTTAATACAAGATTCAAAATTATGAAATGGAAATTTTTAATTGGTCTAGATATACATATTTTCTCCTAGATTTCACTTTTGATCCATATTAACCTCAAATTACTTGATTTTCTAAAACTCACAATCATCATCCCCAATACTATCCATAAATAATTTTAGGATTTTTCAATATCATATTCAAACATCTAGTGAGAGATTTCAGTGATAGGATTTTATTTATAAAATATCAAGAAGGTATTGACTCCAAACATATAATTATTTCATACATTTATATTCAATACTCTTTATTTTATTATAATAAGCTATCTATAATTTTATATATTACTTATTTAAAAGTAGTTTATACTATTGAATTTCAAAATTGAGGTTTGATGCTTGCTCGTACCCTAGTATTATTTTATTCCAAACTTAAATTTTCAATGGTTGTTCACATTAATGAAATTATTTCAGATAAAATACCAGATAAAAATTCCTAACAATAGCTATATGAATATGTAAAAAACTTCAGGATTTATATACATTATTGGATAAATAATCCTTTCTCACATTTCATAAAAAAGGTTCTCAATATTTTTTCCCAAAAAAATAACTTATGAAATATCTAGATGAGGATAAATAAGATATTTATAGAACAACATGTACTAGTAGAACAATATCAAAGAATGATGTTTAAATAGACAACTATTACATTGTTCCTTACAATATTCATATATAGATTAAATATCATGATCATATTACTGTGAAAATTTGAATTCATTCATGTTCTATCAAATATTTTTTAAAATACATTAGTAAACCCATGACTATGTAATAAAAAACTATTTGAAATAACATAAAAAGTTGATAAATAAAATTATGAAAATAAAAAGTACAATGACTATCGGTATAAGTAACCATGTGAGGTTTCACGGAGAATATCCATCAATGAAATCCACTTTAGGTTTCCTCCTATTGGTAAAATACATTTTTAATGACCCAAACATCAGTAAATGAAATTTCTTTTTTAAAATGAGTAAATGCCTTATTAAGAAATAAATTTATAGAAAACACATGTACTAATTTTTTTATTTTGGATTGATATATTTTATATCAAATTTAAAATACTATTAAATATCCTAACCATTTATAATATAGATATTTTAAAATGACCATTAAGATTATTATATTAAGTTTTATTATAGTTCATTTGATATAGACAAAGGAATTGAAGCCTCGACCAGTAATATTTTACCCTATGAATCCCATTTATCGGATATTTAAAGGGATACAAAATCAATAGGATTTTCTATAGTCCAACACTAGGATGAGATTCAATAATTGAATAATGATAAAATCATTCATCAAAGTAGTACAAGATCATTGGGATCATGTCCCAAACCATGTTCACTGAACAACCGCATGAAAATATCACAATCTCACACATTACCCTTAGGGAATTTTCTGGTGTAATAAATATTGATGTATCTAGACCTTAATACTATAAATTAGTATATTTTTATTTTTAATAAAAAAAAATTATATTTATCCCTTTTTAATTTTACCTTTTAAATGATTAATTAATTATCTTGATAAAAATTATATTTTTATATGATGAAATACACATTTATTTTTGGGAAATATATAGTTTTAATAAAGATACTCTTTTAATGAATTCAATAATTTTTAAAATATATTAAATTTTAATAAAATAATATAATTAAATAATATTTATTAAATATAAATGATAATATAATTTTATGAAGTTAAATAAAAATTTTATATGTGTAAAAAGCTGTTATTATCAAAAAACTGTATTTTTTAATAAATAGGGATTTTTTATTTAAAATATAAATTCCCATATTTAGATAAATTTTTTTGATAAAATAAATATTATTTTTTAAATCATAACATTTCAATTATCCAACGGTTAATATTTCATGATTTTCTGAGATAGTTGAATTTTTGGGTAAAAATTAAATATAGTATAATTATATGGTATGTATTATGACTTCATAAAATCCAGAAAGTGATGTGATAAATACTATAATAATTATCCATGACAAAAATTATTTCTACCATTTAAAATATTGTGTTTTTGAATTTATTTTATTAATTTTATAAACCCTTAATGAATCCTCCAAAACCTATATTATATTTTATGGTTTTAAAATCAATTCTTTTTAAACATGACTCACTTACACATCATTGGATAAATTATTTTATTGTATTATATTATTAAAATTATAAAATATTTAAAAAAATCTTATTTGGAAGAAATAATGGTTAAATAACATTCTAAGTTTTGTTTTTTTAAGTACATTATCATAAAGAGTCGAAAACCTAATTTTGGAAATTAATAAAGAATTATCCTCTCTTTTTCTATATGAACCCACCCAAACTCCCCTTCCTATTAACTAAAAACTCAAGAAACATAGAGGGACTCTAAATTTACATTTATAGATCCCTTCCAAGGTTCCTCTGAGCTCTTAGTAAGTTCTTTCCAAGCTTTTAGAAGCACCCTCAAATGGTAAGTAGTCCTCTCCTTCTCCTCTTTATTCAAGAAGCTTCTTTATATTATATATTTTGATTTCCAATTTTTCATGTTGTTATATGTTTTTACACCCCCTACCTATTATTTTTATCATGATTTACAAGTTATTAGAGTCTCTATTATCTCTCATTAAACACTTACATGAATCTCTATATACCCTCGTTATGCTTCCAAAATTATCCTGTAATTTTCCAAGACAAACATTTGTGTAGTAAATACCCATACCCATTTCAAATCAAGGGTATTAACCTTGTTTTACCTATACTTTATTTATTATGTAATTAAATTTATTTAACCCACAATCCTTAATCATGGGGTTAAAATTGTTTAAATATGTACTTATATTGTATGATATATGTGTCACAGTTATGCATGTACATGATATGAATATGACAGGTGGGCCTAGAATTATATAGCCCTCCAATGAATTGGGTAATATTTTTATCTCATGAGATCCATTTATGGTTGAATAGAGGTTATCATAATCACACTATTTTATGATGTCTCGGTGATTATCCATGACTTATTCTTATTATGTAATGTTTTATGTTTTTTCTACATTACTATATTGTAATTATGTTATCATGTTATATCATGCCTCATTTTTCAATATTATAATTATCACCCCTATTATTTTACCTTGATATACATCTTTTATCACATGTAATGCTTTACCATATGATATGTTTTTATTATTCCTCTATTGGTATTTATATCTCACCCCTTTCTTATATATGTCCCTAAGTTATCCCATACAGTTTTAGAAGATCGAAGTAATATAAGGGAATGTTTCATATTTTTTAAATAATGATGTTATACCAATGTTTCAACTTAATGTTATATGTACCTAATTTCAAAAAGACACTAGGCCTCACAATCTTATTGAGTTATATTTAGTGTATTGTTATGTAATAAATCGTGAATTAATGTGAAATAAAATATGGGTTTTCATAGTTGGAATTAGATAAAAGTGTAGTTATTTTTGGGAATTAGGTTTAGAAAACTCTAGTGAAAGACTTAGGTATAATACTAAACATATGAAAAAAATACCTAAATTTTAGAGTAAGTGTTTTACACGAAAATACATCCCTAAAAGGATAATTAAAGTAGATGTGGATCTGGAATAGTTGTACCTAGGGGTAATTACCCCAAATGTGTTTCATTGAGATGAACTTGATTTTTACCTGGTGATCAATAATGGGCCTTATTGTGCACCTAGTTTAAAAATATCAATATATATGGTTTATTAAATTCAAAATCACCTTACAAAACATTATTAAGGTAAAAAATATCTTAAGATTTTGTATTATGAAATAGATCGTGGATAACTTAGATTTAGAACTATAAATTCATAAGGTAAGGAATTTATATCATTTATGAGTTATCGGTTTAATGTTCGTAGTTACCTTTTATGTGTTTAGTAGTTGTAAAATTTTCAACCCCAAATCCCATTAATTTTTTTAGTATATTAATAGAGATAGGATAAACCAAGTCAACAACCAATGTTAGGATAAATGTGATGATTGTCCAAATGAGATTTCTAACATGATGTGATCTAAAGTAATACATCTTGTGATTATGTGAAACTATCTATCACATGTCACAATTAAAAAATATAACATAGTTGAATTTATAAACATTAAAAAGAAGAGGAGTATGGAGTCTTAAGGAATTTTATATGATAAGGTGATAATGGAAAAAAGATTCAATTTCTTATATGTCGAAAATATTGAAATAGTCACCAAGGTAAGTGTCATAAAGAAACTCAAATATGTTTCAGGTGTGGATAAATAGGGAATAAAGTATCTAATTTCCATAAAAATGAAGATTTAAGTTAACATAAAGGATGGAAATAAATTTCAATCTAAGGTGATATTAATAGTTATATGTCGTAAATATAGAGAAGTTGGGAATTATTCAGGCCAATACTCTTTTACAAGGGAAAATATGCTTGATGATCACCAATAATCTTTAAGACCAAGGGAGTAAGGAAATTACTTTTCTAAGATGTATCCTGATGAATTAATTACATGTAACCTCTACTATATAGTTTTTCATGTCAATTTGTTTATCAATTAATTCAATATTATCATATCTTGTAAGTTTTATAAGAATATAAAGCCGCCACCCCTAAATAATTTGATATCATCGAGGAAAACATGAATAATTATTATATCAAAAGTTTAATTTTGTGGGAATGTACTTATTAAAAGTTTTATAATTCTCAATTTAGTATAATTTGATGTTATCCTAGGTATTTATTAGTTTTCCTTGTATAGATCCAACATAAATTTCAATGAGAATTAATTTACCCTTCATTTCACAAATCACCCTTCAATTATATACAAGTGAAAGGAAGAGGATGAATTTCATTTCATATCATCATCTCATGTATGGATATTGTTTCCTTATATGAAATATTATCTAGATAAAATGATTGATACTAAATAAATATCATCCTTTATGACACACCCATTGTAATCAAATCTGTTGATGTGTTTCCCAAATAATTATCTAGTCTTCCTTCTATCCAATAGTTGATTTCTCAATCAAACTTATACCTAGACCAGGTAATATTCTTATTACGTGTGACCACAAGAAAAAATTTTATCTATGTATCCTTAAAAAATAGTGTCATTTGATGGATGGTTTTGATGGAAATCCATAGTTTCCCTAAATTAGCTAGGTACTATCATCAATTTCTGAAAAAAAAATTATCATGATTGGCAAGCCCACTAACCAAGATAAATCAGAAGGGTTGAAGTTTTTCTGGAAATATAAATGTGAAGAAATATTTAAATAGATAAATAAGTGACTAATAATTATATATGTGCTCGAGTTACCCATTAATGGGTAAGGATTTGTGATATATAGTGATGCATCCAAAAAGTTATTGGGTTGCGTACTCATGCAAGATGGAAAATTAATAATATGTACCTCCCACCAATTAAATATCCATTAGTATAACTAACTTACATATGATCAAGAATTGGATTCAGTGATCTTTTCATTAATTATTTTGTGGATTTATCTCTTTGGGGAGAAGTGTGACATATATACAAACCATAAAGACCTCAAGTATATATTCACACAAAAGGATCTCAATATGCACCAATGAAGGTGGTTATATCTGATCAAGGATTATGATTTTTTAATCCATTCCCATTATAGGAATGAAAACAATATGGTAGATGCTCTAAGTATAAAGGATATTGCAACCCTATCCATGATGAGGATTTAATGATTGGTATGCCAAAAATTCAATTCAAAATGATATGATTCAAATGGTATGATTCAACCATTACCCATACTAGTATATAAATGTAAAAACATAACCATGTACTTCATCATAGGAGTCCCCAAGACACATAAATTCAATAAATCCATCTAGGTTGTAGTTGATCATCTTACCAAGTCAGAACATTTTATTTTTATCAAGTAATATTTATCAATTGAATAACTCTCCAAGAGATATATATATATATAAGGGGAGTGGTAATAAAACATAGAGTTCCACCCTCTATTGTATCGAATTGAGATCTAAGGGTTACCTTGAAGTTTTTGACAAGCCTTTATCAAGTATTGGATACAAAAATGAGTTTTATCACTACTTATATCCCTCATAAATATGGTTAGGCTAAACTAAATTTTCAAACCCTATAAGATATGATGATATGATGCTCAATGGATTTCAAAGGATGTTGGGATCAACACATTCCCATAGTGGAGTTATCATATAAAAACAGTTAATATTTTATCATTCAAATAGATCCTTAGGAGGCTCTTTATGGGAATAATATTTGGACTCCAACATGATAGGATGAAGTTATAGGGATAAAGATGATAGGACTAGATCTTGTCCAAGATATAACAGAGAAGATTCAAACCATTTAATTTTATATGAAATCCTCACAAAGTCGACAGAAAAGTTATGTAAATAATCGTCGAAAAAACCTATATTTTAAGGTCAAAGAAAGGTGTTCCTTCATATATTTCCATGGAATAAAGTAATGAGGTTTTGGAATAAGGGAAATATTATTCTTAGATAAATCTTCCCCTTTGAGATCCTTGATCACATTAGAGTGGTAGTAAATCAAATAGCACTACAACCTAAAATATCATAAGTACATGATGTGTTCCATGAATACTACTTAAGGAATTGAATATCACACCCCTCACATATACTGAATATAGATGTGGTTGCAATGGAAAATAATTTTTCAAATGAGGAGAATATCATGAATATCTTAAATCATAGAGACAAAACTCTATGAAACAAGACAACTCACATGGTCAAAGTGTTGTAGTGGTACTATAAGTGTGATCAAGCGACATGGGAATCAGAAGAGGAAATGAAATAGAAGTACACTCATATATTTTAGTGTATGAAATGAAACTTTTGATGGTGAAATTTCTAAAATAGGGAATAATGTAATGACTTAAACATTTATAAATTAAATTCCTTTTTTATATAAGTAAATTCCTTATTGAGGAATGAAGTTATAAAAAATACATTCACTACATTTTTTATTTAGAATAGTTAAATGAGCTATCAAATTTAAAATATGGTTATACATCATTATCATTGGTAAAATAGTCATTTTATAGTGACCGTTAAGATTAGTATATTATGGGTTATGATAAATTCTATTTGACATACACAAATGAAGTGATGGCCTTGACCGATAGGATCATACCCTATGAATCCCATTTATTGGAGCTTTTTAGGGAGATAGAATCTATGGTATTTACCCTAGTCCAAGACCAATATTAGATTAAACAACTAAAGCTTGAGAAAAAACGTTTATAGGAAAAGTTCAAACTTATCTAGATCACATCCAAAACAATGTTGGTTGAACCACCCTATGAAAATATCAAAATCGCACACCTTATCCTTAGGTAATTTACTGGTGTAATAAAGTAATATGTATTTATACCCTAATAGTATAAATTTAATATTTTTATTTTTAAAAAATTAATTTTTATATTTAATTTTTGTAATATAATTTTTTAAATGATTAAATAATGAGCTTAATAAAAATTATATTTTAATATGATGAAACACAAATTGTATTTTTTTGGAAATATATACATTCAATCAAGAAACTCTTTTTGGTGAATTAAAGAATTTTTAAAATACATGATATTTTTAAAAAATATTATTATTAGATAATATTTATTAAATATAAATCATAAGGTAATTTTATGAATCCGGATATAATTTTTATAAGGTTCGGAGAACTATTTTTGTCAAAAAACTAGTATTTTTCAATAAATGGGTATTTTTTATTTTAAAGTGTAAATTATCATATTTATAGAATTATTTTGATAAAATAAATATTTTTTGAAATTAGGACCACTACTAGAAACCAAGGCTTCCCCAATGGTTTAAACCCATTGGGAAAGGCTACCAAATCATTGGTATATGATATACCAATGGTTTGAAAAATTGTTGGGTGATAAGGAATGGGGATAGCCTTATACCAATGGTTATAAGGAAACCGTTGGCTTAGACCAGTAAAAAAATCCAATATACCTACAGTTTTGGCCAACTATTGCAATACAAAAGTACCAACAGTTTGTAACCATTGGTAAATATAACTCTATAACCTATACCAATGGTTTAAAAACTGTTGTTATATATGTTTAAAACCAGTTCTTGTATAATCGTTGGTATATATTATATGTAGAACCTATATAAAAATGGTTTGTGAACCGTTGGTATAGTGCTTTACCAATGGTTTTATCTGAACTATTGGTATAGAATATTTATTCAGCTTTATACCAACGATTTATAAACCGTTGGTATATAGTACTCCAGGATTACACAATATCCTTCCCTCTTGCCTACCTTGTACATAATCCTTCCCTCTTGCCTACCTTGTATAGAATTACACAGCAAGCCTACCCTCTACCGAATTACATAGCAACCTATATCCCCTCTTGCCTCCCCTCTGCAATATATATAATTCAACACCTGAATATACAATAAAGACAATATAAAATAATTATCTAACACATAAAAATACAGAATTCAGAAAAACACTCATGCCCACAATACAATGTATATAATTCAGAAAAACACCCATGGAGACAATATAAATAATGAAACTAAAACCAAAACAAAAACACCTAAAAATACCCAACACCCTTGGAACTATCTTCCTATGATTATGGGATCTATCTCCTCCATCCATATCCTCTATATGATGGTTAGATATCTTATTTTATGTGATTTCATATTTATCTATCATTCTATATTTATTTATTTCATGTTGTGGTTATGTGGGGGTTGTCCAAGGGGGTGGGGGTGTCTTGGGTGTGGGGGTGTCAAGGGGTGGGGGTTGTCTAATGGGGTGGGGTTGTCCAGGGGGTGGGGTCACTGTCCAAGGGGGGTGGGGGTGTCCAAGGGGGTGGGGTGGGGGTGACTAGGGGTGGGGGCTGTTCAAGGGGGTGGGGGTGTCCAGGGGGTGGGAGTGTCCATCGGGGTGGGGGAGGGCTCTCCATGGGGGGGGATGTACATGGGGTGGGGGTGTCTAGGGGGTGGGGGATGTCAAGGGGTGGGGGTCTGTCCATGGGGGTGGGGGTGTCCATGTGGTGGGGCTGTCAGGGGGGATGGGAGTTGTACAAGGGGGTAGGGGGTGTCCAGGGGGTGGGGGTGTCTAGGGGTAGGGGTTGTCCAAGGGGTGTGGGTGTCTAGGGGTGGGGTTGTGGGGTTTTTCAAGGGGGTGGTGGTGTCCAGGGGGTGAAGGCTTATCCAAGGGGTGGGGGTGTCTAGGGGTGGGGGTGGGGGTGTCTAGGGGGGTTGTCCAAGGGGGTGGGGGTGTCCAGGGAGTGTCCAGGGGGTGTGGGGAGGTCTAAGGGGGTGGGGGTGTCTAGGGGGTGGGGTGTTCATGGGGTGGGGTGTATGTCCATGGGGGAGGGGGTTGTACCGAGGGTGGGGGTGTCCTCGGGGGTGGGGATGTCTAGGGGGTGGGGGTTGTCCATGGGGGTGGGGGATATATAGGGGTGGGGGTTGTCCATGGGGTGGGGGTGTCTAGGGGGTGGGACTGTCAGGGGGTGGGGTTGTCCAAGGGGGTAGGAGTGTCTGGAGGGTGTCCATGGGGTGGGATTTTTCCAGGGGGTAGGGGTTGTCCATGGGGGTGGGGTTGTCCAGGGGGTGGGGTTGTCCAGGGGGTGGGGATGTCTAGGGGTGGGGTTGTCCAGGGGGAGTTGTCTAGGTGGGGGGGGGGGCTATCCATGGGGGTGGGGTGTCCAAGGGGTGGGTTGTCTAAGGGTGAGGTGGTGTCTAGGGGTGGGGGTTGTCCAAGGGGGTGAGGTTGTCCAGGGGATGGGGGTTGTCCAAGAGGCTGGGGTGTCCAGGGGGTGTGTGGGCTATCCAAGGGGGTGGGGATGTCCAGAGGTGGGGGGATTTCCATGGGGTTGGGGTGTCTAGGGAGTGGGGGGATGTCCAAGTGGGTGGAGGTGTCTAGGGGTGGGGGTGTCAAGGGGGTGGGGGCTGTCCAAGGGGGCAAGGTGTCTATGGGGGTGGGGATGGAGGGTTGTCCATGGGGGGTTGTTTAGGGGGTGGGGTGTCCAGGGGGTGGGGGTGTCCAAGGGGGTGTCGAGGGCGTGTGGGGTTATCCAAGGGGTGGGGGTGTCTAGGGGGTGGGGTGTCCAGGGGGTGGGGGGATATCCATAGGGGGGATGTTTAGGGGCTGGGGGTGTCTAGGGGGGGTTGGGTGGGGGCTTTCCATGGGGTTGGGGGTGTCCAGGGGGTGGGGGTTTTCCATGGGGGGTTGTCCTATGGGTGGGGGATTTCCAGGGGTGTGGGGGCTGTCTAGGGGTGGGGGCTGTCCAGGGGGTGGGGGCTCTCTAGGGGGTGTGGGGGGATGTCCAAGGGGGTGGGGTGTCTGGGGGAGTGTGGGGGGAGTGTGGGGATATCCAAGGGGATGGGGTGTCCATGGGTGGGGGGATGTCCACAGGGTGGGGGTGTCCTAGGGGTGGGGGCTTTCCAAGGGGGTGGGGTGCCCAAGGGGGTGGGAGGTTTTCCAAGGGGTGGGGGTGTCCATGTGGGTGGGGGTTTCCATGGGGGGTGGGGTGAGGGCTTCCCATGGGGGGATTGTCGAGGGAGTGGGGTGTCTAGGGGTGGGTGTTGTCCAAGGGAGGTGGGGTGTCCAGGGGGTGTCTAGGGGGTGGGGGGATTTCCATAGGGGTGGGGGTGTCCAAAGGGTGGGGGCTGTCCAGGGGTGGGTGTTGTCCAATTGGGTGGGGTGTCTAGGGGATGGGTGGATGTCCAAGAGGGTGGGGTGTCCAGGGGGTGGGGGTGTCTAGAGGGTGAGAGTGTCCAGGGGGTGGGAGTGTCCAGGGTTGTTTAGGTTTTGTATAAGGGGTGGGGTGTCCAGGGGGAGTGGGGGTGTGGGGGTGTTCAGGGGGTGGGGTGATATCCATGGGGGGCTCTCTAGCAGTGGGGGTTTCCAGGGGGTTGGGGGTGTCCAAGGGGGTGGGGGTGTCTAAGGGGGTGGGGTTATCCAAGGGGGTGAGGGGTGTCAGGGGGTGGGGTGTTAGGAGGGGTGGGGGAAGGATTTCCATGGGGGGATATCCAGGGGTGGGGTGTCTAGGGGGTGGGGGGAAATCTAGGGGTGGGGGATGTCCATGGGGGTGGGGTGTCTATGGGAGTGGGGGTGTCAAGGGGGTGGGGTGGTGTCTAGTTGGGGTGGGGGCTGTCCATGAGGGTCGGGTGTCTAGGGGGTGGGGTTTTCTAAGGGGTGGGGGTGTCCAGGGGGTGTGGGGGTTGTCCAAGGGGTGGGTGCGTCTAGGGGTGGGGGATATCCACGTGGGTGGGGGATGTCCATGGGGGTGGGGGTTCTAGGGGGTGGGGGTTCTAGGGGATGGGGTGGTGTCCAGGGGGTGGGGGTGTCCATGGTAGGGGTGAATTAGTCACACATATATTTACTCACTGCAAATCATCAAGTCAATTTTTCTTAGTTATAGATAAAGAAATAAAGATAATGTAACCTACCTAATCACACATATATTTATGCACAACAAATCATCAAACATCAAATGTCAGTAATATCATTCAAAAATGTAACAGATCAATATATCCCTCATCACCATCATTATTATCACTATCATCATTGGCCTCATACCTGTCTTCATCATCATCCCCATCATCATACATTCCCTCCTCAACACCCTCCTCCTCACCCTCATACTCCGCTTCAGCCTCCTCCTCACCCTCCTCCTCCGTATCGGCCTCCTCCTCACCCTCCTCTACCACGACCACCTCCTTGCCCTCATCCTTTTCATCATCTCAACCACCACTATAACTGCCACCTGGTTCACCATATATAGAACTTATCGACGACACATATTCATCACAAGTTTTGTTGTCCTCTGGTTGAAGTGTTGGACGTAAAACTTCCATCAATTTCATAAATGTAGTGTTTTCCCTAGCAGATTGTTCTTCCATCTCTGTGGTCCAATTTTAGCCCGTTATGCATATTCCTTAACCTGCTAGAACTCTGTGGCACTAAAACTCATACCTAAGGAGGTCTAATACCTCTTAGAGACTATACTCTTCCCAGGTCGGCATCATACTCTTCCAGGGTGCTCATCACCCAACACCTGATGTAAGTGATACTTTGGCCCAAAATTGTTAGGTTCATAGGCATCAAGGGACTCTAAATTAGTCTATTACAAATATAAATAGATTATTAAGTTACAAAATAGATATAAAAATTTGAAATTAAAAAATTAAAACTTACAATCTTCTACTAAGTTGGTTCGTTTACTGCACTTCTATCTTTCTTCCTTCTACTCGAGCAAAATATTTTTTCTCGAGAAACACATCCTTTAATATTCAACGTTTTCCTCTAAAATTAAATTGAATGTAGGAAAGCATGATTAAAAATAGGTTACCAATAATTAATTTCATAACTAAAATTTTATGACAACTTTATCAATAAAATAATTTATAGAGGAAACAATAGAAAGTGCAATTTGTAAATAAAAATTATAAACAACATTCATACCCGCTTCCTCTCATGATCTGGAATCATAGTACGTCCCAATTTGTGGAGGTATTTTTTAGCATCATTGTTTTTTTATTTCTTTCAGATGATTCCTAAATAAAATTCAATAATAAAAAAGTTTTCATTAATGAAAAACATGAAATTTTTCATTTAAATACCTTAAATGTGATTAATACCTTAAACCGGATAGATGTCCAATGAGTAATCATCTTCTGATACTATTCTATCGGACAATAAACCATGACAGGTACCACCTCTACCTCTGTTCCAACTCTATCACACCATCCAATATATAGCTTGTGCTTATATGCTCTCCAAATCTCACATAAATCCTTTAGATGTGTTGGTCATGCACCCTCACCATTAGGGAAATTAAATTGAAGTTGAAACCAAAATATTAATTCATATAAATACAAATATAATATATTGAATTAAATACAATAGATTTTTTTACCTATATCTCTACCCAATAATTATCCTTGACTTCATTTGGAAACTGTCTCCATGAGATCGGGCTGACAAGAATGATGTTGGAGTATTTGACTAGCGTTTCCAGAAAACTCCGACATTGCTGCCCTGTTTTTTCAATCATTTGATTGTCTTTATTGTAGTTCACCATCAACTGTGTGTGGTAGTTCCACACTGCACGCATGTTTGTACAACCCCACCCCCACCTCCTATTAGTATATGTGTCTGTTATGAAAGAAAAAAAATATTTTATCAATAAATGTTATAATGAAAATAAATAATTGTATAAAATTTTGTAGGGTTCTATAAATATACTTGTGGTGGTCTGATCAATGGGAATTGTTGGATCTGCAGAAACTGAAAGAACACCCTATATAGGTGGAGTGGGTCCCAATGTATGCTCTGTAGGGATAGACTCTAGAAAATCAAGAATCAAAGAAGATGGAATATAGAATCTCGGAGAGAAGGAAGTAGAAGTAAAAGAAGATGGAATGGATGACTGGTCAAATTCTAGATGAGGAGTGGGAATCATCATCGAATATGGTAAATATGGGTGAGGAGACTCATATGTAAAGGGTAGTGAAAATATGGGAGGCTTAAATATTCAGTGTGTCCCTAACGACACACCAGTATTAGAATGTGGGATAGATGGTATGTCAGTGGGAGGGGAAGGGTCTAATTGGGTATGCTGACCAGATCGCCTAGCTCTCATACCCCCCCCCCCTCGTACAAACACCCTGAGTACTAGGACCACTACTAGGTTTCTCATTAAATAATTGTTTCCAAAGAGGTGGATAATTCAAAAAATTTTAAAACAAAATTAATCACGTGACATTATATATTATTTAAATATATATATTTGAAATAAAATACTCCCTACAGGCACTAGTGGTGGAATGCCCATCTCATCCATGTGACGATTGATGTCCATCATCTTTTTTCGTCACCTCTCTTCAATTGGTTTCATTTCCTATATTTGAAAACAAATATGAAAGTAATTAAAAAAGGATAACTAATGTGTATCCCAAAAAAACAAAATATATGAGAGGGAATAGGGGGATTCATGGATAATTTAACTATCCATTGTTTTAGGTGAGCTTTAATAGATATATAATGAATTAAATAAATCGTACATGATATAATAAATAAATTTATTTTTGATTAGGATGGTTATTTACTAAATTTCAATGGTCTATTAAAATCATGGAACATTGATTCTGAGGCTTTATTTCACTTAGCAGCCAAGAGAGAGAGCATACTGGATTATGCCTCTAAAAAAATCATCAAGGTATATATTATGAATGATTAAACCCTTAAGATAGTTGGAAATGATGATATAAACATATGAACAAGGACAAGATATCTACTAGATTCATAAGGGGTAAAACACTTGTCAAAATTAAGGAAAAATTTGATTTCTTTAGCCCAGGTAGATGATGTAGGTTTCTATACAAGTTTTGCAGAAGAATACAAACCATCATGTTCATTATATTGTAAAATTTAAATGGTAGTTATTTGAGTTATACTAATTTTACACATGGTCAAAAAAGCATTGAAATATTCACCAAGTTATAAATGTTGATTTCAATGGTTTTAATACAGTTCAATTCCAAATTAGAAAATTCAATTCAAATAAAATTGCAACCAATAAACATTGAAAATTCACATAACGGTCAATTCAGATACAACATATTTGTAATCAATATTAAATCAATTTGAATAGTACTAACCTTAACAACCCAATTCGAGCTAAACTAAAAGAATTGAAAACATGGTTGGATGATTCTATATATTTTCCACCATAACTTTAGGTTCACAGTCAACTCTGACAATTGAGCTATTAGAGTCATCAAAAGTAATAAATGGATAATTTCCAATTGCATTAGGGATGGTGTCAATTCCATTATCACCATCATCAAAAATATTTCTTCGAATTAATTCAATAATAACACTAAATTCAGGTCTAAGATGATCTTTGACATAAAAAACATGTTTCGTCATTGATTCCAATACATATGGTTCATTGGTAAAAAAGTAAAAGTCATATAAATTACTTGAAATCCACAATCATCAATAAATGTGTCCTACCTTTTCATAAAATCAAACCATTGGCATTTTATCATTGTGACTTGTCCATGAGAGTAATAATCCAATATTATTTTTTCAATGACTCTGTAATAACCTATATTTTTTAATCACGGTCTACTATATAATGAAATGGCATAACAGTCTATTTTGGAAGTAACCATAACACCATAATGTGGTGTTCTCATTTTCTTTGCTCGTTCGGTGATAATAAATATGAACCCATTGATAATAATTTATTTTCAATCACGAACTAGGGTATTAGGACCAAAAGTCAAAGCTCTTATTTTCTAAGATATAGAATCAACTAGAAAACTCAATACCTAAATTATAAATCAATATTAAAATTAATTAAATATTGATTTAATTATTTTAAATAATAATATTTTTACCTTCAATTTTAACCAAGAAGAAAACTCTTTTCTATGAAAAATCTCCCTCCTTATAAAATATAAAGAATGATGTTTTATATTTATCATTTCTTTATGTTCCCTGTAGATAAAAATATGAATATTTTAACATATATATATTTAATATATACATATCCAATTTACTTACCTAATTAGTCATCTAATAAATTACATTTGAACAGAACAGTGTGATGTGCCATATCTCGCTCTTCAAGGATTAATGTCGTCAATGTAAATGATCTAGGAATTCCTCATGTTTGAGGAAGTGATGGAAAACTGGGTTCAATTTTCTCATACTATTCTTATTCATTTCTCATTGGTCTATTCATTCTTGTAGTAATATCAGAAAAAATACATATAATAGAAATCCATACATTCGTGAGCCAAGTAATCATTCATGATAGAACCTTTGGGATGATTCCTATTTTTGAAATAAGACTTTAATGTGTACATATTTATTTTATTTGGATACATAAAATGAAAATAAATAGGTCCTCCTAGAATTATTTCAGTTGGAATATGGATATTCATATGTAGCATGCATGTTAAAAATTATGGAGGAAATATTTTCTCTAAATCACACAAAATTAATGGGGAATCTGCCAAAAAATTTATAAGAAAGTCTTGGAAAACTTCTTATAACAAAGATCTCTAAAAAATGGCACAACCGAATGACATCCACCCTTACATTATTGGACAAAATATTATGGATTTTTATTGGAATCAACTCATGGAGAAGGGCGTGATAATCAAGAGTCTTCAAAGATTTTTGCTTCAACTCTCTTTTGTTGACCCGTTTAGATATGTTTCTTGAACAGCCATCAGAAAATTTAATAGTCACTAGTAGTTCTAGAAATTTCTTTTTTTATGTAGGTTTCATCACATAAGAAGCACATGGAAATTTCTATTTACTTTCACTGATATGCACAGGATGAAATTCTAGTCTAATGCCCTAATCCACCAAGTCATTCCGAGACCATAAATCATCTTTTGTATTTCCCTTAACATTTAAAAGAATCGAAAGAAACATTTCACATATATTCTTTTAAATGTTCATTATGTCTAAGAAATGATGTAACAAATTGGTTAACCAATAAGTCAAATCAAAGAAGATACTCCTCTTCTTCCAATTGTAACAGGTTTCAGTGGAAAAATACCTTCTCTTTCCATATTTCATTTCACCCTTCCCAAATGAAAAGCTGGAATCTTTCAATTCATTAAGCACATCAGTTCAATACATATGAAGAGGTGGTTCATCGGTCTCCATGGTATTGTTAAATATTTGATGATTATTTCTATATGGATGGTCCATTGGAAAGAATCGTCGATATCCCATAAAAATGAAACTACAGCGATGTTTCGGTCTTCTGGATCGTGTATTCTATATACAAATAGGAAATGATAGTTTTCCCTTTGTGCTCCATCCAAAAATCATTTCATAAGTAGTAAAATCTTTGATTGTCCACATAACTGCAGCCTGCATCTGAAATATGTCTTTCGAACATGTATCATATGTGCGTGCACCCACATCCCAAAGAAGTTTCAACTCATTTATTAAAGTATTTATGTATACGTATATATCATTTCCAGGATTAGAATGGTCGGATATGAGTATACTCATGAAAGTGAAAGGTTTTTTCATACACAACCATGGGGTAATGTTATAAATGTGTATAAAAACCATCCATGTGTTGTGCGAAGTAAGAATCTACCCAAACGGATTAAAATTGTCACATGAAAGACCCAACCTTGCATTATGCACGTCAGCTATAAAATTAGGATATCGAGCATCAAATATCTGCCATGAAATTCCATCTGTAGGGTGAACCAACTCATCATTAGTCTTTTTTCTCTTGGTATCATGCCATTGCATTTTGATTGATATTTCATCAGACATAAAAAAATATTTTGGAGTATGGGTATCAATAGAAAGTTCCAAATTACTTTTTTGGCATAAAATATGGTGTTCCATCAGCTTTTGGCTTCTAGCAGGATGTGGTGCATTTTATACAATCATTTCCTTCAGCAGTTTCATCCTAGAATAAACTAAAATATTTCGAGCAAGCATGGATTTTATTTCTTGAAAATCCAAGTTCCTCAACTAACTTCCATACCATATAGTGGTTTGAGGGAATATCTGCATCATATAGAAGTAAGTCCTTCAAGAAGGTAAGAATGTAATTGATGGTAGTATTAAAAATCCCATACATAGTTTTCCCATGAAACAATGGGAATAAAAATTACATCTTTTCATTTTACCGCATTATTGATATACTGGATTCATGGTAGCATCATTGAATTTTTTTCACCCTGACAACATAATCATTTTCATTAGATGCATCATGTGTGCTCATATCAAAGTCTTCTTGGGTCAAAATCCTTTATTTTTTATGATGAAGATAAAAGGAAACCGGTCATATAAAAAATTCTCCAATCCATCCCTCTTATTTGGATCATCATCAATTTGAGATTTCATTTTCTCCCCATTGTGATACCACACATAGTAGTTTTCTTGAAAACCATACTTGGTTATGTGGTATCTGACTTATTCACATCTCAACCAAGGTCTTCCAACACAATTTTAACATGGGCAGTGTATGTGACCACTATCTGAAGCATTGTGAAATGAAAAATCTAAAAAGATCTTCAAATTTTTTTGAAAATCGCATGAGATCTAATTGGTTTCATACATCCAACTTCTATCCATTATGTAAAAAAAATTATAATTCATTTCATCAAAAGAAATTCAATAAGATTGAAGTTTTATCAAAAATATATTCAATTAAACAAGAATTGTTCACTTTATATGAAACCATAAATTACACACTACTCTATATGAGAATCATAATATAAAAGACAAAAAATACTATATTTATAAAAAATATATCTTTGAAGAACTATACATGAATATAAAAGTTCATGTACACTTGTGGAGGAAAATTATTCAAGAGTTAAGTAAAATTTAGATCAAATAAATTTTATATTTTAGTAGATTATTTGAGTGATATTCATAAAATATATTCTGAATAAATAGGAAATATAATTTGAAAATGATGGTAAAAATTTTCTCAGGGATTCAAACATCATGGTCATACATTTTGATCATGATCCAAGAAAGATTAAATATAACTAAGAGTATTTTGATGTCATAAGATGAAGGTTCCATGCAGAAAAGAAGCATGATTCCATGTACATAGATATTTCGAATGATGATATTGAAATTTATTTTCCAAACGGGATAATTTATCTCAATTTTAGATATCTATAAAGGAAGAGGATTCTAGTTGATGTATTGAACTATTATAGAAGACATAGAAGATTGTTGGTGTAAACCATGAATATCATGCATATAAATCACAACAAACCTAATTGTAAACACACCTCCAAATATCATATATAGATCTTATTTTATCTTCCACTCTAAATATCATACATGAATTCTAAAAAAACACACCTAATTGTAAACACACCTCCGAATTTTGAGCTAGGTATGTGGATTATTGATTCCTTGAGCGGCTAGTTGGGAGCTAATTCTAGTTTGTGATACAAGGTGTAAATATAGTATTTTCTATGTTTATAAAATTGTGTGTGTGTTTCAAATATGATCCTATGTATGTTGTTTAGTCATATGAGCCAAGTTTCGATGGGACACTACTCATGGGAGTATGAGACTTGGTATATCATTAGGTGATATGGAGTTGTATGAATTTTAAATTTGTATGAGATCAATATGGATAGTGGATAAGAACATGAGTGAGATTTATTTTCAAATATTACTTCTTATTGGAAGGTTAAGAGTGAGTGTTGGTATGGAACTTCAAGAAAAGTCTTAATGTGTGAAAGAAACTATACATTGGTTATATGTGATTCCAATTTTTTTTGTAGAGTATCAGAGTGGACAGACCCCCCCCCCCCTCCTAGGATAGCCCACACCCCCTACAGCCCCCCCCCCCCCCTATAGACACCCCCTGGACAGCCCACCCCCCCCCACCTAGATTTCCCCCCCACCTGGACACCCCCCCCTCCTCCTCCCTGGACAACCCACACCCCCCCCCCCACCTAGATATCCCACCCCCACCCTACTGGATAACCCACCCCTATACATCCCACACACCCCTACCCCACCTGGATAGCCCACCCCCACCCCCTGGATAGCCCTCCCCCCTCCATAGATAGTCCACACCCCCCTCCCCCACACCCCTACAGCCTCTACCCCTGCAGCCCCTCGGGACAACCCCCCCCCCCCCCTCCTACCCCACCTAGACACCCCCCTCCCACACCTGGACAACCCCCCCCCACCCCCTAGAAATCCAGTACCCCCTCCCCCACTTGAACATCCCACCCCCACCCCCCTAGACAACCCACCCCCTGGACAGCACACACCCCCTCCCCCACCTAGACAACCTGCCTCGACCCCCCTGGATAGCCCACACCCCTCCTTGGACAGCCCACACCACCCGCCCTCACACCCGTGTAGCCCCCCCCCCCCACCCCCTGCATCCTCCCTTAGGGTAATTTTATTTAAAACCATTTTATTCATTAATAATGTCAAAACATAATGTGTTATACAATTCATTCAAAACAACTCATTCAATTTATCAAAACATGACAAATTCAATTTATAAAGCTCTATGGGTCACTTAGGAAATGACATTGGGGAAAGGGGAAATCACCTACATGGTTAATTCCAATTTAAAAACTGGGCTAGGCACGTAGGAGGTAACTTTGGTCATTTAACACTTATATACAAAGGTGAAACATCATTTAAGAATAACAAGAGAGACCATGAATAGCATGCCACTTATTTAACTCTAACATGAAGTCGTAAGAAACTCTAAGACATAAACCAAGCATGATATAAATAACTAATCATTACTCTTTAGATTATAAATCAACGCACCTCATTATAGGGGTTTTATTATAAAATCATGACATTGTTTATAAAACAATTCATTTGTTCAATTAAACATCGCACCCTATTATCGCATCTCTATACTATAGGCATGTGTCGATTTATGAAAGTTTTTATTCTAAATCATACCCCACTAATTAAAGTATAAAGATTTTTTGAAAACCAATTAACTAATGAATTCTTAAATTTAAGGGGTCATGGACAGTGATCCTACCCAAACATCCCCCCACCCCTACTCCACCTGGACAGGCCACCCACCCCCCCCCCCCCCACTCTCAGAAATCAATATATCAATATCACTCCCCCCCATCAAATAAAAAAATTATTACCTTTGTGTTTTATATTCTTTGAAGCTATTTAAAAACAATATTTGAGAGGTTATTCCAAAATTTGATGGTGTATACATTGATTGATCCATGTAATAATGACCACACAGACCTCTCCTTTTGGCCAAATCAAAACAGAAAACAAAAAAACATATGCAGAACGAAAAAACTAAGGTACCACTTATAGATTTGAAGTATAGAAGAAAAAAAATTGATTTATTTAAGACAGGTTGGTGGAAGAAGTTTGGTTGCGGAAAATGGAGGTTGGATTTAGGGCAGAAATCAAGCATAGGGGGAACTGCAGGCCTGCTCAGAATATAGGGGAAAACATTCCCAGTGGTTTTAAAAAATCATTGGTATATGTAGTGTATACAAATGGTTTAAAACCCTGTCAGGAAATCTAAAAAAAATGGAGACTATCCCAACAGTTCAAGGAAACTATTGTTATAGAGCTACATAGGGCCGTTGTATCCCAACGGTTTTCAAAAACTATTGGGAATACCAAAGTTAGACAGCTTTTTCCCAATGTTTTTTAAAAACCATTGTTACAGAGGTCCTATCCCAATGGTTTTATGAAATATTTGGGATAGGGGAATTGGTATAGGAAAAAATTCTAGTAGTGGACATCAAAATTATCCAATGGTTAATTTTTTATAATTTTTTGGGGTAGTCTAATTTTTGGTTAAAATTTGAGTACATTATAATTATATCGTGTGTATTATGACATCATAAAATACCAAAAGTGATGTAATAGATACTATAAAGGGTATATGTGAACAAAATTATTTTTTCCATTTAAAGTAACTTATTTTTGAAATTATTTGATTAATTTTATAAACCCTCAAGAAATCCTCCAAAACCTATATTATATTTTAAGTTTTTAAAATCGATTATTTATAACCATGAATCACTTATGCATAGCTAGGGGAATTATTTTATTATTTTATGTTAATATAATTATAATTAAAACCAATCTAATTTTTCAAAAACTATGGGAAGAAACATGGAAAGGTTTATGATTTTAGTAACTTTATCATATATAGTCCAAAACCTAAGTTTTGAAATTAATAAATAATTGCCCTCTCTTTTTCTATATAAACCCATCAAACCACCCATTAAAATTCACTAAAAACTGGTGGATCTTGAATTTACTCTACCCTTACCTCTTTATATCCCCCCAAGGTTCCCCCATTCTCTTAAGAACCTCCTTCTAATATTTTAGAAGTTCCATCTTAAGGTAAGGGATCCTCTCATTCTCTTATTTATTCCAGCACCTTCGTTATATTATGCATTTTGATTTTTAATTTTTTATGTTGGGATATATTTTTACACATCCCTATTAATGTAATTATGATTTCCAAATGATTTAATAAATATTTCACTCTAATAAAACTCTTCCATTAATATTTAGGTGGCCCTATTATGTTATCAAAATTATCATGTGATTTTCAATGACAAACATTTTTATAGTGAATACCCATACCCATTTCCATGCAAGGGTATTAAAATAGTTATACCTATCCTTCATTTATTAGTTTATTAAATTTATATGAACCACACTCCTTAATCTTGTGGTTAAAATTGATGAAAGATGTACTTAAGTTGTATGATCTATGTGGCACACTTATGTATGTTCATGATATGAATGTGTGGGGTGGACATAGAATTATATATCCCTTTAATGCATTGGGTAATGTTTTTATCTCATGATATTCCATGTATGGTTCAAGGGAGTTTATCCCAAGAACAATAATTTATTGTTTCATGGAGATTATTCTTGACTTATTCTTATGATGTCATGTTTTATGTTTTTGTCATATTCCTATATTACCTTTATATTATCATGTTATATCATGCCTCAATGTTCAATATTATGATTCTCACCCCTCTTTTGTTACCTTGATATATCTATTGTATCACATGTACTAATTTTCCTTATTCTATGTTTTGTTTGTTCCTTTACTAGGATTTATATCTAACCCCTTTCTTATGTACATCCCTGGGTTATCCAATGCATTTTTAGAAGATCCATGGAAAATAAGGGCATGTTATAATGTTTTTAAATATTGTTATTGTGCCTATTTTTTAATTTAATTCTTTATGTACCTAATTTCCTAAAGATACTAGGCCTCATGATCTTCTGAGATTATATTAAGTGTATCTTTATATAATAAATCATGAATTATATTGTAATAAAATTTGGGTTATCATAACATTTCCATTTACACAAAGGGAAAAGTGTAAATTATACAAATGGTTCCAACATTAAAGAAATTATATCTATAAAAACAATTTCACAAACTAAATTCACCACATGGTTTAAAGAAAAAAAATTATCTTAAATCATGGCACCTCACATATGTATATTTTCCCTTGAAATTTTACTTTTATTCACATGATTAAAAATGGTGTCCATATAAGAAATATTTTACTATAGATAGATTTAATTATTCATCTACCATATTCAGTGAATTGTATTATCTTAGAATATTCCTCAATAAAGAAAGAGTTCCAAAATCTTATGATGAAATCTTGATTGTCAATCATATTTTTCTTTATACATTTATAAAATCCTATTACTAATTGGGTTAACTTATAGATAATGTTGAGTTCATTGAATATGCCTCCATGTGGGCAATTGGAATTTAATTTCATAAGTTGTTGGATTATATTATTTTCTCAAACACAACCTATCAACCTAGACATATATGAACTGAAACCTAAAAATTTATCTCTAAAGATATCTTACATATTAATTTAAATAGTTACAATTCTAATATAAATGAATCTTTAATTTATATTTGCATTGTTTAATTACTTATCCTTATTTATATCTTTTACTTCTTTGATAAAATTTCTAAATTCAATAACACTGGTACTTATAAAAATTAATTCATATATACTATAACTAGTGAGTTTTAATTATGAAAATAAAATAATGTATATAACAGTTTTATGTATTAAAAGTTTGAAATTTAACTAAATAATTCCCTCTAAGGTTCATTTACATGTTACATGTTTCTAATTCATTTAAACTCCTTATACCATGTGTTTATTTAATATTTCTTCAATTTTTAATATTCATTTATTAATATAGGGATTATTTTTATCATGGTTATAGTTATACAATTTATAAATTAAAATAGTATTCATAACTGATATCTTATGAATATATTGTATTGTATTTTAGATTATTCAATTCTGTTATATAATATTTTTGTAGCTTCTTGCTTATATCTCTCTACTTATAATTTATTTGGTAACAAAATACTAGTTAACTTTTCTCACATAGGAAACTACATATTTTCTCATTCACTTAACTATAATCATTTTTCTTACTTTAATGAAAAATAATCTTCTCAAGTTACCAAAAAGATGATTCTTTTATATTATAATATTCAATTAACACTAAATTATTGAAATTAGAAGAAAATATATAAAAAAACCAAATTAATATTAATTCTTAAAATTATTTATTTAATAAAAATTATTATAGAATCAATTTATTCACTAAAATATTTGTATGTTTCTTCATATTTCATTACATACATACCTCTATCTATCAATATTTGGTTCTATTTCAGTATATTGTCATCATAATTCATATATTGAATTTCATTTTTATTGTTACACTTATACAGATTAATTTTTTAATTTAATTCCCAATTCCATTTTTATAATTTATTTAGTAATTTATTATCATTGTTACATCATTAAAACAGTATGATATTATCAGTTTCTTAGTTTTATTTCCATGATGAAGGCTCGAACCTTTTTCTTTTGAGTATCGTTATTTATAAACTATCAATTTGATGGTTTTTTAAATTTTAACATCATATATGACATCAAATTATTATTTTATGGTACTTAAATCACTTTTTTATTGACCATCATTCATTTTTTTCTTTTCTTCAGTCATTTTGGGTGACCTTTGGAAGTTTTTAGTGGTTTATGGGTATATGAATTATTGGAAAACAGTTGTGGAAACCATGAGGGTCTTCCCAGGAAACCATGCATCTCATGTTTGAGTCCCATACGAGGTAACATGGTAAGGCACATTATAAGTCAAAACCATGTGACTTGGGATAGATATGTTTTGTATGTTTTGTGCATGGTTCATCAAACAATGTGGCTAAACCCTATAACTCCGCCAGTTTCTCGGAAAGGGGTGCATTTTTAGCACATGGATTTCCAAATTGTGCGGCCAAATCATGTGATGTAAATTAATTAATCAAAAAAATTATTTTAAGATATGAAACTCATACATTTTTCTGCGTTCTTATTATAATGGAAAAGGATTTCAATCAATGAGAATCCACTTGGATATTTTGGGAATTCCTTAGATCCCAGTGATCAACTTTTATAGATCCTTGAGTGATAGATATTATTTTTCAAAGGTATGTATTCGTTATTTATGATTCTTCATTATTCATCTATATCTCTTCTCTCCTTAAATAGAACATTATATTAGTATTTTTAGTGTATAATCTAATGTTTGTGACTTGATATATTTAAGTTTCTTATAGATCCATCAAGGGATTGGTATTGTTTTTCTACATATTGATTTGAGGATTACTTTTCTAGGATCCAACTTGACTGGTTCTTCATCTCTACATTTATGGATCTATTTTTTATTGATTTATGATACGATGAATTGAAGTATTTTTTTGTAATATAGTCCCTATTAATTGAAGTTGTTGTTTCTTGATTAAATTGAAATGAATTTTTAATTTATTTCCAAATGATGAAGTGATATTCATGAAAAAAATAAAATGTAATGGTGTGTAATGAAACTATTGGACCAAGAAAGATAGAAATATTGTAGTAGAAGGGAGTTAATAGTCCTTTAAAATTTTTTGAAATAAATAATCAATATAATTTTATTTTTTAATTAATAAATAGTGAAGTAAAGTGTTTAGAATATAGTGAAGTGCACATGAAATATGAACAGAGTATTTATATTGTGGTTTAGACCCCCAAGAACCTATTATATTCTTAAATATTCTCTAATCAGTGTGAATATCATTACCTACTATGAAACCTCACTTTTAATGGTGAGATAACCTATTTAATGACACTGACATTCACAATACCCAGAGGTACAACCAAATATTGTCTCCTTATAGGAGTCACAACCAAGTCTTATCTTACCTTTTTTGGAAGACACAACCCAAGATACTTTATTTTGATTGGTAGAATAACCAATAAGAGACTTTCTTTTGGTTGGGAAAGGAATAAATCAATGATTACAGTTAAAAACATCAGAAGGAAATATTTAGTGAAAATACTTGAAAAAATTATGAATATAAAAAATTATATGATGATGAATATAAATATATCTCAAGATATCCAATCACTTCATTAAGAGATGATAAAAATGATGAATTCCTTTATGATCGCACCCATGAAACAGTAGTCGCATCATGGATTTATCACTTGAATATGATGTGTAGTTATTGAATAAACTGTATTGAGTTTATTTTATCTTTTTCTCCCTTTATTATATTACAAAAAATAATATTACATCATTAAATCTTGTATATTATTGATTATGAAGGACCTTATAATTGACCAATCACATTATTCCATGGGTTGAAACATAATAATATTTAGAATAACATTTTTTACCTATAATTCAAATTATCATGCTCATTATTAAAGAATACTCACACACTATTATTACTATATGAAATCATTAAAACAACTTCCAATATTCTTGTTATATTATATGAAATCTTTTCAAATAAGTAAACCAATAAAAACACTTTTACAAACATGAAATAATTTGATAATATAAAATATTTTTAAAAAGAGCATTGAATAATAATATGTAACTCGTTAATCATTAAAAATATTTCCATGATATATTCTTTACCAAATAGTTTACATAGAGTCACTATAATATATATTTATTTTACAAATCAATATAATGATTAAAATAAATTGAATAAACTTATAGTTAAAATTTTTATCAAGATAATGAAAAAACAAAGACTTCCAAAAAATATATATTTTCACAAAATAATCGAAGTAATTAACTAACCAAAACTATTGAGTGACCATGAGGTATAATACATGTGTATAGTTGATATTTGTATGTATGGTCACTTACCTATGGTAGCTTGAAAATAACTCATGTGGTAACTTGAAAATAACTCATGTGGTAACTTGAAAATAAATCATGTGTTCACTTATGAAATACTCACAGTAGGTTGGTTTTGCGGTCAATTATGAAATACTCATGGTAGGTTGGTTTTTATGGTCACTTGTGAAATACTCATGGAAGGTTTATTTGTGGTCACTTGTGAAATGATCATAGTAGGTTGTTGTTATTTCTTATAGTAACTTAAAATATACATGGTAGGTTGGTTTTTGAAATAACTTGTAAAATACTCATTGTAAGTTGGTTTTCAATGACTCAAAATATCCATGTTAAGTTCAAGTATAAAGAAAACCCAATACCATTGGGAGATGTTGGGTATGCGAGGTTAGTGGCATTCAAAAACAGTAAAGATATTATGAGAAGTTGAAGGATGAAGATGTATGCATAGTTAATGGACACATTGATGATAACGTATGGATGAAGGATCTTAAGGATGGACTACATCTTCACACATGTTCATAGCTTACATGCTCGCATGCATGAGGACCTATAACGGTATCAAATCAAGGGATACATCTAAGAAGATGATACACTTTCATGAAATGAAGTTATATTCTTCTGTGAAGAATGCAATACGAACTAGAGGACTCATTTAAAGGATGAGCAATCATTCTTGATCATGCATGATTGAATTGTTGTGGAGAAGGAGTTGAATAGTGTATAAGGCACACAATATATATATGTGCGTGTGTAATGATATATATATATATATAATGAAAAAGAAAAATATAAAATAATTTATTAATATATGAAATAATATTTTAATACTAAAACTAATACTAATATTTATATTTTTTAAAAACAAAATAATTCTAGAAATATAATTCTTAATAATAAAGATATAATTCCAATTTAATTAATCAATTTATAAACCAAAAATTTTAAATACTAAAATTAAAACATTAATTCAAATTAAAAAAACTAAATAGAATTCTAGCATTTAAAAAATATTCAAAATAAAAAAAATATTTATTTTAAAAAAAGTTATTTAAATGGAAGGACTATAAATTTAATAAAATAGTAAAATAAATAAAATACAATACCAAAACTCCCAACACTAACAATATCCCTTTTTTTAAATTAAAATAAAAAATATTTCATTTAAAAACTTAAATATTTCTCCACTTTTTAATAATTTTTAAAAAGTAAAAATATTATAAAAGCTATAAAAAAGTTACCACTTTAGTAATAAAGAGATAAAAATAAAAAAAATGTAAAAAAAATTATAGAATATATTTTTAAATACATAAAAATTCATGTAATGAACCGACCCTGGTATTATCACAAACTGATACCCAGCCCGACCCATCACATACCCAAAGGGTGTTCCCAAACCCCATGAGCGGGTTACTTGCCTCTAAGAATCAACAAAAATCAAAGGGAATGATTTCACCCAAATTTAAGTGGAAACAAATACACATATATACACACATGGAAAAAATAAACAATGGAAGAGTAAAATAAAAAAATATATGTCATTGATAAAAAAAGGAAACAACAAAAGAGATAAAACTATAAGGTATACAAACAAACTCCAATGTATAAGTCCAAAAAAAGGAAAACCAAAACCAAAATAGCTACTCTATGTGATAAATTAGGAAAACTCCCACCATCTCACCAAAAGCTACCCAGACAAAACTGATGGAAACCTCACCACCTCATTATAGTGCCTTGCCATTCCCTATATCAAAAGACATAACAAGGTCTACATGTTATTGAAGGGGTGTGTAGGGTGTGATCTAAACAAGATTAATAAGATCCCACCCAGGTCTTCCATAACAAGAATTTGTAAAAAAACATAGATAATGCTCAACTTTAATGAAAATAAGGCATGATAATTAGTTAAACAGTTTTTATATCAAAAATATGATAAATAAATCCACTTTTCCATATTTAAAAATAATCTTGTTAAAAAAATTTCAAAGAATATAACAAACATCAAAGAAATCAAATCATGTATCACATATCATATCCAATCCAAAGAAGTACAAACCAAATCACATGTAAATCACACCAAGGATCACTACAGGTCAGGCTAGCTAAAACACTCGTACCTCCAACATAGACAATCGCACACATCAGGTCTCTAGATATATGAGTCAAATATAGATATTAAAAGAACACCCCAACAAGTGAATCTCCAAAAATATATAACATGTTCCTATAAAAATAGCCTAGGGATAATAGGAACACCACATGAGTGAACCCCCTAACAGTATCAATGGTCGGGGACTATTAATACACCATCAACCTATGTACCCAAGGATTCCCATGTGCTATATTTTCCAAACCATTTCATCAAAACCATGTATTGAAAACCATTTCATAAATACATTTCAAAATGATTTAAAAATAAATTTTCTTTTTTGAAAAACAAGGGGAAACCACCTTTCCATAAAAATCATTTTCTACACACACAAATCAATAAATCGTACTAATTAATTTATAAAACAATTCATAAAAATAGGAGCATTCAAGGTTCATCCAACATAGGTTAGAGAGGGAACCACCTAATACAAACTTAGGTTACACACACCTTAAACTAGATCCACAATAATTCAAAGACAACAATGAAGGACCTAAAATCAGTCCTTACATATCAAAATCAGTTCAATAAAAAAATGGTCGATGGAGAATATAAAAAAGAGGTACCTCTAGGAACTCACACACCATACCACAACCCAAAAAAAGGTCATCCTATAAAGGAATATTATACAACTGATCTAGAAGGGATCAAGGAGAATCATAACCACAATAACAATGGATCTGAAAATTTAGTGTCTCTCAAATTCTCATAAATTCATCATATTGATACTTATCATTCAGAATAGACTCAAGGAGAGATAATGATAACTGATCACCAGTTAGAACCATACCTAAAACATCCTTCTGAGAATCCAAGTGAAACTAATTGAATCCCCCCAAGGTTCTACTCCTTCTTCCATTACGGAATATCTTGTGATGGTGTTTTCCTACTAAGAGAATCTATAATGGAATTCCCCTTCCAAATGGTGTAGGCGATTTCAAATTCAAAAATATGAAGGTATTCCACCCGCCGCCTCTTTCGTAGATTCAAGTCTTTCTGATAAAAGATATATCTCAAAATCTTATGGTTAGAAAAGACTTTCAACCTCTAAGAAAAAATATATTATCGCCAAAATTTAAGCGCATGCATAACTATTGAAAACTCTAAATCATGAGTGGGGTAATTATTCTCATGAGTTTGAATATAGAAAGATCTATAATCCACCACATTATCATTCTACATAATAATGCAACCAAAACCAATACTAGAAGAATCATATAAAATACTATACCCCTTATCGTCTCAGGTAGGTTCTGGATAGGAACTACTATTAGAATTCATTTCAGTTAATTGAAGGAAGATAAAAAATTTTATCCCATATAAATTTTACTTCTTTATTGGTGAGATCAGTAAAAGGTGATGATAACTTCAACAAATCCTTGAAAATTTTTTGATATTATCCAATAATATTAAGGAAGGTCTGAATCTCAAAGACGTTTTGTGCCTCCTCCCAGAAAAAGAGAGCCTTCACCTTCTGAGGATCAACTGATAATCCATGATCAAAAATCACATGACCCAAGAAATTCAATTCTTGGATCCATAAAATATATCCTGAAATATTTCCATATAAAAATTGACTTCTCATGATTTGAAAAAATAAACTCAAATGGTGATCATACTCATTCTCAGATCTCGAATAAACGAAAATATCATCCACGAACTCTACCAAAAAAGTGTTTAGATACTCATGGGACATCTTATTCATAAAACCCATAAGAATTTTAGTAGAGTTAGTCAGATGAAAATACATCAAAATATATTTATAATGTCCATACCTTCACTTAAAATTTGTCTTCAGTATATCAAACTCCCAAATTCGGAGTTGATGATTACCTGACCAAATATTGTTCTTTAAAATCCACTTTACACCCATAAACTAGTCAAGAAAATAATCCACATGGGGTAAAAGATACTTATTCTTAACCATTACCCAGTTTAGCTTCTGATAATCCACATACAATTGAAGTGATCCATCAAGTTTCTTGGAAGAGATCATTGGGTTTGTCTAAGGAGAAACATTATGGATAAAAAACATTTTTCATCAGATCATACTAATGAATCTTGATATCTTTAAACTATATTAGTTTCATATGATAATAGGGTATCAAGATTGGCTATATATCTAGAACTAGATCAATCAGAAATTCTACCTACCTCTATAAAGGAAGACCATATAAATCAACTAGGAAAACATCAAGAAAATTCACGACCACCAAGGGAAGATTACACACAAAATAAATTTCATCGATCACAACTAAAACATCAAAAAAACTCTTAGTCTCTATGTAGGAAGATCCCCCACAACCAAGTCTCATATCCAACTCTCCCTAAAACACTGGATATCTCCCATCAGTCGTAATGAATGAGGCATGATAATGATGACAATCAACCTCAAAATGATGAGAAATAAGCCAATCCATCTCAATGATGATGTCAAACATATATAGATCAAGAATGATAATATCACAAACTAATGTTACATTATCTATCGACAATGAATAAGAAGGACATAGAAACCCCCTCTCTTTCCTATTTCTAAGAGGTTTCATTAACTCCATAAAAAATAACTGAGTTCCATTGGAAGTTTAATAATATACATAAAATGGAAAGATATAAACAAGTAAGAAGAACTTGTATCAAATAAAGTAGTCACTACTGAAGATTCAATAAAAATGTTACCTATGAATATTTTTGTACCTGAATCTACCTCAATTAGAAACTCATCCACTATTTAAAGGTTCTTCACTCCTAAGGCCTATGGTTGGATCCCTATAGACGTTAAAGCATCAAATTGTTTCATAGTATCCTTTGGATCTGATGAACCTTAAATATAATAAGGCATGGACATATTCTGAAAAAAAAAATGTTATATATGTCCATATCATCCACAATAGTTACACATCTTCAGTGGTGTGGAACAAGAATTTTGGTTGTTCCCAACCTTTCCACACTGATATATTTCTAGGGGAACAATGCTAGATGTAATTAAAGGTTCATTGGAGAGCTGCTACTGAGAACCACCCCCACCACTATTGTGATGATCATTCCACCTCCTATTCCTCGCCTACATGCACTAAAGATTCCACTAGGTAGAAGAGAATGGGAAAAATAACTAACCTTGCATGTCATATGTAACACCCCGAGCTTCCACGATACGCTTCTCATTCAATAATGAAATAGCTTGCATTGAACGCAACTTCGAGTTCTAAAACACCGCGACTAATCAAAGTAGCCATTATGAATAGTAATAACCACTTTTTAAAATTATAGAAATTTTATATTTCAAAATGGACTTCATTTTTGTATTCGTAATATTGAAATTAGCCTATGTTGAATTTTTGGTATTTTTCTGAGAACTTCTAAATTTTTATGAATAGTGAAAAATACTTAAAACAACTTTATTAATCAAAATAATTCATAGTGATAAATTATACTATTGAGTGGTTTTATAGTATAATTAGAATATATTTTTACCATTTTATCCAATGGTGGTCATTATAATTAATTTAACATTGAAATTGGACATAAACAATTGCCAATCTTTTGATATAAATTGTTTCTTAAAAACACACTATTTGTTGTAACAGCGGGATTTAATTATAAAATTAATTAATAAAACTTATATGTTTGGAATTTTTTAAAATAGACATCATTTTTGAATTCGGAATATCAATTATAGCTTAGGGTGAAATTTTGGCCTTATTCTGAAAAACTTCAATTTTTGATGAATAGTGAAACCACTAAGTGGTTGTTAAATAACTGATTTTTCGTTTAAATGAAATATTACCACTTCTGTGATTTGATTTTCAAAAATCCAACATACATGGTTGTCATTAAGAAGTAAAATGTGGTTCAATGAGATTAAAATAATTTTTTGGTGAATAGTAACTTTTAAGTTCTTAATCGCGATTAGAGTTAATTAGTGTAGTTTAAGGTAAAAACAATATTTTAATAATATGATATGAGCTTGACACTTGTCCTACTCCTATTTGATGAGTCATGGCCGACCAAGACAACCCATGGGTCAACTTGGGGACCCCATGGAGCCACTTTAGTTGGAAAATGACATTAATATATATTTATTTAATGTTAAAGTTAAATTGACACAAACATGAGTTATTTTACTAAAACAATTTTTAAGTGAGGTTACACAAGTCCAAATTTTGATTATAAATATTAATTATAAAGCTAAAAAGATTTCCTACATCATAGTATTTTTTTTATAATTTTTAGACATTAAATAAATTAAATTATTTATGACATCATGATGATGTAGTGATGACCTCATTATTTAACGATTTAAATAAAATGGGAAGATAATGCAAAATCCAAGGCTTACACTTGTCCAAAGCCTATTGGATGAAGAGATTTCGAAACCTTGTCACCTTATCCTCGAATTATATAAGTGTGGGACCTTTAGAATCCTAAAAGCATTGTGAAATAATGTAACATTTCAATCTTTCCAAAAGTGCCCCTCCTCTCCACTTATAAAAGGCCCCCAGCTCTCCCACCTCATTTACACTTTAAATCCATTTGGATCGGCCAACCTCTGCCCAAATACTCTCCCAACATTCCTCCCTTACTCCTAGAAACCTCACTTTGGGTAGAACTCTTCCCAAGGAAGCCTTTAGCTCAAATCAAAAAGAGTTACCCGATTTTGAGGTAATGTCTTTTCTAATGTTGTTTTGTTTTATTTTTATTCTCCAACCCCCTAAACTCTTTTTATTCATTTATTTTGTAACAACACCAGTATCCTCAATATACTAGTATATTTTTATAAGAAGGATTCGAGCTACACTTACACACACCTACATCTAATGGTTAAAGAACATACGGTTTCTGTGGATGGCGAATTTCTGCCTCACGAAACGATGATTGTTTAACACTCATTTAACACCTTCAAAGGTGGCCATTATGATGTCAATATTTTTATATATGATATATAATATGTTTATGTTTTATTTATGCTTCTTTATTTTTCATTTGTGTCTTACCTTTATGGCTTCCATTATGGGTATACGCGATATCTTCATTTTAGGAAGTGCGGACTACCGCCCCCTCAAAGTGATTTGAATCGTTAATGCCATATGTGGGATGTATAAAAGATGGAGTAAATGGTATTATACACTATATTATACTGGAATTATATTATACATTTATATAATTATGATTTAGTTCCATTAAATATGAAATTGAAATGAAAGTAGCGTTCATGCGTACGTACGGCTTACCGTCTCCATGAACGGTGCATTTCATTTCTTACCTCTAAATGTTACGTAATGTTATAAATGAATGTATATACTGGATATATATGATATATATGACATCTAAATCATGAATATAATTCTGGATATAATGGATATTTCACCACATAAACAACTTGTAATTATAAGAAGCTTATTGTTGACTCAAGTACCAAAGATCGACAAAACGACCGTTATTAACTTAAATAATTACATAATGTTCATATCATTGTAATAAGTGATATAATAAGGATAATGAAGTTGAAAATGGTTCTTAATAAGGTATATATTAACTCTAGTTTATTATTCAGGAGGTTAAAGAACGGTTGAGTCAAGTCAGACACGAGGTAAGGGAACTTCTTAACCCAATTTCCATTCTTTGGGTTAATCTCCTACTTTCAAATTATGTCATGATGTTATTATGTACTATTTTGTATTTTTACTTTCTTTATGTGTACCTATAGTGAATACACATAATATATCTATTTTTTTTTTTAAAATTATCTTTTTAAGGACTTCGTCTCAATCCCCTTTCGTTGAGTCATATTTGGTTTTATACACAATTTTCTTTTATACAGTGTATAAACCCCTTTGACTTTTACGTTTATTCAAAAGGAATCTTTTTTATACGAAACGTTTTAATAAATGACAAAAAGGGAATGTTTTTCTTTCCGTACTTATGCGGCGACAATGACTTCTCCGCCGCCGTGACCATTATTTGAGTTTCGGCTTCCTCTACAAGCCATCATTTTATTTTAATGAAAAATAAATACAAAGTTTTAACTTTCTTTTATTTTGATATTGAAAATGGTTTTGAAAGCTTTTTTATTATATCAATATGTTGTATTGATATCTTGTGATTGAAATATGGAAATGTTATGTTTCCTTTATGTATGTTTTATGTGATACGATTATGTTATGGTTTATGATATGTTTAAACCTATTCATATGAGGAATGTATTGGACTTAATAAGTGACAGGTGGAGCCCGCTATAGCTCCTCGATGCATCGGTAGGTCTCATGAGACAACTAGACATGGAATTGGCCGAGGCCCTTTCCCAATTTGATTTATGGTTTTGGCCGAGGCCTTGACAAAATGTTTCAGAATGTCCGGCATTATACATTCCATCATTATGAAAGTGGTTATTGTTATTGCATGTGATTATTCGACCAGTAGAATATCCATGTGAAGAAGTAAATGGCATTATCTCATTTTAATTTTGCCATATTATGTTGATTTTCAAGTTTAAAAGGCTTTTGTTTTATTTATACATTGCCTTAAATGTTTATGTTTATTTACGAAAGCTTCCGCAATATTGTTATCCTTACTGAGCATCTGAGCTCACCCCTTTCAATGTTTTAATATTTTCCAGGATGTGAAGAAGTATTTTATGAATGACCTGCAGGGATAGTCATAAGAGGATATGAGTGTGGACTATGGAGACTTTGTTATTGTAGTTTTTCACTTTATGATGTAATGTAACGTTTACGAATGTATCTAGTGTTTCCAAGGCTACTAAACTAATCGGTCTTTCGAGACTTGATCTTTTGTGATCATGCCAATGTTACGAAGTAATGCACCGACTCTGGGTAGCTGGGGTCGGGGCGTTATAGTTGGTATCAGAGGCAGTTTAGTACTAACCTTGGAAGCTAGATTTAGATAAACTCTGATTAGAGCACATAGCCCAAAGATAGACTTTGAGGATTAGTATAGAAGAACTTCCTAGAATTTCGGTATTATAGAGATGTTATGAGTTTTTCGAGCAATACATCCCTGTCTGGATACGAACAGGTAGAGGCGGCTCTGGCACAGATGTACCTAGGGGTAAAACCCGAAAACACCTCTTTGAGCTAGACTCGAACGGGAACTGGTGCACGACAACGGGCCTTGCTGCACTCTTGGTTACGACACTCCCGGGGGATATGCTTAGGATAATTATCATTTTATTTACAAACCACTATGAAGGGTTATGAGTATATACTTTCTCAAAGAAAACATTTCTTTTTATGATTATGGATTATATCCATAAATAGTTCAATTTATGTTAAGTGTTTTATAAGTATGGAATTATGTATTTTGATTCATAAACTAATCTAGTTTATGCCATTGTTTAGAAATGGCGCCTAGTGGAAGGAATGGAAACCGTATCAATGCACGAACTCCGTGTAGGGATTGCCCTCCTGATCAAGATAATTATTGTGGATCTGGAGATACAACTGGTGCTGATCAACTTATTACCATACTGGGACAACTCACTCAGGTTATGAATAATAACCTTACTCGTATGGAGCACCCTGATCCGCAACGTGGAGGATCAATGCTAGATCGTTTCATGAGGAAACAACCACCAACCTTTAATGGGATTACAAATCCTATAGTAGTTGAGCAATGGATAAATTCCTTAGAGAAAATATTCCATGCCTTGGGGAGTAGTGAAAGGGAGAAGGTTGTCATGGCAGTTTACCGCCTCACTGGAGATGCCGATCAGTGGTGGTCACTGATTCAAAACACAAAGGAAGATGATGACGTATCGAATATGGAATGGAGGGAGTTCAAAGAGCTTTTCTTAGAAAAATACTTTCCTCGTGACCATCGAGCAGATATGGAAAGGCAATTTCTGAGTCTGAGGCAGAAGGAGGATGAGAATGTCGCAAAGTATGAGGCTAACTTTACAAGGATAGCAAGGTATGCTGCAGATTACATACGTAACCCAATGAGTAAGATTGATCGTTTCTTTGATGGGTTAAAACCATTTCTCCATAGAGCTTTGGTATCACAATCCTTCTCATCATACGAAGATATTGTCTCGTGTGCTATCAAGACAGAAAAGGAATTCTCTAAGTCTTATGACAACAAAGTAAAGCAAGATAAGAAGAGAACGGTGGAACAAGAGACAGATAAAGGGAAAAAGGGAAAGAAGGATTTTCCATTATGTGATAATTGTGGGAAGAATCACCCTGGTACTTGCCTAAAAGGAATGGGAGTTTGTTATAAATGTGGAGAAAATGGTCACCAGGCTCGTGATTGCAAGGGAAAGAAAGAGGCTGTCAAAGTTGAATGCTACAATTGTAGAGAAATGGGTCATTATGCAAATGAATGTCCTAAGCATCAAGGAAACTTACCTCAGAAAAGGCCAAGGGATCAAGGCCAATATTATGTTGTGACTACAGTTGAAGCGGAATAACTAATGTATTGGTGCTTTTGGACTCATGGATTATATTCTGGTTTTTAGAATAATGTGATATATATATAAGGATTGTACTGCAGTACTTGTTGATTTCAGTAAGGTTTTAATATGATTAAGGTAATCATATTTTTAGTATGTGACAATAAGAGAAACTTTTCTTTGTTTGGGGAATCTGATGTTACAATTGATTTTGGAATTTAGAGACCTTTTAGAGAAAGTCTGGATGGAGGTATTTTGGATAACTATTAAGGTTGGAATGGATTAAGTTGAACCATGGATAGTATTGTTTAAGGTTAAAGAATTTCTGAAGATTATTTTTGGAATATTATAATACTATAGTTTTAGGAAAAAGGACAACCTGTAGGGTGGGGAATAACCCGTCGCGTCGGACAAAGCTGCAGGAATCGAACCCACAACCATAGTGCGACAAGCCTTTATTTCCTACCACTAGCCTACAGGAAGTCCCTGGTTATTACAAAATAGTTTTACTAATCTAAATGGTATGTGTTAACATTTTTAACCTTATACAATTAGGATAAATAGAATATTTTTGAGTTCTGTTACCATTTGGAGTAAAAGTTGGGTTTGTGGTAAAAATTTATTAACGAATGAAAGTATACATAACAAGTATGTAAATTCCATTACGTTCTTAGTAAATCTCCTAAATAAATTCCTCAACATAATAAAAGGTAACTTAAAACAAAAATGTTGTCGGTTAACTTTTCCAACTGGAGATTCAATGACCGTTTAACCAATCACAAGTTTGTGATTTTCTTATGGTTAAACTTTTTCCTAATCCTGTTTTCTATAACTCTCCATCAGACCTTGATGGTTTGTTTTTCTTCCATATCCATATTTTCATAGAATCCTAGAATGGGCTATATCGGGTGATCTTTGTACTTATCTTTCTTTCTTTTAATGTTATATATTTATTAACCTTATTTCCGATGTGGGTTATCCTCAAAGGTATTTTCTCTTTTCAACCTTTTATTTTCAAAGAAAAATTTCAAATTGCGAGGACGCAATTTATTGAAGGAGGGGAGAATGTAACACCCCGAGCTTCCACGATACGCTTCTCATTCAATAATGAAATAGCTTGCATTGAACGCAACTTCGAGTTCTAAAACACCGCGACTAATCAAAGTAGCCGTTATGAATAGTAATAACCACTTTTTAAAATTATAGAAATTTTATATTTCAAAATGGACTTCATTTTTGTATTCGTAATATTGAAATTAGCCTATGTTGAATTTTTGGTATTTTTCTGAGAACTTCTAAATTTTTATGAATAGTGAAAAATACTTAAAACAACTTTATTAATAAAAATAATTCATAGTGATAAATTATACTATTGAGTGGTTTTAGAGTATAATTAGAATATATTTTTACCATTTTATCCAATGATGGTCATTATAATTAATTTAACATTGAAATTGGACATAAACAATTGCCAATCTTTTGATATAAATTGTTTCTTAAAAACACACTATTTGTTGTAACAGCGGGATTTAATTATAAAATTAATTAATACAACTTATATGTTTGGAATTTTGTAAAATAGACATCATTTTTGAATTCGGAATATCAATTATAGCTTAGGGTGAAATTTTGGCCTTATTCTGAAAAACTTCAATTTTTGATGAATAGTGAAACCACTAAGTGGTTGTTAAATAACTGATTTTTCGTTTAAATGAAATATTACCACTTCTGTGATTTGATTTTCAAAAATCCGACATACATGGTTGTCATTAAGAAGTAAAATGTGGTTCAATGAGATTAAAATAATTTTTTGGTGAATAGTAACTTTTAAGTTCTTAATCGCGATTAGAGTTAATTAGTGTAGTTTAAGGTAAAAACAATATTTTAATAATATGATATGAGCTTGACCCTTGTCCTACTCCTATTGGATGAGTCATGGCCGACCAAGACAACCCATGGGTCAACTTGGGGACCCCATGGAGCCACTTTAGTTGGAAAATGACATTAATATATATTTATTTAATGTTAAAGTTAAATTGACACAAACATGAGTTATTTTACTAAAACAATTTTTAAGTGGGGTTACACAAGTCCAAGTTTTGATTATAAATATTCATTAGAAAGCTAAAAAGATTTCATACATCATAGTATTTTTTTTATAATTTTTAGACATTATATAAATTAAATTATTTATGACATCATGATGATGTAGTGATGACCTCATTATTTAACGATTTAAATAAAATGGGAAGATAATGCAAAATCCAAGGCTTACACTTGTCCAAAGCCTATTGGATGAAGATATTTCAAAACCTTATCACCTTAGCCTCGAATTATATAAGTTTGGGACCTTTAGAATCCGAAAAGCATTGTGAAATAATGTAACATTTCAATCTTTCCAAAAGTGCCCCTCCTCTCCACTTATAAAAGGCCCCCACCTCTCCCACCTCATTTACACTTTCAAGCCATTTGGCTCGGCCAACCTCTGCCCAAATACTCTCCCAACATTCCTCCCTTACTACTAGAAACCTCACTTTGGGCAGAACTCTTCCCAAGGAAGCCTTTAGCTCAAATCAAAAAGAGTTACCCGATTTTGAGGTAATGTCTTTTCTAATGTTGTTTTGTTTTATTTTTCTTCTCCAACCCCATAAACTCTTTTTATTCATTTATTTTGTAACAACACCAGTATCCTCAATATACTAGGATGTTGTTATAAGAAGGATTCGAGCTACACTTACACACACCTACATCTAATGGTTAAAGAACATACGGTTTCTGTGGATGGCGAATTTCTGCCTCACGAAACGATGATTGTTCAACACTCATTTAACACCTTCAAAGGTGGCCATTATGATGTCACTATTTTTATATATGATATATAATATGTTTATGTTTTATTTATGCTTCTTTATTTTTCATTTGTGTCTTACCTTTATGGCTTCCATTATGGGTATACGCGATATCTTCATTTTAGGAAGTGCGGACTACCGCCCCCTCAAAGTGATTTGAATCGTTAATGCCATATGTGGGATGTATAAAGGATGGAGTAAATGGTATTATACACTATATTATACTGGAATTATATTATACATTTATATCATTATGATTTAGTTCCATTAAATATGAAATTGAAATGAAAGTAGCGTTCATGCGTACGTACGGCTTACCGTCTCCATGAACGGTGCATTTCATTTCTTACCTCTAAATGTTACGTAATGTTATAAATGAATGTATATACTGGATATATATGATATATATGACATCTAAATCATGAATATAATTCTGGATATAATGGATATTTCACCACATAAACAACTTGTAATTATAAGAAGCTTATTGTTGACTCAAGTACCAAAGATCGACAAAACGACCGTTATTAACTTAAATAATTACATAATGTTCATATCATTGTAATAAGTGATATAATAAGGATAATTAAGTTGAAAATGGTTCTTAATAAGGTATATATTAACTCTAGTTTATTATTCAGGAGGTTAAAGAACGGTTGAGTCAAGTCAGACACGAGGTAAGGGAACTTCTTAACCCAATTTCCATTCTTTGGGTTAATCTCCTACTTTCAAATTATGTCATGATGTTATTATGTACTATTTTGTATTTTTACTTTCTTTATGTGTACCTATAGTGAATACACATAATATATCTATTTGTTTTAAAAATGATCTTTTTAAGGACTTCGTCTCAATCCCCTTTCGTTGAGTCATATTTGGTTTTATACACAATTTTCTTTTATACAGTGTATAAACCCCTTTGACTTTTACATTTATTCAAAAGGAATCTTTTTTATACGAAATGTTTTAATAAATGACAAAAAGGGAATGTTTTTCTTTCCGTACTTATGCGGCGACAATGACTTCTCCACCGCCGTGACCATTATTTGAGTTTCGGCTTCCTCTACAAGCCATCATTTTATTTTAATGAAAAATAAATACAAAGTTTTAACTTTCTTTTATTTTGGTATTGAAAATGGTTTTGAAAGCTTTTTTATTATATCAATATGTTGTATTGATATCTTGTGATTGAAATATGGAAATGTTATGTTTCCTTTATGTATGTTTTATGTGATACGATTATGTTATGGTTTATGATATGTTTAAACCTATTCATATGAGGAATGTATTGGACTTAATAAGTGACGGGTGGAGCCCGCTATAGATCCTCGATGCATCGGTAGGTCTCATGAGACAACTAGACGTGGAATTGGCCGAGGCCCTTTCCCAATTTGATTTATGGTTTTGGCCGAGGCCTTAATCATTTTAGATGTCTTGGCCGAGGCCTTGACAAAATGTTTCAGAATGTCCGGCATTATACATTCCATCATTATGAAAGTGGTTATTGTTATTGCATGTGATTATTCGACCAGTAGAATATCCATGTGAAGAAGTAAATGGCATTATCTCATTTTACTTTTTCCATATTATGTTGATGTTCAAGTTTAAAAGGCTTTTGTTTTAGTTATACATTTCCTTAAATGTTTATGTTTATTTACGAAAGCTTCCGCAATATTGTTATCCTTACTGAGCATCTGAGCTCACCCCTTTCAATGTTTTAATATTTTCCAGGATGTGAAGAAGTATTTTATGAATGACCTGCAGGGATAGTCAGAAGAGGATATGAGTGTGGACTATGGAGACTTTGTTATTGTAGTTTTTCACTTTATGATGTAATGTAACGTTTACGAATGTATCTAGTGTTTCCAAGGCTACTAAACTAATCGGTCTTTCGAGACTTGATCTTTTGTGATCATGCCAATGTTACGAAGTAATGCACCGACTCTGGGTAGCTGGGGTCGGGGCGTTATATCATATCCATATCTTCTTTAATTTACCTATCTACTATCTCATCATAGTTAGAAAACTTTTTCATAAATACCAATGATCGGATATCTAGTAATAAACCCTATAGGTTCTTTTGAGCCATTATATGGTCATTTTTTACAACCTCTGTAGAAAAATGAACCAGATCCATGAATCGATCGGTGTATGATGACACCGAACTCTTTCCCTACATCAATTATAGGAACTATAGAGACGTATCCATCTTTAAAGACTGAGGAAAAAATGCTAGAAGAAATGGATCTTGAAACCCTTCCATTATAAGTCCATGTTTTATCCACCTATACCATGAAATATCACCATTTCTTATTGGGACCCTTGATTATGAACAACATGCACTTTACCATGACATTATTAGGTGTATTTAGGAAGATTAAAATCTAATAAATATTTTACATCCAGTTATCCACCTCTTAGGGATCACTCGTACACTAAAATTATGGTTATTTCTCACATAATAACTCTCATGATTGATCCCTTTATCTTCCAGATCCTACAGTACATAAACAATTGTGTTTTGGTGTGGTATATTTTGGTCTATAGAACTAACTTCCCATGTGATGGCCTTGATAAGATTCTGATCTAGTGGTGAATTCCCTTGAGGATCATCTGATACACCCTATTGAGGAACTTTTTTAATATTGCTCGGAGGCCTACCGATGCACACAAAAAAATAATAAACAATCAAAAAACCAGATAATCTCAGTTCAAACAAGAAAAACATAAGAAAAAAGTGAGATTAAGATCAAGAACACAAAATAAGAGGCATACATCCAAACTTCTCAAGGTAATGTGAGTCTATTCATGGAAATATTTGGATAATAACTCACCAAAACAAACCTATCAATTCTAAAAAATCCTATCTCTAGTCTACCAACTTCCTAAAACTAAGAAAAACCTCCCTCTGATACCAAAATATTATAAACTAACATGTATACCCTCACAAACTAGTACGAAAACTGACCCTTCCCAAAGGGAATTCCCAATCCCCATGGCTAGAAGAGAGCACCCAAGTGTCAACAATAACCATATGGAAAAATTTCTACAAAATTGAAGTATAAAAAATGAAATATATATATACATCGTAGGAAGAAACAATAGAGTAAAATAATAAAATATATTTCATAGAAATAAATTTAAAAAATATAATTGATATAACTCATAGGTATCCAAATAGTATCCAAGGTATTAGTCCAACAGTAAAGAAAAACTAGAACAAAAAAAATATACTTCAAGTGATATCATGGGAAAAATCCCACAATATCACCATAATCTACCCACACATAGCAGATAGAAACCTCACTTCTTCACTACAGTGTATTTCCTTTCCCTACATAGAAAGAAATAAAAAGGTCTATAGACCACTGAAGGGATATATAGGGTGTGATCTAAACAGGCTCAATAGAATCCCACCCAAGTTTTCCATAATAAGTCTCTGTACAAAAATCCAGACAATGCTCAACTTTAAGGAAAATGAGGCATGATAATTAGTTGAATAGTTTTTATATCATAAGAATGATAAATAAATCCAATATTTCCACATTTCCAAATAATATAGGTAAAACAGTTTCAAATCATATCACATACATAAAATTAGTTGAAGTATGTATCACATATCATATCGATCCAAAGTTTTTTAGACTAAATCATAGGTAAATCATTCCATGGATCATTAAAAGTCTATCTAGAGGGAACACTCGTATGTCCAACATAGATAATCACACACATCAAGACTCTAGATATATGCATGGAATCTAGACAGTAGAGAAAACCCCTAGAAATTAAACCTCCCAAAATGCCTAACAAGTCCCTAGAATAACAGGCCTTGAGAGAAGAGTAACACCCCATGAGTAAAACCCCTAAAAGTATCAATAGAAAATCACTATTACTACACCTTCCACCTAAGTATCCAAGGCTTATAATATGTTAAATTTCCCAAACCATTTCATCAAAACCATGATTTGAAAACCATTTCATAAATAAATTTCACAATTATTTTAAAATAAATTTTCCTTTTACCAAAAAAAAAAAGGAAACCCATATTTAAAAAAAACCTTTTCCACAAAAAAAAAATAAATAATGATAATTAATTTATAAAATGGTTCATAAAACTAGAGTATTCAAGATTTATCCAACATAGGATGGAGATGGAACCACGTACCTCATACTCAGGTCGTACATGCCCACAATAAGATCCACCAACATGGAAGAATTTAAAGAAGAAAATGAAGGCCCTATAATTAATCCTTACATATCATAATCAATTTAAAAAGAAAAATTTTCAATGGATAAGATAAAATATCACATATATCAAGGAACTCACAAGCCGCACCACAATAAATACAGAGGTCAACCTCCAGAGGAAGATCACACAATGGATCTTGAAATGAACAAGTAGAATCATCACCATAAGACCAAAGGATATAAAAAAATAGCACAACAACACTTATACGACTAATGATGAATAAGAAGAAAGATAACTTACTCAAAGAGATGCAGCACAACTACAAAAAATATCAATCACCAAAATAAATGATCAGAAAGGATTAAATATCCCCAAAATCATTACGAGAGATCATAGGTTTTGAGAGAGGTTCCTTCACATCAAATGAAAAACGATCATACATACAATGCATAAAAACCCTATAGTTTGTTCATATTTCATGACATGAATCCTAGATTCATGACATGAAATCCACAAAATAAAGTTATGAAGAAAAAAGGTTTCACCTTGATTAAAAACACTGATCAACCTTTTCATGACATAGACTATTTTCACAACATGTAAACCTTTCATGCTTTATACCAATTCATGGCATCAACTTGTAAAAGGTTTTATGTCGTGTAACCAATTCATGACATGAAAATTTCCAGTAGATAGATTCTATAAAAACATTTTAAAAGAGTCCCTAGGTCAACCTATACCCCAATGGATATTCTCTTAATATTTTTTTAAATTTATTCTTGGGATCTATTAATTCCAACCAAAATGCATCCCATGACATTAGGTCATTTTCCCCAATAAGCATTATTTATCCTCAGAAGGACCCAAATGCACCCAAATAAAGAGGGAAACAAAAAGAGATATGAGAATGCCTAAAATATGTTAATGTAATTTCATACTCCCCCTATATAAATTCATATATTAAGACACTTATGTTTCTAACACACCAAGTTTAAACTTTATTTTCTGAAATAATTCAAAATATATTGGTTTATTAAATATGTTAGCAAGTTGTTTTTCTATTGAAACAGACTCTAAACTAATATCTTCTTTCTTCCCAAGATTCATTATAAAAATAAATCTAATATCTATATATTTTGTTCTAAAGTGTTGAAAAGGATTTTAGAAAATTGAAATAGCATTAGAATTATCAAGAAAATAGGAATTTTATTAAAACTAGATTTAAAATTACATAGATTATGTTTAATCTAAATAATATGAGAATAAAAACTAGCATAAATAACATACTCAACCTCATTTTATATAATTAAAATTATAGTTTTACTTATAACTCCATTAAATTAATTCTTACTGAGAAAAAAATACATACTTTTTGGGTTATACTAGTCAAGACTATAACCTCAAAAATCATATTTATAATATGATAATAAATAAAAACTATTATTTTTTTGAATAAAATAAACCAGTACCAATATTTCCTTTAATATATCTAATAACACTCTTCACATATTTAAAAATACTTTCCTTAGGATTCAAATCTAATCTATCACACAAACAAACTAAAAAATATATATTCAGTCTAGACGAAATCAAATAATATAAGATACCCACATACCTCTATACAGTTTAACATCAACACGCTTTCTATATTCATCCAAATCCAATTTTAGATTTGTACTCATTGGTTTTCTAATATACTTTCATGAATCAATACCAAAACATTTAACAATTAATTTAGTATACTAAGATTGATTTAATAAAATACCATTATTTCTTTAATTAATTTGTAAGAAAATAAAAATTATATATTCTTACATTAATCTCAAATAAAAATCACTAGAAATTAGTTTAAAAAATAATTACAAAGAAAATAATTTATATAACTAAACATTATATCATTCACATATATCTATATAATCAAAATATCATTTTAAATTTTCTTCATAAACAATGTAGGGTAAAATTTTCCTTTTTCAAAATCATTTTGAAATAAAAAATGAGTTATTCTCTCAAATCAAGCCCTAGGATATTTCTTAATACCATATAAATCTGTATTAATTTTAAAAACATTATTTGAAAATTTTTCATCAAAAAATATAGGGGTTATTTAACAAATACTTATTCAAAAATTATCACATTTAAAAATTCACTCTTTAAATACATTTGAAATAATTTTATATTTTGAAAATAAGAAAATTATAATAAAATTATAATAGATTCTAGCCTGGAAAAATGATAAAAATAATCTTCACATTCAATTCCCCTTTCCGGATAATAACATTGAGAAACTAGTCTTGTTTTATTTTAAACTATGTTTCTAGATTCATCAAGTTTATTATGAAAAATCCACTTAGTTTCTATTATTTGTTTATATTTTGGTAATTAATCCAAATTTCACACTTTATTTCTCTCAATTTTATTTAATTATTCATGTATATAATTAATCCATTTTTCATCATTTAAATTTTTATCAATATTAACAAGAAAATTTTTTGCAACAAATGCATAATTAGTATAGTAATTTAAAACAAATTTCTTGGTTTGTATTCCAATTTAAACATTTCCATTTAATTGTTATATAGGATGATAGTTAATAATTTTACGCTCTTTAGGATCAGTTTTAGAAGTTATTTTATTCCCCTAAAATAATGAATTGTTATTTTCATGACCATTATCTTCTCCAATATTAAATACCCTAAATTATTTATCATTTTTATTAATCTTAATTCTTCTTATTATAGTTTTTTCAATATCTTTAACTTGAATTAACTCTTAAAAAACGAAATTTATATTATTTATAAATCTATATGCCTTAATAGTATTAGAATAACCCAAAAATATCCCTTCATTACTTTTAGAATCAAACATACCTGAATTGTATTTTGTATTTAAAATAAATGATTTAAAAGAAAACACCCTAAAATTTACAATTTTAAGATCAAACCTTCAAAACAATTCATAAGGTATTATGTTTAAAAATGGACTTATCAAAACTCTATTTAAAATATGACAATATTTATTAATAGATTTAGCTAAAAAATATTTAGCCACGTTAAACATAATAATCATTGATCTATACATTTTTTTTATTGACCAATTCTTTCTTTCAAACACATCGTTTTGTTGTTGTTTCCTAGGGGAAGAAAAATAATGATTATATCCATTTTCTTTAAAAAAAATATAAAATTATAAATTAAGAAATTAAACATCTCTATCAAATATGATATAGATGATTGAAATATTTTTGAAATTTTTAATAAGTTTTTATAAATACCCAAACTTGTTTAGAATTTTACTTTTTAAGATAATAAAAAAATCCAAATGAATCAATTATAATCATAAACTACTATAAATCATATTTTTTTTCCTAAACTAGTATGTTTTATAGGTCCAAATAAGTCAATATGTAGTAATTAAAGATATCTATTAGTACTCTCATAATTTATAGATTTAAATCATTCCTAATTTTTTTACATTTTATACGTGAATCACACACAAAATAATTACTTGTATTTAAATTTGGAAATTATAGAACCTGGTCATTATTTGAAAACATGTGAAATAGTCTGAAGTTTGTACATCCAAGTATCTTATGAAACAAAATATAATCTACTTATACAATATTCAAACACTTAATTTCTATTTTATTATATCATAAAAATTAGTAGTGTCAACATTATGTTTTCTATTTGAAGAAAATAAAATATATTTATTTTTAAAAATTATTCATTTATCATTTTCAAATATGAAATTAAATTCATCTTAGAATAAATATGATATACTTATTAAATTATGTCGTAAACCATATTAAAATAGTAATTCTGAAATAATAACTTTTTTAGAAAACTCAACTTCTCTAATACCTATAATTTGTTCTTTATAGTTTTCTCCAAATGTAACTAGGCCTCCATCAGATAAATAAAAAGATATAAAATTTCAAATATCAAATTTCATGTTCCTAAAATAACCATTATCTAAATAAACTGAATATTTATGACTTCTAATAAATATTTATTTAAATAAATCAATCAAGTAGAATGTTTTGGTACCCATGCTAACTTGGGTCAAATTATATTAGTAGTATAAATTTTCATCACACAAACATATTTAAAACATTTATATTTGGGATGATTAGAAAACAAATATTTAGATATCAATGTTCCAGTATGTCCAAATGATTGTGTAAATATAAAATATAATTTATTTGAATAATTCCCTTCCATTCTATATTTAAAATATGTTACACTTGAAATACCTCATTTTGAGATTTTAACAAATTTAGTCTTATTCATCCTTGGTGAGAAGCTATTATAACAAAAACCATTCGTGTTATAGTTTGGTTTCAACATATATATCATTTTATCATATTTATATTTTCCTTGGAAAAAAGTAGATAATGTTTATTTAATATTAGAAACTTCCTTTTTCAAATAAACATTCTATTTTTTAGTGGCTTCTAAATCATTATATACTTTTTCATTAGAACATGAAACTGTACTTCTCAATTTTTATTTTTGTGCTTGATATTTTTACACTAATTCTCAAATTTATCAATATCAACCAAGATATAACTAAGCCTTATTTCTTGATAATTATTATTTACTTCTAAAAACAATTAATTTGGTCGTTTTCTTCTTTTAGTTTCAATATCTTATGATTATTCGTGTTTAAATATATGTTAGAAATATTATAAGTTATTTTTCTTCTAAAACCTTTATATTTTATTATACTCTATTTATTTATATGGTTTCTATTTTTTATTCCAACTATTACTCTGTTTGGAACTCAATGATTGAAGTAATGTTTTTTAAGCATAACCGAATTTATTTCTTCTTTTGGGCTGGGAATATTTTTCTTCCATGTAGAGATTGTCTAAATTTTTTAAATAATCTTGTTTTATATTCTAAAAATATTTTGTAAAGTCATTTTTAGCTATATATTACTTTTTCATGGTTTTATAAATGAATATTTAAAAAAAAAAATCCATTTTTTAATTTTTTACAAATTGTGAAAGGAATGTTCTTTTTAACATATATAGTGTAAATAGATATTCCTAATTCCATGACCATTATTATATATTTATAATATTATAAAATTTCCCATTTTTTTCAATGAGCATGTTTTTCTGTTATTCTTGTGAATTTTTATCTTTTATTTTAAAATTAAAAGGAATTGTTTTTAAAAAGTTTGAAAAGAATTTATGAAATGATTTATAACTTCATTTTTACAACAAGTTGAAAAGGTTTTAATGAAATTTATTTTTAAAGTTTCACTTCAATTTTCCTCAATGATTTTAGAATGAATTTCCTTTACTTAAAAACCTTAATTCTAATGAAATGGTGGTCTTTTATCATCCTTTAGAGATTATACCTTATTTTTTTATCATCCACTTTCATGTGATCATGTTCTATATCAATATTTATTATTCATTTGATATTTTTTATCCTTCATATCCATATTTATTTATATTTTGGATATATTTATCATTACAATATTGTATTAACCATACACCATTACTATATATAGTGTTAGTTAAAGAATTATATTAAGAAAGTTATTTCATTTACTGGTGAAATATTTATGTTCCGTATTATTGATTCAATATGAATATTTATTGACTAATAATGAATATTTATTATGTATTATATTTTTGACTTAATATATAAGGAATTAATTTCACATATATAATTGATGGGTGCAGAACAGTTATAAATACCCCCCTATGCATCGATAGGTCTCATGAGACAAACAATTGGACAAATTTGTTAGGTATTTTGTGTATACCTATCTAATAATTAAAATGTATTAACATAAGGCCATGATGGTAAGGTTCATGATATATTTTCATGAGGCCTTAATAGAAATATCATGATGTCCTAAATTATTCATTTCCTGCATTAAAATTTCTTTTACTATTATCCATGTGATTGTTTTATATTTCATGGATATATTTTAAAGATTAAGTTATTGATTAAATTTCATATGTATTGATTATTTACTTTGCCATATTTTTTATAACATGTCTATTCATGATATATTCCTTTGTATTATTTCCCTTATTGAGAATTTAATCTCACACTTTATTTGTTTTCCATTCCCTATGATATGAATAAAGAATATTTCAATGATTTTCAAGGATTCATGAAATTTTCCCTTGCTATGTTTTTATCTTCCAATATAAGATGTAATTCTTGAATTTATCTCACCTTATAAGATTGTTAAATTGATTGATCATTCATGTTTTCATAACTTGTATGTTGTACCAATGTAATAAATTAAATACCAGCTATGAGTTACTAGAATTAGGTTTGATACAACTATACATAATATTTTATATAGTAAAACTTCTCATTTTAATATCCTACTATCTTCTATTAATATTTAATTTAACTTATAACTATTATAAATTTTTAATCTCATTCAAATAATATAAAATTTCTATATTATTATTTCTTTCAAAACTTAAAGGAACATTTTCCAACAATACTTTTTAGCTAGATCCATAATACACCAAAATATGATCTATTAAAAATTATTTACCTTTTATAATGTTTATTCATTACAATTATATTGGGTCTGGACCACTGTGACTAGAAGTAACCCATTGTAACATTAAGTACATAACATAATTTGAAACTTATGGAAAGAGATTAACCCATGAATTAATAAACCAAAACTAAGTAGACAAAAACACCTCAGCTACCGCACTAAATCACCACACCCTAACACTCAAAAATTATAAAACAATAACACAAGTGAAACAAAATAACTAAAGGAAAAAAAATAATAGATTGTGTGGTTCATATTTTAGTATTACTCCCTGAGAGAACACTATTACTTCCTTTACAATAATGAAAGAAGAATATATTTTAATTTATCATATCACTTCACATTAAATTCTTATGTGATTCCATCCCACCTACTTATAGTGGGGTCTAGTAGGTGAAACTAGGGCCATTGTCTCCTGATCTTTATAGGCAACCCACCATTGACCATGGACACCTTTGGTTTCCTATAAGTTTCACTACCTCTACCTATTTATTTCAGTTAATAGTGAAATATTTCTTTATAAATCCCTCATATGATTCTAATGTAACCTTTGAAAAACCAACATTACTCTAACATATCAGCATAGTTTACCTTATGTAGAGTCACCTTCCATGCTCCCATAATCTAGACATGGAACTTTCCCCCTAATTCTAGAACATAAACATCCACATTATAACTACCTCCATTGGTCATACACTATAACAATATTCCCATAACCTCAAGACCCAAGTTTTAGATCCCCTTATTCCAGAGTAAAATAATTTTAATGTGAAATAAGTCTTCACAATTACTAAGAATATCCATTTTATATTGTTTAATATTATCTATACCATAACTAATATCTTATTGTTTTAAAAGTCAACCTATTGAAAACAATCATTAAAGATACAATTATTGTTAAGTAACTAAAATCAAAGTAAAAATAATTACTTTATGTGGGCATGTGTGATATAATAAAAAATATTCAGATCACTAAAAATATTTGAATGTTTTTATAAACTCATTATAAATATAGAATTTTATTTATTTAGAGTACTCATATCAAACCATGTGGGGAATAGTTGTTATATATTGGATTTCAATTTATTATATTTGATGATATCATATAAAATATTTTTATTTTTAAATGACTCATAAGTATACCTCAATCATATTATTTTAATTTTTCTTATTTGGTATCACTTATCATATAACTAATCTAGTTTTTTCACTCATTTATATTTATTGAAGGTATCATCCTAAAAAAGTAAAGTTTAATTACTAAAACTATCATCTAATTATTATGGACTTCAACAACTTGAATTTAATATTAGTTTTCATTGGAAATCTTCATCATTATTAACCAATGTAACCATTGGGAAATTACTACAAAAGGATTCATATTGTATTGAGGAATAATAGTTAATTTCAAATATATCTTTCAAAAACATGGAATCTCCAGTTATCAATTTATTACCCAATTACATTTTCCAATAAACTATTATAGTGGAATGACTAATAGATATTCACTACGATATTAGTTTACAGAATGAATAATTAAATTATTGATAGAGTAAACACAATCAATAAACATTTTTTCTGCAATTAGTTCATGCCAGACATCTCACTAGTATGTCATTTCAATAAAAATAGTACCTTTTATATAATTTTTAAAATGTGAAATTAACTTTTATTTACTCTATAAATATATCAAAGAATAAGATTCCATTATAATTAACATAATTCTGACTACTATAAAGCTACTACCTATCCAAATATTCCAACATTAGAATTCCTCTAAAGTTTGTGGTGTATCTTCCTACTTCTTTCAATTTCTTCCACTAAAAATCTTCTTTTTCTGGAAATTTTAACTCTGTAATGAAGATATATATCCATTAATATATTTAAAGGTCCTAAATTTTTAACATTATATTATAACCTAAGATACTACTATAAATTCAAAATTAAGATAAATAATTGTTTTCACGTACTATTTCTTTAGATGTTCCCACCTATTAAATAAGGCTCTAATGATATAGGGTAGTTTTTGGCCCCAAATATTAATAAAATTTAACCCTTCATAAGTTGATGTTGATTTAATTAAATTTTCTCTGATTTTTTATCTGAAACATAGTTTCTTCTTATACTTTCTCTAATTTTCAAGGTCACTTGGGAAAAAATCAAATAGAACAATCAAATTTTATTTTAAAATTTTATATGAAAACCCAATAGTTAAAGCTAGATTTATCACTATATATAAATCTAAAAAACATTAGTTTTCACATATATATTAGTTTTTTGAATAAAAATCACACAAGTATAAATTATTATAATTTATTTACTAATATTTCATTAGTTTCTCCAAATTGAATTTTCGTTAAAATTCAAATTACTTATTTTACAAATATATAAAATCATTAGTATTCACATATATTAGAATTAAATATGTTAATATTTCACTAATTTTTTACCATTTTCATTTATTTAATATTTATAACATAACTCATTTACATATATTATTGATCAGTTTAATGATAACCCCTAAAAATTCATGTCAAAAAATGAGTGCATTTTGCACAGTAGTAAGAAGATCATCTAGACCCATATTTCATTCCTTTCATGACAAGAAGACTTTACTTGAAATTATTTACTATATAGAGGTAAGTTAGGATGTTAGTATGTTTTCCATATATAAATAATCAACAGATTACTTATATAATAGTTTAATATAGAATAAATAAATATTTAATTACATTTCTTGTAGCACCCTAACCTGATTAGCCACCCGAATAGTGCTTTCGGGCTGAGTTTCACTGGACATAGGCATGCCTCTCTATACACCAAAGGCTTATGAATAGTAGTGAGGGTGTAAATGAGTTATGTTGGGGGGACTATACCCTATGGTGATGATGATATAATGGTCTGAGTAGATATATAATATGTAACATAAGTAAAAACTAAACAGAATCAAACCAATAACCCACCCATGGAAGAAGCATAATAAATAACAAGCAATAGTGGAAGAAATAACTAACAGCAACCATGGAAATAAATAAGGAATCCAATCATAACATTTGTAGAAAGTAAAATAGAGCTTGCATTCATGTCAAGTCATATATATCACTATCTAGAAGGAGTCTCCAATGGCTAACCTCTGTACATACATACATATAAGCATGTTGAAATAGAAAAGAAAAATAAATGGAAACTCAAAAGTATATATTACTAAGGAAATAACCTCAAGGTCCCATGTTAACATCCCATGCTAAAAAAACTCTAAGATGTAGCTCCTTAACCCTAACTATTACCTGAAAACAATAACATAAAGTCTGAACACATCCCAAAGGTCCTGTTTAGGGTGTGAGAACAAGTCTTAGTAGGCAAACATTCATAGATTTAATAATCACAAGATTCTACGGTTCTCAACAGCCACCAGGAATTTATCGCCTACTTTATCCAACACTAGAATAACTATCTAGAAGATGAGCATTATCCCATGGAAAAATGCATTCCATAATGTCAATATCCCAACTAAACCTTCAGTTTCCACCTAGAATGTCACCCAACATCTCATGTCATCAACCATACAACTAATTTCCCAAAGGCACACCCAATCAAATAGTTATACGCGATCCCTCAGACCCCTTCTCGAAATCACCCATCGGCTCGAAGCCTGATGTCTGAAGGCACAGTGATATCTTTCCTCAACCTATATCACTATCAGCTCAAAGGATAACATCCCTAGGAACTGTTATGTTCATCCTCCAAAATAATTCATGGCCCAATGGCCTTAAGTATGGTGAGACTCATCCCCTAACTGACAGCCTCATCAATGTCATTTGATAGCTCCTCACCATCCTCATAGATTTCTATGGAAATAAATCCCAACCTTTTACCCGATATGCACTACCAAGGGACTCTAACAACACAAGTGGTCAAAAATGCCTCATAATTAAGTCAACCTATGTTCACATTACACTAAGAGGTGATTTGGCCATCATGGGTGAGAGGTAATCACCAATTTAGAACCTAAGCCACACCAATCTCTAGCACCTCGTGCCCCTATGAACATGTTGCTCAAACCAATGGTCATGTCATCCAACATCAAATGAGCCTCACCCATAACATAATGTCCTTTCTACATCAATCCAATAACCAATTCTCCCAACCTATGATCAACATAACCCAAGTGCCTTGGGCCAAGACTATCCTAATGATCACGCCATCTCAGCTCAGATGGCCATTGCCATCATGATCATCAGATCAAGCCCATAACATTCCATTGGAACCTAGTAGTATATCACAAGAAATTCATATAGATAATTCAATTAAATTTAAACTAAATACTTCAATTTAAAATGAAAAAACCAATTTATTACATAGAACACCCCCAGTGAAACCGCCCATGGTTCAGAGCCTCCCAGACAACTCAAACCACTTATAGACTCGATAAGTATACCCATAAGAATCTCATAACGTTCAATTTAACTAATTACATGAAATAATTATATTAATTATGTCTCTCTATATCAACACAATGGTTATCTAAAATAGGCACCAACAAAATACTCATGAAATCACAAATAAAAGTATGAACCACCTACCTTAGAGTCATAGATGTAGGCACATCTGATTTTAGCCTCTAAATACGATCGATTCGAAATAAATCAGTTTTTCAGAAAAATCACTTAAAATAGGTAAGAAAAATCACATGTATTTAGTGGTCCATGAGGTGAGAGAAAAATAAAATAGAACAAAGTGATAGGATAGCCTTACCGATATGGATCCATTTCTGCAAACATCTCACATAACAGAGGTCAAATGGAGGATTTGGATCAAATCCAAGAAGAGGAGGAGAATGGGATAATTCCCACTATTTTGTATTACCCATGGAGGGGAAATAAAAGAGAAATTTGGGTTTAAATGAGGAAGGTAAAAATTTTCATTTCACACCATTACTAGGATTCATGGTTATCGCACATGGTTTCCCCTAACCATTCACAAATCGTGCATGCTATAGTATGAGGTTACTTCCTAAATGGAACTACCCATGAGGCTTGTGCATAGTTTTTCAAACCCTGAGAAAGCCGTGTGAAATCTATTTTCAAAAAAAATGTAGAGTTTCATGCATGTTCATTCACCCCCCCACACACGGTTTCCTAAAACCATGCCCAATAAATTTTGGGGATGCCCAGTTTCTACTAGGAGGTCGCACTGTTTAATATAATTGTGTTCCTGAGCCTAAACTTCACCAAAACTAGGTCTTAGGGTCTTCAATGCACCCAAATCCCATATGAACACCTCGGGAATTTTTCAAACCTCTAAAACCATCTAAAAAGGTTTTGGATTAAATAAAACATGGGATTACGTTTCGATGATCAAGAAAGAAGTTGGCACGCACACCAAACTTTAAATTTTCAAAACAGGTGATGATTTAATCACACTATAAATACCCAGGATATTACAATCTCCCCACCATAACATATCTCATCTATGAGATATAAAAAGATCTGGAGATAGTACCAAACATACTCATACTATTAAAATCAACCTGAACTGCCCTGGTTAAAAGAGAACAAGTCAATTACCTTAAGGGGTCTCCCTACCTTAGGAGTTACCTATCCCAGTCACATCCTAACCCAAAAATCAAATAAAAAAATGGTCCATTGAACATTCCTCGACTAAAAGTTTATCTCATTATGCATCATCACTCTTTCACCTCATCAGGTTCTCTCATGTCATACCCAACACTCATTTTAATCTCGCACTGCATCGGTGCCCACCTCATGCCCATGTCACACATGAAACCAACAAGGTACCATATCTCACTAGATGCTAAAATAAATTTCATTAACTCACACCTCAATCAAGTAATACATCATAATTACACCCATATTCCTATGCACCTCAAGTAAACTGCATCTCTTTGATACCCTAATGCCAACACATCCCATAAATCTTGGTGTTACGCACATCATATATATATATATATAACACTCGATCCGGTTCTAACCTACTAAAAATAATTTGGTTATCCCATAATTACATCCCATGGACCTTGTGCACCCAAAAAGGTCATTCCTCAAAATTCAATACCCAAAAAAACAAAAGGAATCTCGGTCACACCCATAGTGTACCTCTAACCATTATCGGCTCACCGGCCTGCTCTGACCCTAGAATCTCCATGGCATGCACCTACCTTGAAGACTGAATGTCTGAAGCATGGCCTCCATACGATGCTTCACCAACCAATAGCCATTGAACCCACTGATGGTTCCTTCTATCTTTACCACAACAACTACATGAAGCTAAAAATAGGTTATTCTCACCTAGTACTTCTCCCAGCACAACCTCGAAACCCTATGTCTTCCCCAATCCTTGACTTTTGGTTGTCTAAGAAGGCTTCCTATAGAACCTATCGTGATTCCTGACCTTCCCACATTCCTGAAACTACATTAGAGGCCGATATCATTAAGTCTGAACATTTCATGGCTACCTGTACTCAAAGAACACCATAGAAGATCCACTGTGAGGTTATCTTCTCTATTACTTGGTATGACTACCCTACTAGAACTCATCTTGACCTTGCTTCCTGCTTTATAAAGTTTCACCACTAAAATCTTTTGACGCCTTCATCCATCTTGAGTATGACCTATCCATTAGATTTTCCTTCTCTATGAGCACCCGATTCTCTGCCTCAGAGAATGATTCAAGCCTAAAGATTCTCACCTATACCTAAATGGCATGCCATAAACCATCCTCAAAATTCCTCACCCTCGATGTTTTTTCACTCACTATGTAGGGTGTGAAATGATACAACTCGGTGAATGTATCTAAATAGTCCATGACAGACATGTATCCCTACTGAATGCTCAAGAACTCCTAAGCTCTCTCTTCCCTCAGTGTCTTCGAGAATAAGTGGTCAAATAACCTAGCCTCAAATTCCTTACAGACCAATCCTTCATGTCTTCCTTCCTAAATATGCACGTCCCACTAGAACATAGCTGGTACTATAATAATGTAGGTTTCTAGCTTCACTCTCTTCCCTGGAGGTGTCTCTAGATGCTCAAAAATTATCTACATCGATTTGATCCAGTTATCAGTTTTCTGTGGTCCTCCCTTGTCCTAAAATAGTGGTGGGTGTTGTAACTGGAACTCCCATGTTAGATACACCATCAAAGGATCTGCTCCCTAACATCCCCTATCCATCCCCTAAATAAAATGTACTAGGATCACTATAAGCTTCTCATATTTCCATGGAAAAAAACTATCAAATATGTTAGTTGCACATGATCATGTACCTAATATTATACCAGTGAATCATGATGTACCTGACCATCAAGGGTTTCAACCTACTCATGCTCCTATAAAACCCCATCTCTATCTTCCTGACACTACATTGGAGACCATCAAGGTGGAACCCCATTGAATACCATTACATAGTAATAAATCCCATATAACATACATATATATATTGTAGATAGGGAAAGCGGTAACAGGTAGCATGATCTCGCTGTCCTTACCCCCCCCCCCCCATCGCAACTATACCACATGAAATCCCAGCCTCATGGCCTCCTTTCCCACTCATAATAGATACAAGAATCACATATGTTCCCCAATCCACACTCATCCTTACAACCCATGTTTCCTCAATTCGATGACCTCGTCACTCAACATGGTGATTGATGCCACCTCACTTCATCATACCTACCTAATCCTATAAGATCTAGGATCGTTCATAGACATTTCACATGAAATTTTCATAACAACATGTGTATATATAATTATAACATCCTAATATGTGCCTATAAAAATATAAACATGCACAAAAACCACCCCTTTCCATACCGATCCAAGGTTCAATTATTTCATCCCTTACCTCACCAGTTCAAGGGTCAAAATAACTCTTTCCTTGATTTACCAGGCCAAGGATCACAATTCGTAACCAATAAAAATCACATTACAAGTAATACACTCATGGTGGAAATCAAAGTAACTATAAAATGAACAAAAAAATATAGTATTTCCCACCCCTAGATACTTGGTCCGACCCTCGTGCATGGGGATGAAGGCACCCAAGCACGAGCTATAAAACCAATTTAGAGAATATCCTAATATCCATTAAACCTTATCACAAATAGTAAGACCTATAGAAAAGAAAATAATTTGGTATCATTAGTAGTTAGTCAAACACTGCTACTAATTATCAGTCGAGAACAGATCTGATACCATTTGTATCACCCCAAACTAATTACCCACATGAACAATGCTTTTGGGCCGAGTTTCATTGGCCTTAGGTGTTCCTCCCCATACGTTAAAGGATACCGACTAGCAGTGAGGGTGTAAAGGAGTGATATTGGGGAGACTATACCCTCTGGTGATGATGATATAATGGTCCTAGTAGATATATAATATGAAAAGTAAAAACTAAACAAACTCGAACCAATAACCCCTCCATGGTAGAAGCACAATCAATAACATGTAATATAATAAGAAATAACTAACAATAGAAGTGTAAATAAATAAGGGATAAAACATACCATTTGTAGAAAGTATAATAGAAAATTAATTCATATTAGGTTATACATATCAATATCCAGAAGGGGTTTCCAATGGTTGACCTCAGTACATATATTCATATAAGCATGCTAAAATAGAAAATAAAACTAAAAGTAAACTCAAAAGTAATTCTTGTTAAGGTAAGAACCTTAAGGTCCCATGATAAAAACTTATACTAAACATCCTTAAAGATCCATCTCCTAAACCCAGAACTTTACTTGAATGTAATAACATAAAGCCTACACACATCCTGAAGGGACCGTGTAGGGTGTGAGAATGAGTCTTAGTAGGCTTCCACCCACGTGTTCATACATTACATTATTAATTCGGAAGGTGTACACTAAAAAAATAAAGAAAGAAATACATGACTTTAATAATCATAAGATTAATTTGGTCCTCAATATCCACCCAGAATCTATCACCAACTTCATTCAATGTTGGGATAACTGAGGAGGAGAGGATCTTTAGCCCATGGATCAAGGAATCCCCTAATGTCAATATCCCAGGTGAACTCTCATGTTCCACCTCCAATGTCACCAAGCATCTTGTTCTGCCACATAAATAACTTATTTTAAAGTTATTTTTAATTTCATTTCCATTATTTCTTTGTTTTGGGGGTTTCCCATGCATTTTTGGAGGAATGGATGAGTTTTCATGATTTGGTCCAAACTGTGAGCCCAATTCCAGATTTAAAAATAAATTTTGATTCCTTTATAACTCCTTCATTTTTCAAAAAAATTCATCCATTAAAATTTCTAAATGACATCCCCCAACTAATGAACAACACAAAATTAATTTGGACCATTTATAAATCTATAATCATGGTGGATTTGAGTTTTCATATAAGGGATTGGGCCTGACCAAAAACCCATTTCCTCCATTAAAAATATTTTTTAATTATTTAATAAATCATTCAATTTGTAAGTTTTTTCAGTGATTCCAAATCTCACCCAAGACCACTTACCTAATTCGCAACTCCATTCTCACCTACCCCAATTTGGAGCTCCATAGAATCGTAAAACTGGTCGAAACATCTCTAGATTTCAAAAATCACCCATATTTGAAGAAGTAAATTGATCCTTTCATAAATCCTTCTATTTTTACTCTTTTTACCCCATTAAAGTTCCTAAATTATCTCCTCATCCATTTTCGAACCTAACTTAAATGTTTATCTATTTTTCAATTCAGATACTAGTGGATTTTGGGTCGTTTTCTTCAAGATTGTTTTGGGTAAGTGTTTCTCTCTTCAATTTCTTCCTTCACCTTAGGGTTTCCTCCCTATTTCATAAATTTATAGAGTGTAAAGAAGTTAGGGTTCATACCTAGGGTTTTATTTGGGGTATTTTTGGTGAAATATTATGGTTTAGGGTTTGTTTCCACTTCTTTGTGGTGTGGAGGAGGTGCGGTTGAGGTTTTGCGCCAAGATTCAAGGGTTTTGACTCAAAAGGTAGGTGATTCCATGTATAACCATTTTATGATGAGTTATCATTCTTGGTTTATTAATTTTGTATGTTTCAAATATTTTTTGTGTGGTGTGAAAACTATTTTTGATGGATTTGGTTAAGTGTTTAATTTTGTAGTTGCATTTTCTCTTGGAATTGGGTTCTTTTCATGCATGGCTCTTGGGGAAATGTTTGGGTGTTTTTTATAACATATAAAAGTGATTTATTAGTGTTGAAAGGGGATGAAAATTATGGTTTTTTAATGCCTTAATTTCATGTGGGTATTGTAATTGGTTTTTTTAATGGTTTTAATGTGTGAAACCATGGTGTACTTCTTGAACATGATTTGTGAAAACATGTGTTTTTCAAGTGTACCTTTTGTGGTATTGTTTGAGGTATTTGTATAAAACTTGAGGTTTGTTTAATAAATGTTGTTAGGGATGAAAAATATGTTTTGGATTGTTATTCGTATGGTTTTGATCATTAATGAGGGTTTTGAAATGGGTTTTGTATGCAAACCATGGTTGTACCTCTTGGGCTGGTTTTATGAAAATTGTAAATAATTTAATGAGTTACACAAAGTGTGAAATGGTTTCTTATGTACTGTTTTGGTTATAGTATGTTCCTAAAATGAGTTTTTGAAACATAAAGTGGTAAGTAATGTTGTAAAACATTTTGGTAATGTTTTGTAATTTGTCGAGGTGATTTATGAAATTGTGATGTGGGTGTGAAACATGTTTTCGGGCTGTTTTGCGTGAGTGTGATGTGAAAAATAGACTTTGTTTATGAAAAGAGTATTATGTAACATATGAGTGGGTTGTTATGTGATTTTTATCATCTTGGGAAAGATTTTATAAAATTGTTAATGGATTTTTTGAATTGTGAAAGATGTGAAAAATGTGTTGTGGGCTATTTTTGGTGTGAGTATAATTTCAAAATTCATTTGAATGAAAAAGTGAATTTTTAGACTTGTGTGGTATACATGTGGTCTGTTTGGTGAATTTGTGATGTGAAAATGATATTTTCTTGTGCAAAGTATATTTATTGACTTGTTGAACTTGTCTGAACACAAGGGGAAAACCCGGGTATCTAGGTGGGTGGACGTGTACTAGTATGCTAGTGAATCTGTGGGATTTGGCCTCAGTTTCAATTAGAAAGATTGATTCTTACAACTCTAAATATACTATGATGATGATTATTGGCGACCACTAGGTTATGGTTATGTTCCCTACTAGTGGCTCGTTCACAAGAACAGATATTGTAATGGTTACTCTCACCGATATACGAGGTACCTGGGACCCACAATGAGCTAGTGCCTAGGGGTTATTTCCTATTGCTTGTGCTCATTAGTTACTTTGTGATTACTATCGGCATATGGTATGGTTGTCTAGAAAATTCCGTAGTGTTGACATTATTTTTAAAAGTGTTGATTCTTAATGATATCCCACTTGAAAACTGTTTTATTTTTTAAGTTGCATCTTTTAGAAATTGTAACTAGCATTTCCTATATATGAAAACTTGAAATATTTTCATCTTGGAATGTTTATCACATGGAATATCTTATTGGTGGTATCCTACTGGTAATTGGCTCACATCCTACTTACACCCTTGGGAGTAATTAGACTTGGTTATTTTTTGTTGTCGTAGGTTGGGTAAATTTTTTTGTGCCAGTGGTTCGGGTTTCTTGCAGGTCCTTGGTGGTGAAGTCTTGTGGAGATGGATTGAGGGTGGTGCCTCTTTCCATGGGGGTTATTGGGATGTTTCCTTTTAGTTTTGTACCTTTGTTATAGTCTTGGTGAGTTTCTTTAAACTATTTAATTGAGTTCTGAATTATTTTAAAAGATTGTTTGGTTTGAAAAATCCAGATTTGTTTTATTGGATTCATGTGTTGTTTAAGTTTATAAACTCAGGTATATCATTCCCAATTCTCATTTTATGATATCGAGAAATTGTGCCATCCCATGGGGATTGGGAATGCCCTTTGGGCCTTGTCACAGGCCAATTTTGGCACTAGTTTCAGTGGTGACCAGATTCGGTTCATGACATGTTCCATAAACCATGTAACGAATTCCTCGAAAGAATGCCAAATAAAATATATATACCTGGTCCCTCAGACCCCTAGTCAAAATCACTCATCCAATCAAAGCCTGACATTTTGATGCACAATGATATCTTTCCTAAAACTATATCACTATCAACCCAAATCATGATGTCCTGATTAATAGTTATGCCCATCCTCTAAAATGATTCATGGCCCAATGGCCTCAAATAGGGAAAGCCTCATCCCCCAACTAACAGCCTCGTCATTTTCATCTAATGTCTCCTCACTATCCCTGTGAATTTATACAGTAATCACCTCCAACATGTTTACCTAATCCCCACTACCAGAAGACAATACCCATGGGAGTGGTCAAAACCACATCATCACTGATTAAAATTATCTTCATGTGACTACAAGCAGTGTTTTTTCTATCACAGGTAGCAGAAATCACCAATTTAGTTTCTAATACACACCAATCTTCAGCACCTCATGACTCTATAACCCCATCAATAAAACTGATTATCACACCATACTATATCACATGAGACACTCCCGCAACCTGATGGGCTTGCTAACTAAATCTGACAACCAAGTTTCCCAACTAGTGATCAACATCACCCAAGTGCCTCGGGCCAAACCCATCTGGACAATCACATCATCTCATCTCAGATGGCCATTTCCATCATGATCCTCGGTCCATGACGATAATATTTCATTATAAACTGGTATTATATGAAAATAAATTCATATATATAATTAAATTCAATTTAAAATAAACGCTTAAATTTAATATGAACAAACCGATTTATTACATGGAACACCCTGAGCCTAACTACCCATGGTCCAGAGCCACTCACATGCTCAAACAACTTGTATAATTGACCAATCATGCCTATAAGAATCTCACAAGGTTAAATTTAACTAACTAAAGGAAATAATTAAATTAATTAGGTCTTTATCGGTCAACACAAAGGTTCTCTAAAAGTGGATCTTCCAAAACACTCATGAAATCACAAATAAAAGTATACACCACCTAACATGGAGTCATAGACAAAGGCATGTATGATCTTAGCCTCTAACTCTAACTGATTTGGAAGAAATTAGTATTTCAAATGAACACCCTAAAAAAAGTGAAAATGACTCGCACATATTTAGCAGTATATCAGACAATATGAAATAAAAATAGAAGAAGTTGATAGTATATCTATAATAAGACAAATCCAACACCATAAATGGATTGAAGAATGAAGGTCGGGCAGAGGAGATGGATGAAATCCAAGTAAAGGAGGATAATGATAGAATTCTGACTATTTTGTGTGACTCACAGAGGGGGAAAATAAGAAATGTAGGTTTAAAGAAGGAAAGTAAAATGGTCATTTCACACCATTAATGGTTCATATGGTTATCCCGCATGGTTATCCAAACCATGCAGAAACTATGCAGCTTCTACTGCTTAAGATCCAAGATTTGCATAGTTAGCCCGCACAGTTTTACCTAACCATGCACAAACCATGTGTGTTACAATGTGAGGGTACTTCCCAAATGGAACTACCCATGTATCTTACACACTATTTTCCAAACTATGTGCAATCCATGGGAAATCCCATTGTAAAAATTGAAATCTTTCACACACATCCATACACCCCATCATTAAAATTTTCTTCAAACCATGTCTAGTTCATTTTTATGCTTCATGATTTCTACTAGGAGTTTGCATGGTTTAATCTAACTATGAACCTCAGCCTGTACTTCACCAAAACCAGGCCTTCGGGCCTCTAACATACCTAAAACCCATTCAAACACCCAAGGTATTTTCCAAACCTCTAAACTCGTCTAAAAACAAGGTTTTTGATAAAATAAGAACTCATAATTTGGTTTTAATGATCGATAAAGAAGTTTTAATGTTCACCAAACTCCAAAAATTGAAAATGGGTGAGGATTTAAACCTATTTCAAATACATGGGACATTACATTTCTGTTACAAGTTACAAATTGTGTGACCTTTTACACTATTAAGAAAAATTGAGCAATTATAGCTTGTTCTATAATTCAATCATATCCTATAGAAATAAATATGGATTATTTAATGAAAAAAATTTAGTCTAAAATTATAATGTATACCCAGGTAATTTCATAACACAACCTTCTTAGCTCATGGCCAGACTAGAGCTCTACATGACCCCATGCATACCTCATCATATTCTAGAGGTAAATGACTAGTAGTGTGAGTCTAAGATGACACCATGGATATACTATACATTTTGGTATAGATATCCATAAATCATAGTGGAAGAAAACTAGTCAACACAATTTCTAAAATAATAAAAGGAATATCATATCCTATTACAACAAAAAGTAAATAACATGCCACAAACTATAAAAAATAAACTATCTAAATGTCACACATTTCATGAAGAAACCATCAAGATATCTCCTTAGAAGATCATATATAACCCATACCAAAATATACAAATTTGAAAATAATCACAACCTGGTCGTGGGTCCTGACCCAATCCCATATCCTAACTCTAACCTAGGAATACATGTCAACATCTAGCCTCTAGAATTTTACTAACCTAGGCTTAACAATATGAGATTTTCTCAGGTACCAAAGTCCCAGGGCCATCTGAGTTGAGTGTGGATACAAATAAATTGGACACCACCAAAAATGTTCATAATATTTCTAGTTATGCTCAAAATAAATTCAAAAATAACATCAACATTCATAATATATGTCACATAAAATAGTGTTGACCAAGCCAGCTATGTGTGACTATACCTACTTCATCCAGTTTTAGGGTGTATATAAACATTTCATAAGTCTGTAATAAAGGGATAGACTGTATCCCACCCATAATGAAACCTCATATCATCAATAAAAAGGGTTTAATTAGATCCCACATATAAAATCACTGCATCTCATCACATTATTCCATGGGTTGAAGTAGCGACAGCCCATGGAATCATCTCATCTTAAAAATTAGGGTGGGAGTGAAGCATGCCCTGGATACTATCATATATCACTAACATCATGGGTCAGAATAGTACCATCCTTGGTTAACATAACATACCACCAATAATAAGGTTTTAAGGGGTGTCTTATATGCAATATCGTCAACAAAAACTGGGTCAAATTGGTTACCACCCTTGTTATCCTAACATAACATAATAAACCAGATCAAAAATGAAATAATCCCTTTGTTCAATCACATATAACCAACATAGAGGGTCAAATTATAACTCATCATAAGTTCTATCTCATGTAAGAAACATAATGGGTCAGATTGGTGTCCAACCCCACTTCCATCTTATATTATCAATACCCTAAGATGGAATAGACATAACCCCCTATGTAATCACATATCAATATATAGGGTTCAAAGTGTCACCCTCACATATTATTATCCCATTTCATTAATTATCAAGGGTCATAATAGATCCTAACCCTAGTACCATATCATATCATTAGTACGCAGAGGTTGGAATGGAACTCAATAGTGTAATTATCTACCAAAGACAATTGGAATGGAACCTAACTCATCCATTGTTTGTATCCATGATTTTCATAATCACCCAACCATTAACAGAAATCCCCAATGCATGGGATAGTACCCAATATTATACATAATAATTAACCATTTATCATGATAAGTGTAATTAATCACATGATATAATTCATTTCTTGTTTAAATATATAAGAAAAAAACATGTCAATGGTCTCATGGGTCGGAAATGTTCCCAAAACTGGAATAAAATATTCTTAATGATTCTCTCTTAATCATAAAACCTAATCTTATACCCCATTTTTATAAGACTATCACCATATTAGCTCAAATTACTATTCTCTTTGTTTTTGGAATAAGTCCAAGGTACCTACATGTTTCACTAAGAAGCATCATAGCTGAGACAACCCTCATAGGTTCCCTTATCACATTTTCAATAGAAGGGTAAAATCCCAACTCTCAATAGACATATAATCCCTCAAAAATATCCATGATCTCATCATGGCCTAATCATCCACATAAGTAATAAAATAAAATAAAAATACAAAATAAATTTCATAAATATCATCTCACTTTATAATCCAAGCTATGTCAGTCTCGTCACACCTAACCTATATGTAAATACATTCTATAGTATACCGACCTATATTCAAACATGCTACTATATAAGTATCACTCACCCTACACATTAATAAACTATCCAAGAAGTTATAAGATAACTAAAAGGTCCATATGGTCTACCCCTAAGCTAACAATTCCCAATCTATTACACAAACCTACTTAGAGGGGACTAAGGTAACATATCCTATGGTCCACTATGTTTTATTACACTAAATCCATACCATGTTAGGGTTTACATGTCATGTGTATCAAAATTTTGGTTAATACACTATCCAGTGATTAATGAGGCATCAATATTAATAATTAAGGGTGAATTGTGGCCCCGTGACATTTATACTACTCATGTAGGTGAATATGAAACTAATTAATATATTTAAAATTTAAGGTTGATCAAAAAGAATCGTTGATAATAAATATCACATGTTATATATAAATACATATAAACCATAGAGAATTTTTAGGGACCACTTACCTCAATAAAATTTATTACCTTTAATAAAAACTTAGTCACCAATGTTGACCAATCCCAACATCCCACTTCCCATAAATATGAGGCCCTGAATGCATCAATAAATGCATTAATCAATTATAATACACTCATAATTAATTTAGACATTAAAACAATGGTAATTCCATAAATAATATTTTTGTAATAATCAAATAACTACACATCTAGTGATCTCCTATGACTTAAAACGTGAACAATGTGGTGTACACCACCCCTGGAACCCACAAAAACCTCTATCACAAAAAATCCCCAAAACAACTTCTCAATTTATCTATCAATTTCATCAAAATTTAATAAAATAAATAAATATTTCAATTCATTGATATAACTAAATGAAAAAATATGAAACCTATAGTGTGGATCCTCATAGAAACTCATATATCAATCCCCGAGTATAATCCCCATACTAGTGATATGATTCTACCATGCCTCAGTGGAATCATTATTGGATACCTAAAGCCCACTATCTAAAATTTGAGTAAAGTGAAGAGATATAATGAGAGGGTTGATTATGGATAGAAAATAACCTTGATCCATGGATAAGTCTCACTAAATACACAAAGAATCATGAGGTTAAAGGATCCAAGAGGAGGAGAAGAAGTGCTCGGCCACCCCCTATTTGGATTCCCAATAAATGAAGAACCTTAAAGGGGTGTTTAATTTAATAGGAACAAAATACCATTTTGTCATTCTAAAAATAAAATAAATATAGATATAGATATTTCATCATGAACCATATGGGTCATAGTGAATTAACCTATTCAAAGTGATAGGTTACAGCATGACCAAATGGTACCGAGAAAAACACACTTCCCTAGGGAAAAATATAGGAACCTAATTGAATGCTTCATGATGCAGCCTATATGGTTTATGGAATGGACAAGGATTCATTGTGAAATATATATAGATGCAGTGTAAACTATTTAAAAAATCTATAACTAAACATTCCTTTAATTTCAGCGCCTTATGTAATATCCCACCTTGTTTAGGCATGATGTTTCTTTGACATGAAAACTAATTATTATGCAATGGGGATTACAACACAATGCCTCAATCTATGACATGATCTTTCCCAACTCCAAAAATTTAATATTATGAAAGGGTTCATGTCATTTACCCTTTTTGTGGTGTGACTATCTCCATTATTTAAAGTTTTTAATATCATATAATACATGCCCTATCACAACATCCCATGGTCGTAGTGTGACTTATATCCTTAGTGAAAATCTATAGCAAGGTCAACCTGACCATGTTCCAAAACTCTCATGATCACTTGATATTCGTACCATACCTTTAATTTATGGGTTTTAAAGGATAATATCATGATTAAAATAATATAATAAACCCATAAATATTCTCAACATTTCATAAATGAATCAATATGAAGTATGAATAACATTAAAATATAATAGGTTTTCCTCGTATGTAATGTGCTCTATATCTTCCATGCTTTAACCAATAGACTCTAACCTCCATAGTTATTACACCATCCACTAGGACCCTAATATTCTCTGAGAGGAACCTCAAACACCAAAGGTGTTCTAATACCAAATATATGAAGATGAATGGTGAATAGGGATGCAGGGATAGCTTCATCTATGACTTGATAGTACCAAACACTTTCTCACGCTATCACACAAACCCAACTAGAAGATCATATACCTTATACAAAATCCCTTCATTCTATAAATGTATTTGAATCTTTTCTTTCATTGTATGATAGTTAACATAAGTTAATACTATAAGTTTGATGGGGTTTTGTAATCATTTGAATGTTTTAAATGTTTATTATAAGTATGTATAGCCATAAATGAATCAACCCACTAATTTATAACCAAATTATACTTTTATGGGGATGTGGAAATATCCATTCACATGGTATCCTATATCCCCAATATATCATACACTTCAAAAGATACCAATCATATGCAATAATAAATGAATTTTTATTCCATATCACATAATACAAATCAAGTTATATTATAAAATATGATAAACCCTTTTTAATGAATTTAAAATAATTTCACACTTGTACTAAAATACCATAAGGACTTTCTACAAAATTACACAACTCATTGTGAATCCATCAAAACTATTTTGGATGAAATTTATAAAACTCTCTTCATTTTGGAATAAAAACTTTAACTAAAATTTATTCCTTTTCCAAAGGTATAAGGTGTGGACCTAGAGGCCTTTGTAGCCTTGAAAAAATATATGAAATCTAAATTTCATAAATGTAAGAAATGTAATGTTTCATACCTAACTTCATTTTCTAATATTATTTTATTTAACTATTGGTTTTGACCCCTATTTTCCTTATTCCATTATTTTTATGGATGTTTGGGTGTTTTTCTAGTTTTTATTCCTTGATCAAAGATGTATAAGGATATGGAGGGATTCCTTTATATCCAAAACCCCCATTTTTCTAGGTTGTAAGAATTTTAAAAGTTGATTTGTATTTGGATATTTCCTATGGGAAACTAGGAAATAAATCATTCCATGGTTTAGTAGATGGTGGTGATAATGAAGTCTTCATGGTAATTTTGGGCAAGCATTTTGGTTTGAGTCGCCAAATTTATGTCTAGTGTGAAATGGGGAGGTATTATGAATTACGGTGCATTTTATCTAGTCTTTCTGGTTATACCATAGAGAGTACCATGTAATAGATGACATTTTGGTGTGTGGTCATGCTCTATTAATTACATAGAAAAGGAGGAGGACCCTTCACTATAGTTCTCAGGGTTATTAGGACACGGGGACTATCTTGGGTATGTGCACCACACCATGGTTCACAAGACTATATTTTAGTGTTCCTATGTCTAGTTTTATTTTATTTATGTTAAATTTATATTTTATCCCTACTAGAATTAAAAGACTTTTGGGGGTTTTCTCCCCTCATTTATTCCTCTAGACTCTAAATGTGCATCCCTCTAGACCCTCCTCTCCTACATGGTTATTCCATTGATTTCTTTAAACTTTGATTTTTATTCTTCAATTTAGTCTCATACTAATTTCTTTTTATCCTAATTTTATTCTTTATTTTCCACACTATTTCCCTAATTATGTCTCAGCAAACCTAGGGATATATTTGGCTTGATTTTTAATTATGTATTTCTTGATTTTTTTTGGTTTCTCTTCGTATTCTAGTGTATCCTTAACATTTTTGAGGAGTAATAACATAACCTTTTGTAAAATAGAGGAAATTAAAGGTAGGTTTACCATGAATGAGAATTTAAATTTAAATCCAGTAAGTTATTTCTTGTTTTATATTCCACTTTGGGCTCTTTTAAATTTATATAAATTTTATTTATTTTCCCTTGTTTAAGAAAGTTCATTAACCTTTATTTTCAATTCGTTTGAGGTGTATTCACTATGTTTCTATGTTACAACATATTTTCACATAACTTTATCACTTTTATTATTAAATTAAGTTCATAAGAGAATAATTTAAAAATATATTTTATTTTTAAAAATATATGATTAGTGTTTCTAAAATGGGTGTTTTACAAAAATAAGTTATTTAGACCATGCTTAAATTATTCTAAGACCTCTTGAACATTATGGTGTTTTGTGATGTTTTCAAAAATAAAGTGTTTATTTCAAATTTATTTTCCAAATTTATTTAAATGATTTATTTATAAAAATTATGGTATCTTTTCTAGGCATTATAAGTTGGTTTTTTTAAGGGCCATTTGGAATTTTATGAAATAAGTTTTCTTAACATCATATAACTATTACTGTAATCCCCTTATATCCTGTTATTATTTATTGATTATTATGATATAAAAAGGGTATATTTATTGATATGTTTTAAAATTTTACATGAGGTTTATTTATTATGTTTTCTTATTAATTCATGTGATGAATATGTAGAATGATTATTTTTTCTTCACCACATTTTAGTTACACTATCATGGATTATGCATTGGCTAGTACCCGATGTGTGATTATGTTATACTGGTGTTTTTCCTCCTAGTGAGACCATGAGGGTAATAATACGTTGAGTTTTGTTAAGTTCACTTGGGTTTGGTTGATTCCACATTAGTTGTTCTAGATGTGAGGTCCAGTAATGTCTCGTGTAAGAGCTCGATGAGTTTCCCATGACGCATAGTTTTCTTTTATGATTTCATTAGAATATTTACACTATATTATTAAATTGTATCCCCTTACTATTTTTGGTTTTATTGGCACCATTTAAAATATTTTTTTTATATTACACTTCATAATATGGGATTTCCACTATGTGTGTTTTGTTTCTTATGTTTTTCTTTCATTTTTAATTTTTTTTTAAAAAGATTTTTATGAAAAGTATTAAGAGAAGAAAAAAAATTATTTCTGTTTTATATACTCACAATTTCATCATATTTAATTTTTTAAATTTATTTCCTTTTTAAAATGGTGGATTTCACTCCTTGGTAAGAAGGTGATTCCAAAGTAGTGATTCTTATTTTTTAAAATTGAATGGTTTTCGAATGTTGGTAACATGTTATTGGGTTTTGATAAAAGGTAAAAGATTATATTTATATCATTATTTAAAACTTTCGTGAAATGGATTTATATTTAAAGGTTATTCAGGGAGTTTAGAGAGGATACATACTCGTAATTTTTACTCATTCTTATTCTCTTTCGGGTTTATCAAGTTCCACTTGGATTAGGAATTTGGATATTATATCTTTGTATGGATATGTTTGAGTTAGTAAGTGAGGATGATTCACGTAATTAATGGATATAGGTTATTTTATCGTGTCTTATTTTTTTTCTTTTTTCTTACATAATATATCATTCCATTTTGGCATTATTGTTAGATATTTCTGTAACACCCCAAGAATTCATAATGTGTTATTTCTTCAAAATAATTCAATAACTTGTACTACACACAACACCAAGTTCAATCACACCTTGACTTACAAAAAAAGGCCATTAAAAGAGGTCATGAATAGTATTAACTAAATTTTAAACTTTATATAATCCTTATAATTTTAGAATCCACATTATGAGTTTCTTAGTCATAATGCAAGAACAGATTCATTTTCAGTATTGCACTTTTATCAACATTTAATAGTGAAACCTTTTTAAATACAATATTTTAAACTTTTTGACTAAATGGGGACATCAAAAAAATTTAAAATGAAACATCCCAAGCTTCCACGGTACGCTTTCCTTTGAATAAAACAGTAGCGTGTGTTGTACGCAACTTCGTGTTTTAACACGTGCCACAACCGATCAAACTTGCCGTTATGAATAGTAATACCTAATTTTTGAAATTATATATATTTTATTTTTAAAAATGGACTTCATTTTTGGATTCGGAATATCAAATTTATCCTAAGGTGAAATTTTGGTACTTTTCGGATAACTTTAATATTTTGATGAATAGTGAAAATTACTAAATTTTAATTAAAAACAACTTTTTTAATCAAAATAATTAATAGTGATAAATTATTAATTTGAGTGGTTTTAAAGTATATTTAGAATATATTTTTACCACTTAATATAATGTTGGTCATTGGACATAATTTTACAATTAAACCGAACATAAACAAGTGTCAATCTTTTGATAGTTATTATCTCTTAAAAACACGCTTTTTGTTTTGACAGCGGGAATTAATTTTAAATTAATTTCTGCCACTTCTGTGTTTTGAATTTAGAAAAATGGATTCCATATTTGGAATCAGGATGTTCAAATTGTGTAAATAGGTAACTTTTATTTTTAGACATTTTGAATAATTACTGCGGTAAATATTTTATTTACCATGGTTAAGGGTAAATCCGGTAAATAAGGGTAAAAAAAATAATATTATAATAATACTAAATTACCCTAAAACGTGTCTTAACCCTATTGGTTGATACATGGTCGACCATGGGCATCTTTTTGTCAATTTTGGGACCCCATGGATCCACTTGTAAGTGATAATGACACTTTATTTTAATTAAGTCAAAATGAATACAAAAATGACACAAGCATATATCTTTTAGCAAAACAATTGTTACATAGGGTTATATAAGTTTGATTTTAGATTATAAATATTCATTAGAAAGATAAAAAGATTTACTACATAATGATATTTTATTTATAAATTTTAGACATTAAATAATTTATTTTATTTATGACACAACGATGATGCAGTAATTACTATAATAGTGAAAAAATAAAATAATTGATATTATAAATACCCAAGTAAATATAATATGAAACTTTTAATGAATTAAACTAATTTTCTAGGATAATATGATATATTAGGATTGATTTAATTGACTTTGTTCGAAGTAATCAATCTGTTATGAGTTTCACAAAAATAAACTATTGAATAGTGTCAAAATTGACATAAAAGAGTTCTTAAAACAAATATTATATTATTAATTGATATTAAATTCCTAAAAATCTAAGGTTTGGCCAAGAGACTTATATTATGATAGTTTAATCATTAATGGGCCACTTGGGGGTCTCTTGGATGTATATAGTAAGTTTATTAACCATATTATATAAAAATACAAAGAGACATTGTAAAAGTGAAACTAATTAACTTAGAGTTAATACTTAAAGATAAGGTTAATATAAGTACCCAAACCTGTCTAAATTCTATTGGATGAGTTGTTTTCGACCTATCCCCACCTCACCCTTTGAATAGTCAACTTTGGAGCCTTTGGAAACCGAATATGAATTTATTATAAATTAATATTTCTAGCTTTTCCAAAAGTGCCCCTCACCCCTCTTATAAAAGGGCACTCCTCCTTATCTTTTCTTCACACCTTCAAAGCCTTTTGGTTCGGCCAAACTCTGCCCAAATACTCTCCCAACATCCCTCACTACAACCTAGAGGCCTTAGTTTGATCATAAAGCCAACCTAAGGAGCCCTTTTGATCAAATCAAAAGGAAGAACCCGAAGAAGAGGTAATGATTTCACCACCCTTTTCTAAGTTCATTTCTTCTTCCACTTCTTCTTCCTTTGTTCTTACCATTCTGAAATAATAACTCCAGTATCTCACATATACTGTGATTTTATTATAAATATGGTACAATCATATTCAGTATTCTATCCACCCTTTGAATAACATGTCACCATACGTGCGTACGTACGGCTTACCGTCTCCACGCCGTGGTGTAATTGTTATTCAATATAATATTATTTGGATGGGTATAATAATGATGTGTAACTCATGTAAATAATAAATATAACATGTTAATGATTCTGTATATATGATATACCATCCATTTATATATTATTTTAATATCAAAAGAATGATATTGTCGCTCGTGCGTACGTACGGACTACCGTCTCCACGAACGCGATGAGATTCATTCTCCATCGTATCCATTCAAGTATAATTATCATTTAATGATTTAAAAATGATGTTTAAGGACTTTATATCATTCTGGATATGAATAATATACAACAAACATGACTTATGTAACAAAACATATAAAAGAAAATGAGTAAGTTAACACCCGAAACGACGATAATTCTAAGATATTATTAACAAATCAATGTTAAAAGATCATATATGATATCATATTAATATATATGATTCTTGTATAATTTAATAACAATTATTTCACCATTATACAGGAGGTTAACCTACCCCAACCAAGGAAAAGTACAAGGTAAGGGTTATTTCACAATCTCTTCATTATTCGAGGTTGTTTATACGTAATAATCTACTGGGATCTCTTTATCATCCACATCCATGTTTCTTGGAAATGTATTTCAAAACATTTTTACTATTTACAAGAATATGGGTTAAGGTCATTTATACCCTTGTTTGACTTTTTATAAGAGGTTTATAAAGGAATCTTTCCATCGTTTTCAAAACAAGGTCCTTTTTAACCTTTTCGACGGAATTGAGGTAAGAATGTTTTTTTTAACTTATACGGCGGGTGCGGTTATTTTCCACCGTTATAAAGTCGTTGAAGCTTTCCATACAAGCTTATAATAATATTTTCAAAGAAAATGTTTTATTTTATATGCATCTTAAATGATTTCAAAATAAAAGGAGATACTTCTTTAAAAAGAATTTTGATTTCATCTATGTCAACATCCTTTGATGGATTTTAAGATTATTTGAAGTTGATTTATTATGATACAAAACTTCTATATTGTATTGAAGGTTTTGTGATATGTTTGACTGTGGATGTGCTATTTTATACCATTCATAGTTTATGGTGAAACTATTGACATTTCGTATGCTAGTTTTAATCCGAATGTTTATGTTATATTTCAAACTTTTCTTCAGATGAATGTGCTAAACAAGTATGTTCCGGGTTGGGGACCGGTAAAAGTAAGCCCTCCAGGTTGGGGACTGGTTAAAGTAAGCCCTCCAGGTTAGGGACTGGTAAAAGTATGCCCTCCGGGTTGGTGTCCGGTTATTAGAGGCACTCCGGGTTGGTGTCCGGTTATTAGAGGCACTCCGGGTTGGGTTCCGGTTAGAAGTAACCCCTAGGTCTTGGGATGAGGCCTAGACAAAGAAATTAACGTTTAGCATTATGCATTCCAACATTATGAAAGTGGTTATTGATATTGCATGTGATTATTCGATTAGTAGAATATCCATGTGAATAAGTAAATGGCATTATTTCATTTTATTTATGCCATACCATGTTGAAAGTTCATGTTTAAAAGGCTTTTGTTTTAGTTATACATTGCCTTAAATTTTTATTCTTATTGATGAAAGTTTCCGCTATATTGTTATCCTTACTGGGCATTTGAGCTCACCCCTTTTCTATGTTTTATTTTTCCCAGGTAGTGAAGATGTAAGTTATGAATGACCTGCAGGGATATTATGAGGGGATTATAGTGTGGACTGTGGAAACATTATGTTGTTGTAGTAGTTTTTAATTTTATGATGTAATGTAAAACTTATGAATATATCTAGTGTTTCCAAGGCTACTAAACCAATCGGTCTTTCGAGATTTGATCTTTCTTGTGATCATGCCAATGTTACGAAGTAATGCACCGACTCTGGGTAGCTGGGGTCGGGGCGTTACAGTTGGTATCAGAGGAAGTTTAGTACAAACCTTGGAAGCTAGATTTAGATAAACTCTGATTAGAGCACGTAGACCTAAGATGAACTTTGAGAATTAGTATAGAAGAACTTCCTAGAATTTTGGTACTGTAGAGATTTTGTGAGTTTTCCGAGCAATACATCCCTGTCTGGATACGAGCAGGTAGAGGCGGCTCTGGCACAGATGTACCTAGGGGTAAAACCCGAAAACACCGCTTTGAGCTAGACTCGAACGGGAACTGGTGCACGACAACGGGCCTTGCTGCACTCTTGGTTACGACACTCCCGGGGGATATGCTTAGGATAACTCTCATTTTCTTTACAAATCATTATGAAGGGTTTATGAGTATATACTTCCTCAAAGGAGGCATTTTTATGATTATGGATTATATCCCTAAATAGTTCAATTTATGTTAAGTGTTTTATAAGTATGGGATTATGTATTTTGATTCATAAACTGATCTAGTGTATGCCATTGTTTAGAAATGGCGCCCAGTAGAAGGAATGAGAACTCTAACAATGCACATGATCCAAAGAGAAGGAAGGATCATATCTTTCATGGTCTTAAGCTAGAATTTATAAGAGAAATAGTCTCCCATGTATTATCATCATATGAAGAAATAATATCATGTGTTGATAAGATAAGTAAAGAGTTTACTGAGTCTTATGGATTTGAAGGGAAGCAAGAGAAGAAAAGGATGGAAGAGAGAAAAATGGATAAAGGGAAGAGGGAAAAGAAGAATTTTCCCATATGTGGTAACTGTGGGAAGAAACACCCTGGAACTTGCCTGAAAGGAATGGGAGTTTGTTATAAGTGTGGAGGAAAAGGGCACAAAGTACATGACTGCAAGGGTGATAAAATGGTTTCAAATGTACAATGCTTCATTTGCAAGGAGTTTGGACACTACGCGAACCTATGCCCCAGTCATCAGACTATGCCTCAAATGATGCTATTGGATAATAATCAAGTTATGATACTACCACAGATGAAGAGGAATGATTAGAGTTCTTATGTTGATTATGTCAATTGAGTGTTGTATCAACAATGTACTTGTTATAATAATTATGGAGTATATAAGGATTGTACTGTAGTACTATTTCATTAAGGACTTGAGATTGTGTGGAACAAAGAAAAGTGACTCAATAGCAGGATAAATTTTTGGAAAATATATGGTTGAGAGAATGATAAACCATAATATAGTTCTGATACCGAGTTAGTGATTTTGGAATAATACATGATTGTTTTGGATAAATTATATTGGATATTCTTGACTACCTTGGAACTGATTAATGATCTGTATATTCCATTATTGTTGGGGTTTAAAACATTTTTGGATTGATGAGGTATATCCAGCATTCTATATGGAATAAGGGAGCATGAATGTAATCAATAAGGAATATGGTAATTCAGGATGTTTCAGTGTATTAAAAGAATACATGATGAAGGTATTCACATGCTATTACGTGGTAAAAAGGATCTACATTATTTTTAACTTCCTTATAAATGTTGGACTGTGAGTTTGGTCAGAAATATTTTGGATAAATTCTAGTTTGAGATTAATTTTGGATGGCCATAAAAGGACAACCCGGAGGTCGGGCGGCAACCCGTCGCGTCCGGCAAGGCCGTGAGACTTGAACCCGCAACCGAAGGGCGACAAGGGTGTATCACCTACCACTGGCCCACGAGATGTCCTGGATTAAATAATTCAGTTTTTATTAAAAGATCTTTTAGATGAATTATAAATTTGTTTATTTTGTAACCCTATACGAATAGTGTAAATAGATTTTTTTTTTACATTCTATTATCTTTTAGAGTGAAAGATGAGTTTGTGGTAGAAATTTATTAATGGATAAAACTCTAATTATAAAGTATGTATACCTCCTTATGATCTTAGCCAATCTAATAAATAAATTCCACAACGTTAAGAAAAGGAACTTAGAACAAAAATGTTGTCCTAGATGGTACCTTAAATCATCACTAATTTATGGCTTTGGGATTGTTGGCCCTTTCATAGCCATGTTCTCTACCACTCTCCATCAGATAATTGATGGTTAGATTTCTCCTCCATATCCATATTTACCTACATGGAACCCTAGTATGTGTTATTTTCGGTAATCTTCATACTTTCCACTCTTTATTTTAAACAGAGGCCTCATTAATTCATTTTTCTATGTGGGATTTCAACTAAGATATTTTGAAACGTCAAAAATGTGTCATCCCAATATTCTATGTTTTGTTGAACCAATGGTATTTCAAATCATCATAAATTGATGAGTTTAAGGACCTCAATTTTATACTTGTTTGTGATTGATGACCTCAATCACTACCTATAAATATTTACGTTTTTCCTCCAATTATATGTCTCTAATTTCCACCAATGTTCTCCTAATCGAGATCATAATTTGGTGGTGACCCTTTCATTTCTCTTTTCCTCATATTAAGACTAAATTTTAGTAACCCAATTTCCGATGTGGGTTTTCCCACAAATATATTTTCTATTTTCAACCTTTTATTTTCTAAGAACAATTTCAAATTGCGAGGACGCAATTTATTGAAGGAGGGGAGAATGTAACACCCCAAGAATTCATAATGTGTTATTTCTTCAAAATAATTCAATAACTTGTACTACACGCAACACCGAGTTCAATCACACCTTGACTTACAAAAAAAGGCCATTAAAAGAGGTCATGAATAGTATTAACTAAATTTTAAACTTTATATAATCCTTATAATTTTAGAATCCACATTATGAGTTTCTTAGTCATAATGCAAGAACAGATTCATTTTCAGTATTGCACTTTTATCAACATTTAATAGTGAAACCTTTTTAAATACAATATTTTAAACTTTTTGACTAAATGGGGACATCAAAAAAATTTAAAATGAAACATCCCAAGCTTCCACGGTACGCTTTCCTTTGAATAAAACAGTAGCGTGTGTTGTACGCAACTTCGTGTTTTAACACGTGCCACAACCGATCAAACTTGCCGTTATGAATAGTAATACCTAATTTTTGAAATTATATATATTTTATTTTTAAAAATGGACTTCATTTTTGGATTCGGAATATCAAATTTAGCCTAAGGTGAAATTTTGGTACTTTTCGGATAACTTTAATATTTTGATGAATAGTGAAAATTACTAAATTTTAATTAAAAACAACTTTTTTAATCAAAATAATTAATAGTGATAAATTATTAATTTGAGTGGTTTTAAAGTATATTTAGAATATATTTTTACCACTTAATATAATGTTGGTCATTGGACATAATTTTACAATTAAACCGAACATAAACAAGTGTCAATCTTTTGATAGTTATTATCTCTTAAAAACACGCTTTTTGTTTTGACAGCGGGAATTAATTTTAAATTAATTTCTTCCACTTCTGTGTTTTGAATTTAGAAAAATGGATTCCATATTTGGAATCAGGATGTTCAAATTGTGTAAATAGGTAACTTTTATTTTTAGACATTTTGAATAATTACTGCGGTAAATATTTTATTTACCATGGTTAAGGGTAAATCCGGTAAATAAGGGTAAAAAAAATAATATTATAATAATACTAAATTACCCTAAAACGTGTCTTAACCCTATTGGTTGATACATGGTCGACCATGGGCATCTTTGTGTCAATTTTGGGACCCCATGGATCCACTTGTAAGTGATAATGACACTTTATTTTAATTAAGTCAAAATGAATACAAAAATGACACAAGCATATATCTTTTAGAAAAACAATTGTTACATAGGGTTATATAAGTTTGATTTTAGATTATAAATATTCATTAGAAAGATAAAAAGATTTCCTACATAATGATATTTTATTTATAAATTTTAGACATTAAATAATTTATTTTATTTATGACACAACGATGATGCAGTAATTACTATAATAGTGAAAAAATAAAATAATTGATATTATAAATACCCAAGTAAATAAAATATGAAACTTTTAATGAATTAAACTAATTTTCTAGGATAATATGATATATTAGGATTGATTTAATTGACTTTGTTCGAAGTAATCAATCTGTTATGAGTTTCACAAAAATAAACTATTGAATAGTGTCAAAATTGACATAAAAGAGTTCTTAAAACAAATATTATATTATTAATTGATATTAAATTCCTAAAAATCTAAGGTTCGGCCAAGAGACTTATATTATGATAGGTTAATCATTAATGGGCCATTTGGGGGTCTCTTGGATGTATATAGTAAGTTTATTAACCATATTATATAAAAATACAAAGAGACATTGTAAAAGTGAAACTAATTAACTTAGAGTTAATACTTAAAGATAAGGTTAATATAAGTACCCAAACCTGTCTAAATTCTATTGGATGAGTTGTTTTCGACCTATCCCCACCTCACCCTTTGAATAGTCAACTTTGGAGCCTTTGGAAACCGAATATGAATTTATTATAAATTAATATTTCTAGCTTTTCCAAAAGTGCCCCTCACCCCTCTTATAAAAGGGCACTCCTCCTTCTCTTTTCTTCACACCTTCAAAGCCTTTTTGTTCGGCCAAACTCTGCCCAAATACTCTCCCAACATCCCTCACTACAACCTAGAGGCCTTAGTTTGATCAGAAAGCCAACCTAAGGAGCCCTTTTGATCAAATCAAAAGGAAGAACCCGAAGAAGAGGTAATGATTTCACCACCCTTTTCTAAGTTCATTTCTTCTTCCACTTCTTCTTCCTTTGTTCTTACCATTCTGAAATAATAACTCCAGTATCTCACATATACTGTGATGTTATTATAAATATGGTACAATCATATTCAGTATTCTATCCACCCTTTGAATAACATGTCACCATACGTGCGTACGTACGGCTTACCGTCTCCACGCCGTGGTGTAATTGTTATTCAATATAATATTATTTGGATGGGTATAATAATGATGTGTAACTCATGTAAATAATAAATATAACATGTTAATGATTCTGTATATATGATATACCATCCATTTATATATTATTTTAATATCAAAAGAATGATATTGTCGCTCGTGCGTACGTACGGACTACCGTCTCCACGAACGCGATGAGATTCATTCTCCATCGTATCCATTCAAGTATAATTATCATTTAATGATTTAAAAATGATGTTTAAGGACTTTATATCATTCTGGATATGAATAAGATACAACAAACATGACTTATGTAACAAAACATATAAAATAAAATGAGTAAGTTAACACCCGAAACGACGATAATTCTAAGATATTATTAACAAATCAATGTTAAAAGATCATATATGATATCATATTAATATATATGATTCTTGTATAATTTAATAACAATTATTTCACCATTATACAGGAGGTTAACCTACCCCAACCAAGGAAAAGTACAAGGTAAGGGTTATTTCACAATCTCTTCATTATTCGAGGTTGTTTATACGTAATAATCTACTGGGATCTCTTTATCATCCACATCCATGTTTCTTCGAAATGTATTTCAAAACATTTTTACTATTTACAAGAATATGGGTTAAGGTCATTTATACCCTTGTTTGACTTTTTATAAGAGGTTTATAAAGGAATCTTTCCGTCGTTTTCAAAACAAGGTCCTTTTTAACCTTTTCGACGGAATTGAGGTAAGAATGTTTTTTTTAACTTATACGGCGGGTGCGGTTATTTTCCACCGTTATAAAGTCGTTGAAGCTTTCCATACAATCTTATAAGAATATTTTCAAAGAAAATGTTTTATTTTATATGCATCTTAAATGATTTCAAAATAAAAGGAGATACTTCTTTAAAAAAAAAATTTGATTTCATCTATGTCAACATCCTTTGATGGATTTTAAGATTATTTGAAGTTGATTTATTATGATACAAAACTTCTATATTGTATTGAAGGTTTTGTGATATGTTTTACTGTGGATGTGCTATTTTATACCATTCATAGTTTATGGTGAAACTATTGACATTTCGTATGATAGTTTTAATCCGAATGTTTATGTTATATTTCAAACTTTTCTTCAGATGAATGTGCTAAACAAGTATGTTCCGGGTTGGGGACCGGTAAAAGTAAGCCCTCCAGGTTGGGGACTGGTTAAAGTAAGCCCTCCAGGTTAGGGACTGGTAAAAGTATGCCCTCCGGGTTGGTGTCCGGTTATTAGATGCACTCCGGGTTGGTGTCCGGTTATTAGAGGCACTCCGGGTTGGTGTCCGGTTATTAGAGGCACTCCGGGTTGGGTTCCGGTTAGAAGTAACCCCTAGGTCTTGGGATGAGGCCTAGACAAAGAAATTAACGTTTAGCATTATGCATTCCAACATTATGAAAGTGGTTATTGATATTGCATGTGATTATTCGATTAGTAGAATATCCATGTGAATAAGTAAATGGCATTATTTCATTTTATTTATGCCATACCATGTTGAAAGTTCATGTTTAAAAGGCTTTTGTTTTAGTTATACATTGCCTTAAATGTTTATTCTTATTGATGAAAGTTTCCGCTATATTGTTATCCTTACTGGGCATTTGAGCTCATCCCTTTTCTATGTTTTATTTTTCCCAGGTAGTGAAGATGTAAGTTATGAATGACCTGCAGGGATATTATGAGGGGATTATAGTGTGGACTGTGGAAACATTATGTTGTTGTAGTAGTTTTTCATTTTATGATGTAATGTAAAACTTATGAATATATCTAGTGTTTCCAAGGCTACTAAACCAATCGGTCTTTCGATATTTGATCTTTCTTGTGATCATGCCAATGTTATGTAATTAATGCACCGACTCTGGGTAGCTGGGGTCGGGGTGTTACAATTTCTTTCCTATATTATATTAGTATTGTGATTATAGTTTTATTTTAAATTAATGTTGGGATATATTGGATGTGGATGTATAGATTTATTTATTTTTATTGAGAAATTATTATTCATTTATTCCAAGTTCATATTTTCTTATTTTTATTTCTATATTTATTAATTTCATGGTTATCCAATATATAAAATGGTCATGTTGGAGTTTCTGGTGGAATTATATTGATTTTTTATTTTATTATTGGTAAAAATAATCCCTAATAAAGAATATTTGATTCCTAGGAACTAATTTACATACCATGGTAGTTAGGAACACCTATCAGGCATATTGGGGATCCAAGTTTAGTTTTGGGTTAGTGTAACCCATGCTGGTTTGTTACAAATGGTATTAAAGTAAGTTTGTTAATTGGGGAGTTTTTGTAGATAATAGATAGGATCAACGGGACTCAAGATAAAGTTCACAAGTATGTTCATGATCATAACCTACCATGAAAAGACTTAAGTTACCATGGAAAGTTGAGATTTTAATCTTTAATTTGAGGTTTTTTGGATAATTGTTCTGGTATTTGATCCCCATTGAGAGTATTAGTGATTTTTGAGGTCTCCATGAGATTTTAGGGTGAAAATATAGGAAGAACAAAAGTTGTGAGTCTAAATTTAATATTATATAAGATCACAAGGATATCATGAATATGGTTTTGAAAAACATTATAGAGGATATCATATGGTTGGTTCATAGTTTTCCAACACATTTGGCTCATCAATGTGTTATCCAATTTTCCCCCCATATTCATTATTTGGTATCTCATTATTTATTAATTAATCCCAATTGTATTTACCATTGGTAAAACTTTAATTAAGGGAGTTTTTATTTTTAAATTAATTTTATTAGGTTAATTTTTGAATGATTTTTATGCCTTTTTGTTTGGATATGTCCTTTGAAGGTTGGTATTATGTTTTTGTAAAACTTGTTTTGGGGAAAAAAGGATAATTTTTATGAGTTGTTTAATTATAAAAGAAAAATCATAGTAATTTAAAATTTCAATGGTTTTAAATGAAACTTAATATGTACTTTAAAATGATAATGGTTTTCAGTGTGACTATTTCTAAATTGAAAGTAAAATACTTTAAGAACCCTTATATTGATTTTTATAAAATGTATTTGAGTTTTTCTAACAGTTTTAATTTGAAAACTTTTTTCAAAAGTTGGATTTTAAAATGGTTTTGAATCTAAATATAACTCTCTCATTACATTATAAAGTGTTTTTAGAAGAAAAAAAATATGCGAGTTTTGATAAAAAATTTCATATGTATTGAAATTTTGAATGAATATGGGATTGTTTGTGGTGGAAAATTTTTTAATATGACTTTTTTGAAAAAAAGGATTTTATTTAGTTTTATAATTCTGATGAGATATTTTCAAAATTCACTCTATTTAATTTTCAATTTTTATGGTTTATTTAAAAATTTTATTTTCCCTTTCATGGATGTTTTTTAAAGTGGTTAATTTCATTACTAAATCAAGAAAATATTTAGAAATGAAAGTATATTTTTAAAAATGTTTTAAAATCCCTAGTGGGTATTTTGTTAGTTTTATATGTGTGGTATGATTCTTTCACTAAGATTATTTATTTTGTAAAATAAATTTTAAACACCTATTCAAAATATGGATGGTTTAAAAAATAAAATTTTTTAAAATTCATTATTTTAGTGAATTTATGAATTTAATTTTCACCTTTGGCTTAGATCAAGACCATTTGATTTTAATAAGGAATCATGAATTAATAGATTCGTTTTTTTTGTAATTTAGGTAATTCCCCTAAAATATCTTGATGAAAGGAGAAAATTTTGTCTCTAGAATGTATTTCTCCATTATCTTGGTATGAAAAAAGTTTTGGGATTCATGATGAATGCATGTTTTGAGGTTAATAATTTTATATTGGGATCTATGATTGTTGAGTTCATATTCAGTTAAATGTTTTGAGGAAATTATAGATTGATGTATTCTTTAGGTATAAACTTGATTATTCTTTATGGAATATTGTTTTTTTGTTGATGTTTATGAATTAGTTATTGACTTACCCTTTTGGTTTTGGATTGATGTTGGATTTTTTATAAGGTGGTTATTTTGAGATTATATAACTAGGAACTCTTAAGGGTATGTTTGGGTGATGGGGAAAAGTGTCACTCCCAGTATATATAGTGCTCTATATGGTGTTTTATTATTCAATTAGGTTCATCACAAGATGGTATTTAGGGAGAAAGATCACTAGTTACTCTCACTTGATATAATGTTAGATCCCATATTGATATTGTTGAGTTGTATTTTTTCTTAATTACCCTCTTATTTTCAAGTGAATTCATGAATAGTCACATAGTTATTCTAAATCTTTGTATAACTTAATGGAAATTTGTTCTTATTTCTGGGATAGTTATTATGCCTTGGTGTATTTTATGAAGATATGTTTGTTATGATTATGACTTATTCATGTGTTTTTCTATCTCTTATCCCACCATTTCAAAAAAATATATAAAATAGTGTAAATAACACCTTTGATTCCATATTTTTTGAACCTTTACCTTGTTTCTTATAGAGGTAATGGTATAAGATTGTTGGGTGTAATGTTTAGTTTTCCTGACCAAACCCTACCCTCTAATGTGTTGTGGGTATATAATTTTCAATCTATTTTGATGATATATGTGGTTCTTTGATTAATTTAATTGGGTTCTATTGTGTGATTTCGTTTTTATTTATTTTACTTTGTCCTAAAAGATTATATTCAAGGTTTGTAAGTGGGATTCCACTGAGCTTTCTTATCTCATCATTTGTTGGGTCAGGGTGATCCTTGGTTTTTTGAGTTTTATTCAATGAGATTAACTTTCCTATATTATTAATTTTTGTTTCATTAGTTTTAGAATTCTTGGTGAGATGATTTGTAATATTTTATAAACACTTGTGTATGAGGAAATTAGGTTCTTTGAGTATGCTCAATTTTCATATCAAAGACAAAATTTATTATTCTTGATCATAAATTTATTTGATCCAGGTATATTTAGTATCTTGAATCATGTTCTAAAAAGGAAGTTAAACATAATTATTTATTTGACTGATCATTCCTTTTAATAATTTTTGGGGACATAAAGTGTTAAGGTGGGGATAATTTTCTTACCTTATCATCTCTTTCTCTTATTATGTTATTTATTTATTTTTTACCCATATTATCCTTATTTATTTTTTGGGTGTCTAGGTGTTTTTATAGTCACCATACCATGGTATGGGATACAAAATAACCATATAGGGGTCCCCATGGGACCAAAACACCTATTTTTTCTAGTTTTTGGGTGTTTTTTAAGGTATTTTGGCTGAGGGGTTTCCCTATAAAAATGGGGAGAACAACCACACTGTAGATGAAGGCGTAGTGGTGAGCGTGGAGTTTTTGAGTACAAAACCGTGAGATTTTAGTATTATTTTTATTTTAAATAAATAATATATAGAATAGCTTGTATCATATGCAACATCAAACTAAAATGAACCAAAATATATTTTAAAATGTTAGATAAACATAAATACATCATGGGAATAAAATGTTAATATCATTAAAAATTTTACAATAAGAGTAAAACCTCAAGTAAATAAAAGGATAGTTAAAATGATTTATTTTAATTACTTATATATTATTATTATTAATTTAAAACCATAATTTTTTGTGTTATAATACTAAAGAAATTATTAAAATTTAATGGTTGTATGATAAATAATTGATTTTATGTGATTAAAATATTTTAGTGTTAAAATGGCCTATTTTTTGAAGAATTTTATTTTTATATTTTTATATTAAAAAATTAAATTGAAAAAACTTAAAGTATTTTTATAATAAAAAATTTCAATGTTTAAAAAAATATATAAAACCTCATTTAATTAGTAATTTATATTAAACAAAATTGAGAATGCTTAAAGTTTAAAAAAATCGACTTTTGATAAAAACTTTTTTACATTATATTTAATTTTATTATTTAAAAGATAATTTCCAAATTTTAGAATTTTAATTTTTAAAATAAAATTAATTTTTTTATTCAACTTTAAAAAAATTATTATGACGAATTTTTAGGATTTTTATAAAAAGTATGATTTTGGGTGAATGGTAAAAATACAATTTTTACAAATACCGCAACTTTTATGACATCATTATGATATAAGCATGAATTAAAAATTTATAAATAATTTTTCAAAAAAAATATATATATTATAAGTAAAATAAATAATTGAAAAAAAATATATTGAATTTATAAACCTATGGTATATATTTTGTCGCTTGTGTTATATTTTATTCTAATAAAAAATTATTTTGGTCATTTTCCTTTAAATAAGTATTCACTAGATTCTATTTAGTTATGGATTAGTTTAAAATCCAAATAACCCTCCTTTATTTAATCATAAAAAAATAAATATCATGTTTATTAGTGTTAACCCTAACCTTTGGCCTAAATTAGTTTTTTAATCTTAAAAATACATTTTTATAAAAATTGTTTCCTGTGTTATACGTTATTATATTAAATTTAATTTTTATCACTTTTATAAATTGAATCAAGTAAACATGATTTAATATTTTAAATTATCATTTCCAATTAAATTATTAAGTTTAATTTAATATTTCTTATAAAAATAATTTACCAGTGTAAAAATTAGCCATCAAGGTAAAGGTTAAAATGGTGTAAAAGTGTTAAATTAAGTGGTAAAGTCTCAAAATATCCTAAAACCTCATATATAAATGGTTGTATGATGAATTTATTAGTAATAAAATTTATTTTCCTATCTATATATCAAATTTTTATACACTTTCCTTGAATATTACATCTCTTTCAATATTAAGAAATTAATATTTACAAAAATGCCACCCCTCTCGACTATAAAAGCACCATTTCACTGGCCCTTTTATCCTCACAACTTAAAATTAATAGATCAAAAAACTCATCAAAAATAACTACCCAAAACCATTTAACTTGAATTTTTGGTTCTGTTCTCACGAAAATACCAATCTAACAAGTCTTAAGGAGTGATCTAAAGGAGGGTATCAAAAGAACAGGTAATTGTTTTAACCAAGTTATTTTATATTTCTTTCTTCTTTCACCTTTTACAAATATATCATGCCCATATTAATATAATTAAATAATTATAATTATTATAATAAAATGTTATTATATTAATTTAATAACCATTATCTACCTTCCTCTCATTCATTATAAAATGAAAACGTCACCCCTGTTTTGGTAGGATTATCACCTCCATGAACAACGTATTTCATTTTTTTCATCACCACCTTACATAGATTATAATAAAAGTGGATTTAATGAATAAATTTGATATTTAAAACATTAATAATTTTATTTAAAGATAAATTAATAATTTTATTGATAATATTAACAATTAATGGTCAATGTGGATTTGACTACCCAAAATAAGCATACCAATAGACTTTTCTTAAATTGAATCTATTTTAGAAAACCTATTAAAATATATAAATTTTGTGCATATATAATGATAAATAATATATATATATATAATTATATATATTATGAAAATATTTTATAACTCCTTTGACCATGGTCAATGCACTGAAACGGTTTTGGAGGAATTGACCGAACAACCACAAGTGGACAAAGTAAGAAACAATTATACAATAAATGAATAAAATATGATAATAAATGGACCATATAAATCTAAATATACATAAAAAAGTTCTTTAATAACTTATTTAATAAACTTAATTTCACTATTAAATAGGTTATATGCATGCACCATGTGATTTGAGACTTTAATGAAGGGTTTTTTGTCTCAATTTCAATTCCTTGGGTCATGTTTCTAACTATTAAAAAAATTAGTTTTATAGGGTATAAATAGTTCCACATTGACTTATTATATCTTAAATAATTTTTTATTCTTTGGATTTTAAATTTAATTTAATCTCTCAATATTCCTTGTCCTTTGATTCATACATTACCTAAGTCACAAGGGTTTTTGTTCACTTAATTTATGTTCATTGAGTTTTAACCTGTATTCTTGAACTTTATCCCCATAACTTTGATTTCATCCACCATGTGATGGTATAATAATTTATTACCTATTTATTTTCTATAATTTACAATTATTATTGAAATTTCACTTCCATTGGTTTCATAATTCAACTAAACGTTTTTTTGTATTTAGAGTCAACATTATCTTTTCTTTATGGTTGAGAATTTTTTTCCATGTCTATATTCTTTATATTGTTGCAAGAATTATATTAAATATACTTTAATGATAAATTAAGGTCATTTTATATTTCCATTTAGTTTCTTTATGAATTTTTAAAAAGTATATTTTTAATATTTTTTGTACATGCCATTTTTGACTTTCTTTACAAAAGAGTGAAGAGAAACTTCTTTTTTAAAATTTTCTAGATGAATTAATTTTATCTATTTTCAAATATTATACATTATCAATGTTAATTTAAAAGAATAAATGCATTTTAAAATAAAATATTATTCCTATTTTTCTATGAATTTTTTATTTTGAAAATAAATTTTAATGTTTTAGAAGAATAAATAAATGGATTTCATTCCACATATGTATATTTATATCTTATACTCTATATTTTCTATCTTTAAATTCATTATTCTCAATGTTTCAATATTGTTAATTATTTTAAAATTGATGTTTTAAATTTCTTATTTTTACCCCTTTAAATGTATTTATGAAATTTATTTATAGGTTTTTTTATAACTGTGTTACAAATGAATTATGAAGATTCTCTTTTATAATTTTACATACATTTTTCTATCAAAATCTAAAAGATCTATCTCATTTTAATTTATGTTTCATGTGTTACCCTCTAAATTACCTTATAAATTTATATTTAATAACTCACCTTTTTTAATGGTTTTGTTCTTTATCACTCTTTATCTCTCTCTTGACTTTATTTCTCTCTATAATGTCCATATTATTTAGTTTTTGGATATATTCAATATCTCATATCCTAATTCTATATTTTTTTCTATAATTTTATTAACTCCATACCCATTATTATATATGGTGTTAGTTTTAAGGGTGATTACCAATAAATATATTATATTTATTAACTAGGAAAATATTGAAAATTTTATACTTGTTATTTTAATATATATTATTATTGATTACTAAGGAATTTTTGTTGTGTATTATATTATTTATTCATTCCTTAATATTATGAATTTGTTGTAATTAATTAATTATGGTTGGGACCTAGAATTATATATCCCCTAGATGCATCAGTAGGTCTCATGAGACAAACTAGCTTGGGTATTTGGTGTAAAACTTGCACATTTATGCATGATGTCTTAGAATGTGGCCTTGATGTTATGTTTATGATTTTCAGCATTGTGAATTCCACCACTATGAAATTAGCTATTATTTTACATGTGATTTTTAAATTGTGATGTTATTAATGGATGAATTATATTCTCATGTTATCTATTATATGGAATTATATTATTATTATTATTATTATTATTATTATTATTTATTCCTACCATGTTATCAATGCCTTGTTAATTATATAATATTTTTTGGTTTATGATACCCCAAATTGTTCATTTAAGATCACCATTATTATGTTTATTTTTTCATAGGTTATTAGGATGATTAATACATATGATATGTATATATTTTTTTCATGTGTGGAGAATTTTGTGGGTGATATTTAAGAATTATGGTAAAATAAGGAATCCTTGGTTTAGTGGGAAAATGTCTATCTAATGGAAAATATATGGGTTTTATTTATTAAATGGTTTTATTAACTATCTAAAACTCTAAAAAAGGTATTGGTTATATAATTAACTCAATATTTGTTATTAATATTGTAATTATAGATGGTTAATTTTGGTTCATTTCAATTGGTTTCAAAGGTAGTATGTTAGTAATATGTTATTTTTCATCAGATCTGAGAGTGTCAGTCTATAGTGTATTAATTAGTATCAAATTAGGGTTTACATAAATTTAGATATTATTATTTTATCATATGATGATAATTTAATAGTTAGGGATACCATCATGGGTTAATAATTTTATGGTTGATCATAAGTTTAAAGGTATAGATACCTCTTTTGAGGTCATATGTGACTCGATTTCGATGTCATTAATGATATTTTAGATTTTTTTATAAAGAATATGTGATTGAGGTATAGTTAGACCTTAAGGTTTGTATGTAATTTCATGTTAATGAAATTCATGTTATTTTGGGAAAATATTTATATCTTTTTTAGAGTATACATGATTAAGGTATATATGGATTCGTATGCAATTAATGTTTTTTTGGAAATAAGGGTTATGGTTGAATTATAATAGTATAGGTTTCCATGAATTTTTTTTTGGATATTGAAAAATATATTTATTTAATTATTATTGTAAATAATAACTATAATAAATTAGTGGGAACCCTAAGGATAAATCTAAATATAGGAAAATTCCTTAATTTTTTGGTAAAGTAAAAAGTTTTTGGTTTTCTAGAGATGATATCCTTGTCTAGATATTATAAGTGATTGTAGTATTTGGCATTGATGCACCTAGGGATAATAAATCTAAAAAATTTTGTTTGTGTACTAAATTTATATTCATTCAATATACAATAAGAAGAGATAACTATATACATGATTGGACACTCCTAGGGGAAATGATTTGTATTATTCGAAAACTATTTACAAAAAACTATAAAGGATTTTAAAACATTTTTATATCATCAATCATGACTATATTAAGAAAATCCTATTATATTTTCAAAATTGATAGAAATTAAAATTTCTAGGACATAATTTATTTAAGGAGGTTGAATGTAACGCCCCAAGCATTTAGTGTTTATTTTCTTTTAAATAGATACCATATTGAATAGCTTGTATTATATGAAAAATTAGACTAAAATGAACCATAATATATTTTATAATGTAATATAAACATTAATACATCATAGGAATAAAATGTAAAATATCATTAAGAAAATTAGAAAAATATTAAAGTCTCAAATAAATAAAAAGATAATTAAAATTATTTACTTTAATTTCATACATATTATTATTATTTCTTTAAAGAATAATATTTTGTGTTCTAATAAAAATTAATTGCATAAAATTTAATGGTTATAATATAAATAAATAATGGGATTATATTTAAATTGTTTAGTGTTAAAAATTCCCATTATTTTGAATAATTTTATTTTTTATTTTTTATTAATAAATTAAATTAAACTATTTTGTTGGATTAATCTAATAAAAATTTCAAGGTGAAAACAAATAGAGTAAAACTCATTTACTTGGTAATTTACATGAAATAATATTAAAAAGACTTAATGTCTAAAAATGTATCTTTCTATGAAATCTATTTTTCAATATATTTTATGTTTTTATTTAAAAGTTGAATTCCCAAATTTTATAATTTTTATTTTATAAAATAAACTACATTTTTGGATTTATCATATAAAAATTATCTTATGGTTATTTTTTTCTATTTTTCTAAAAAGTTTGATTTTTTGGGTGAATAGTACAAATACATATTTTACAAATATTGCAACTTTTATGAAAATTATTATGACATAAGAATGAATTAAAGGTTTATGAAACCTTTCTCTTAACCATAGATGTATTTAATTTAATATAAATAATTTAAAAATAATATGTTTAATTTATAAACTTATGATTGGTATTTTGGAACCTATGTTCTATTTTATTCTAATAAAAACTACTTTGATCATTTTTCTTTAATTAAGTATTCACTAGATTCCATTAGATTTAGGATTAGTTTAAAGTAAAATAAATCTACTTTTTTAATAATAAAATAATAAATATCTTGTTTATTGTTGTTAATCATACTCTTTAGTCTAAATAATTATGTCAATGCTTAAAAACATTTTTAGAAAAATTATGTTCTCGTATTATGTGTTATTATAATAAAACTATTTTTTATCATTTTTTAAAATATAATAAATTAAAATGGATTTCATATTTTAAATATTAATTTTAAAATTATCTAATAATGTTAATTTAATTTTTTTCATTTTTTTCATAAAAATATATTACATTCATGGACAACATATTTCATTTTACATCACCAACACATATAGATGGTAATAAAAGTTGATTTAATGGATATATTTTATATTTATGACATGATTAAGATTCTAGAAAGATAAATAAGGAATTCTATTAATAATATTAACAATAAATTATTAATGTAGATTTAACCACCAAAAATGAGCATACCATGAAACTTTTGTTAATTTGATTCTATTTTGGACAACCTTTTGAATGTTATATATTTTGTTTTAATAGAATGATAAATAACATATATCTCTACAATTTTAGATATTATGAAACTATTTTATAACTCCTTTAACCATGTTTAATATATTAAAGTATTTTTGGTATAAATGACTGAACAACCCCAAGTGGTCATTGAGAGAAAAAACTATACAACAAATGAATGGAATATGATAATAAATAGATCTTAACACATAAAAAGGTTTTGGAGAAAGTATTTAATAATCTTAATTTGGTTGTTTACGGGGTTAGATTCATTCACCAAGTGAGTTGGTACTTGAGGTAAGGGTTCTCTATCTCAATTTAAATTCCTTGAGATAAGTTTATCAATATGAAAAAATTTACATTTTATATAGTATAAATACTACCCTATTGAATTATTGTATTTTAAATCATTTATTATCCATAGGAGTTTTAATAAAATTTAAAAACTCCTTATCCATTTCCTTAGATTAATAAATTAACTAAGTAATAAGGTTTTTAGTTATATTAATTTACTTTCATTGAGTTATAACCTTTATTCTTGTGCAGCATCCACTAGTAGAGAAATATGATTCCACATCCAAAATTTAACATCGGTTTTTTCAAACTCGATGTTACAATGCCAACTGAGGGATTTTTAACATAAGTTTTATTAAAATCAATGTTAAAAATCTTCCTAAGATACCTTTTATTTTATTTTTTTACTCAAACCTACATCAAAAAAATTTTTAATTAAATTTTGGTCTTGGTTTTTTAGTAAAATGAATGACATATTTTTTTTTACTTTTAGTCTTAGTTTATATAAAAAATGATATCAAAATAATTTAAAAAACATATACACATGGGTTCTATCTCATTAATTCATCAATATTTTTTTATAAACCTTAATTAGTGTGATGTGTGGCTCTCAAATCTTCTTCAATATCCTCAATCTTCCTCATTTGATCTATTTTTTTACTTCATTTTCATCATTTTTCTTCTCAAATACATCCTCCCCATTTTCCTTTTATTTATTAATCCCACCAATATTCATTCCTTTTATCTTATCTAAGCTTCACCATTACATATCTATTTTGAGAAAAATTATTTCATTTCTTGCAATCTTCAATTCATAAATCTTCATTTTGGATCTCTTTATCACTGATTTGCAACCCGAATATCTATATTTTTTAAGTATAGTTTTTTTTATTTATTTTTAAAATATTTATCAACTATTTGTTAATTATAAATTTTATTCATTATTTTATTTTTATATATATACATATTTTTCAATTATAAATTATTTTGGTTATAATTAGTTTCATATTATAATTTCATTATGATTCTAAATTGTTTTTTGTAATGATATAATTTCTTTTTAGCTATATTTTTTTTGTATTTATAATTGATTATATTTATAAATATTTATTTGTTAAAAAATTATAGTTAACCTTAATAATAATTAGATAATAAAGTATATGTATTTTAAGATTGAGTTGAATGTTTTGATATTAGGGATTAGTAGACCATCTTGATAGTTGTTATTTAGATAATGATGTGTAGATATTTAAGATTGAGTTGGATATTTTGATATTAGTTATTAATATATCATCTTGATATCTAAGATCATTTTTCTATCGTTACTTGGAATTTTAGGAACTCATATAAGGTAATTGTATCTAAACATTTCCTATTATTCTTTATAATTTTTAATATTGATTAAATTATAGTGAACAAATGGTTAATTTATTATTTTGATTATATGTCATTATGTTTCAATTTATCTATTTATAAATTTTTTTAAATGTATATTTGTTTTAATATATTCACCTTTTATATTGTGATCTTAGGTAATTGATGTGTTGTAATTTGATAATTGTAAAAATAACCACTTATGAATATGAAAAAGGAGATGATGATTTCATTGAATTTTATAACGGAATTATTGAAAACAAAGATTTGATTTTTTCCATGCATGAAGTGTTCGAATATGAGAAATTTAAATTCCAAAAAAATAAAATACCATATGATTTTATATAGTTTTAATTATAATTATACACATTGTATCTAGCATTAAAAAATTAAAAAAAACAGCATTTACTATTGATGAAGATATTCTACATGAGATAGAATATTTTATTGAAAAATTAATTCATGATATTGGTGTTAAAACCATTGAAAAGGGTAATTATTAAATGATTGTACGAAGATACTAAGAAATGATTATTATCATGTTTTAATAAATTTATATTGTTATCATTAATTCTAATATTGGTTAACTTGAAATAAATAAATTGTTGGAGTCATAATAGTTTCACTAAATTGCATAATATTTTAAAATAGCTACTTTGAAAAGAAAATAGGCTTCTATATTAAAATTATGATGTAAAGAAAATATTATAACCAATGGTATTGGGGTATAAAAAGGTAAATTATTTCCCACAATGACTATGTTTTGTATAGTAAATAATAGGAATGATTATCATAATTTACTAAATCTAAGATATCATGATATACGATGGATCAAAAATTCAACTCTGGTTCTTTCTCAAGTACAACCACCAATCCTCACACTAAATCAATTGGGTAGATTCTAATAATTCCTCATTTAAAGCATATATTTTAAAATTAAAAAGATTCAAATAGTTTAATATGGAATAAAAATAAACACTTTTATGATAGAAAATTAGTTCACCTACTGATTCACCACACTAGAAGATATTTGTTAAATAATCTGAATTTTAAAAGTGAAGCTAGAAATATCATAATAGTATTTTTCACAGACTGAATAAATCCATATCAAAGCATCAGTATCTAAAATAGTTCATGTCATGTTATATTGGTAGTTTATAACATTCACCAAATATATGTATGAATAAAAAATTTGTTTTGATGAGATTGAATATTTTTTTTACCAAAACATCTAGGAAATGATATTGATGTGTATCTTTCACCATTTATTAATGATTTGAAATTTCTATGGTAGATTGGTGTTAAACTTTTCTATGTATACAATAAATAATATTTTTTTCTTTATTCAATAATAATGTTCACTATAAATGGATTTTTTGTATAAGGAAAATTATCTGCATACAGTGTTAAGGGACATAAATCTTATCCAATTTGGGAAGAAGAGACTTTATATTATCAATTGTAGAATGGGTGAAAAAAAATTTACATGGAACATCAAATATTTTTGTGAATAAATCATCCATATAGAAGATTAAAAAAGTAATATAATAGTATAAAATATTACAATCTTCCCCAGCCATCCATTTTCATGTGAATAATATTACAATTGGATGAAAAATATTTATTTCACATTTGGAAAGAAAGGAAGTTTTGGTTACTAAAAAAATCTATAGAAGAAATGGTCTATCTTATTATAGGTACTTTATTAGAGATTTTTAGAGATAAAATATAACATTGAATTATTCATGTATAGAAAAACATATGTGATAGTTTTATGGGAACTTTTTTAGATATAAAATAAAATACAAAATATGGATTTCATGAAAGATTGGACATAATATCCATGGGAACATATTTTTATTTATCTCCCACTTTGGAAAGAAACAGAACATATTTACCTCATACTTATCACAAATTAATCAAGTGTGAGATGTTTAATTTTTCTCAATGTATTGATGGTGTTAATGTACCCTGTGGATATTATTCAAATGTGAAGAATTTGGTGGAATTGAAGGGATTGAAATTAATAGGTATGAAATAACATAAAAATCATGTATTTATGAAACTACTAATATTAGTGTCACTACATGCTATATTGTTGATAACTGTTAGAAATTCTATCATCAGGTTATGTTACTTTTTAAAATCCATTTGTTTCAAAGTGGTGGATCCAAATTTTTTATATGTGTCGTAGAGTGAATCTAGCCTCATATATTTTTAACTAGAAATGTATTTCCCACTGATGTTTATAATGTTTTATCTAATTATTAATTTAGTGTGAGGGATAAGAATATATGGGCCTATTTATTCATATTGGATGTATCCTTTTGAAAGATATATAAAAATTTTAAAAGGATATATTAAAAATCGTCATCAACCAGAGGAATATATTATTCAAAAATATATATCGGAAAAGGTGATTAAATTATATAATAATTATGTATATGAATAAGAGTATGTTTGCCTCCCTATATCTCCCATTTTAAAAGTTAATATAAAAGGTAGAGGGGTTCGTATAGTAAAGGTAATGTTAATTCCATGTGATGGTGTGATGAAGGTATGTTTATATGTTTTGAACAATTAATATTAGGTTTAAAAATATATATAATCACATATTTTTTTATGAAAGTTAAAATATATGACAAGAAATGAAAATTGGATGATGATTGAGCATAAAAAGACATTTGTTTCATGTTTTAAAGAAAAATTAAATATAGATTTATCTATATTAGAAACATTGAAATGGTTATCAGGGGGACCATCTCTTAAAGAGATCACAATAACTATTTTTTATATTAATGGTTACACATTTTATACAAAAAAATAGGATGAAAACAGTACCATTAAAAATAGTGATCTAATAATCATCACTAAAGAAATAAGTTTTTCAATTGAAAAATATAATAAACTAATTTCTGCATAAATGATATATTTTGGAGTTTTTATGTATATATGTGAAACTTATTGTACTAAATTTCATGTAATTGTGTTTAAGTGTAACTGGTTTGATAGTAACAGTGGTGTGAAATATCATGATTATGGATTTACACTCGTTGATTTGAAAATATTTAGTTATAAAGTGGAAACATTTATCATAGAGACACATGAAAGGTAAATATTTTATATTATTAACCCATAAATTTGTCAATGGTTTATCGGTTTCCAATGGAAAATAATTCATTTGGGTGAAGAGAATGAAAATGATGTTATGAATTTATTTAAGGTTTCTTTATCAATTTCTTGATTTATTGATGATAATAATGCCTAAAATATAGAAATATTACATGCTATATGAAATTACCAAGTTGAATGGATATAAAAAACACTAAGTTACTCTCTCATTCATTCAGGTACATATTTACTTTTTTTGAAATTTAAAAATGTAAAAACTCTATTTTTTTTTAATTTGGATGTTTATATCTATGTATATTGATCATTTCTATGATTTTTTTATTAAATTTTATAATCAAAAATTCTAATTAAAAAAATTATTGGAAACCCTGAAAATGTTATCTTTTAGCAAAATTTAAACATATAGAACCATTTTTTTGTAAATTTGTTATTTAGATTTATAAAATTTTATAATTTCTATCATTTTTTAGTTAGTTTTTATATATATTAGTTCTAGTTACATATTTTTTGGTTAATAATAATAAAATAATTATTATTTTACCAAACTTACACATGTATTGACACTATTTTTTCTTGTATATTTTTGTATTAATTATTTTTAGATATTAAATATTCTAATAGTATGTATATAACATCATATTAACTTTTTATAGGTACTCCTTGACCATTTTTTTGTTTTTACTTTAGTTGGGGTTAATTTTAGGTTTTTTTAGGTGGAATTTGTAAAATTTTTGAACATTGAGGGTTGTGCATGGTTGTTGCACGGTTAGGGAAAACCATATGGTTTGTCCCAAGAAACTATGTGGCCATGTTAGAGCCAATGGAAGAGGGAACACAGTTTTTCAAAACCATGTGACTTCTCCCTAAAACTGTACGGCTTAAAATAGTGGGGTTTTTCATGGTAGGAACATGGTTAAATTAACTATTTTTTCCAAAACAAATTCCCATGGTGGGTGCATGATTAGGTCTCATGATTATTACTAACCATATATCCTCTCCAGAAAACCATGTGTGGGGGTTTTTAATCCCTCAAAATTTTGATTTAAAATCTAAGAACCCATGTTTTAACCCCCTAATTAACCCCCACTTGAACCTAATTGATTTCCTTAGTCTTGAAGGCTATAAAGAAGTAGTTTTATCTCCTCAAATCACAGTGGATCTTGTTTTATCTCTATCAGGTTAGTATATATTATCTCATGTGGATTATTCCAATATTCTCTTCTATATTCCTTAGAGTTTGATATATGATCGTGTTATTGATGTATACAAACTGTATTTTGATGTAACTTGATTTTATGTTGTGTTTTTTAATCTCATTCACCTCGTTCTTCATTGGGAATCCTTATGCAGGTGTAATCCTTGACCATGTAACAAAAAGTGGGTGGTTTTATAAGACATTTACATTTAATTGAAACCGTATATTTCTTTATTTAATTAAAATTAGTTTTTAAATGATTTAAAAAATGAATTTTAAATGATTGATGTTTTATTTTGATATTGGAGTAGAATTAATGAAAACCCACCAATTTTAAGAAAAATGATATTGTTAGGTGGATTTGGGAAAATAAATGTCTTAATTTGAAAATTGATTTGATGAAATTGAATGTATGTTGATCCTTGATAAAATGGATTAAATTGAAATATTTTATTAAAAGTATTTAAATTGATGAAAACCATGATTTGGTTTTGAAATAAAAAGTGTCATGTTGGAAACTAATTTTTAGGAAAATGAATTATGTGATATGAATTATTTTGAAACATATGATTTCCTAGAATGGGTCCCCTCATGGGGTGTTGATTGTATTTTCCATAGAAATTTATTTATCATAAAAACACTAACTAAACCATATTTGTCAATATTTCCTGTAGTGGCTCCCCTAATATAGTTTAGACTATTTTCCCATAGTGACTCCCCTTATGGGGTTTTGATTTTAGTGTGTAGAGACCCTGACCCCATTTTCCTATAACTAGTTTATACTTAATTACATTTAAATAATATACAAGTAATCACATCTCAAATGGGTGAATATTTTAGTTGTATTTGTAAACTAGATACATACTTGAGTCTTGCATTATATTTGAAAACGCAAATTACAGCATTATTTTTTTCAAGAATATCATTATTCCCACTATCATATATTTATATATCACTCATATTACACTTCTTAGATTCTTGAGAAATTTAAAAAAATAAGGGTAAGCACAAATTCTTAGTAATGATTAAGTAAAGTGGAATACAGCATGAATCAATAAGAATAATCAACATGGAAAGGTAAATAAATGAACACACCATCCATGTAATCAGTAAAATTATAAGGAAGTGCATCTAAAGATAATATCAATATGAAAATATCATGGATAATAATCAATATATAAAGTTAAATCATTGAAAATTTATTTTATTTAATCAATAACATGATTATCATCACTCGATAAGGCATAATCAATATGGAAAGGTAACTAACTGGAAATACATTCCATTTAATTAATAAATTATAATGAAATTCATCTAGTGATAATATCATTGTGAGAATCAAAGGGATGATAATAATTTAATTCTTAATTAAGTAAATTATTAATTATTGTATGTTATGTCTTAGGCATATAATACCTCTACCGTCAAGACCTTTCACAAGGTAGTTTAAAAATATTGGGTACTAACTCATCTAGTTTGGCAGACTGATTTTATTCTAGCTTACTAATTCATCTCATGATACTAACTATGCATCAAGTGGTTGTCTATAACTGGACCCACCCATGTATTCATTTCCAAAACATTCCTTATATATAGAATAATAGATTTAATTAAAGAACAATTTTCCTTGTCATCAAATTTCTTTTTGGAGTAAGGAATCTAGATTTATCAATATTTCCCCAAATAAAAAAATAAATTTCATTGTAGAAAACTTTATATAGAAATTATATACGATTTAATAAATAAACATATAAATGAAAAATAATATGGTTATTTAGGGTGAATTTAATGTCCACATGATAGTGAATAATTCAAGTTAGAGTTCATGAAGGAAAAAATGAATCAATGAAGTGAATATTAATACTTTCCTTAGTCAAAATTATCATAAACCATCCAACTGAATAATAAGTATATAATCAATACAATGTATACCCATTGGAGTATGAATAATGGATTTTTTCCATTGATAAATAGAAATACCAAAAAAAATATCTTTAAAAATATTCTTAGGGAAAATATCCATTTCATTTTGAAAATCACCTTCTAAAACTGAAATTTCATAAAAAATTGAAAATAATTTTCCTTGAAAATAACCTATGAAACTTATAAAATAATATTTAAAAAATTTGAGTGTTCTCGGTGGCTATAAATTCTGTTCATGTCATACAAATTAAAACAAATATTACCTTTAATTTTTCAATAAAAGACAGATAAAAATTATTTTAAAAAAATATATTAAGGTTTCTTTAAAAAAATTTGTAAAAAAGTAAAATTGAGTAAAAATTTATTTAATTAATCATTTGTAAAATATTAGAAATATTTTTGAAAACATTTTTAGAAAACATGGTTTTTGGAGAAAATGGATTTCTGACTAAAGAGAGAAATGAAGTCATATTTTATTAAAAACATTTTATCAAACATTTTAAGTACCAAAGATTGGGGAAATGGTATTATTACTTTAAAATATCATGGCTATCTAATGGAGGATAAAATGAAATGGTTTTGTTATACAATTATCAAATAATAAGCAATCTCAATTAGAATGAGATTATGAAATAAACCCTTACAATGATCAAAATGTTGAAGCTATGATTAATCAATGATTTGACTATGTGTATCAATTATAAATACACATAAAACAAGTTTAAATATAGTATAATATAGTAAAACAATATTTACACATATAATCTTAGAATGTCAAACACAATCAATAAGTAATATAACCCAATAAAAAAATTATTTATGAAATTATTTACCACTTAGTAAATTTTAATTCAAATTCCATTGGGATGAAATAATTAAAATTGAAACTTAAAATACCATTAATTATTAATTAATCATTAAATTAAATTTCAAAGTGTAATCATATACACCATAAAAATAAAATTAAGTTCATAACATTATAATATTTCTTAATGAAGGGAAATTGAGAGAAAGTATCTTACCTCATGCTTCCTTTTGGTTAAACATGATTTAAACTCTTTTATAATGGTTTTAAACATTTTATTAACTTATATAAGAACCATATTAATATTTATAATATCATATATTATCCTTTTTATAACATCTTATCACTCTCTCATTAATAATATTTCACTATTCATATTTTTTTGGGTGTTAATTTCCTTGTTTTCTCATGTGTGTTTGATCATGAAATATTTGGTTATTGATCTATTATGTAGTTTCATATTCTAAAGAATAATAATCCAGAAATAATTATCATATTTATACATAAATTATAATTTTAATACCAATCCTGAAATATGGTTTTGAGAAATGAAGTTTGTTACAATCATAGATATGGCGGGTCGTTCGTACGCATAGGTAACGTTTCCATTTTTCAATGATCATTATGGAAATGTGGTAAGTAATATTTTATCATTAAATAATGATTATAATATCATATTATTTCTTTAAATATACTTATATATTTCATCCATGTGGTTTGGTGATGAAAACGGAGTCACATTGCTTTGTGAAGGTGGTAGTCCACATGTACATGAACGATGTTAACATCATTAAGTGAGTGAAAATATAAGAAATAAAATGATATGTTATATTTAAATAATTAAAAATATTTCATAAATATTAAAGTTATATCATTTATATCACATATATTTATTAACTTTATCCTTATCGCCTTCCATGAAATGATTTAGTGAAAGATGAATCATGTCGCTTTGCGTGATGGTAGTCCACCATACACACGAGCAACATTATTGTATCCCCTATGTAATGTAAAGTAAAAAAGGTATATATGATATAATGAATCCAAAGGTGTAATTATTTTATAAATATAATATATATACTTTATATACATCATCATACCCAATCGTGATAGGTGGTAATAGAAAAACGAATGACATTAGTTCACGAGGCGATAGTCTGTCGTACACACGAATGTTGATTTCCTAACCCATTTGATAGAGATAGATATTTATAGGTCATTAACTTAACAAAAAAAACATATAATTATATTAAATATAATTATTTTATTGTATATTTATTGTTTAATTAGAATTTAAGGAGGGGAGAAATAAATAATATAAAAACGCTCGTTGAAGAACGTTACCTCTTCTTTGGGTATTCTCCTTAGGTTTGCACCAAAATACTTCCTAGGCTGGATTTATAACCAAAATAAGGATTATATGATTAGGTTATGGAATTTGGGAAATTAATTGGGTATGTATTTTCTGAAAAAAAAAGGTTTGAATATTTGAAGAGGAGAGGAGAGTGGTTGGCCTTTTATAAGTGAGGTGAGTGGCACACTTGTAATTTATCGAAAGAAAAATGTGTACCCATTTTTTTCTCATTAAAAAATGTTAAAAATTGATTATTATATATAATTATAAATTATAGGGTCTACATATGGAAATTAATTATATTTTAGGTATGTTTTAAGGTCATTTTATCCTTATCTTTTTAGGTTAACCCCCAGTAAATCAATTCTTACGTTAACCGTGGTAAATAATTTTCACTATTTTCACTATTAATTTTGGAAAAATATTATTTTAACCTTATTAAAAAATATAAATTATTATTATTTATAATATGGAATCCATTTTTTTCTATTCTATTCACAAAGTGTCAAAATTTAATTTAAAATTAATCCCATAGACATGACGAGAAAGCTGGTTTTCAACGAAAAAATGTTCAAAAGTTTACAAAGTTTTTATATAAAAATTAAATACAAAAATGATTCCAATGAACTAAATTGGATTAATATATATAAAATTAAACTAATTTTACCTTAAAACTAACTCAAAATATAATTTAACTTTATAAATAATTTAACCAAAAAAGAAATTCTTAATTAAAATTCAGTATTTTTCGTTATTCATTGAAAAATGATATATTTCAGAAATATACAAAAAAAAATAACCCGAAGATAATTTTGATATTATGATTTCAAAAAATAAGTTAATTTTTTCAAATAAATTTTCTAAAAGTGATAAAAATTAATTTTAAATTATGTGTTCAAAGGGAAACTAAACTATATTTTAGAAAAATATATTTTTCAGAAAACACTTATTTTTATTTGAAATAAATATTATTTAATTTATAATAAATATATAAGCATAATTTTCATAATTTAGTTAGTATAATCCATACCTACAAATTTAAAAACATTATATACTATATTATAGTTCACTTTGACCCAGGGTTGCATGTTCCACAATCTATCGAAGAGATTAAATTTATAAGAAATATATTTCATAGTGTGTTTAAGATCAATATTGTGTCTCGTATACCCAATAAAATACAATGTTATTATTTTTTAATTTTATAATTTTACATTATACCCACATTAAATAAATTTTTTCTTCACAATTTAAACTATATCTTGGTAATCAAGGGTTTGGCATTTAGGAATACCATTGTTGAAAAAAATACATCGTAAAAGGGTTAATAAAATATCCTCTTAATAAGAGAGAAAGAGAAGTAAAAAAGTTAATATTGAATAACACATAACTATGTTTCTAATTTGGATAACATTGGTGTCAAGTAAATATATGGACATTGAATAAAAGTGTAAATAATTATAGATATTGATGGAGTTCATTGATCACAAGAAAGTGAAAGACCAATGAAAAAATACAAACCTAAAAACCATAAATACATAATGATATAAACAACTATATGATTCATAAAATATGGATATAATATGATAACATATTTTTTAAATATCATTTTCCCAAAGTTGAGTAATTTTTTTAATATCTATGAATATAAGGATATATATTTATTTTATATTTTTCTATTTCATAAGCATAATTTCATACTTTGGTTGTGCTTTGATAAATTTACAATTCATCACTTAATCCATGAAATGAATATCCAAAAATCAATTTATTATGCCTAAATCACTAAACTTCACTTTTAATATATCATAAGATCCATAAAATAGTGAAAATTATTTCTGTCTCTCTCTAATTATTTTCCAAAACCAATATGGTTAGCAAAAGTTATCCAATATAATACATTAATCTATAAAACTCAACCATAACACCACTAGTTTATCATTCATATTTATTTTTGAAATCATTTAACTAATGACATATTAACCCATAATATCACATAGGCTAGTGGTAGGCATTAAACTCTTATTATCATTTTGTTGTGGGTTCAACCCCTATGGGCTTTCCAGATGCGAAGAGTTATCACCAAGCATATTGTTTGTTTTTTCTCTAAAACTATATCAATATAATTCCTATAAAATTCCTGAAAAAATATGATGGACATCCTTGAAATAAAATTAATCATGGAATAAAATTTTTACTATTGTTTTCAATACAACTTATTTTTTTACAAAAAGTCTAATAATATTATTTTAATATTATTACAATGTCATTAATGATCATATAAACCCTATATTTTATCAATAAATTTAAACTAATGTCTATAAAATATAATGGAATTATTCCTAAAATAAATTTTTCACTATAACATTAACTAAACCAATGTGTTGTATTGCCATAAATTTATCCTAAAATATCCTTAATTATGGTAGACTCTCATCACTTAAAAAATTAAAAGGTGTGTTTAGGGATTTGATCTTATGCCCAATATTAAACTCATAAAATCATGATGGTATCCATGAATCTTAAGTTAATGAAGACACATATGCTTCTAAAAGTTAACACAGTCCATAGATGTTTCATCATTATTATAACCAAAATACCGTTGGTAAAATATTTCAACAATTAAATTCATGAATCACAATACATAAATACTTTATCCTTTTTATTTCCAAATATTTCTTTAATTGGTCTAGGGTTTAAATTTTAGTAGAGTTCATTGAATCAGATAATTCCCATGTTCTCCACATTTAATACAACAAATTATAAATGAATCCATATGATGAAATCAATTTCCTTCTATCACACTCTTTATTTTTCCTCCGTAATTCACTACTTTATGCCCTTCTTTACCACTCATAAAACATTTTAACATTCCATTGAGACACCTTCTTTTCAATCTAAGACACCTTAGGTTTAATCTAGGTTATTCATTGTAATTATCTATTCAAATACATCATTATGGTATGTAAAGAAAATGTGAATTATCCACTGCATATCCCCCAAAAGTGTCAAACTAGGTGCGTAGTAAAGCTTTTTGTCATGCACTAGGAGAAGATAATGTCAAGACTAATATACCCTTTTTGGATTTATTACCCCTAGGTATATATTTTCCAGAACCATGTCCACTTATAATATCCAGAAAGAGATCTATTTCTAGGAAAACCCACATAATATCTACCTTAACAAAATTGTAGAATGTTCTTCTATTCTTATCCTAAAATTCTATCATAGTTTTATGATCTTTAATATATATGTTCATAGATATACATCCCATGGTTTATAAAAAAATTCCTCTGATTCCAACAATAGCGACACTGACCCCAGTTTCTCTAAGTCAATGTCTGCTTTATTATATTGGCATATGATATAACGAATCATATTCCAAAGTAATAAATAGTTTAGTACTCTTGGTAAAATATATGCATACTTGAGTCTTTCATTACATTTGAAAACATAAATTACAACATTTTTTTGAGAATATCATTATTCCATCAAGCATATCCTTGCATATCATTTACTGTATACGTCTAGGATTCCAAGAAAATGAAACAAAATAAGGGTGATCTCAAATTCACAAAAAAGGGTTAAGTATAGTGGAAGTTATCATGAATCATTAAGCATAATAAATATGGAAATGTAAATAACTGAACAAATATACCATGTAATCAATAAATTGATAATAAATTTAATCTTTAGACAATACCAATAAAAAAATATCTTGGATAATAATCAATTGGAAAGGTAAATAACTAAAAACACATTTCATTTGATCAATATCATGACTATCATCACTAGATAAGGAATAATCAATATGGTAAGATTAAAAACTGAAAAATCATTTCATTTAATCAATAACTGTGAATAAAATGCATACAAATATAATATAATTGAAAAAATATCATGTATAATAATAAATGAATTCTTAATAAAGTAAATGATTAATTATTGGATGTCATGTTTCAGACACATGATACCTCTACTATCCAGACCATACACAAGATAGTTTAAAACTACTAGGTACAAACTCGTCTAGTTTGGCCAACTGATTTTATTCTAGCTTGATTATTTTCCTCATGAGACTAGTGATGTATTGAGGGGCCATCTATAATTTAGACCCACCCATGTCTGCATGTCCAAATAATTCCTAATATATAAAATAATCGATTTAATTCATGAATAATGTGCCTTATTATCAAATATCTGTATTGAGTAATGAATATATATTTATAAATATTTCCCTATATAAACAGATAAATTTCAATATAGAACACAATATGTAGAAATTATATGCTTTTTAAGCAGTAAACATATCCATGATAAATAATATAGATATTTAGGGGAAATTTATTTTCCACAGGAAAGTGAATAATTCAAGTGAAAATTATTGACTAGAAAAATTAATCAACGAAGTGAATATAAATACTTTCCTAAGTAAAAATGATCATAAATCATCTAGGTGAATAATAATGATATTATTAATAGAACATATACCCACAGGATCAAGAATAAATCATTTTCTTCATTGATGAATAAAAATACGATAAAAATATCCTTAAAACCATTCTTGAGGAAAATATCCTTTTCATTTTGAAAATAACATTTTAAAACTAAAATGTAGAAAAAAAATAAAATAATTTTCATTGAAAATAACCTTTTAAAATTATAAAATAATCTTTAAAAAATTTGAATGGTTGTTATGGTTGGAAATTTAATTCATGTCGTACATGTTAAAACAAATATTCCTTTCACTTTTTCGGTAAAAGAAAAATGGACATTGTTTTGAAAACAACATGAAATTTACTTTCAAAATATATTGTAAAAAAGTAAAAATGGGTAAACATTTCATTAATAAATAATTTTTAAAATATTAAAAACATTTTTTAAAACATGTTTTTGGAAGAAAATGGATTTCTGACTGAAGCTAGAAATGAAGTAGGATTTTAAAAAAAATATCAGAAGTTTTACATAAAAAAAGTCTAAAAATGAAACTATTACTTTATTATATCATAACTAACCATAGTGTGATAAAATTAAATGGTTTTATTAGACAATTATAAAATAATAAATAGTCTCGATTAGAATGATATTGTAAAATAAACCCTTGCAATGATCATAACATTGAAGTGAGGATTAATAAATGAATCAATTATGTGTATAAAATTTAAATCCACATAAAAAAATTGGAAATGAAAAATAATATAGTCAAAATTATTTACATGAATAATCATATAATTTCAAATAAAACAAATAATTAAAATAACCTAATGAAAAAAAATTGAGTTATAAAAATATTTTCCACTTGGTAACTTTAAATTCAAAATCTATTTCGATGAAATAATAAAAATATAAACTTAAAATAACATGAATTATAAATTAATCATCATATTAAATGTATAAGGGAAATTATATACACCATATAAAAAAATTATGTGCATAACATTACAGTATTCCTTAATGAAGGGAAATTGAGATGAATTCCCTTAGTTCACACTTCCTTATGGTTTAACATGCTTTAACCACATGTATAGTGAATCTATGTAACAGCCTGAGGTTTTATAAATAAATATTCTTTTTAATTTCATTAATGTCTTGTGTTGTACGCTACACCAAAAGGAGATTTCTCAACACGCATCCTTGACTTTCCTTGCATTACACGCAATCGCGACCTTCCTCGATAGCATGTGTAGTACGCAATACCGAGTTTCACTAAACAACGATATGCTATTAAAATATTATTAAAACTAGCCGTTATGAATAGTAATAACCACCTTTTAAAATTTTAGAAATTTTAGCTCTCAAAATGGACTTCATTTTTGGATTCGGAGTATCGAATTTAGCCTAAGGTGAAATTTTGGTACTTTTCGGATAACTTTCATATTCTGATGAATAGTGAAAATTACTAAATTATAATTAAAAACAACTTTTTTAATCGAAATAATTAATAGTGATAAATTATTAATTTGAGTGGTTTTAAAGTATATTTAGAATATATTTTTACAATTTAATATAATGTTGGTCATTGGATGTAATTTCACATTTAAACCAGTCATAAACAAGTGTCAATCTTTTGATAGTTATTATTTGTTTTGACGATGGGAATTAATTTTTAAATTAATTAATGCAACTGATATGTTTTGAATTTGATAAAATAGACATAATTTTTGAGTTCATAATATCAAATATAGCTTAGATATAATTTTTTGTATTTTTCTGGAAAGTTTCATTTTTTGATGTATAGTGAAACCACTAAGTAGTAGTTAAAAAACTGAATTTTTCATAAAACTTAATTTTACTACTTCTTTGAGTGGAATTTAAAAAATCCAAGAGACATGGTTTATGTCAGTAAGTAAAATTCGGTTCAATGAGATGAAAATAATTTTTTGGTGAATAGTAACTTTTTACTTTTTTTTACCACAGTTAAAAGTAAATAGGGTAATTAAGCATAAAATTGATATTATTATTACCCTAACACATGTCCTAATTCTATTGGACAAGTGTAATTCGACCAAAAACAACCTTAGGAATAAAATATGACCATTTATTCCCACTTGGATTAGATTAGGACATTTATTATTAATTTATTTAAAGAAGGGTTAAAATAGTTAAAATCAAAGTTTAATAAGTAAATCATTTTTAATATGGGTTATACATAAGATAAATTCGACTATAAATAATCATTAGAAAGCTAAAAATATTTCCTACATAATTGTATTTTATTTTTAATTTTTAGACATTAAATAATTTAATTTATTTACGACACAACGATGATGCAGTAATTATCTTATTAATGAAATATTGACATAATTGATGTTATAAATAACCAAATAAATATAATTTGAGACTTTTTATAAACTAAACTAATTTTCTAGGTTAATATGACATGTTAGGATTGATTTAATTAACTTTTGTAGAAGTAATAATTCTGTTATGAGTTTCAAAAAAATCAACTATTGAATAGTGTCAAAATTGACATAAAATAGTTTTTAAAACAAATATTATATTATTAATTGTTATTTTATTCCTAAAAATCTAAGGATCGAACAAATGACTTAGATAAGGTTATATATATTAATAAAACACAACTTGGGGGTCTCTTGGATGTATATGGTAAGTTTATTAACTATATAATATAAAAATACAAAGTGACATGGTAAATGTCAATCTAATTAACTAAGAGTTAAAACTAAAAGATAAGGTTAATATAATGACCTAAACTTGTCTAAATTATATTGGATGAGAGGATTTCGACCCATCCCCACCTTATCTTAAAAATAACTCAATTTGGAGCTATTTAAAACCAAACTTTAATTTATAATAAAATAATATTTTTTGTTATTCCAAAGGTGCCCCTCTCCTCCCTTATAAAAGGGCACCTCCTCCCTCTCTTCCACACACCACTTTGAGCCTTCAAGCTCGGCCAACTCCTACCCAATTCTCTTCTCTACTTCCATAGAAACATCCTAGAGGTCCTGGTATTTTTCAAAGACCAATTTTAATGCCCTAAGAGGAGGTCTCAAAGAGGCACTTCAAAGAAGAGGCGGTTCGGACACTTACGAAGCAAATCAGACCTAAGGTAAGGAAAATATCAGAATCTAATTTTTATCAGAGATTGTTTATACTTTATTGTTTACTGGGGTGTATTTTATCATCCAAATCCATGTTTCCTCAATATGTAATATTATTTTCATCCACCTACAATTTTTTAAATCTAATTTTACCCTTCAGAGAGTTTTTAGTAAAGGATATGAAAGGAATCTTTTGTCGTTTTTCGTACGAGGTACTTTTTGACTTTTCCGACAAAAGTACAAAGAATGTTTTTTTAACTTATACGGCATGAATGGATTTTTAAAACATTATTTCCAAGAAGTTTCTTTTACAAGTTTTCAAGTTTATTTTTAATCAACTTCTTTTAGTTTAAAATTGTATGACATGTTAAGAAAGGAAAATGTTTTTGAAGTAGAAATGATATTTTCCTCAAGAATGGAGTTCAAGTGTTTTATCAAAATTATTTTCCATCTAAGATAATATAGGGTTCTGTTTCTATCCCTATTATTACATTGATTTTATTATGTTGTGATGGAATTATTTTTATGAATTCCTTTATCTTATATGAATTGTTTTATGATGTCATGTTGTTTAAGAATCCCATTTTTATTACATGGGTTATGCAATGATGTGTGATTTATGAATTTGTGGCACACATAAGAATGGTATAATTATGAGATGGGTGGGACCTATATCTCCCTCCAATTCATTGGGTAAAGATTTTATATCTCATGAGATAGACATGGCTGGAATGGTAGGATATACCGGTTCAGTGAAACAAGACTGAAACGAGGGTGACTTGGTTCAGAAATGGACTTTGTCCACTAAGATAGTCTTGGAAATGAGTATTGACTAATAAGATATGATTCTCTATGATTATGTGTGTATGCCACAAAGTTTCATGTTTTAAGTTATGATTATTGGGATTTCATTTCACTACTATGATTTATCTCATGTTATGAAATTATGCTCTCTTTTGCAGGTTAATATTTCCAAAATGTTATGTTATTATGAAAATGATGTGATTGATATTTCTTTTCTTACCCTTACTGAGCATTTGAGCTCACCCTTTTATGTTTTCTTTTCCCCATGATATAAATAAAGGTTTTAGGTAAAAAAAGGAAGATCTTTATGGGAGATATTGAAGATCTTTCACCACGATTAGAAGATTATATTCCGAGTTTCCAAAGATACTAAACTATTACGATCCTTGTGTGTGTTTTTTTGTTATGTACTAAGTATTCTGAAAAAGTAATGTAATGTCCATGTACTTCAAGCTTCGGGTCTCTACAGTTGGTATCAGAGGAAAGGTTTAGTCAACCTTTGGAAACTAGGATGCGAAAACGTTAGTGAGATCCCTAGAGATATTTCTAAGGTATGTCTAGGGATGTCCCTAAGGATAAGTATACGTATAGGATACAGTCCTAGAACTACGGTAACGATCATAGAATTTAACCTAAGATGTTAGATATTGAGGATACTCCCCCTTTATTATGCTATTTTCCCTAGCATGATTTTTGCCTCTCACACTATTCTTTTTGGGTTTTAGACGATGGATGGAACCCGAAGGAACCGTGTTGATCAATGCAATGGAAAATGCAATGATTGTCCTCCTGAACAAACAAATGTTATGGGAGATGGAGTGAAAAATCTTATTGCTATACTTACACAAGCTATGAATCTTTCTGGACTTCCAAATGAGCAAAGAAGGGAACAATATTCTATTGATTCCTTCATGAGGCAACGTCCACCTTCTTTCAGTGGGTCTTATGATCCACTTGTTGCTGAACAATGGATCAGTACTACTGAAAAGATATTTTCAGTTATTCAATGTTCTGAACATGATAAAGTCATCTTATCAGTATATCGTTTGGAAGGTGAAGCTGATCAATGGTGGAATCTTATCAAGAATATGAGGCAAAGAGATGAAATTGAGTACATGTAATTGGACGAGTTCAAGAACTTATTTTTCAATAAGTACTTCCCTCGTATTCTTCGAACAAAGATGGAGAAGGAGTTTCTTGAACTAAAGAAAAAGGATGATGAATCTGTTGGTATATATGAAGATAATTTTACAAGTCTTGCAAGGTATGCATCTGGATTTATCATCCAACCTAAAAGTAAAGTTGATCGATTCTTCAGTGGCTTAAAACCAAATCTTTGAAGGGAATTAGCTATAAGAGACTTCAGTAGCTATGAAGAAATTATGCGTTGTGCTATCAAGGTATAAATGGAAGTTGGTGTTACTTATCCATCTCATAGTTTTGACAGGAAACGAAAGACGGAGTTCAAGGAGAAATCTCAGAATAATGGTGAAAAGAAGATGAATGTTTCCTTATGCTCAAAGTGTGGAAAGAAGCATGGTGGAGATTGTCTTAAAGGGACTAGAAAATGTTTTAAGTGTGTAAAAGAAGGTCATCGAGCATCTGAGTGTCGAAGTAATGGAAAAAGGGTTTCTAATGATGTGAATAAAGAAAAGACTGCAGAGAACTCACCAACAACACTTCAATGCTTTCAGTGCAAGGAAATGGGGCATTATGCTAATAAATACCCTAATCCAAGGGTTAGTGATGATCGACATGAGAAACCACTTAAGGAAAAGGACAAAGGGAAGTCACATGCGATCACTATTGGCGATGTTGAATATGAAAACGATGTGGGGGAATGATTAAGTGTTTATGTAAAGGGATTCCAAAATAATGTTGTATATAGTATCGTGGAATATTGGAATATTTATGTATTTGTCTATTGTGGTTTTCAATAATTTTATGGTGCTGGTAACCATGGAAAGGGATTGAGATATTTTTGGAAAAAAAAGATGATATGCGCATAATGAAGGGTAGACGAGAAAATGAAATGTTTGACAGTATTCATGAGTTCATGATTGATATAAGGACTAAGTGATATCATGGTTTGAGTATATAGAATTTTGAGGATTTTGGTATGTGGAAAGTGTTAACTTTTAACTGCATTCATGTTTTCACTATGGTTCAATGGGTATTCATTTTTCAAGAGAATACATGATTAAGGCCTTCGAATGTTTGGAATGTGACCAACAGGACATATCTTATGATATATGGGGATCAACGATGGTATTAAATATCTGGTAATCGTTTTCACTATATTATGAGAGTGGACTGCAGTATTATGGATAAGCCTAAAGATTGAATGGATTATGTTGGACATAAGTTAGTATTGTTTAAGGATAGAAGTTTTTTCGATATTATTGATGGGATGTTATAGTAATATAGTTTTAGAAAAAGGACAACCTGCAGGATGGGCGACAGCCCATCGTGTCGGACAAGGCCGTGGGAATCGAACCCACAACCGAAGTGCGACTGGACTTTATCGCCTACCACTGGCCTACAGGAAGTCCCTATTTAGTAGAAACTAGTTTTATTAAGCAGTATGATATATGAAGTATAAGTCCATTTTAGGAACCATATATCATTAATCTCACTATAGATGGACTTATATATTTTTTTGATAACTTTTCTAACCTTTTGTTTAAGACAGATGGAATGACCCATCATTCTATCACATGATATGTTAACACATCATGAATGAAAAATTCAACTTCATTTCTTTAAGAGATGAAGTGGAAATTGTCCAAAGAACGATCAACGGTGAGACTATACCGAAATCACGAAAGTATTTCTTCTAACTCCAATTTCATCAACTTTAGGGAAACGATCTTGAAAACCAAAAATGTTGTCCTAGTGCACTTATATCTGATGAATCAGATGGTACCTTAGATCGTCACAAATTTATGGCTTTGTGATTTCTGGCTTTTCCATAGCCATGTTCTCTACCACTCTCCATCAGAACATGATGGTTAGATTTCTCTTCCATATCCATATTTTCACCTATGTGGAAACCCAGTGATTAGTTTATTTGGGTAATCGTTACATTTCATACTTTAGTTTTTAAATCCAAGTTTTGGTATTCCTTTTTACGATGTGGGTTTCTATTAAAGAAACTTTCGAATAGTAAACCATTTATAACCCCGACGAATTTCGAGGGCGAAATTCATTTTAAGGGGGGTAGAATGTAACAACCCGAGATTTTATAAAAAAATATTCTTTTTAATTCCATTAATGTCTTGTGTTGTACGCTACACCAAAAGGAGCTTGCTCAACACGCATCCTTGACTTGCCTTGCATTACACGCAATCGCGACCTTCCTCGATAGCGTGTGTAGTACGCAATACGGAGTTTCACTAAACAACGATATGCTATTAAAATATTATTAAAACTAGCCGTTATGAATAGTAATAACCACCTTTTAAAATTTTAGAAATTTTAGCTCTCAAAATGGACTTCATTTTTGGATTCGGAGTATCGAATTTAGCCTAAGGTGAAATTTTGGTACTTTTCGGATAACTTTCATATTCTGATGAATAGTGAAAATTACTAAATTATAATTAAAAACAACTTTTTTTAATCGAAATAATTAATAGTGATAAATTATTAATTTGAGTGGTTTTAAAGTATATTTAGAATATATTTTTACAATTTAATACAATGTTGGTCATTGGATGTAATTTCACATTTAAACCAGTCATAAACAAGTGTCAATCTTTTGATAGTTATTATTTGTTTTGATGACGGGAATTAATTTTTAAATTAATTAATGAAACTAATGTGTTTTGAATTTGATAAAATAGACATCATTTTTGAATTCATAATATCAAATATAGCTTAGATCTAATTTTTGGTATTTTTCTGGAAACTTTCATTTTTTGATGAATAGTGAAACCACTAAGTGGTAGTTAAAAACTGAATTTTTCATAAAACTTAATTTTACCACTTCTGTGAATGGAATTTTGAAAATCTGAGTGACACGGTTGATGTGAGTAAGTAAAATGTGGTTCAATGAGATGAAAATAATTTTTTGGTGAATAGTAACTTTTTATTTTTTTTTTACCACGGTTAAAAGTAAATATGGTAATTAAAGGTAAAAATGATATTATTATTACCCTAACACATGTCCTAATTCTATTGGACAAGTTTAATTCGACCAAAAATAACCTTAGGAATAAAATATGACCATTTAGGCCCACTTGGATTAGATTAGGACGTTTATTATTAATTTATTTAAAGAAGGGTTAAAATAGTTAAAATCAAAGTTTAATAAGTAAATCATTTTTAATATGGGGTCATACATAAGATAAATTCGACTATAAATAATAATTAGAAAGCTAAAAATATTTCCTACATAATGGTATTTTATTTGTAATTTTTAGACATTAAATAATTTAATTTATTTATGACACAACAATGATTCCGTAATTATCTTATTAATGAAATATTGACATAATTGATGTTATAAATACCCAAATAAATATAATTTGAGACTTTTTATGAACTAAACTAATTTTATAGGTTAATATGACATGTTAGGATTGATTTAATTAACTTTGGTCGAAGTAATCATTCTGTTATGAGTTTCAAAAAAATCAACTATTGAATAGTGTCAAAATTGACATAAAATAGTTTTTAAAACAAATATTATATTATTAATTGTTATTTTATTCCTAAAAATCTAAGGTTCAGCCAAATGACTTAGATAAGGTTATATATATTAATAAAACATAACTTGGGGGTCTCTTGGATGTATATGGTAAGTTTATTAACTATATAATATAAAAATACAAAGTGACATGGTAAATGTCAATCTAATTAACTAAGAGTTAAAACTAAAAGATAAGGTTAATATAATGACCTAAACTTGTCTAAATTCTATTGGATGAGAGGATTTAGACCCATCCCCACCTTATCTTATAAATAAATCAATTTGGAGCTATTTAAAACTGAACTTGACTTTATAATAAAATAATATTTTTAGTTATTCCAAAGGTGCCCCTCTCCTCCCTTATAAAAGGGCAACTCCTCCCTCTCTTCCACACACCACTTTGAGCCTTAAATCTTGGCCAACCCCTAACCAATTCTCTTATCCACTTCCATAGAAACATCCTAGAGGTCTTGGTCTTTTTCAAAGACCAATTTTAGTGCCCTAAGAGGAGGTATCAAAGAGGCGCTTCAAAGAAGAGGAGGTTCGGACACTTACGAAGCAAATCGGACCTAAGGTAAGGGAAATATCACAATCTCATTTTTATCCGAGATTGTTTATACTTTATTATTTAATGGGGTGTATTTTATCATCCAAATACATGTTTCCTCAATATGTAATATTATTTTCATCCACCTACAATTGTTTAAATCTAATTTTACCCTTCGGTGAGTTTTTAGTAAAGGATATGAAAGGAATCTTTTGTCGTTTTTCGTACGAGGTACTTTTTGACTTTTCCGACAAAAGTATGAAGAATGTTTTTTTAACTTATACGGCATGAATGGATTTTTAAAACATTATTTCCAAGAAGTTTCCTTTACAAGTTTTCAAGTTTATTTTTAATCAACTTCTATTAGTTTATAATTGTATGACATGTTAAGAAAGGAAAATGTTTTTGAAGTAGAAATGATATTTTCCTCAAGAATGGAGTTCAAGTGTTTTATCAAAATTATTTTCCATCTAAGATAATATAGGGTTCTGTTTATATCCCTATTATTACATTGATTTGATTATGTTGTGATGGAATTATTTTTATGAATTCCTTTATCTTATATGAATTGTTTTATCATGTCATGTTGTTTAAGAATCCCATTTTTATTACATGGGTTATGCAATGATGTGTGATTTATGAATTTGTGGAACACATAAGAATGGTATAATTATGAGATGGGTGGTACCTATATCTCCCTCCAATGCATTGGGTAAAGATTTTATATCTCATGAGATAGACATGGCTGGAACGGTAGGATATACCGGTTCAGTGAAACAGGACTGAAACGAGGGTGACTCGGTTCAGAAATGGACTTTGTCCACTAAGATAGTCTTTGCAATGAGTCTTGACTAATAAGATATGATTCTCTATGATTATGTGTGTATGCCAAAAATTTTCATGTTTTAAGTTATGATTATTGGGATTTCATTTCACTACTATGATTTATCCCATGTTATGAAATTATGCTCTCTTTTGCAGGTTAAGATTTCCAAAATGTTATGTTCTTATGAAAATGATGTGATTGATATTTCTTTTGTTACCCTTACTGAGCATTTGAGTTCACCCTTTTATGTTTTCTTTTCCCCAGGATATAAAGAAAGGTTTTAGGTAAAAAAAGGAAGATCTTTATGGGAGATGTTGAAGATCTTTCACCATGATTAGAAGATTATATTCCGAGTTTCTAAAGACACTAAACTATTACGATCCTTGTGTGTGTGTTTTTGTTATGTACTAAGTATTCCGCAAAAGTAATGTAATGTCCATGTACGTCAAGCTTCGGGTCTCTACAATCTAAACATGTTTTTAACTTATAAAATAACCATATTAATATTTATAATATCATATATTCTCCTTTTATAACATTTTATCATCTATTTGTTAAAAATATTTCATTATTCCTATTATTTCAGGTGTTAATTACCTTGTTTTCATATACAGGTTTCACCATGAAAGATCTGGTTCTTGTACATATTATATAGTTACATAATATCCAGAATAATAATCATGAAATAATTATCTTATTTATTCCTCAATTATAAATTTAATACCAATCATGAAATGTGGTTTTGAGAAATGAAGTACATTACAATCATAGTGATGGTAGATCATACGTATGAAGGGGTAACGTTTCCATTTTTCAATGATAATTATAAAAAAAAAAGGTAATTAATATATTATATTTCTATAATAATAAAAATATAATATTATTTCTTTAAATATACTTATATATATCATCCATCTATTTTTGTGATGAAAAGAGAGTTGCATTGCTTCTTGAAGGCGGTAGTCCACATGTACAAGAATGATGTTATCATATTTAAGTGAGTTAAAAGGTAAGAAATAAAATGATATATTATATTTTAAGAATGATAAATAAGTCATTAATATCATGATTATTTAATTTATATCACATATATTCATTAAATATTTCTTTATCAACTTTCATGTAAAGAGTTAGTGAAAGACGAATCACATCGCTTCGTGAGGCGGTAGTCCACCGTACACACGAGCGATGTTATCATATCCCCTATAGAATAGAAATTAAAAATTTATATATGATATAATGACTCAATATGTATAATTATTTTATAATTATTATATATATAATTTATATTCATCATCATACCGAACCATGAGATGTGGAAATGGAAAAATTAATGATAATGATTCGTGAGGCAGTAGTCTGATGTACACACAAATGATGATTTCATAAACCATTTAATGGAAATGGAGATGGTTTTAGGTCATTAAATTAACATAAAAACATATCTATATATTTAATATATAAGGTTTATTATATCATCATTTTTTATTAATAATTGAAGGGAGGTTTAAGGAATAAATAAAATAAAAATGCTTGTTGAAGAACGCTGCATCTTCTTTAGGTATCCTCCTTGGGTTTCCACCAAAATCATTCCAAGGTCAGATTTATTCCCAAATTAAGGATTCTAGTATTATAGGATTGAATTTTTAAAGTTATTTGGTTATGTATTTTCTCAACCATAATTTTTTTAATGTGTGAAGATGATAAAAAATGTGTGGCCTTTTATAAGTCAGGTGAGTGTCACACTTGTAATTTTTCAAATGAAAAAAGTGTGACAATGTTTTTCACATGAAACAAGGGTCCAAAATAGAGTATTATAAAAACTTATAGAGTATAGGCTATAATTATTTACATTAAACATATTTTAGAAAAAAAAATTAGGTCAATTTTAACCCTTATATTTTTAGTTTACCACCCAGTAAATCAATTTTTACCTTAATATGAAAAAATTTACTTTTTATTTAGTATAAATACTACCCTATTGAATTATTATATCTTAAATCATTTATTATTTATAGGGGTTTTAATGAAATTTAATAAATACTTATTCATTGTCCTTGGATTAATACAATAACAAAGTAATAAGGTTTTTTGTTAACTTAATTTACTTTCACTGAGTTATTACCACTATTCTTTATCTTCATCCACTAGTAGAGAAATATGATTCCACATTAAAATTTTAACATCAGTTTTTTCAAACCCGGTGATACAATGAACACTGAGGGATTTTTAACTTCAGTATTATTAAAATCAATTTTAAACATATTCCAAATATACCTTTTATTTATTTTTTTACTCAAACCTACATTAAAACATTTTTTAATTAACTTTTGGTGTTGGTTTTTTAGTAAAATGAATGACAGATTTTTTTACTTTTGGTCTTAGTTTCTATTAAAATATGTTATCAAAATAATTTAAAAAACATATACACATGGTTTCTCCCTCATTAATTCATCAATATTTTTTTATAAACCATAATTGGTGTGATGTGTGGATCTCGAATCTTCTTCACCATCCTTAATCTTCCTCATTTGATCTATTTTTTTACTTCATTTTCATTGTTTTTCTTATCAAATGCATCCTCCCCCTTGTCCTTTTCTTTATTTATCCAACCAATCTTTATTCCTTTTATCCTGTCTGAGTTTCAAAATTCCATATCTATTTTGAGCAGCATTATTTCATTTTTTGCAATCTGTAATTCGTAAATCTTTATTTTGGATCTCTTTATCATAGATTTACAGCTCTAATATCTATATTTTATAAGTATAGTTTTTTATTTATTTTTAAAGTATATATTAACTATTTTTTAATTATAAATTGTATTCATTAATTTATTTATATATATATACATCTTATTCAATTATAAATTATTTTGGTTATAATTAGTTTTAGATTATAATTTCATTATGATTATAAATTTTTTATTATAATGATATATTTTTATTTAAATTAGAATTTTTTGTATTTATAATTGTTTATATTTATAAATATTTATTTGTTAAAAAAATTATAGTTAAACTTAATGAAAATTTGATAATGAAGGATATATATTTTAAGATTGAGTTGGATGTTTTAATATTAAGGATTGGTATACCATATTGATAGTTGATATTTAGATAATGATGTGTAGATATTTTAATATTGAGTTATATATTTTGATATTAGTGATTAATATATCATCTTTATATCTATGACCATTTTTCTATCATTCCTTTGAATTTTTGGGAACTTGTATAAGGTAAGTGTATCTAAAAATTTTCTATTATTATTTATAATTGTTTATATTGATTAAATAATAGTCAATAAATGGTTAATTGATTATTTTGATTATATTTCATTATGTTTCAATTTATCTATTTATATATATTTTTCAATGTATATATGTTTTAATATATTGACCTTTTATATTGTGATCTTAGGTAATTGGTGGATTCTAATTGGTTAAAGGTTCAAAGAACAACTTATAAATATGAAAAAGTAGATTATGATTTCATAGAATTTTCTAAATTAAATATTAAAAACAATGATTTGATTTTTTTTCTATGCATGAAGTGTTTAAATATGAGAAATTTAAATTACAAAAAAATAAAAGAACATATGATTTTATATAGTATTAATTGTACTTATAAACATTAGATATGGCATGAAAAAAAATAAAAAAAATCAATGTCTACTATTAATAAAGATATTCTACATGAGATAGAGGATCCTATTAAAGAATTAATTCGTGATATAAGTGTTGAAACCATTTAAAAAAGGTAATTATTGAATGATTTTATGAAGATACTAATAAATGATTATTCTCATGTTTTAATAAATTTATAGTGTTATCAGTAATACTAATATTGGTTAAATTAAAATAAATAAATGGTTGGAGTCATAAGAGCTTCACTGAATTGCATAAACTTTTAAAATAGCTACTTTCAAAAGGAAACAGGCTTCTATATTCCAATTATGACATAAAGAAAAAATTATAACCAATGGTATTGGGGTATAAAAAGGTAAATTATTTCCCAAATGACTATGTTTTGTATAGGAAATAATAGGAATGGTTATCAGAATGTACTAAATCTAGGATATCGGGATCTATGATTGATCAAAAATTCAACTCTGGTTCTTTCTCAAGTATAAGAACCAATCCTCCCACTAAATCAATTTGGTAGATTCTAATAATTCCTCATTTAAAGAATATATTTTAAAATTCAAATAATTCAAAGAGGTTAATATGGAATAAAAATGAACACGTTTATGATAGAAAATTAGTCCACCTACTAATTCACCACATTAGAAGATATTTGATTAAAAAAATTTGAATTTTAAAAGTAAAGCTAGAAATCTCATAATGGTATTTTTCAGAGACTAAATGAATCCATATCAAAGCATCAGTATCTAAAATAGTTCATGTCATGTTATATTGGTAGTTTATAACATTCACCAAATATATGTATGAATAAAAAATATGTTTTGATGAGATTGAAGATTTTTTGGACTAAAACACCGTGGAAATGATATTGCTGTGTATCTTTTACCATTGATTAATGATTTAAAATTTTTATGGGAGATTGGTGTTACAGTTTTCTATGTATACAAGTAATGATATTTTATTTTTTATTCAATAATAATGTTCACTATAAATGGATTTTTTGTATATGGAAAATTATCTTCATACAGTGTTAAGGGACATAAATATTATCCAATTTGTAAAGAACAGACTTTATATTATCAATTGTCAAATGGGAGAAATATTTTTTACATGGAACATCAAATATTTTTGTGAATATATCATCCTTATAGAAGATTTAAAAAGTAATCTAATGGTATAAAATATTACAATCTCCCCCACCCATCCATTTTCATGAGAATAATATTACAATAGGATGAAAAATATTTATTTCACATTTGGAAAGAAAGGAAGTTTTGGTTACCAAAAAAAATACCTAGAATAAATAGTATCTCTTATTATAGGTACTTTATTATATATTTTTAGAGATAAAACATAAAATTGAAGTTATTCATTTTCAGAAAAAACATATATGATAGTTTTATGGGAACTTTGTTATATACAAAATAAAATATAAAATATGGGTTTCATGAAATATTGTCCTTAATATCCATGGGAATATATTTTTATCTAGCTCCCAGTTTGGAAGGAAACAGAACATATTTACCTCATACTTTTCACACATTAAGAAATGTTAGAATTTTAATTTTTCTCAATGTATGGATGGTATTATTGTACCCTTTAGATATTATTCAAATGTGAAGAATTTGGTGGAATTTAAGGGATTGAAATTAATGGGTATGAAATATCATAACAATAATGTATTAATGAAACTACTACTATTAGTGTCACTACATGGTATATTATTGATACGTGTCATAAATTCTGTCATCAGGTTATGTTACATTTTAAAATCCATTTGTATCAAAGTGGTGGATACAAATTTTTTATATATGTTGAAAAATGAAGCCATAATCATATATTGTCAACTAGAAATGTATTTCCCACATATGTTTTTTGATATAATGGTTCATATAATTATTCATTTGGTGTGATAGATAAAAATATATGGGCCTATTTATTCATATTGGATGTATCCTTTTAAAAGATATATGAAAACTTTAAAGGGTTATATTAAAAATCCTGATCAACCGGAGGCATATATTATTCAAAAATATATATCGGATTAGGTGATTAAATTCTATAGTGATTATTTATATGAATTAGAGTATGTTGGTATCCCTATATCTCTCATTTTTATAGTTAATAGTGAAGGTCGAGGGGTTCATAGATTAAAGGTAATGTTAATTCCATGTGATGGTGTGATGGAGGTATGTTTATATGTTTTGAACAATGAATATTAGGTTTAACAATATATATCATCACATATTTCTGGGTGAAAGGTACAATATCTGACAATAAATGAAAATTGGATGATTATTTTATTTCATGGTTTAAAGAAAAATTAAACATAGATTTATTTATATTATAAACATTGAAATGGTTATCAGGGGGACTATATTTTAATGTGATCATAAGGAATATTTTTTATATTGATGGTTACACATTTTATACAAAAAAATAGCATGACAATAGTACCATTCAAAATAGTGGGCTAATAATCATCACTGAAGAAATAATTTTTTTAATTGAAAAAGATAATAAACTAATTTCTACATAAATGATATATTTTGGAGTTTTTTAGTATATATAAGAAATTTATTGTACAAAATTTCAAGTAATTGTGTTTAAGTGTAACTGGTTTGATAGTAACTGTGGTGTGCAATTTCCTGATTATGGATTTACACTCATTGATTAAAAAATATTTAGTTATAAAGAGGAACCATTTATCATAGAGGCACATGAAAAGTAAATATTTTATATTATTAACCCATAAAATGATTAGTGGTTTATCGGTTTCCAAGGGAAAATAATTCATTTGGGTGATGATAATGATGATGATGTTATGAATTTATGTAAGTTTTCTTTATCTATTTCTTGATTTATTGATGATAATAATACCTACAAAATAGAATATTACATGCTATATGAAATGATCATGTTTAATGTATATGAAAAAACACTAATTTACTCTCTCAATTTTCCAAGTAAATATTTACTTTTATTGAAATTTACAAATGTAAAAACTCTATTTTTTAAATTTGGATGTTTATATCTATATATATTGATCATTTCTATGATTTTTTTATTAAATTTTATAATCAATGGTTACAATTAAAAAAATTTATTGAAAACCCTAAAAACATTATCTTTTAGTGAAATTTACACATATAGAACCATTATATTGTAGATTTGGTATTTAAATTTATAAAATTTGATAATTTAAATCATTTTTTAATTAATTTATACATATATATTAGTCTAATTTAAATATTTTTTGGTTAATAATCATAAAATAATTATTATTTTATGAAACTTACACATGTATTGACACTATTATTTCTTGTATATTTTTGTATTCATTATTTTTAGATGTTAAATATTCTAATAATATGTATGTAACATCACATTACTTTATTAAAGGTAATCCTTGACCCTTTTTTTGTTTGTACTTTAGTTGGGGTTAATTTTTGGTTTTTTTAGGTAGAATTTGTAAAATTTTGGATCATTGATGGTTGTGCATGGTTAGCGCACAGTTAGGGAAAACCATATGGTTTGTCCCAGGAAACTATGTGGCCATGCTAAAGCCACTGGAAGGGGGAACATGGTTTTTCAAAACCATGTGACCTCTCCCTCAAACAGTACATCTTAAAATAGTGGGGTTTTTCATGGTATAAACATGGTTAAATTAACTATTTTCCCCAAACAAAATCCCATGGTGGGCGCATGATTAGGACTCATGATTACTAATAACCATACAGCCTCTCCATAAAACCATTTTTGGTGGTTTTTAATCCCCAAAAAATTAGATTTAAAATCTTGTAACCTCTGGTTTAACCCCTAATTTACCCCCACTCGAACCTAATTTAGTTCCCTAGTCATGAAGGATCTCAAGAATTAGTTCTAGCTCCTCAAAGCATGGTGGATCTTGTTTGATCTCATTCATATTAGTAGATATTCTCTCATGTGGATTCTTATAATCTTCTCTTGTTTATTCCTTATATTTTGATAGATCATCAAGTTAATGATGGATATAAACTCTATTTTGATGTAACTTGATTCTATGTTGTGTTTTTTAATCTCCTTCACCTTATTCTTCATTGGGAATCCTGCTTCAAGTGTAATCTTTGACCATGTAATAAAAAGTGGGTTGTTCCATAAGACTTTTACATTTAATTAAAACCCAATATTGATTGATTGAATTAAAATGAGTTTTTAAATGATTTAAAAACATTAATTTTAAATTATTGATGCTTTATTTTGATATTGGCATGGAATTAATGAAAACCACCCAATTTCAAGAAAATTGAAGTTGTTAGGTGGATTTGAGGAAATTTATAGCTTAATTTGAAAATTTATTTGATGAAATTGAATATATGTTGATCCTTGATAAAATATATTAAATGTAAATATTTTATTAAAAGTATTTAAATTGATGAAAACCATGAATTGGTTTTAATATAAAAAGGGTAATTTTGGAAACTAATTTTTAGGCAAATGAATTTTGAAATCTAAATTATTTTGAAACATATGATTTACCAGAATTGATTCCCTCATGGGGTGTTGATTTTATTTTCTCTAGAAATTAATTTATGATAAAAACACTAACTTACACATATTTATCTATATTTCCTCTAGTGGCTCCCCTAATATGGTGTAGACTATTTTCACATAGTGGCTCCCCTTATGGAGTGTTGATTTTAGTGTGTTGTGACCCCAACCCAAGTTTCCTAGAAATGGTTTATACTTAATTACATTGGCATAATATACAAGTAATCACATCTCAAAGGGGTGAATATTTTAGTATTCTTAGTAAACTAGATACATACTTGAGTCTTTCATTACATTTGAAAACAAAAATTACAACATAATTTTTTTTCAAGAATATCTTTATTCCCACTATCATGTATTTATATATCATTCATAGTACACTTCTTGAATTCTTGTTAAATGTAAAACAAATAAGGGTGAGTATAAATTCTTAGTAAGAGTTAAGTAAAGTGGAATCTATCATGAATCAATAAGAATAATCAACATGAAAAGGTGAATAAATGAACACGCCTTCAATGTAATTAGTAAAATGATAAGGAAGTGTGTTTAGAGATAATAAAAATATGAAAATATCATGGATAATAATCAATATGGAAAGTTAAATCATTGAAAATAAATTTTATTTAATCAATAACATGATTATCATCACTTGATAAGGCATAATCAAAATGGAAATGTAAGTAAATGAAAATACATTCCATTTAATCAATAAATGATAATGAAATGCATCTAGAGATAATATAATTGTGAAAATCACATGGATAATAATAATTTAATTCATAATGAAGTAAATTCTTGATTATTGTATGTTATGTCTCAGGCACATGATACCTCTACCGTCAAGACCTTTCACAAGATAGTTTTAAAATATTGAGTACAAACTCGTCCAGTTTAGCTAAATGATTTTATGATAGATTAATAATTCATCCCATGAGACTAACTATGCATTAATGGGTTGTCTATAACTGTACCCCACCCATGTCTTCATTTCTAAAACATTCCTCATATATCGAATAATAGATTTAATTAATGAACAATGTTCCTTATTGTAAGATTTCTTTTTTGAGTAAGGAATCTAGATTTATCAATATTTTCCCAGATAAAAATAAATAAATTTCATTGTATAAAATTATATATAGAAATTATATGAAATTTAATAAATAAACATATCCATGAAAAATAATACAGTTATTTTGGGTGAATTTAATGTCCACAAGAAAGTTAATAATTCAAGTTAAAGTTAATAACTGCAAAAATGAATCAATTAAGTGAATGTTAATACTTTCCTTAGTCAAAATTATCATAAACCATCTAAATTAATAATAAGGATATAATAAATAAAATGTATACCCATTGGATTGTGAATAAAGGATTTTTTCCATTGATAAATAGAAATACCAAAAAAGATCTTTAAAAATATTCTTGAGGAAAATATCCATTTTATTTTGAAAATCACCTTTTAAAACTTTAATTTCATAAAAAAATCAAAATAATTTTCTTTTGTAAAAACCCATGAAACTTATAAAATAATCTTTAAAATTTTTGAGTGTTCTCAGTGGCTGGAAATTCTTTTCATGTCGTACAAATTATAACAAATATTACTTTCACTTTTTTGATGAAGGACATACAGGAATTATTTTAAAAAAGACATTAAGGTTCCTTTAAAAACATTTTTTAAAAAAGAAAAAATGGGTAAGAAATTATTTAATAAATAATTTTTAGAATATTAAAAATAGGTTTGAAAACATTTTTAGAAAACATGGTTTTTGCAGAAAATGGATTTACAACTGAAGAGAGAAATGAAGTCGGATTTTATTAAAAAAATTATCGAATATTTTAAGTACCAAAGAGTTGGGAAATGGTATTATTTATTTAAAATATCATGACTTTCCAATAGAGTAGAAAATGAAATTGTTTTGTTATACAATTATAAAATAATAAACAATCTCGATTAGAATGAGATTATGAAATAAACCCTTACAACGATCAAAATGTTTAAGTGAGGATTAATAAATGATTTGATTATGTGTATCCATTTTAAATACACATAAAACAAGTTTAAATATAGTATAATATAGTAAAAATATATTTACACATAATCTTAAAATGTCAAATACAATGAATAAGTAATATAAACCCACATAAAAATTTGTTATGAAATTATTTACCACTTGGTAAATTTTGATTCAAATTCCATTGGGATGAAATAATTAAAATTTAAACCTAAAATACTATGAATTATTAATTAATCATGAAATTAAATTTCAAAGTGTAATCATATACACCATAAAAATAAAATTAAGTTCATAACATTATAATATTTCTTAATGAAGGGAAATTGAGAGGAAGTCCCTTAACTCATGATTCCTTTTGTTTAAACATGATTTAAACTCATTTATAGTGGTTTTAAACATTTATTAACTTATATAGGAACCATATTAATATTTATAATATCATACATTATCCTTTTATAACATTTTATCACTCCTTCATTAATAATATTTCATTATTCACATTTGTTTTGTGTTAATTTCCTTGTTTTCTCATGTGTGTTTGATCATGAAGTATTTGGTTCTTGATATATTATATAGTTTCATAATTTATAGAATAGTAATCATGAAATAATTATCATATTTATACATAAATTATAATTTTAATACCAATCATTAAATATGGTTTTGAGAAATAAAGTTTTTTACGATCATAGATATGGTGGTCGTCCATACGCATAGGTAAAGTTTCCATTTTTCAATGATCATTTTGAAAATGATGAAAGTAATATTTTATCATTAAATAATTATCATAATATCATATTATTTCTTTAAATATATGTATATATTTCTTCCATGTGGTGTGGTGATGAAAACGGGGTGACATTGCTTTGTGAAGGTGGTAGTCCACATGTACATGAACGATGTTAACATCATTAAGTGAGTGAAATGTAAGAAATAAAATGATATATTATATTTAAATAATTATGAATATTTAATTAATATAATAATTATATCACATATATTTATTAAATTTATTCTTATCACCTTCTATGAAATGATTTAGTGAAAGACGAATCACATCACTTCACGAGGCGGTAGTCCGCCATACACACGAGCAACATTATTGTATCCCCTACGTAATGTAAAGTAAAAAAGGTATATATGATATAATAACTCCAAATATGTAATTATGTTATAAATATAATATATATACTTTATATAAATCATCATACCCAATCATGATAGGTGGTAATGGAAAAACGAATGACATCAGTTCACGAGATAGTAGTCCTCCGTACACATGAATGATGATTTCATAACCCATTTAATTGAGATAGTTATTTTATAGGTCATTAACTTAAAAAAACAACATATTATTATATTAAAGATAATTATTTTATTGTATCTTCATGGTTTAATAAGAATTTAATGATGGGGAGGAATAAATAATATAAAAACGCTCTTTGTAGAACGTTACCTCTTCTTTGGGTTTACTCCTTAGGTTTGCCCCAAAATACTTCCTAGAAAATATTTATAAACAAAATAAGGATTATATAATTATGTTATGAAATTTTGGAAATTATTTTGGCAGTAATTTTATGAAAAAAAATGGTTTGAATGTTTTAATAGGAGAGGAGAGTGGGTGTCCTTTTATAAGTGAGGTGACCGGAACACTTGTAATTTATCAAAAGAAAAATGTGTACCCACGTTTTTCTCATGAAAAAATTTTAAAAATTGATTATTATTTATAATTATACATTATAGGGCCTAAATATGGAAATAAAATTTATTTTAGGTATGTTTTTAGGTCATTTTGATCCTTATCATTTTAGTTTAACCCCTGGTAAATCCATTCTTACGTTAACTGTGGTAAATAATTTTCACGACATTCACTGTTAATTTTGGTAAAATATTATTTTAACCTTATTAAAAAAATAAAAATTATTTTTATCTAGAATATGGAATACATTTTTTTATATTTCATTCACATAAGTGGAAAATTTTTATTTAAAATTAATCCTACAGACGTGACGAGAAAGCAGGTTTTCAACGAAAACATGTTCAAAAGTTTACAAATTTTTTATATAAAAATTAAATGAAAAAATGATTCAAATGCACTAAATTGGATTAATAGATATATAATTAAAATAATTTTACCTTAAAAATAATTAAAAATATAATTTAATGTTATAAATAATTTAAAAAAAAAGGCAATTCTTAATTAAAATTCAGTATTTCTCGCTATTCATTGAAAAATAAAATATTTTAGAAAAATAAAATAATTATCCCTAAGATAATTTTCATATTATGATTTCAAAAAACAAGTTAATTTTTTCAAATAAATTTTCTAAAAGTGATAAAAATTAATTTTAAATTATGTGTGCAAAGAGAAACTAAACCGCCTTTTAGAAAAATATATTTTTCAGAAAACATTTATTTTTCTTTTAAATAAATATTATTTAATTTATAATAAATATATAACCATAATTTTTATAATTTTTTTATTACAATTCATACGTACAAATTTAATAACTTTATATACTATATTATAGTTCACTTCGACCCAGGTTTGTGTGTTTCGCAAGCTATCGAAGAGATTAAATTTAAATAAATATATTTCATAGTTTGTTTAAGATCAATGTTTTGTGTCATATACACAATAAAATACAATTTTCTTATTTTTTAAATTGAGATTTCTACAATATACAAACATTAAATAAATTTTTTTCTCACAATTTAAACTTGATTTTGGTAATCAAGGGTATGGCATTTAGAAATACTATTATTGAAAAACCTAAATCGTAAAGGGGTTAATAAAATATCCTATTAATAATAGAGAAAGGTAAGTACAAAGTTAATATGGAATAACACATAACTATATTTCTAATTAGGATAAAATTGGTGTCAAGTAAAGATATAAACATGGAATAAAAGTGTAAATAATTATAGATATTGATAGAGTTCATTGATCACAAGAAAGTGAATGAAAAATGGAAAATTACAAACCTAAAAACCATAAATACATGATGATATGAACAACCATATGATTTATAAAATATGGATATAATATGATGACATATTTTTTCAGGATCCTTTTCCTAACGTTGAGTAATTATTTTACTATCTATGAATTTAAGGATATATACTTACTTGATATATTTCTATTTCATAATAATAATTCCATCCTTTGGTTATTCTTTGATAAATTTAAAATTCATCACTTACTCCATGAAATGAATATCCAAAAATGAATTTATTATGCCTGAATCACTAAAATTCACTTTTAATAGATCTTAAGATCCATAAAATAGTGAAAATTATTTGCGTATATCTCTGACTATTTTCCAAAACCAATATGATTAGAAAAAGTTATCCAATATAATATATTAATCTATAAACCTCAACCACAACACCATTGGTTTATCATTAATATTTATTTATCAAAACATTTAACTAATTAAATATTAACCAGAATATCACATAGGATATTGGTAGGCATTAAACTATTATTATCATTTGGTTGTGGGTTCAATCCCTACGGCCTTTCTGGATGGGACCGGTTGTCACCAAATATTCTGTTTGTTTTTTTCTAAAAATATAGGAATATAATTCCTATAAAATTACCAAAATAATATTATGGAAATCCATGAAATAAAATTAATCATTGAATAACCTTTTTATTATGGTTTTCAATACAACTTAGTTTTTTTTTAAGTATAATAATCTTATTTGAATATTATTAAAATGTCTTTAATAATCATATAAACCCTATATTTTATCAATAAATTTATACTAATGTCTACAAAATGTAATGGAATTATTCTTCAAATAAATTTTTCACTAAAACATACACTAAACCAATGGGTTGTATTGTCATAAATTTCTCCCAAAATATCCTTAATCATGGTATACTCTCATCACTTAAAACATTAAAAGGTGTGTTTAAGACTTTGATCTTATGCTCAGTATTAAACTCATAAAACCATGATGGTATCCATGTCTCTTAAGTTAATGAATACACATATGCTTCTAAAATTTAACACAATCCTTAGATGTTTCATGAATATTATAACCAAAATATTGTTGGTAAAATAATTCAACAATTCAATTCTTGAATCAAAATACATAAATACTTTATCCTTTTTATTTACATATATGTCCTTACTTGTTATAGGGTTTAAATTTTAGAAGAGTTCATTGACATAGATAATTCCAATGTTCTATACATTTAATACAACAAACTATAAATGAATCCATAGAATGAAATCAATTTCATTCTATCACATTCTTTATTTTTCCTCAGTAATTCACGGATTTATTCCCTTATTTGCCACACATAAAATAGTTTACTATTCCATTAAGACACCTTCTTTTCATTCTAAGACACTATAGGTTTAACCTAGGTTATTAATTTTCATCATCTATTCAAATACATCATTATGGTATGTAAAGAAAATGTGAATTATTGTATGCATATTCCTCAGAAGTGTCAAACTAGGTGCGTAGTAAGGCTTGTTGTCGTACACTAGGTAAAGATCATGTCAATACCAGTATACCCTTTTGGATTTATTACCCCTATGTACATCTGTTCTAGAACCACGTAAACTTCTAATATATATATAGGGATCTATTTCTAGTAAATCTCACATAATATCTACCTTACCAAAACTGTAGTATGTTATTCAATGCTTATCCTCAAATTCTATCATAGTTCAATGAACTCTAATATATATGTTCATAAATATAGTTCCCATGGTTTCTAATAAAATTCTTTTGATGCCAACAATAGTGACCCCGACCCCAGTTTCTCTAAGTCGATGTCTACTTTATTATATTGGCATATGATATAAGGAATCACAATCTAAAGTACTAAATAGTTTAGTATTCTTGGAAAAATATATAAATACTTGAGTATTTCATTACATTTGAAAACATAAATTACAAAAAAAATTGATAATATCATTATTCCCCTGGGTATATCCTTTCATATCATTAATAGTATACTTCCAAGATTCTTAGAAAAGGAAAAAAATAAGGGTGAGCTCAAATGATCAATAAGGGTTAAGTAAAATAGAAGTTATTAGGAACCATTAAGCATAATCAATATGGAAATGTAAATAACTAAACACATATACCATTTCATCAATAAATTGATAATCAATTGCATTTATAGATAATACCAATATAAAAATCTCATGGATAATAATCAATATGGAAAGATAAATAACTGAAAACACATTCCATTTGATCAATATCATTACTATCATTGTTAGATAATGAATAATCAATATAGTAAGGTTAATAGCTGAAAAACATTTCATTTAATCAATAACTATGAATAAAATGCATCCAAATATAATATCATGGAAAAAATATCATATATGATAATAACTAAATTCGTAATGAAGTAAATTCTTAATTATTGGATGTCATGTCTCAAACACATGATACCTCTACTATCTAGACCAATCACAATACAGTTAAAAACTACTTGGTACAAACTTGTCTAGTTTGGACAACTGATTTTATGTTAGCTGACTGATTTTCCTCATGATACTAGTGATGCATTGAGGGACCATCTATAATCTAGATCCACCCATGTCTGCATGTCCAAACAATTCCTCATATATTAAATAATTGATTTAATTCATGAACAATGTTCCTTATTATCAAATATCTGTATTGAGTAAGGAATATAGATTTATAAATATTTCCCTAGATAAATAAATAACTTTCAATATAGAACAGCATATGTTGAAATTATATTCTTTTTAAGCAGTAAACATATCCAAGATAAATAATATTTATATTTAGGGTAAATTTATTGTCCACAGGAAAGTGAATAATTTAAGTGAAAGTTAATGACTAGAAAAATTAATCAAGTGAATAACAATAATTTCCATAGTAAAAATGATCATAAACCATCTAGGGTAATAATAAAGATATTATTAATACAACATATACCCATGGTAGTAAGAATAAAGTGTTTTTTCATTGATGAATAAAAATACTGTAAAAATATTCTTAAAACCATTCTTGAGGAAAATGTCAATTTCATTTTGAAAATAACCTTCTAAAACTAAAACATAGAAAAAAATTGAAAAACTTTTCCTTTAAAATAACCTTTTAAAATTTTAAAATAATCTTTAAAAAATTTGACTGGTCATGATGGATGGAAATTCCATTCATGATGTACATGTTAAAACAAGCATTCCTTTCACTTTTTCAGTAAAAGAAAAATGGACATTGTTTTGAAAACAAAATGAAGGTTATTTTCAAAATATATTATAAAACGTAAAAATGGGTAAAAATTTCTTAAATAAATAATTTTTAAAATATTAAAAACATTTTTTAAAACATTTTTATAAAACATGTATTTGGAAGAAAACGGATTTCAGACCGAAGTGAGAAATGAAGTCAGATTTATTTAAAAATATATATTAGAATTTTTACGTAAAAAAGAGTAGAAAAATGAAAATGTTAGTTTAATATATAATAAATAACCATAATTGGATAAAATTAAATGGTTTTATTAGACAACGATCAAATAATAAATAGTCTCGATTAGAATGATATTGTAAAATAAACCCTTATAATGATCATAATGTTGAAGTGAGGATTAATAAATGAATTGATTATGTGTATAAAATTTAAATCCTCATAAAACAATTGGAAATAAAAAATAATATAGTTATAATTATTTACACACATAATCATATAATTTCAAATAAAACAAATAATTAATATAACCTAATGAAAAAAATTGAGTTATGAAAATATTTTCCACTTGATAACTTTTAATTCAAAATCCATTTTTATGAAATAATTAAATTAGAAACTTAAAATAACATGAATTATTTATTAATCATTATATTACATTTAAAAGGGAAATTATATACACCATATAAAAGAAATTATGTGCATAACATTACAATATGCCTCAATGAAATGAAATTGAGATGAACTCCCTTACCTCACACTTCCTTTTGGTTTAACATGATTTAAACACATTTATAGTGAATCTAAACATGTTATTAACTTATAAATTAACCATATTAATATTTATAATATCATATATGATCCTTTTATAACATCTTATCACCTATTTGTTAATAATCTTTTAGTATTCCTATTATTTCAGGTGTTAATTACCCTATTTTTGTATACGTGTTTCACCATGAAAGATCTGGTTATTGCACTTATTATATAGTTCCATAATATCCAGAATAATAATCATGACATAATTATCATATTTATTCCACAATTATACATTTAATACCAATCATGAAATATGGTTTTGAGAAATGAAGTGCATTACAATCATAGTGATGGTAGATCATAAGTATAAATGGGTAATGTTTCCATTTTTCAATGATCATTATGAAAAGGTGGTAAGTAATATATTATACTTCTAGAATGATAAAAATATAATATTATAATTTAAATATACTTATATATATCATCCATCTTTTTTGGTGATGAAAAGATAGTTTCATCGCTTTATGAAGGTGGTATTCCACATGTACACGAATGATGTTATCATCTTTAAGTGAGTTAAAAGGTAAGAAATAAAATGATATATTATATTTTAAGAATAATAAATATGTCATTAATATTATAATTATTTCATTTATATCACATATATTCATTAATTTTTTCTTTATCACCTTCTATGTAAAGAGTTAATGAAAGATGAATCACATCGCTTCATGAGGCGGTAGTCCGCCGTACACACGAGCGACGTTATCGTATCCCCTATGGAATGGAAATTAAAATTTTATATATGATATAATGACTCAATATGTATAATTATGTTATAATTATCATATATATATTTTATATCCATCATCATACCCAACCATGAGATATGGTAATGGAAAAATGAATGATAATGATTCGTGAGGTGGTAGTCTAATGTACACACAAATGATGATTTCATAACCCATTTGATGGAAATGGAGATGGTTGTAGGTCATTAAATTAACATAAAAATATATCGATATATTTAAGATACTTTTTTTATTATATCATCATTTTTTATTAATAATTTAAGGAGGGTAAGGAATAAATAAAATAAAAACTCTCATTGAAGAACGTTGCCTCTTCATTAGGTATCCTCCTTAGGTTTCCACCAAAATCCTTCCTAGGTCAGATTTATTCCCAAAGTAAGGATTATAGGATTAGTGTATTGAATTTTTAACTTTATTTGGTCAGTTATTTTCTCAACCAAAATTTTTTTAATATGTAAAGAGGATAGGATATGGGTGGCCTTTTATAAGTGAGGTGAGTGCCACACTTGTAATTTTTCAAAAAAAAAGGTGTGCCAATATTTTTCACAAGACACAAGGATCAAAAATAGAGTATTATAAAAAAATTATATAGTATAGGGTATAAATATTTATATTAAATATATTTTAGATAAATTTTTAGGTCAATTTTAACCCTTATATTTTTAGTTTACCCCCTAGTAAATCAATTTCTAACTTAACAGTGGTAATTAATATTTATTGTTTTCGCTATTCATTTTGGAAAAAAATTAATTTTTCCTTATTATAAATTATAAATTATGATAATTCCAAATATTAAATCCATTTTTAACAAATAAATTCATATAAGTGTAAAAAATTAATTTAAAATTAATCATGTAGATGTGATGAGAAAGCGGGTTTTCAAAGAGAAAATGTTCAAAAGTTTACCAAGTTTTTATATCAAAATTCAATATAAAAATGATTCAAATGGCATAAATTTTCTTAATTTATATATAATTTAACTAATTTTACCATAAATATAATTCAAAATATAATCTAAATTTATAAATAATTTAAATAAAAATGAGTTTTTAATTAAAAATTAGTATTTTCACTATTCATTGAAAGTGAAATATTTCCAAAAAAAACATAAAAATTCACCCTAATATAATTTTTTTATTATGATTTAAAAAATTAATTTAAATTTATAAAAAACATTATAAAATTATTAAAAATTAATTTTAAATTTTTGTCGCAAAGAGTGACGAAATTGTGTTTTAGAAAAATATAGTTTTTTAGAAAACATTTCTTTTTATTTTAAATGGATATTATTTTATTTATAATAAATATATAACTATAATTATTATAATTTAGTTATTAATTTTAATACTCAAAAATTTTATAACTAGGTGTACTATATTACAATTCACTTCAACTTGGGGTTGCGTGTTTCACAAGCTATCGAAAAAACTAAATATAAAGAAATATATTTCATGGGTTTTTTAATATTAGTGTTGCATGTAGCATATGATATAGAATAAAATTTTCTTATTTTATAATTTCATGGTGTTACAGAGTCTGCACACATTTCTAGAATTGTGTTAATAAATCATAATTGTAAGGATCCTATTACCAAAAACTAACATGATGTGGGGATTTTTAGCATAGTGCATTGATTTACATGACTTGATTATGAATAAAATTGAGTATAGAACTATTTTATTCATGATAACTGATTTATATAAATTTTTTATATAAAATGTTCATTTAATCTAGCTTTGATATATTTTTCATCAATTGACTTGAAATAATGTTCTATTGAAAATATATAAACGATTTTTCATGACTTAATCTATGTAAATTGATTGAATAATTCGTTTATTAATATGGTAATCTTTATGGAACACTTGGTGAGACCTTACTGGGTTGTTTAGATCACACCCTAACTTTTCCTTCATGTATATTTAGATTATCTTATGCTAGGTCTAAACAAATGGAAAGAACCAATTGGCGGTGGTCGATGTTCTTGATCATTGGTACCCAGAGTCATGGAAGTGATTAGTGGAGATTTTATCCACTTATTTCATGGGATATATGAGATTTTATCTTAATATATTATAGGTTCTTTGATTATTTTCTACTTTAGGTTTTGTTCACCCGTTTGATTTTGGCACTTTCTTCTTCTTTTCTTGGAGTGTTGATTATACTGACTTGTATGTTTATCTTCTATTATTTTTTGAAAAAAAAAAGAATTGCCTCTTTGATCTCATATAATTCCAAGTTATAGTCTCCAACCTATGGGGGTTGGGAACACCCTTTAGGAAATTTCAAATTCGGTTCGGGTATTAAGTTTCCAGGGTATCTAGGATGCTTAATGAAAAATTGGTATCAAAGGAGTGAGGTTGTGCATTTTTCCTTAATATCAACATGTAGTCAGGATGTCCTGGTAGATAAAAGATGGGATTTTTGGGATGTAGGACATATTTTTGAATGATTTCCTAGCCATATATTATTATAAAGAGCCTTAATTCACTATATATTCTTAGGGAAAGAATCTTGAGGAATTTTTTGATTAGATTCTAGTATTTTCCCTACCTTTGTTTGAGTAAGTTGAAATCCCAATCTTATGTTATATTTGATGGAATTGATATTCCTATGTATTTGATCTATATATCCTTAATCTATGTAATCTTATTGATGTTTCCATTGTTTTCTATTTATGTTGTGTAGAATCATGTCTCTAATAATACATTTTAGTATGCCCTGAGAGGAAGCTACTAGTGAACCATAGTGACCAAATCTTCTAGTGGAATAGAACTTGTTGAGATGGTAGTGCATAATGTTTGATCTTTATAATAGGCACCAAAACCCATTCTTATTTAGTATTCAGTTGTGTAACCTCAAAGGGATGAATCTTAGAGTATTGATTATGTGTTTCTTTACTAGAATCCACCTTATTTAAAAGTCTATAAAGATCTTAAATAGGTTAATTATTAGTTGAAAAATATTAGGATTCATTTTGAGTTCTTAAAAATTCCTGATTTGATTAAGTTAAAGTGTGCTACCTTTAAAATAGAAGGAATATGTTTAAGGTGGTGTGATTTTATGGTGATATAAAATAAGTGTGAGGGATTGGAGTGGAATTAATTTTTATTTCTTTTCACTGATTAATTCTTTGTAGAATTTATGAACATGGAAAATTCTCTAGAGTTCTTTAATCTCCATCAGGGTGATAATACTATGACGTAGTATGCAAACTATTTTTCAGATCTCATATGGTTTTCTCCTGAGGTTGTGAATAATGAGAAACTAAACCCTCAAATATTTGATATGGGTATTTATACTAGCATATGATATCAAATATTCATGTTGAATCTCACTTCTTATGATACTATACTAGATAGATCATTAATGATTGAGCTTGATCTGGATGGAAGGTTAGGGTTAATGGGAGTTCCCTTTTCTCTCAATGGTAGTTCAGTAAGTTCCTTCAATTGAAAGAGAAATCTTGATGATCTGCATGGTGGATATGGATAGTAAAAATATTCTAGACCTCCTGTAGTGCATGGAAGAGTCCCTTTGACTTGATTCTAGTTTGGAGTGGTTGGGTATTCAAAGCAATATTTCACGGAGGCACCCAAAGTACTATAGTGTAATCAGATGCTTCACAATATAATGGGTTCCATCCACATGAATCCATAACAAATATTCTTCATGTAGTGGAAGAATCTTCATAGGAAATAGATGCAGGTCCAACAATCAAGAGAGGTACCATCACTATAGTTTCATCACTAGTGACTAATTTATTGGATACTGGTGCCTCTCACTCATTTATATCAACTTGTGTTGTTAACTTTATAAATCTTTGTATGGATATTGTATCTTATGTGATTGATATTACTATGCCCCTTTAAATGAAGAGATCACAGGGTCTTCGGTGTCCTTTTGTTTTCTATTTATCATAGATTTAGCTTACCTATAATTTTCTAGTTCTCAACATGAAACATATTGAATTAATCCTTGGGATGGTTTGGATGATTTTTCATAAGGATTGAAATTATTTTTATCTTTTATAGGTCTTCTTTATTGCACCTAATGAGGTGTTTCATTTCTTTCAAGTAGAATGGGAACTGATTTGAGTATATTTGGACTATCTTTTATGGAGTTGGTTAGGTTAATATCAGTGCTTTATTTTGACTTAGAGTGGTAATATTTAATTGATGATCTCCTACCAATCATTGTTGAGTTTCCTTATGTGTTTCCTTATAATTTTTGTAGTCTTCCACTTGTAAGAGAGGTGAAGTTATTTACTGATTTAGTACCTGGTACTCATCTAGTATTTGTTTCTTCTTACTATATGGCACTATTAGAGTTAAAAGATTTAAGTACTCAATTGTATTATTTTTTATAGAATGTATTCATATGCCCAAGTGTGTCACCTTGGGAAACACTTGTTTTATTTTTCAATAAATAAGATGGAACACTTTGCCTTTGAGATGATTACCAAAAAATCAATCAATTTATGACAAAGGAAATGTATCCATTACCACATATTTATGATTTTCTTGACAATTTGAAAGGAAAAAAATGGTTCTTAAAGAGTGACCTTCGGTCTAGTTATCACCAGTTGAGAATTAAATAACATGATATTCAAAATATTTCTTTCATGATCAGTTATAGTCACTTTGAGTATTTTTTTATTCAATTTTTCCTGACTAATTCTCTTATGGTCTTTATGGATTTGATGAACTGAATATCCCATGAGTATGTTGATTCATTTGTGGTGTTATTTGTGTATGATATTTTGGTTTACTTTAAAACTGATGAGGATTATTTGTGTCATCTGATTTCTGTCATAAAAATCTTGATAGATCACAGACATTACATGAATCTTTTAAAATGTAATTTTTGGATATGGGAAGAGAAGTTATTGGTACATGTGATCTTTGAACATGGAATATTCAGCAATCTTGAGAATTTAAAGGATGTTATTTTGTGATAGAAACTACATAAAGTTTTTAAGATATGGAGCTTATTGGGATTGGAAGGGTATTATTGTAGGTTTGTTAAAGATTTATTGAATCTAGATTCTCCAATAACTATCCTCACCCATAATGGAGTGAATTTCCTATATAATAAAAAATAGAGTTACTTCCATGATTTGAAATACCTTTTGACTTTTATTCTAGTGTTGACTCTTCTATAGGCTAGGTGGGGCTATGTGGTCTTTTGTGACATGGAAGGTTCGAGTTTGGGATATGTTATTATGTAGGGTGATCATGTGGTAGCCTATGACTTCTGATATCTTAGGACACACAAGAATAATTACTTGACCCAAAATCTTGAAATCATAGCTATGATTCATTATCTTAATATTTAGAATCATTACCTTTTGGATAAAGGTTCGCCGTATATTCTTATAAAAAAATATTGAGATATTTATTCTCTCAAAATTTTGGAATATCTGAAATAGGTATTAGGTGGAGTAACTATAGTCTTTGGATTTTTACATTTCCTTCACCCCTGGTAAGGGTAATGTAGTTATTAATGCTTTGATTAGGAAACTTCTAACCTGGGCTATGAAAGAATCATCAAAAGAATGGAACTTGATGTCTCTTTTTTCTCAGTTGCATTTGGGAGTCCAGGAGGAGGATTTCTTGGTTTCATTGGAAAGTTTTCACTTAACATCTGATCTTCTTGAGATAATTCTTCAGGATTAGTATCTTGGTGATTAATTATGTATCATTATGGACTCTTTTTATGGTAGGTATACCTTCAGTGAGTGGATGTTCTCTTGTGATGGCATCCTATGTTTTCAGAATTGGTTTTTTTACCTTTTCCCATAATAATGTCCATAATGTGGGATTTCCACAATTCCTAGTGTGTATTTAACCATAAAACCATGAATATGTTTTATGATATGAGGTGATGATTTAGGTTTCATGGTATGAGATGAGACATAACTAACTTTGTTTCTCATTGTTATAGTTTTAGAAGGTTAAATATGAGCACCAAATACCTTCAAGTTTGCTTCTGAAACTTAGAATGTTGACTTGGAATTGGTATGAGATATTTATTTACTTCATGGTTTTGTTTCCATGTACCACTTGGTGCAATAATACTATATGGTTTATTATTTATAGGTTGACCAAATCATATCAATTTATACCCATTCTTGATACAACCAAAGTTGAGGAATTGGTACATATCTATGTGAAAAAGATTGTTATATTTCATGGAGTTCCTTATGAAATAGTCTCTTATTGGGATTCTTGTTTTACTTATCACTTTTAGAGAGGCCTCTATGTGTAATTTTGATATCATGTTCATTTAAGCATGGTATATCATTCGTAGATGGATGGTTAGATAGAATGATCTATACAAATTCTCAAATACATGTTATGTTCTTGTGTTCTCAACTTTGGTGGAGCTTGGGAAGTATATTTGGGATTGGTTGAGTTTTATTATAATAATATTTATGAGTATTCAATCCAAATGGATCCTTTTTAGTCCTTGTATGGAAGGTTGTGTAAATATCCATTTTGTTGGTTCAAGAATGGTAAAGCTTCCATGGTTGGACTGAGTTTAGTCCAAAATGATGGAAAAGATTCAGTTGACTCATTATAGATTGGTTACAATACCAAGATTGTATAATTACTATATTTATCTTCATCGTAAATTTTTTGATTTTTCAGTTAGGGACTAGTTTTTCTTGAAAGTTTTACCTCAGTTGGTTTGTCGATGCCTTGGGAAATAGGAAAAACTTGCGCTGATGTTTGTGGTTCTTTTTGAGTTTGTTGAGCGGGTGGAGAAATTGGTTTACCATTTATCACTTCCACCACAGATCAATTTGATCCATAGTGTGCTTCATGTTTCATAGCTTTGAAAGTATATTTCAAACCCTTCTCAGGTTTTGATCTGGGAAGATCTTGATGTTGAGCCTAATTTAGCAGTGAATGAGAATCTAGTCAATATTATTTATTCTGAGAAAAAAGGTACTTCATGGGAGGAAGATACCTTTGGTTTATGTCCTATAGAAGTATGAATCTAATTTACATGATACTTGGGACCATGAGGCACTGATAGTAGTTCCCTCATTTCTTTGACATGGAATCTTCTTGATAGGATTTTGGGGGATATAAAGTGTTTATGTTTGGGAGGATGTAACATCATGTAACCTCCTTATAGGAACTCATTAACCCTTTTTTGTTTTTACTTTATTTAGGGTTCATTTTGGGGGGGTTTTGTGGAATTTTTAAAATTTTGGAACTTAAAGGGATGTGGATGGTTGACACGTGGTTAGGGAAAATTATGCATTTTGCCTCGGGAAACTGTGCGTCCATGTTAGAGACACTATAAAAAGGTACATTATTTTTCTATACTATATGACATATCCCTAAAACCATGAGGCTTCTAAAAATTGGTTTTTATATAGTTATCACATGGTTAACATAACTATGTGGCCAAACTCTACGACCTAAATGGTATTCCATGGAGGGAACATAGTTAGGGAACATAGTTACTAATAACCGTGTGGCCTCTCCAGATAATTGATCATGTGGGTTTTTAATACCACAAAAAATAATTTTAAAATCCTGATACCCTCATTCTAACCCCAAATTTACCCCTACTCAAACCTAATTGACTTACTCGGTCTTTTAGTCTCTAAAGAAGTGGTTTTTTCTCCTCAAACCCCTTCTCTTGGAGTATCAAATCATGTTTGATATCATTTGATCTCTTTCAGGTAAGTAGATCTTCTCTCATGTGGATTATTCCAATATTATATTCTCTTATCATTAGATATTGATATATCATCATGTTATTGATGGATCTAAACTCTATTTTAATGGATCTTGATTCTAGGTTGTTTTTCTTGATCTCATTTGCCTCATTATTTATTGGAAAACCCATTATGGGTGTTATCTTTAACAGTATAATAAAATTTATGTTGTTATATGAGAATTTTCCATTTAATTGAAACCCTATATTTATTTATTGAATTAAAATGAGTTTTTAAATTATTTAAAAACCTAGATTTGAAATTATTGATGTTTTATTTTAAGATTGGAATGAAATTAATGAAAACCACCCAATTTCAATGAAATGAAAATTTTTATGTGGGTTTGATTAAATTTATGGATTGATTTGAAAATTTATTTGAAAAATTGAATCGATGTTGATCTTTAAGAAAATTGATTAAATTGAAATGTTTTTTTGAAAAGGAATGAAATTGATGAAAACCATGATTTTGTTTTGAAATAAAAAGGGGCATGTTGGAAACATATTTTTTGGAAAATGAATTTTGAAATATGAATTATTTCAAAAAAAATATGATTTCTCAAAATGGGTCCCCTCATGGGGTGTTGATATAATTTTACCATGAATTATTGATTGATTTTTTGATCACAGCAAACATGGGTTGTTAGTAGGTAACATAGACAATCATACTAGGACTTTGACTCCCTAAAAATGGATTTATGATGAAAAAACTAACTAAACCATGTTCAGATATATTTCATGTAGTGGTTCCCCCAATGGGGTGTAGATTTTTTTGTTTTAGTACATCCCCTTATGGGGTGTTGATTTTAATGTGCACACATTTCTAAATATGTGTTGATAAATGAGAAGTGTGAGGATCCTATTACTAAAAACTAACATATTGTAGGGATTGTTATTATGTTTTTTTACTTAACTTGATTAGGTATTCCATTGATTATAAAACTTTTTTATTCATTCCAACTGATTTATATAAATTATATTATATAAAATGTTCAGTTAATCTAGTTTTGATATATTTTTCATCAACTGATTTGAATGAATTCTTTTTTAAAATATCTAAATTATTTTTCATGCTTCACCATATTTAAATTTATAAAATAATTGGTTTATTGATATGGTAATATTTATAGAACACTTGGTGATACCCTACTAGGTTGTTTATCTCTCACCCTACCATTTCCTTTGGGAATTTTTATATTATCTTATTTTAGGTCTGAGTAAAAGGAATGCTCTATATGGGGGTGGTAGATGTTCTTGATCTTTGGTACCTAGATACATGGAGGTGATCGATGGATATGTTATACACTCATTTCTTGGGATTTATGATATTGTATCCTGATATATGATGGGTTCTTATATTATATTCTGCTTTGGGTTTTTTTCACCTATTTGATTTTGGTACTTTTTCATTTTTCTTGGAGTTGTAAACATATTGAATTATACCTTTATCTTTTTTTATTTTGTGTAAAAATATCATTTCCTATTTAATCTTGTATGATTCCATGTGATGGTATCTAACCCATGGGAATCAAGAATGCCCTTTGGGATATTTCAAAGCCAGCTCGGGTATCAGGGTACCATGGTACCAAGTTATCTGGGATGGTTTGTGAAAATATAGGTATATATAATATCATTACAATAATGTATTTAAATTATAGAGATAGAGGAAAATTAAAATTTATAGAGGCGTGTATATGTTTCTTTTATATTGATAAATTTTCAATAATTAAATTATTTAATGGAAGAAAAAAATTAATATGTCAAATTTATTTTCAAGACTAATGGTGAGCCTCATACAGTGGAGTCTTCTTCTTCTTCTCCATAGAACATAATTCCTTGTGTTGTTATATATGGTATGGAATTATACCAAAACATTCACAAGCTCATGGTGAGTGGAGGATACATATTGAATTTTATGATGCTAATAACCCAACTGGCCTAAATGTGGTGTAGTTTAGGAGTTTCATCCCATGCAGAGTCATTGAAGTATTAACATTTTATATATATATATTATAAGTTCATAAATAATGATACGAAAGGGTAGTTATGGGAGTCCTTAATGGTAAAATATCTCAATTTATTTGTTTTTATCTATTTCTTTAAATATTGTATATTTTATAAGAAAAATAATTAATGTTTTCAATTAAAAATGAAATTAGAATTTCAAGAAATGAAATAGATTAAGAAAAGGTGTCTACCATTATATGTAGTTTTATAAAGTTATTTTAAAACAAAATTGATAAAAAAAATTACATTTTTGGGAAGTTACAGAATGAAAACCCATGCCTCGAGTATGGTTTTTTAGATACAGAGATAGGGACTGAATTTTTTACAAGTCCTTATGATGTATAATTTGTGGTATACATTCTAAAAACATTATATATTAATTGATTAATTATTTATTTGTATTTATGTAAAATTCCTATAGGAGATACCACCAAGAGATCCAATTACAGAATGTATACCCCCCATAATTCATCAAATGGATGGTATCATTTACTAGTGGAGAAAATGACTGTAGAAAAGTTTGATACATAAAAAAGATAAATATAGTAGTGGCTCAAATGAGGTCCATTTTGATTCCATATCTACCCCCATTAACCATGAAAAATGGAAAAGTGTGAGAATGATAAAAAATGAATAGTTTCTTATGGATAAATCTAATTAAGTGGTTGATAAAATTATAAGAAATTAATTTTTATTTTTATTGAATGTAAGTATTTTTTTAAATTAATAACAATAATATACCATTTTATAAAATCATTTTATAATGACCATCAGGAGAAAGTTACTTAGGGGAATTTTATCCCTGAGGGTGGGATGGGAATTCTAACAACTGATTTAGGAAATCCAAAACACCCTATCTGCATAAGAGGATATGAGGTGGGTGTCAGTATTAGGAAATTTTTTGGTTATCCATGTATGATTTCTAGGAACATAGAAATAGATTCCTTAAAATATAAGGTGAAATACCTAACATAGTTTATGGGTGATCAAATTAAATAATCTTTGTGGATGTGATTGAACAAATGAAGAGATATTCATATCCTATATATCCTACCTACCAAAATCCTTCACTGCCTCATTTGGACCCGACCTTGTACTGTGAGTTATATATTGGGTATCCCCATGTATATATTGTAATGTATGAAGTAGTACATATTTTAGGGTATTATATGCATATCCATCCTAGGAATTTGGTTTAGGTAAGAGTAACAATACATGATAGGATCCAAATGTTCTAGTGTCATTACTTACAGAGGAGGTTACTAAAGTCGGAGATTGTGTGGGTTATTTTTTACCCTAGCCAGTTATCCTTATTTTTCAACTAAAATATGAGTTATGTTTTTTTTTCAATTTTATTTAATTTTGATAGAAAATTGATTAAAATTTTTTCTTATATTTAATTTACCTAAGAGTATCTAAAATCAAAAGAATCATTATAATTGAAAAAAAATGTACTGGAACCAACACCATCAAATACTTACAAGATTTCTAATGGGATAAAAATATTATCCCATATTTATTTTTTCTTAGATAATTTTTATGAGTGTTTAACGATGTATGATATATGAAGAAGAGACTACATATTAAAAATATTTAAAAAATATATCATGGATATTTTAATTTTTTATCATATTTCCATACTTATGTTATAGTTTTTTCTATGTAAGTAAATTTTAATTTTAGTTTATCTTTCCATAAGTAAATATGACTTGAAGTGACTTAATTTACTACTTATTTAATGATGTATCTCAATATGATTTTCAGTCAAAATGAGAGCACTTCCATTTATGGTTTTATGGATCTAGAATACATTTCAATTTTTTTATCTAAATGATGATTCAAGAGTTACATATATATATGTGAAATATTAGAAATTATGGATATTGGGTATTGGTTTTTTCCATTCCTTGAAAAATAAGAAGAGTAATATAATTATGAACTAATATTCATTATAATGTCAGTAATTTTAAAATTTTTATATTATGGTGGTTATTTTCTATTAGGTGTATTCTTCCCACATGAATACACATTATATTGGTTTTTATCTTTATTATATTAAGTTCATATAAATTTTGTAAAATTGTTAAAAAAATTAAGTTTTATTCTTTTTTATACATTCTTCAATATGAAATATTCTTTTAAATGTTTTGTTAGTTTATATATAAAAATAGAGGTCATGGGAAAAGTTTAACAATGTTTACTTATCGATGCATAATATAATTAAAATTAAATATGTGAAAATTAAGGTAAATAAATTTTATATTAGGTAATATTTGTTTTGTATTATATATATAAATATATATATATATTGGTTTTTTATTTTCAAGTTAATGTCTCATAACTTTAGGTTCATCAAGAAAAAGGAAATGTGGAATGTGGTTATTATGTTTTAAGATTCATGTTTGAGATCATCACAACCGAGGTGATTACTGGATTTAATAAGGTTAGTTCTATTATGAATTTTAGGTTTCATATCAAATATTTTTATAATATTATAACATTCATTGTTATTTTTGGTTTTCAACGATATTACATCACATACAGATAGAGAACTTAACCACCTTCTAAATTTGTTTCCAAACTATTTTTTAGGTATAGTTAATTTTTATATTGAGAAACATGTATCTCTCTCCTTTAATTAATTTTTAAACAATAACTATTTATATAATTGTTTACAAGTTTATTTTTTTATTTTTTATTTCTATTTTTTATGATTGAAAATTTTTCACAAGTTTTTAGGGAATTTATTCATATATAATTTAAAAAAATTGTACTTTTATGTTGTTTTATACCAAAAATAACATAAAATTTGAAAAACATTATCTTTCGATGTTGTATTTTACCCAAAACTGTTGTTGAAATCATCTTTCCATATCGGCATTTCTAAATAACTAACATGGAAAAATATTTTTTTAGATCTTTCCATATTGGTGTTGAGATAAAAAAACTTAGAAAGATAAAAAATAATATTTTTAAGGCTTTACATGTCATTTTTTATACAAAAATGAAATAGAAAGTCCACATAAATTCACTTTTTTAAGTTTTGACATTGGTTTTCAAAAAAATGTTTAAACGGTTATTTTTAACTTTTCTTATATCAATGTTGATTAAAAACCGATGTTAAAAATTAAAAAAACTAATTTTAAAATATTTTTTCCCACTACTGATCCTTATAAGTTTCATTTCTTCCACTCTATTATTGTGTCGTAATTTATCCCCTCTTTATCTTTTATGGTTAATAAGTATTATTGACATTTTACCTTTCTTTGGTTCACAGTTCAACCAAATGGTTTCATGTATTCGGATTTAACCTTATCTCTTCTTTATGGTCAAGAATATTTTTCATCCATGTCTATATTCTTTATATTGTTTCAAGAATACTCTTATATATAATTCAATGATTTCTTAAGATTATTTTTTATTTCCATTTACTTTATTTATCAATGTTTAAAAAGATTATTTTTAATTTTTTTAGTAGGGTATTTTTTAAATTTCTTTAGAAATGTGTAAAAATAATCTTCTTTTTTAATGTTTTACACATGAACATCTCTTCCTAATTTTATTTTTTTTATTTATTATCAATAATTCTATAAGTTTACATGGTTTTTTGATGAGAATCATATTCTAATGGTTCTATGAATTTTTTATTTTAAAAATAAAGGATAATGTGTTAGAATAATAAATAAATGTATTTTAATCCACTTATGTATATTTTTATCTTACACTCCACATTTCCTATATATAGATTCATTTATTTTCAAATAATAATTATTTATAATTATTTTAAAATTAAGGTTTTCAATGTTCTATTTTCACCCCTTGAAATGGATTTATAAAAAGTGACTTAGAAGTTTATCTTTACAAGCATGTTACAAAAGCTTTATGAAATGTTTTTTTATAATTTTTCTTTTATTTTCCTGTCAAAATCAAAATAATATATCACTTTTATATTTATGTATAAATTATTTCCTTATAAATGGCCTTTTAAATTTATAGTTCATACTTCACCTTATTTATAAGGTTTATGTTCTCAATCACACTTCATCTCTCTCTTGACTTTATTTTTCTCCTTCATATCCATATTATTTAATTTCATGGATATATTCTATATCACTTCCACTATTTCTATTTTTGGATTTATAGAATTGACATAAATTCATGCCTATTACTCTATATGGTGTTATTTGGAAGGGTGATTACCAAGAAAGATATTCTGTTTATTGACCAGGGAATTATTGAAAATCTATATACTTTTTATTTCAATTTTATTGTTTATTGATTTTGTATTGTATTTTTTATTTATTATTTCATATGATGAATTCCTTGGACTTAATTAGTGATAGGTGGGTATTAGAATTATATATCCCCTCAATGAGTCAGTAAGTATCCTGAGACAAACTAACTTGGGTATTTGGTGTAAAGCTTTCTCATTTATGTATAATGTCTTATCATGAGTACTTGGAAGTATGTATATAATGGCTGGAATTATACATTCCCTCACAATGAAATCAGTTATTATTATCTTTGTGAATATTTACATTATTATGTTATACATGGATATATTACATGCTCATGTTATTAGTTTAATGTAATTTTTTAATTATTTATTCATGACTTTTTTATTTTTCGATATCTTTTGTTGTAAGCTACACTTACTCAACATTTGAGTCTACTATTCTTATGTTTCTTATTCCCAAGGTTATAAAGATGAGTATTTCATATGTTATGTGTATATGGGTATCTTGTGTGGAGAATTTTGTGTGAGATGTTAAATATTTATGGTAATTTAATAAATCCATGGATTGGTAGGAATAATTTCAATTTCATGGGAATGATATGTGTTTTTTTAGTTAAAGGTTTTTCCAAAATCTCTAAAACTCTAAACCAAAAATTTATTTGGTATTTAAGTGAATCAATATTATTTATTGATATTTTAATTATGTATTGATAATTTTGGGTCACTTTAGTTGGTTTCAAAGTCAATATATAAAGAAAAAATAGCACTAGATCCAGGAGTGAAGGTATAGGTAATCTCATCAAGAGTTTTTTGGTCGAGTGTTTTAGGTTGAATCACTTAAGGGAACTCATATGTGAAACAGGGAGGGATTTTTCACTATGGTGAATTTTATATATCTATTTTGGCTAGAACATAGAGAGTCTCACATCATGGAGGACCTCATAGTGTCCGGTCATGCTCCCTCACCAACACAGTGAATTGGGAGGACTCTTCATCATGGTTTTCAGGCGTGGTAGACCTTGGGGGATGCCTGGGGTAGGTACAAGACATTGTGGTACATGAGACCACACTATGGTGTGCCTATGTCAAATTTTATTTTATTTTTATAAAATCCATATTTTATACATTCCCAAATTAATATAATTTAAGAGTCTTTTTGTCACGAACTGGATCTGGTCACCATCAAACCGGCACCAAACCCGGCTCGTGCCAAGTACTAAAGGGCTTTCCTGATCCCCACGGGCTGGCACAGGTGCCCGAGTATCGTATAATGATAATTAGGAATCATTTTCCCGATTTTATAAACATTAAACAACAAACAAACTCAATAAAACAAATCTGGATTTTTCAACTAAAACCGTCTTTTAAAAAATGTTAGAACTGAATTACATAAGTTAAAACTATGTTTAAAGACCATTACAAAGGTAAAAACCCAAATAAGGATCGCCCAAGAACCCTCATGGCAAGGGGCACCACCCTCAAGCCATCTCCACAAGACTTCACCACTAAGGACCTGCCAGAAACCCGAACCACTAAAACTAAAAACTGTACCCAATCTGTGACAACAAAAATAACCAAGTCTAATTACACCCAAGGTTGTAATTAGGGTGTGAGACAAAGCCCAATAGGATACCACCACTAATATATTCCATGTGATAAACATTTAATGATGAAAATCATGCAAGTTTTCAAAAACATGAGATGCTAGTTAAAATTTCTAAAAGATGCAACATTAAACAAAAAAAAATTTCAGGTGGGCTAATTTTAAAGAATAAAAACTTTTAAAATAAATACTATATCTATTTAATTTTCCAACCTCTCATATTGTATGCTGACGATAAGCACAAAATATCCAGTGAGCACAAGCAATGGGAAATAACCCCTAGGCACAAGCTAGTTGTGGGTCCCAGGTACCTCGTATCTCGGTGAGAGTAACCATCACAAATATATATTCTTGTGCATGATCCACTAGTAGGGAACATACCCATAACTTATTGGTCCCCAATCATCATCATCATAGTTTAGTTATAGTTGTAAGCGTCAATATTGCTAAGTGAAACTGAGGCCAAACCCCACAGATTCACTAGCATACTAGTACACGTCCACCCACCTAGATACCCGGGTTTTCCATTTGTTCTCAAACAAGTTCAAAACGTCAATGAATATAATTTACACATGAAAATGCCATTTCCATATCATAAATTAACCAAACATCCCACATGTATACAACACAAGTAACAAAATCCCACTTTTCATTCAGATTGATTTTGAAATCCGACTCACACCAAAATAGCCCACAACACTTTTCACATTTCTTTAACACTTCCACAAATCCATTAAACAATTTTATAAAACCATTCCAATATATAAAAACTCTCATAACAGCCCACTTTTACATAATACCCTTTTTACCTTCAAAATCATTTTATCATCAAACTTACACGAAACATCCCACAAACAAGTTTCTCTCCAACATCACAATTTATTAAAACATTTCAGAAATTTACAAAACATTATAAAAATGTTTGGCATATTAAAACCTCACTTCACCTTTCAAATCCCTTTAATAGGTGAACACACATACCAAATAGTACAAATGCACCCTTTTCCCACTTTGGTTGACCAACTAAAACATTTTCAATTTTCATAAAAAGAACCCAGGTGGTGTCAATATATCTTGCACACAAACCCCATTTCAAAACCACCATTTAAGAAAAAAAACCAAATCAATTCCTATCCAAAACAGAATTTTAATCCCTAGAGACATTTATTAAACCACTTTTAAGTTTTATAAAATCACCTTGAATAATACTATAAAAGATTCAAATGAAAACACACATTTTCATAAAATGCTCTTAAGAAGTATAAGAATGTTTTACACATAAAACCTATTCAAAAACACTCTTTTTAGGCCAACATGACACTAATACATTACCAAACCATAATTGGAAGTCCAAACAAGATTTAGTAAACCAATTCCATGTGTTATAAAATACACCCAAATAATACCCCATGAGTAACAAATTAAAACACCCAATTTCAAGTTAAAATTAAAATATAAAATTGAACACTTAACCAAGTCAATCATAAAAAGTTTTCACACCACACCCAACATATGAGGAATATAAAAAATTACTAAATATAGCAATCTAACTTATCAATAATTGTTTATGGAACCACCTACCGAAAGTGTCGAATCCCTCAAAACTTGGTGTGAAACATCAACCTCACCACCACCACATCACAAGAATGATAAATCCAGCCCTATACCACAATATTTAACCAAAAAGACACAAAATAAAACCATATTTTCGAACCATAAATTCTGGACATTTTAGAACATAATGAAAGAGGGAGGAAACCCTAAGGAGAATGAAGAAATTGAAGAGAGAAACACTTACTCAAAACAATCTTGAATAAAACGACCCAAAATCCACCAGAATCTAAATTATAAAACATCCAACCATTCAAGGGAAGTTATAAAAATGATTATTAGATCATGTAGGAACTGGAATTGGGTAAAAATAGTAATAATTGAGAGAGTTATGATGGAAATAACTTACCTCTTCAAATCTTCCTGATTTTAGAAACCCTAAGAATTTCAGCACCCAATCGTGATGAAAACGAGCTCCAAATAGGGGGGAAAGGTAATGGGAGCATGCCCGGTCTTCTTAGGGTCGATAAGGAGGTATAATTACCGAAAAATTAATTAGAATGAATAAGATATTAAAAAATTAAAGAAACAATTTGAAACTAGAAAATGGGATTTCGGGTTGGCCCAATTCTTAAATAAAAACCCAAATCCCCCATGATTATGGATTTATAAATGCCCCAAATTTAAATGTTGGTTTTAATAGGTCAGGGGAGGCCAATTAGGAATTTGAATGGATACAAAATGTTAAAAAATTAATGAGTTATAAAAGAAACAAAATTTATTTTAAATCTGTAATTGGGCTCATGGTTTGGCCAAATTCATGAAAACTCACCCATTCCTCCAAAAAAACTAGGAAAACCCCCAAAACAAAGGATGAATGGAAAATAAATTAAAAATAACTTTAAAATAAGTTATGTATGTGAAAATTATCCCCACCTTGAAAATGTTCTACCCCGAAAAGTCACAGCAAGGTCAAAGCAACAACCAAACCCAACTAAGAAACCAATAGGTACTCCCTTGCCAGGTTTCGCCCCCTAAGGCCAAAACACCTCCAGTGATCAGTTAAGGATTTATATCACAATAAATACTTACACCACTTTATTGAAATGATAAATCACATTCATACTTTATCCTAAAATAAAACTCCTCAAACACTATCCGAACAAGACTCAAGCAATTCACCCAAACGAACAACAACTTTGAACAAGGTTACACTTACCTTACTTTAACTAAACCATTAGGCGCTCTCTAGTCCCAACGTTTACTCGAGGAAGATGTTGGTAGATAGATAGCTCTGAACGAGACTATCTACACCAATCCAAGACCATGGATAAATCTAAGTTACTGGTATGGGGGGACACAAATACGCTCTCCACCATAAGAGAAAACCAATATTTTTTCCGATACAGAATCAGGACACTAATAGGGGGAGGCCTGAACGGACTCCCTGGTACATAAAGTAGACTTCCATTCAAAAAAATTGAAGGAACATACATGATAATCATAGTGGTTCTTCCCACCATAAGAACCAACCATCTTAACCGACCAGCATGGGACGACACAAAAAAACCCAAAAATTTCAAGTATTGGGAAGGTCACACGGTTAGTCCGCACAGTTTGTGAAACCATGAACTAACTATGCTTATCAATCTTCATGCATGGCTTCCAGGAACACAATCACTCTTAATCGTTCAAAAACCATGTGCTCAGCCTGTTTATCCAAATTTTCAACCATTCTTCAAAGACTCAATGGAAACCAAAGGGGGAGGGAATGACATTGGGTGATGTCATGGGTACAAGGCCCTCCACCTATTTCCACCAAACGTGAACAATAGAAGAAAGATAATGATACCAGAGGTTTAAACTCTTCCTATATTTCATATTTAGGATAGGACTTTGTAAAAGGGTTTAAATGACCTTGTGATTTCTCCTGACTATGAGCCAGCTTCTCTCTAAGACCTATGGATGGAGCTCAAATGATTGAAGCATCTTCGGCCTTTCAGTTAGTCTTTGGAAACCCACTAAATGATAATTCTTCTTTCGGTGCCACCAACAACTACACCGCAATCCCAGATAAGTTTTACAGACATAACAAATTCCAAAATCATTTTACCCTATCCTGAAATTTTATTGAAATAAGGGCTAAGAAGATGCACACACATCACACCTTGTTTCTTAGAGTGAGAAACTATACAATTAAATAATACCTATAATCACCTTCCTCTAAAATGGAAGATTTTGAAGTATTACAATGGAGACATTCTCCCAACATAAATAGACTCTCGGAGGATTGCACGACTTTCACCTTTAAAGTCAATCAAGTACACGAAGTCACAAGGTTTCACCGAACATGACCATTGCGACTGATATAAACAATGCATGGAGTGAGACCTTATACAACATCCCCAAACAACACACAATTCTAGAAATTGGCCACAATATCCTCTCATGACCATATTTCCCACACTGGTAGTTTATTGTGAACTCTTTCTTCGAATAGACTACGATGGACCGAGAGGAACTCTTAGACAGCATCCAGATACTCATCCATTATAACAACCCCAGACCACTTCCACCTTCGGTAAATCAGGAAACTTAAGATGATAAGGTCTCTTTTAACCTTCCATGATCACTCTCCCACTACAAGAGGATACACAAAACTAGTAAAGGAAAGGGTGTAGACTCAATCTAAAAATATCAAGAAAAATATTCCTTATATTGATCAACTGGAGTGTCTTCGAATGGAGAAAGAATCCGGGTTGCACTTCAGTTGTGCACTAACCCTTAATGGGGCGTACCTTATCCAACGATTAAACCTAAGGACCCAACCAAGATGGTCCATTGGTCAAGATATACCACAAACCAGATCCAAAAACATGAAAGGAAACACTGTAAAATCATCCCAAAACATTTCTCAGAAGATACCACTAACCGGACCTTCAACACAACTTACCGACCAAACACAAACCCAAAACACAATACAAACAGGAGGGGTTCTTGGACTCAAAACATCCCACAACATCAACATTTTCAAAAAACCATAATACAAACCATCCAAAAATATTCATCAAGACATCATGTTTTTCTTTAAAACCATTTCTTGGAAAAAAAACGGTTCAATGGTAAGCGTATCCACCAATGGTACCCCATGGGCCTCACACATGCATGTTGTTGTGCCACACTGGGCACCCTCCTCATATCTGTCCTGGCACTCATCCAGTCATTCCATGAACCATCCATAATCCCATATAACCCCATGAATGTGTTCACTCATGTAAATACCAAAGTTTAAAGCAAATATTCTTTCCACTTTTCAAAACCAAAACAGTCAACCAACACATCATTTTTCTCAAAACCGCTAACCAGGAGATCAAACCCAAATTACTGAATTAAAAAAACTTTTAAGAAAGGCACAATCATTCCAATTAAAACTCAATTTCAAGTTATTTACATCAATTTCAAAACATCTCATACCATTAAAACACCTTTTAATAGTTTAGAAAACTCTATTGGAAACACTTTTTCAAAACCAACTTCAATATAGTTTCTGCTTTCAAAAGAGGTGTAAGCACACAATTTTCCATTTCAAAATAATTCTGAATATTCAGTTCCACCATTTCATAAATCAAACCATTCCATATTTATTTGAAAATCATTTCACAAAAACATTACACTTCTTAAAACCATGTCACTTTTAAACCAAAGTTCCAAGATTTCAAAACTAAAGAACACCAGACAATGAGAGAGGAAACTAGTTTCAGTGGGTGACTTGGACATATGGTTAGCAGCCATATTCCAATCACTTCACTATCACAGAGATTGTTCTAGGGAATATCCCTGGCTCCACATGGCTTTCCAAGACCTACGAGCTCATTGAGACCATTAACCCAACTCTCTTTTCATTTCCCCAACTCATCATTAAATCAAGAAAACCAAAGGACTTTGAAAGGTCCTGACTTCCCCTAGAGACTTGAATCCCGTCATGAGGTGTGGTGATCAGCCACACTACTCATAACCAAAATTATATGTCCAGTCAATCCTAACTCCAGACTATCCTGACTGTTCCCCGAATAACATGACCCAAAGAGAGCGAACCCCCTCTGATACCATTTTGTCACGAACCGGATCTGGTCGCCATCAAACCAACACCAAACCCATCTCGTGCCAAGTTCTGAAGGGCGTTCCTGATCCCCAAGGGCTTTAAAAAGTTATTGGTTATCATATAATGATAATTGGGAATGATTTACCGAATTTTATAAACATTAAAAAAAACAAACTCAATAAAACAAATCTGGATTTTTCAACTAAAACCATCTTTTACAAAATTTCAGAACTGAATTACATAAGTTAAAACTATGTTTAAAGACCATTAAAAAGGTAAAAAAACAAATAATTACAGACCAAGAACCCTCATGGCAAGGGGAACCACCCTTAAGTCATCTCCACAAGACTTCACCACCATGGACCTGCCAGAAACCCGAACCACCGGAACTAAAAACTGTACCCAACATGAGACAAAAAAATAACCAAGTCTACTTACACCCAAGGGTGTAAGTAGGGTTTGAGCCAAAGCCCAATAGTATACCACCACTAATAGATTCCATGTGATAAACATTTAAATATGAAAAGAATGAAATTTTTCAAAAAATGAGATGCTAGTTAAAATTTCTAAAAGATGCAACATTAAACAAAAACAGTTTTCGGGTGGGATAATTTAAAGAATAAAAACTTTTAAAATAAATACTATAGCTACTGAATTTTCCATCCTATCATAACATATGCCGACGGTAATCACAAAAAATCTAGTGAGCACAAGCAATGAGAAATAACCCCTAGGCACTAGCTAGCTGTGGGTCCCAGGTACCTCGTATCTCAGTGAGAGTAACCATCACAAATATATGTTCTCGTGCACGAGCCACTAGTAGGGAACATACCCATAACCTAGTGGTCCTCAATCATCATAATCATAGTTTATTTAGAGTTGTAAGCGTCAATCTTGCTAATTGAAACTGAGACCAAACCCAACGGATTCACTAGCATACTAGTACACGTCTACCCACCTAGATACCCGGGTTTTCCCTTTGTGATCAAACAAGTTCAACAAGTCAATGAATATAATTTTCACATGAAAATATCATTTAAATATCTAAATTCACCAAACATCCCACATGTATACAACACAAGTAGAAAAAGTCCACTTTTCATTCAGATTGATTTTGATATCTGACTCACACCAAAATAGCCCACAACACTTTTCACATTTCTTTAACACTTCCACAAATCCATTAAACAATTTTATAAAACCATTCCAATATATTAAAACTCTCATAAAATCCCACTCACTTGTTACATAATACCTTTTTTACCTTCAAAATCATTTTATCATCAAACTTACATGAAACAGCCCACAAACAAGTTTCGCTCCAACATCATAATTTATTAAAACATTTCAGAAATTTACAAAACATTATAAAAATGTTTGAAATCTTAAAACCTCACTTCACCTTTAAAAACCCCTTAATAGGTGAACACACATACCAAAAAGTACAAATTCACCCTTTTCCCACTTTGTTTGACCAACTAAAACATTTTCAATTTTCATAAAAATAACCCAAGTGGTGTCAATATATCTTGCACACAAAACCCATTTCAAAACCACCATTTAAGACCAAAAACCAAACCAATTACTATCCAAAACAGAATTTGAATACCTAGAGACATTTATAAAACCACTTTCAAGTTTTATAAAATCACCTTGAATAATACTACAAAAGATTCAAATGAAAACACACATTTTCATAAAATGATCTCAAGAAGTATAATAATGTTTTACACATAAAACCTATTAAAAACACTCTTTTTAGGAAAACATGACACTAATAAATTACCAAACAATAATTGGAAGTCCAAACCAGATTTAGTAAACCAATTCCATATGTTATAAAATACACCCAAATAAGACCCCACGAGTAACACATTAAAACACCCAATTTCAAGTTAAAATGAAAATATAAAATTGAACACTTAACCAAATCAATCATAAACAGTTTTCACACCACACCCAACATATGAGGAAAATTAAAAATGACTAAATATAGAAATCTAACTCATCAATAATTGTTTACACATGGAACCATCTACCGAAAGTGTTGAATCCCTCAAAACTTGGTGCGAAACATCAACCGCACCACCGCCGCATCCCAAGGATGATAAATCCAGCCCTAGACCACAATATTTAACCAAAAAGACACCAAATAAAACCATATTTTCTAAAGCTAACTTCTAGACATTTTAGAATATAATGAAAGAGGGAGGAAACCCTAAGGAGAACGAAGAAATTGAAGAGAGAAACACTTACTCAAAACCATCTTGAATAAAACGACCCAAAATCCACCATAATCTGAATTTTAAAATATCCACCCATTCAAGGTAATTTAGAAAAAGCATTATGAGATCATGTAGGAACTAGAATGGGGGGAAATGAGTAAGAATTGAGAGAGTTATGATGGAAATAACTTACCTCCTCAAATCTGCCCGATTTTAGAAACCCTGATAATTTTAGCACTCAATCGTGATGCAAACGATATCCAAAGAGGGGGTAAAGGCAATGGGAGAGTGACTAGGCTTCTTAGGGTCGATAGGGAGGTGGAATAACCTAAAAATTCATTATAATGAATAAGATATTAAACAATTAAAGAAACAATTTAAAACTGGAAAATGGGATTTTGGGTTGGCCCAATTCTTAAATAAACACCCAAATCCCCCATGATTATGGATTTATAAAGGCCTCAAATTTAGATTTTGGTGTTAATAGGTCATGGGAGGATAAGTATTAATTTTAATGGATTAAAAATGTTGAAAAATGAATGAGTTATAAAAGAAACAAAATTTATTTTAAATCTGGAATTAGGCTCACGGTTTGGCCTAATTAATGAAAACTCACCCATTCCTCCAAAAAAGCTAGGGAAACCCCCAAAACAAAGGATGAATGGAAAATAAATTGAAAATAACTCTAAAATATGTTATTTATGTGACAATTTTATTCTCATATTTAGTCCACTTGACTCCAGTCATGCCTCTCTATCATACCTCCACTCCTCCATAATGATTCCCATGGATTTATTTATGTTTTGAGTATGATTCTTAAAAGTAATATTATCCCACTCTCTTACACTCCTATTTTTCATTATTCTTATACTTATTCTTTCCCGAATAATGTATTAAAAATATAGGGATATATTTGGATCAATTTATAATTTTTGATTTCTTTATTTTTGGGTTTCTATTGATATTTTAGGGAATTGTTGACCTTATTTAGGTTTAATAACATTTTTGTTCATACAATTGATGAGATTAAAGGTAGTTTTATCCATTATTGAGCCTTAAAATTTAAATACATTAATTTATTTCTTATTTTAGCTTCCAATTTGGTATATTTTAAATTTATGTATAGTATATTGAATGATCCTTATTTAAGAAAGCTAATTTCTCTTAGTATTAAATTTCACTGAGGGTATTTCCCATTTTCTATGATCAAACTCATTTTCATTTAAAGTGACCACTTATAGTGTTGGTTTAAATACCTAATAATATCCTTTCAAAAACAATTTTATTTTAGAAAAATATATTATTTTTGTTTCGAAAGGGATGGTTTATAAAAAAAAGGGTATTTGGCCCTTATTTAAATTGTCTTGAGACTAATTGAACATTATGGTGTTTTGTGACATTTCAAAAAAGGAAGTGTTTAATTCAAATTTATTTTCAAAGAATGTTTCAATGGTTTATTTTCTAAATATTAGTATTTTTTCTTGGAATTCCAATTCATCTTCTCAAAGTCCTAGTTGAAACTTTACAAAATTAATTTACTTGAAATCGTAACACCCTTAATATGCACATCTTATAGTCTGTTATTCTCTATTGATGATTATGATGTAAAAAGGGGTTTTTTCTTGAGAATTTTATGGAGATGAGATGATTTTTATTTCTTGTGTTTTATTATTAATTAATTTGATTCCATGAATATTTTTTATCACCTTTTTTAGTCATGTCATGGGAACCCTAAGTAATAAGTGAGAGATCTAGATGAGTATTAAACTAGGATAAATGATACAATAGCTAGTTCCCAATATATTATTGTATTCCACTATGGTCTTACCTTACGATGAGACTATAAGGGTGATTTAGGGTTAAGTATTGTTAAGTTCACTTAGGGTTATCTAATTATATATTAGGTGTTCCAAATGTGCGGTCTAATATCATTTCACATTAGAGTCCATTGAGTTTTCCATGGTGCCTAGTTGTTTCCAAAGATTTCATTAGGTCATTTAAACTCTATACTTATATTTAATACCTATACTAATGGTTGGTTCAATGTAACTATTTACTTTATTTTTTTTACATTATAATTATTGATATGTGGGTGTTCGATATATATGTTTTATTTATTATGGTTTGACTTACCTTTTTCAATCGGTTTTAAAATATATTTTGATAGATAGTATCAAGAGAAGAAAAATATTTTTTTTTATTTCATAAAATTTTAAGTCCACTATATTTAATGTTTTAAAATGACTTCCTTTTTAAAATTTAGGATTCCACCTCTTAGTATGATGGGGGTTTGAACATGTGGTTCTCGTTGTTTTAAATGGAATGGTTTTCAAAAGGAGATAACATGTTATTGGGTTTTGATAAAAGGTAAAATATTATATTTATATATATATATATATATATATCTATTAAAATAGTATGAAATGGATTTGGGTTCAAAGGTTATGCATGGGGTGTGGGGAGGATACCTACTAGGAATTTATTCTCATACCTATCATATTTTAGATTTATCAGGTCATATTAGAAGTGAAATTTGGTTGTTGGATCTTGGTATGGGTATATTAGATGTGGTAAGTGAGGATGGTTCACTTCATACACAAATATGGGTTTTTAAAGATTCTCTTATTTTTTTTCCTTCTTATAAATTGATATATCATGTCATGTAAGTATTTCTATTAGATAATTCTTTCCTATATTGTCTTATTATTATTATTACAGTTTGATTTAATTAAATTTTGGGATATATTTCATGTGAATTATGGATTTATTTATTTTTATTGACTTATTTTCATTTATTTAATCCATTTTTGGATTTACTTATTAAGATTTTGATTATTTCTTATATGCTTGGTTATCCAACTTATGGAATAGTCAAGCTGGATTTCTGGGTGGAATTACATCAATTTTTTATTGTATTGTCAGGTTAAATCATTCCAAATGTAGTATTTTTTATTCCCAAGTACTAGTTTAAATCTCTTGGGGATTGGGAGCACATTTTAGGCCTACTTATGGGCCAAATTGAGAGTTAGTTTAGGGTAGAAGATGTTGGTTTGTTAAAAAACCTCTTGTAAAGCATCAATACTTCGCAAGCTACAAAGGGGTCTAGCTTGATCTCAATCAAACATAATAATATCTCTATATGAACATGTATGCCTCAAGATGTATCATACACATCATATATATACTTATATAATATACTTTACATGACATAGAGTGACCTCTAAATGTGGAACATGTCAATATAGTATATACCAACTCATACACTCACTATTCTATAAAATAGACATACTAGTATGAATTAATACATCACATTTAATTCATTATAATAGTTGTTCACATAATATGTCACTAAACTAATTAAGGCCATGTATTTAATAAATATAATATAATAAATGGCCCAGATTCCTTTACTCTTCATACGAGTGGATAAATCCCATCTTGATTGATCTCTAATTAACAACAAAATTAGCGACAGGCCCAACCACCCCATAATTATCTAAGACTCATGGATTTTATAAGAAATGTATAAAATAATAAAGGTTATCTTACTATTTTCCCTCCAAACTTAGTTAATAGGGATTCATAATAAATATAAAAACCTAAGTATATCAATAACCGTATGAAATTTCATGTGATATGTGTTGGTGGGTCTGTCTAAATATTAAGTCTCAAATTATTACATCATCAATTTATTCATTATATATCATATACAACTAATTATATCAACTATAATATTCTACTCATGATAATAATAATGTATTATCATAGCCCATAATACTCTATGATGGTCACTGATTAGGGAAAACTCAAAGTCATACTTTGAGGGGATAATTATCACTTCACTTTAAAATATGTATATATATATCCATCCATCATGAATTAATGATGAAGTGGAGACTACATTTTCTATAACATGATTCATTTTTATCTTTATAAACTCCTTTTAATAATTTTAACGAAACCATACATAAGTACCTATATAATATATCATATATGATATACTACTAAACGAACATTATATTTACTTTACTATGTAATTCATGCAACACATCTATGTGACCGCCTAATAAAATCCTCATTAAAAACTCCTTAGTTATTAACATATATAAATTAATCTATTTAAAATAATATTGGGACTCGGGAATCATATTTCTAATGTTCAACTCCTTAAACACATTCAAACTCTTAAATTTCGCAACAACAAATGGTATGATGTCAGTTAATTATATTGTCTACATAGAACCATTTTGACATTTATAATAATCATCATTGTGACCCTTTCATTCAAAATTTTCCTTCAAATATTTTTGTAACTAATGTAACTAATTACATTATTACCTTTTTAGCATATTCAAAACTATTTTAATAAATACTGATATTACTTGATTTACAGTAACTAAATTTAACTCTATAAATTTATCTTTATTGATATACCCTATACTTTTGATGTTATTAATTGGAATTAAATTTAATTTTTGACTGATATTATATTTTATTTTTAAAATCTCAACTTCACTCAGTCCAAACATACTCTCACTAACCTCTCATAATGTATATTCTCTTCAGAATATCTTTATAAGATACAAAAACTTTGGGTTATAAAATAATACTTATTTATTTAAGTATGAATATTTAACAAATAAACTATTTTATCCATATTTTATATATTATTTTATGTGTTAATATAGTATTATTTAAAATAATATTATTCTTTAAAATATTCTACAAATGGTGGTGGAATCTTTATTACTCTAATTTTAACAAACATCAAATAAACATTTTTTTTCTTGGATAAATTTTTTTTATCCTTATCGTTTTATCAAAAAAAATTATTGAATATGATGAATCATAAACCATGTGTATTAAATATATCATCTAATATTATTCATAATAAAACTTTTTTAATAAAATAAATCTTCTTATATTATAATAAAATCTAGATATCTATACAAATCCTTTATTATGACCCATTTAAGTTTGATATATTCCTTTACATTCAAATCTTTTATATATAAAATATTTGCTTCATCACTTAAACAAAAAATATAATATTTATCAATTATAACCTTGATTTTAAACTCTTATATACTTAAAAAATTTGTAATGTATACATTTAGTATTACATACCCTTTAAAATTGAATAATTGTTTTCTATAATAATGATACCACACATAGACATTCCATGGAGTTTCATGAACACCTTTAGATATTTTGAACAATTCTAGCATATAGAAACATTGATCTTCATTCCTAATAACTATAGGTTTCAAATAAAATTTACTATATATAACAAGAAACATTATTATACTCTCCAATTAACCTTTATTATTCTAGTTTGAACTTTTACCCACTTGTATTATCTACATGGAACCAAAAACCTATATATCATATGCCCAATTAATTTATTCTCAACACTTTGAGAAAATAGTGTAAATATTTCTTGAACAAAATTACATTATTGGAACATTTATATTGATGAAAATATAATTTATTCTAAAACTAAAACAATCATTAAGGAAACCACTAGTCACACCAAGTCATTATCATTCACTGTTATATTGAGTATATTTGTGGAGACTAAAATCCATTTAGTCATATTGCATATAATTCCATTTAAACCTTAAGTAAATAATTATATGATTCTCATAGGCATCTATATCTACCAGTTTAACAACTTTAATAACTGGTTACTCATGAAGTTTTTCTCTAACACATATAATTTTCCATAAAGACCTTTTATTAAGTCACTATTATTAGGAGTTTTTTCCACTAATATTCTTCTTTTAAAGTCTTAACATCAAAGTTATTATTTATAATGATCATTATATTTATCTATAATATAACCTTTATCAAATGAGTATCATATTTTAAAATATAAAATAAATGAATTTTAGTTAAAGTACTCGCATTAAAATTATGGCCATACATATCATTACCTTTAGTGGCCCAAGGCCCATATTTCACTAAGTATTGAGTCTAATATGGTGTTCTTTACACCACTTAATTGTGTAGTTTAGAAAAATTGAAAATCATATTACATATGAATCTTGGATAGTTGAGTGGGAAACCCTTTTCCAAAGTCCATCATATAGATATAAACTCAACTCTATTTATTTGGTATCCTAACTCTTAGGGTTCCTAGATAAGAATCACTCAAATATCACAATAGGATTTGGTTAAAAAATCTTTGGGTTATCCATTTATATCATGTGTTACACAAGAGAATCTATGTGTACCCTATTATGGTAGATCCTACCAGGTTGGATGATCGAGGTCTTGACACGTGCTTAATTTGGAAAGAATCTAAAACTTAGTATTTAAGGAGTTTTATTTTAAAATTATCATAATATTATCTTGTGTTATTCTATTTACAAGTTTTTATACTTATAATTATTTATTTTGGAATCAAATTCCATCCACAAAACCAATATGTTTAAACCAAATTGGCGTATAACTCTTTAAATAACTAATTATTTGTGTTACTCATCCAAAAATGGAAGATAAAAATATTTACACATATCCAAGTGTTTTATATTTTTAAGGTATATGAAATTTTCATATAAAGGTTTATAATTATAATAAATTGAAAATAACCTCATGAGTAATATTGGATCCATATATATCCCACCCTCACTTAATGAGAACAAGGCATAAGCCTCTAGGACAATGGGAAAGTTGACCTAACGTCCCTCTAACTGCGGATACTTTACTCTAGATAGATTCTAATTCATTATAACTATAATACCTAATATGTATAAACTATATTCAAAAACTAAATTCAATTTAATGATTTTAATTACAAAATTAATTCAAGATATAAGAAAACTAAATTCATTATCATACCTATCATATAACTCCTTAAATTCATGTATGATAAATTAAAAGTAATATAAAAAATTTTAAAATAAATTAAATATCTTAATTAATAATATAAAAATTATACCTATGAATAAAGAATTGAATAGATTTAAATAAATAAACAATTTATAAATTTAAACATGAGAAAAACATTTATGAACAATTCATAAATAAATATAAAAAATAAACACTTCAAAATTTAACTATTCAATATAGACATTCCACAATTTTAAATATAAACACATTATATTAATTTCCTAATATGAACTCTTTTATATTATTAATTATACAGCATTTACTTTAAATATATGGTACTAAATGAATTATAAAAAATTTATAATCCAATTTTTATTATTTAAAATATTTATATAGTCTAAATATCATACATTTAACATTATTTAATCCTTGATCAAATAATTCATAAAAACTAATTTTTATGTGGTTTAAAAAATTTCTCAAATGAGGCCTTAATTTGAACAATTAAAATTGAGTAATTATGAACAATTCATAATTTATAATATAACCACTTTTATATTTAATTCTTATTTTGTCATTTATAAACATTTTATAAATCACACATATAATTTCAATATAAACAATTTATATCTAGACTATAAGCCATGCAATATAAGTTTAACCAATTTAATATACATCATATGCATATTAAATCTATAACTATTATATTACATGAAATATTTATTATCTCATGTTTTATTCCTTTATCCATGTTTAATAATCAATAAGTATTAACTTATCAATTAATTTATACATAATATTAAAATTATATAAATAATTTTTATTAATGAATATTTAAAAGTAATAAACAAATAAATAATTTATTTATTTATTTTCCAAACATGAGATAAAAATATTAACATTTCATATTTTATCTAGGCATGAAAATCTCATATTTATAATGCCTAACACATCTTTTATAACACATTACCATATTTATCCTAATTATTAATTTTCTTAGTTTTTATCTAAAATCATTTTTTTATGATTAGTAATTGGAATTATCAATCATAAGATATGATTGGAATCGGTGAGTACCCTTTCATCTCATTTTTGTGGAAAAGTAAATTTTCCTATGTATGTGGCCCTTACTTATAAATTTTTCATTTTCTTCATGAAAGGAAAAATACTCATGAACAGTATATTGAACCTTAAATATTGAGTGGCCCATATATAATAGATTATTATTCAATGGTAGTAACCCTTACATATTGAGTAATCCTTTTGTATGTAGTTACCCTTTCTTATAAAAGAGTTATAACAATGAAACCCTTAAACATGTAGTATCACATAAAGGAAAATATCTTATGCACCCCCGAGTGACCCTTATGTATCATATAAATCTTAAATATATATATATATATAATAAATATGGGGATATCAACTATATTTAAATTATGATTTTATCATATTTTTTATACAACCTGGTTTTTTATCATGGTCTTAGATATCACCTATATCATATATTATAGTACAGATAAAGACCAAGTGTTGTAAATGTATTACACTCTAATACATGTATTAGTCATACCTTGTGACTATGAAAAAAAATTATGGTATCATATAACATAATTACCAATAGAGAAATTCAGTGATCTGATGATTTTTATTCAACCATCTTATATCATACGCTACAATATAGACTCAATCATTTTATGATATACAAGTTCTTAATAAAATTGGTAAAAGAACATGTTGATTCATTGATTAATGTGGATATTATACCACTTATAAGTTTTATAGGTTCATCTTATAGTCAACATAGTAAAATAAACCCAAAAATATGCATGATCCATCATCATTGAATCAACATGTAGCATGAAGACATAAAAATATAATAGGCATACATCATATATAGTGTACCCCCTCTCTACCATGATTAATGGATTATTCTTGATCATGGTCACCTTAAAATAGATGATAGGCTCTATCCTCCACTATTTATACACCATCCTATAGGATCCTTTTATTCTATGAGAGGACCTACAAACACCAATGCTATTCTAGAAGCTTCTCCGTGAAGATGAATAGTGAACAGGGAGAGAGAAATTTTTTATTATGGATTGATAGTGTCATGAACTTTCACACAGTACCAAACACACCAAAATGGAGGATCATATCACTTATATATACTTTATTCAATAAAGGGAGTCTAATGTAAACTTCCATCACATGAAATATGACATAAGTCAGGATAACATAATTTTGATAGGGTTTTATAATCATTTTAATGTTTCAGACAATTATTATAAGTCTTTGTAGTCATAAATGAATCATTATATTGATTCATAACCAAATGAAACCATGATAATGATTAGGTGATATCCATGCACTAAATATCTCATATCATTAGTCTATCACACACTACAATAGACCCCAATCGTATTCTATGATAAACATATATTTATACTTTAAGTGTTATTAGGGATATACTAACACTTAATAGAAGCAATAAGAGTGCTTAAATCCTAAACCCAAGCTCTCCTGTGAATTTATAAAAAAAACCATGAATGAAGAACTATAATTCATGTGTACCTCTCACCAATGAAGCAAATATGTCATCCCCATCCTATGATATTGAGGAAGATTATTAAGGGTAGTCGAATGAAATTACCTCTTAGTGATGTATACATATCCTAAACCTAAATAATATATAATATTTATAGAACTAATAATTATTCATGATGTGATATCATCTCATGAGGGAAAGTAGTAGGAATAAAGATTTATAGTTTATAGGGTGTATTGGTCAAGGAATCAAGTAAGCATCATCTGCTACTAACATTTCATAGAAGTATCCTTCATATATCCCTGAGGATTCTCTTTAATTATAAATGAATTATAGCATGTGTTATAATGAATGAGTTAATTATTTTTCCATGAATAACATTCAGGTGATAACCCCATTTAATTATAAATCTTTTAATGGTCCTTTAAATGATATCTTATGTGGGATGAGTCATTTGAACATTAATCCTTAACTATTTGGACACTAATATAAGTTCCATAGCCTTTACAAATGAATCATATCATATGATTCATCATAAGGTAGTGGTATGTAATATCATTACATAATCCATAAGACACCCCAATTTTAGGTTATGATTATATGGGTTTGTATCAAGGAAGCGGCGAGATTTTCTTAAACCATGCATTATGATTTCTCTTTCTATCATCAAATATGACAACATATGTTGGGGCATACTAAATAGCCATATCATTAAAAATTATATACATAAACCAAATGATATCAAATACCTTTTTAGTTTCTATATGTCATACCATATGAATTATTTTTATCATACCTTAAAATTTATCAAATCCAATAGGCTCTTATGGTATATCTTCATCAATCTCCCACTTACACTAAATACAATAAGACTTTATTTCATTCCACCTTATATCATGTCATATATTATAAATCGTGAAATCAAATCCAAAACACTTTTTTATATATTATAATGTAATTTTGTATATATATCATTAATTTCACATTCTATCACATCATATACAACAAATTCTAAATATCCATCCAAAAAACTTTTGGATTATACTCTAAAACATTTTTAGAGCATATCTCTAAGCCAAACTCATTCCCCATTAATTCAACCACAATATGTGGCCCAATGGGCATTTATAGTGTTGAAAACAAATATAAATCATCAGATACATATATGTTAGAAAATAGCAGACTCTAGAAAAGCATCAATGAAACTCAAGATATAAAGGGATCTAGCATAATCTCCAGAAAACACATGTATCTTTATACATATTTCCAGCAACCAAATATCATGATATTATGCACTCTCATACATTAAATTTTTATAATACATTAAGTGACAAAAATACATGATGTATTTTAATACCATATATCCAACTAATATATTCTTGACCCTCTATGTGTAAAATATCCTGGTAAATGAATTCGACACATGTCATTAATCTTTATGGATAAGCACATCACAATACCAAATTTGAATAAATAAGAAAATAATATATACTATCTTGTTATGGCCACACACTACCCATTCTATCTCAACCAAGGGCCTAGATGTCATACTCGTCAATATTATAGTAAAATTCCCATCTTGGTTGAGCTCCAACTAATTATATGATTAGTAATATACCCAACCACCCCCTAATTAGCTAAGTTACAATGTCTTGTGTAAGTAAGGTATCAAATTATCAAGGTTATCATTCTATTTATCATGATAATCTTAGTAAATGGGGATTTCTATATGATTCATGAACCCCTAGTATACCTATTGGGCAAAAATCCCTCAAGGTATCATTGAAGCATTTTTGAGGTGATTGTGTTTATTGACAAAGTGGACATCTCTGTGGTGACTGTTGACAAAGCAAAACAATGGCATACGAATTTGTTGACAAAGATGATTTCATGGTGGAATGTCAAGTTCAAGAGTTGTGGTCAATGATCCATGTTTGATTCAAGAACGTCGACAAAGTAATGGATGGTCTGGAGGCGGTACAAAAAGAACAGACATAAGGTGGCGCCATTTTCCAGTGTTTGCCAAATTTTTTGGCCTGAAAATTGACAAATGGAGATAAGTGTTTTTGGAAAAGAGACCTATGCCCCATTAACTTTAATTATAATAAACTTGCGCGCCATATGTTTTTCAAGATCAGAGTATCAAAATATGGCTAAGGAAAGAGGGTTGCGCGGGTATTGGTGGTGTCGCGCAGGTGAATTGCGCGCCATGAAGATACTTGAGTGCCGATTCCTAGGAGGCTTGGAAAATTGCGCACCTGTTATTTTTCAGGATCCAAAGCTCAAAATATGGTAAAGGAAGGAAGGTCACACAGGTATTTTGTTGGTCACGCAGATGACTTGCAAGGGCAGAGACCTGCGCGCCGAAACTTGCGTGTCGAGGGGAGACTTGTGCGCCATCACTCAGGGTTACCAAATCCCTATAAATACAGGACCACCCCTCCTCATTTTTAATAGACTTCAACACTTTGAAAAATCAGAGATCTCGTCGTGTAGGTGTGGTGTTCGCACAAGTGGTGGTGGGTCGCGCAAGTAGAACTTGCGCGCTAGATTTGAAGAAGGGCGATTGTTGTTTGTTGCGCGCCAATATTGGTTTGGGCATAAAGGGACGTGTGTCGCCCAAGTTTGTAGTTGAAGAGGCTTGTGTCGCGCAAGTAGTTGAGGTGGAATTGCATGGCAGTTTTGACTTGCACGCCGATACTTGCGCGCCGGGTTATACTTGCGCGCCAAGTAAGGTTCATTCATAGTAGAAATTCAGGGCTACGTAAAAGATGGAAGTTTTCCTGATACCTTCGGTGAAAAGTGAAATTCATCTATAGGTGAAAGTTAGGCTTCAACAGATCATCTACATAATGAAAAGATGCATTCCTTAATTCAAATTCAGAGACCTACAAGTCTATAAATTGTGAGTGGATCCTTTCCGACATAGTGAGCAAAGGAAGAGGAAAAAGGTGATCCTCTCCACCGGCAGTGAGCCAGAGAGAGAGAAACAGGGAGTGACCATTGGGAGAGAAGTGAGCTGACCCTAAACCTTGTAAAGGAAGTGAGCTTGGGATAGAGTGATTGTACCCGAACATTGTATCCACATCTAGTGAAGAATAGTGGAATTTGGTACGACTGGAAACTTGTCGGCATATGCTCCTTGGACATAGCCTAGTGAGGGTGAACCAAGTAAAAATCTTTGTGTCTTCCTTCTTACTTCCCTGCATTGCATTTAAAGCATCATCATCAGATAAAGAAGAAAGTAAGTGATCATAATAAACACACAAGTGCAAAAAAAGTGACCCTTGTAATAAATAGGTTAAGATCCAATGGGGCAGGAAGAATTTTGAAAAAGAATATTCATACCCTGATTCACCCCCCCCCCCTCCTCAGGGTATATAGGCCCCTATCGATCCTAACAATTGGTATCATAGGGAAGGTTTTTGTTATCATATTTGTTTGCTCTGACTTGGTGGAGTCGATCTGTGTGGTTAAAGAATCAATCTGTTCTTATCTCGGTGTATCATGTCAAAGGGAAATATGTCAAAGAAGAATAAAAAATCTGGTGGAATTACCCACTATGGGAGTGTCAATAGAAAGAGTGTGATTCAGTTAAAGGAATCATGTAGTGAACAGAAAAATGATTTGGATGAATCATACTATGAAAATACTTACTCATTCAATGATGTTGAAGGAATAAGTGAAGAACCTGATTTTCCAAGTGATGTTGGAACCACTGATGATGAAGAAACACCAAGAAGTCGAAAAGTGGAAGTTGTCTACAAGGCAAAGGAATCGGATCAGAAATTGGATGAAGAAGTTAAATCTAAAAATATCAGAATCCAAGTATTGGAAATTGAGGTCAACAAGTTAAGAGGTTTAAATTAAAGGCTTATTGATGTAGCTACTGACCTAAAGGAGAAGAATGATTCTCAAAGTGAAGAACTAAAAAATATGGATAAAATTAAAGGAAAACAAAAGTCTGGTGAGTATGAAGAGAATCAAAAGTCTGATGAAGTTCAGAATCTGAAAGCTAGAAATGATGATCTACCAACACAGTTGTCTAAAGAAGTTCAGAAGAATCGAAGGCTAGAACAAGAGAATGAATCTTTCTCTGAATATGTTTCTCAAGAAAAATTGAAGGTGAAGGAGAAAATTGAAATGGTGGAAAATCTCACACGGGAACTTGAAGATGAGTTGAGTATCCAGAAGAATCTGAGAAAAGAACTTAATGCTCAACTTGAATCAAGAGATAAAAAGATTCAGCAACTCGAGGAAGAAATAGAATCAGTTAAGAAAGAAATGGAGAAAGCTAAATCTGAAGATAATCCCAAATTGAAGGATGCACTGCACTTATTATTTGATTATCCTTCAGCAGGTAATGATAAAATGAAAGCCAAATATGCTACATCAGAGGAGAAGCATGAAAGGATTGTATCATCCCAAAGGAAATCCATTTTGGGAAAATCTGGAATTGGATATGATGATCCCACTCCTATGCGTGATAAGAAAAATATAGTGAAAATATCCCGAGGTAAGAAAAACCTTGTAGGTGATAGAGATAGACCTAACAATGATTTTACAGGAATAAATGATAGCAGGTTCTATTTCTGCGGGATTCATGGCCACACATCAAGCTTTTGTCCAGATGCTCTGGAATACATTTCAGGCAGTGAAAATAGAAACTTTGATAAATATGAGGATAATAAGAAGCATCATGAGAAATTAGAGAGAAGATTATCTCAGAGGAAATCATTCATAAGATGTTATTACTGTGGAAGAAAGGGACACACAATGAGTATGTGTCCGGAAGCTCAGGAGCTCAATGTCTGAGGAAGAACACAAGATGTTTCAACATCTCGACAGAGAAATGATGAAATGAGGTATGACTTTTATGGAAAATGTTTTATATGTTCTGATTATGTGAATTTGGAAAACATTGCAAAAATAAGAAAATAGTAAAGGGAAAGGAACTTGAAAGGAGATTCACGACTCCAGTGGTGTATAATGAGAAATCGTACACTAGGAGAGAAAGTGGTAAATTGAAGAATAGGCTTAGAGTCCCTGGAGAATAACGAGGAGCTGAACAAAATGTGTATCAGTCATACTCACAATAGCTCTCATGGAGAGAATGTGAACAAACCTGGAAGATTAAGGGGAGATCTACTCCAGCAGTGATAAAGAAGAATGCACACTCAGTGGAGGGCTCACCACCATCACAAAATAGTGCGGTGACTCGGATATCTAATAAAATAAAGATAAACAAATAATGTATTGAAAACATCACATGTCATGTGCCACAGAGAGGTGTGGAGGGAAGAGGAATATCCCTAGAATGGGGGAAGAATAAAGGGAAGATTCCAAATAGAGAGATTCCTACCCAGAGATGGAATCAAGGGAAGTGGCATGTTGGTGAAACATAAAAGACGAAAATGTGTACTAGTGGGTTTAAGACCCAAATTGTGAAAAATTCCAAGCCTATAGAATCTACATATCAGAAAAATTCTCAGAATGTGAGTAAATAATGCTTATTCATATGGCCAGAGCAGTTAAAATTGGCTAGGCATCTAGAAGAAGCAATGAAAGAGTGTGATTCTCTACAAGAAAGAATCAAAGTGTTGACCCATCAGGATAAACCACAAACCTCATCTTGAGGATTCCAGAAACTCCCCTCTCCCTATGTATATAAATTCTATTTACTGATGGTTAAAATGTTTTAGGTTTTAGGGATATATGATCCAAGGGGAAGTGGCATCTAAGGATGCGAAGTGGATAAGAGACATGCTCTAGAGTTTCAATTGATTCAAATCAAGTACTAGAGTTGAAGAAGAAAGGGAGGAAAAAATCTCAATAGGAAGTGATTGTGTTATTAACTCTATCTATTGTTTCCTACACCTAGTTCCAACTCTGTAGGCTTAGATATTTGGTTAATGGATTGATGATGTGTGCCGGATTAGAATAAATGATGCATGAGGAGAAGAATGGTTATGAGTCCAAACAGTGGGAATAACACCAGGAAGTGTTTCATAACATAGAGGGAGCATTCAATAACAAAATAAAATGCAAAAGCCATTAAATAATTAATTGGATGACTCAGATTAGGTGTTTCCTGTTAAGGGAAGAAAGAAACATAGGAAGAAGTAGAAATAACCATACATTTGATGATTATCTTTTTTTTTAATAATGTGGTATCAGCTGACTTCTTTTAGGATACCAAGAAGCTACGATAGAAAATCAAAGGTGTGTCAACAAAAAAATTGAGAAAAGAAGTTCAAAGAAATGACGTCATTGAACAATGACATAGTGAAATGTTTTCTGTTAAAAGTGAGGAAGTAGTAAGAGACTCAGGGATAGTAGAAGTGGCTGAAGTTGATTCAGATGAAGATACTGATGGTGAGTATGAGGAAGTAAAATCCTTATCTGTACAGAAGCCAAAGAGTTGAGCTTAAATTGAAAGGAAAAACATCATCAGTGATTAGTCAGCTCCAGTTCAGACATGGAAAATAAAATCACTGCAAAAGGCATATTTTCTATCTCAGGTTGAGCTGAAATGCTTTGCTGATGCCGCTGAAGATGAAAACTGGGTTCAGTCCATGAATGAAGATCTAAATCAGATTGAGAAGAATCAGATGTGGGATATTGTTGCGAGGAAAACAGATAAGAATGTCATCGGGACTAAATGGGTATATCGCAACAAGACGAATGAAGATGGCACAGTGGTTCAAAACAAATCATGACTAGTGTGCAAAGGATACTCTCAAATAGTGGGTATTGAAGTTGATGAGACATTTTCACCAGTTGCAAGGCTGGAGACAATCAGATTATTTTTAGCCATAGCGGTGCAAAGAAAGTTCAAGGTGTTCTAGATGGATGTCAAAATCCACATTCTTGAATGGAGTTATGGAGGAAGAAGTGAATATAAAGCATCCAAATGGTTTTTTTATTCATGAGGATGAGAATAAGGTCTTTCGGATGAAGAAGGCATTATATGGGCTGAAACAAGCATCAAGAGCATGGTACTTAAGGCTTTATCAGTATTTGAAGAAATATGGTTTCCAGTGTGGTGGATTTGATTACAATATCTATTTTAACCACAAAAGTAATCAAAGTAAGTTGGCACTGGTTTATGTCAATGACATAATCATTGGTAGATCATATGAAGCACAGTGCAGACAGTTTTATGAATTCATGAAACATGAGTTCGAAATGTCTATAATTGGTGAGATGATGATTTCCTTGGTCTACAGGTGACTCAATGTAACGCCCCGACCCCAGCTACCCAGAGTCGGTGCATTACTTCGTAACATTGGCATGATCACAAAAGATCAAGTCTCGAAAGACCGATTAGTTTAGTAGCCTTGGAAACACTAGATACATTCATAAATGTTACATTACATCATAAAGTGAAAAACTAATAACAAAGTCTTCATAGTCCACACTCATATCCTCTTTTGACTATCCCTGCAGGTCATTCATAAAATACTTCTTCACATCCTGAAAAATATTAAAACATTGAAAGGGGTGAGCTCAGATGCTCAGTAAGGATAACAATAATGCGGAAGCCTTCATAAATAAACATTAACATTTAAGGCAATGTATAACTAAAACAAAAGCCTTTTAAACTTGAACATCAACATAATATGGCAAAAGTAAAATGAGATAATGCCATTCACTTCTTCACATGGGTATTCTACTGGTCGAATAATCACATGCAATATCAATAACCACTTTTATAATGAGGGAATGTATAATGCCAGACATTCTGAAACATTTTGTCAAGGCCTCGGCCAAGACGTCTAAAATGATTAAGGCCTCGGCCAAAACCATAAATCAAATTGGGAAAGGGCCTTGGCCAATTCCACGTCTAGTTGTCTCATGAGAACTACTGATGCATCGAGGAGCTATAGCGGGCTCCACCCGTCACTTATTAAGTCCAATACATTCCTCATATGAATAGGTTTAAACATATCATAAACCATAACATAATCGTATCACATAAAACATGCATAAATGAAACATAACATTTCCACATTTCAATCACAAGATATCAATACAACACATTGATATAATAAAAACGCTTTCAAAACCATTTTCAATACCAAAATAAAAGAAAGTTAAAACTTTGTATTTATTTTTCATTAAAAAAAATGATGGCTTGTAGAGGAAGCCTAAACTCAAATAATGGTCACGGTGGCGGAGAAGTCGTTGTCGCCGCATAAGTATGGAAAGAAAAACATTCCCTTTTGTCATTTAGAAAAATGCTTCGTATAAAAAATATTCCTTTTGAATAAACATAAAATTCAAAGGGGTTTATACACCGTATAAAATAAAGTTGTGTATAAAACGAAATATGCCTCAATGAAAGGAGATTGAGGCAAAGTCCTTAAAAAGATCATTTTTTAAAATAAAATAGATATATTATGTGTATTCACTATAGGTACACATAAAGAACGTAAAAATACAAAATAGGACATAATAATATCATGACATAATTTGAAAGTAGGAGATTAACCCAAAGAATGGAAGTTGGGTTAAGAAATTCCCTTACCTCGTGTCTGACTTGACTCAACCGTTCTTTAACCTCCTCAAAATCGGGTAACTCTTTTTGATTTGAGCCAAAGGCTTACTTGGTAAGAGTTCTGCCCAAAGTGAGGCTTCTAGGAGTAAGAGGGGGAAGTTGGGAGAGTATTTGGGCAGAGGTTGGCTGAGACAAATGGCTTGAAAGTGTGAATGTGGTGGTAGAGGTGGGGGCCTTTTATAAGTGGAGAGGAGGGGCACTCTTGGAAAGTAGGGAAATTTTACATTATTATACAATGTTTTTCGGATTCTAAAGTTCCCACACTTATATAATTCGTGGCTAAGGTGATAAGGGTTCGAAATATACCCATCCAATAGTCTTTGGACAAGTGTAAGCCTTGGATTGTACATTATCTTTTAATTTTATTAAAATCGTTAAATAATGAGGTCATCGCTGCATCATAATGATGTCATAAATAATTTAATTTATTTAATGTCTAAAAATTATAAAAAGAACTATGATGTAGGAAATCTTTTTAGCTTTCCAATGGCTATTTATAGTCAAAAATATTACTTGTATAACCCCATGTAAAAATTGTTTTAGTAAAACATTTCATGTTTGTGTCATTTTTTACTTTATCATTAAATAAAAGGTATTTATGTCATTTTCCAACTAAATTGGATCCATGGGGACCCCAAGTTGAAACATGGATTGTCTTGGTCGGCCATGGCACATCCAATGAGGGTAGGACATGTTTCAAGCTCATCTCATATTTTTAAAACATTATTTTTACCTTAAACTACACTAATTACCTCTAATCGCGATTAAGAACTTAAAAGTTACTATTCACCAAAAATTATTTTAATCTCATTGAACCACATTTTACTTCTTAATGACAACCATTTATGTTGGATTTTTGAAAATCAAAACACATAAGTGGTAATATTTCATTTAAACGAAAAATCAGTTATTTAACTACCACTTAGTGGTTTCACTATTTATCAAAAATTGAAGTTTTTCAGAACAATGCCAAAATTTCACCCTAAGCTATAATTGATATTCCGATTTCAAAAATGATATCTATTTTAAAAAATTCCAAAAATATAAGTTTCATTAATTTATTTTATAATTAATTCCCGCTGTCACAACAAATAGCGTGTTTTTAAGAAACAATTTATATCAAAAGATTGGCAATTGTTTATGTCCAATTTCAATGTTAAATTAATTCTAATGACCACCATTGGATAAAATGGTAAAAATATATTCTAATTATACTTTAAAACCACTAAATAGTATAATTTATCACTATAAATTATTTTTATTAAAAAAAGTTGTTTTTAAGTATTTTTCACTATTCATAAAAAATTAGAAGTTCTCAGAAAAATACCAAAAATTAAACATAGGATAATTTCGATATTCCGAATCCAAAAATGAAGTCCACTATAAAATTTCTATAATTTTAAAAAGTGGTTATTACTATTCATAACGGCTACTATGATTAGTCGCGGTGTTTTAGAACTCGAAGTTGCGTACAATGCAAGCTATTGGATTATTGAATGAGAAGCGTATTGTGGAAGCTCGGGGTGTTACATTCTCCCCTCCTTCAATAAATTGCGTCCTCGCAATTTGAAATTTTTCTTGGAAAATAAAAGGTTGAAAATAGAAAATACCTTTGTGGAAAACCCACATCGAAAATAAGATTAATAAAATTTATCCTTAATAAGAGGGAAAGGGAAATGAAAAAGTCACCACCCAATTATGATCTCGATTAGGAGAACATTGGTGGCAATTAGAGGCATATAATTGGAGGAAAAACGTAAATATTTGTATGGAGTGATTGAGGTCATCAATCACAATCAACTGTCAAATTGAGGGCCTCAAAGCCTTCAATCTGTGTTGATTTAAAATATCATCAGTTCAACAAGACATAAGGTATTAGGATAACACATTTTTTTGTTTTAATATCCCTTTACTAAAGTTTAAGAATTAATTCATTCATTGCATAAGAGATAGGTATATATATATTTATGCTTGACAATTAGATTTTCAACCTTCAACTCATCTTTCACTCAAAAAGATAATAGAACTCAAAAATATTATACTTATCCTAATTGTATAAGGTTCCAAATGTTAACACATACCATTTAGATTAGTAAAATTATTTTTTAATAACCAGGGACTTACTGTAGGCTAGTGGTAGGAAATAAAGGCCTGTCGCACTATGATTTTGGGTTCGATTCCTGCAGCTTTGTCCGACGCGATGGGTTATGCCCCACCCTGCAGGTTGTCCTTTTCCTAAAACTATAGTATTATAATATTCAAAAATAATCTTCATAAATTTTTTAACCTTAAACAATACTATCCAAAGATCAACTTAATCCACTCCAACCTTTATAGTTATCCAAAATACCTCTGTCCAGACTTTCTCTAAAAGGTCTCTTAATTCCAAAATCAATTTATCAGATTCCCCAAACAAAGTAAAGTTTCTCTTATTGTCACATACTAAAAATATAATTACCTTCATCATATTAAAACCTTACTTAAATCAACAAGTACTGCAGTACAATCCTTATATATATATCACATTATTCTAATAACCAGAATATAATCCATGAGTCCAAAAGAACCAATACATTAGTTATTATGCTTCAACTGTAGTAACAGCATAAGATTATCCTTGATCCCTTGGCCTTTTCTGAGGTAAGTTTCCCTGACGCTTAGGAAATTCATTTTCATAATGCCCCATTTCCCTACAATTGTGGCATTCAACATTGATAGTCTCTTTCTTTCCCTTGCAATCACGCGCCTGGTGACCTTTTTCCCCACATTTATAACAAACTCCCATTCCTTTTAGGCAAGTACCAGGGTGATTCTTCCCACAATTATCACATAATGGAAAATCCTTCTTTCCCTTTTTCCCTTTATCTGTCTCTTGTTCCACCGTTCTCTTCTTCTCTTGCTTTACTTTGTTGTCATAAGACTTAGAGAATTCCTTTTCTGTCTTGATAGCACATGAGACAATATCTTCGTATGTTGAGAACGATTGTGATACTAAAGCTCAACGGAGAAATGGTTTTAACCCATCAAAGAAACAATCAATCTTACCACTTGGGTTACGTATATAATCTGCAGCATACCTCGCTAACCTTGTAAAGTTGGCCTCATACTTTGCGACATTCTCATCCTCCTTTTGTCTCAGACTCAAAAATTGTCTTTCCATATCTGCTCGATGGTCACGAGGATAGTATTTTTCTAGGAAAAGATCTTTGAACTCCCTCCATTCCATATTCGATACGTCATCATCTTCCTTTGTGTTTTGAATCAGCGACCACCACTGATCGGCATCTCCAGTGAGGCGGTAAACTTCCATGACAACCTTCTCCCTTTCGCTACGCCCCAAGGCATGGAATATTTTCTCTAAGGAGTTTATCCATTGCTCATCTACTAATGGATTTGTACCCCCATTAAATGTTGGCGGTTGTTGCCTCATGAAGCGGTCTAACATTGATCCTCCACGTTGTGGATCAGGGTGATCCATACGAGTAAGGTTATTATTCATAACCTGAGTGAGTTGTCCCAGTATGGTAATAAGTTGATCAGCACCAGTTGTATCTCCAGCTCCACAATAATTATCTTGATCAAGAGGGCAATCCCTGCACGGAGTGCGTGCATTGATACGGTTTCCATTCCTTCCACTAGGCGCCATTTCTAAACAATGGCATAAACTATATTAGTTTATGAATCAAAATACATAATTCCATACTTGTAAGATACTTAACATAAATTGAACTATTTATGGATATAATCCATAAAAATGTTTTCTTTGAGGAAGTATATACTCATAACCCTTCATAGTGGTTTGTAAAGAAAATGAGAATTATCCTAAACATATCCCCCGGGAGTGTCATAACTAAGAGTGCAGCAAGGCCCGTTGTCGTGCACCAGTTCCCGTTCGAGTCTAGCTCAAAGCGGTGTTTTCAGGTTTTACCCCTAGGTACATCTGTGCCAAAGCCACCTATACCTGCTCGTATCCAGATAGGGATGTATTTCTAGGAAAACACACAACATCTCTACAATACCAAAATTCTAGGAAGTTCTTCTATACTAATCCTCAAAGTCTATCTTTGGGCTATGTTCTCTAATCAGAGTTTATCTAAATCTAGCTTCCAAGGTTAGTACTAAACTGCCTCTGATACCAACTGTAACGCCCTGACCCCAGCTACCCAGAGTCGGTGCATTACTTCGTAACATTGGCATGATCACAAAAGATCAAGTCACGAAAGACCAATTAGTTTAGTAGCCTTGGAAACACTAGATACATTCATAAATGTTACATTACATCATAAAGTGAAAAACTAATAACAAAGTCTTCATAGTCCACACTCATATCCTCTTTTGACTATCCCTGCAGGTCATTCATAAAATACTTCTTCACATCCTGGAAAATATTAAAACATTGAAAGGGGTGAGCTCAGATGCTCAGTAAGGATAACAATAATGCGGAAGCTTTTATAAATAAACATTAACATTTAAGGCAATGTATAACTAAAACAAAAGCCTTTTAAACTTGAACATCAACATAATATGGAAAAAGTAAAATGAGATAATGTCATTCACTTCTTCACATGGGTATTCTACTGGTCGAATAATCACATGCAATATCAATAACCAATTTCATAATGAGGGAATGTATAATTCCAGACATTCTGGAACATTTTGTCAAGGCCTCGGCCAAGACGTCTAAAATGATTTAGGCCTCGGCCAAAACCATAAATCAAATTGGGAAAGGGACTTGGCCAATTCCACGTCTAGTTGTCTAATGAGACCTACCGATGCATCGAGGAGCTATAGCGGGCTCCACCCGTCACTTATTAAGTCCAATACATTCCTCATATGAATAGGTTTAAACATATCATAAACCATAACATAATCGTATCACATAAAACATGCATAAAGGAAACATAACATTTCCACATTTCAATCACAAGATATCAATACAACACATTGATATAATAAAAACTCTTTCAAAACCATTTTCAATACCAAAATAAAATAAAGTTAAAACTTTGAATTTATTTTTCATTAAAAAAAATGATGGCTTGTAGAGGAAGTCGAAACTCAAATAATGGTCACGGCGGCGGAGAAGTCGTTGTCGCCGCATAAGTATGGAAAGAAAAACATTCCCTTTTGTCGTTTAGAAAAACGCTTCATATAAAAAAGATTCCTTTTGAATAAACGTAAAATTCAAAGGGGTTTATACACCGTATAAAATAAAGTTGTGTATAAAATGAAATATGCCTCAATGAAAGGAGATTGAGGCAAAGTCCTTAAAAATATCATTTTTTAAAATAAAATAGATCTATTATGTGTATTCACTATAGGTACACATAAAGAACGTAAAAATACAAAATAGGACATAATAATATCATGACATAATTTGAAAGTAGGAGATTAACCCAAAGAATGGAAGTTGGGTTAAGAAATTCCCTTACCTCGTGTCTGACTTGACTCAACCGTTCTTTAACCTCCTCAAAATCGGGTAACTCTTTTTGATTTGAGCCAAAGTCTTCCTTGGGAAGAGTTCTGCCCAAAGTGAGGCTTCTAGGAGTAAGAGGGGGAAGTTGGGAGAGTATTTGGGCAGAGTTTGGCCAAGCCAAATGGCTTGAAAGTGTGAATGAGGTGGTAGAGGTGGGGGCCTTTTATAAGTGGATAGGAGGGGCACTCTTGGAAAGTAGGGAAATTGTACATTATTATACAATGCTTTTCGGATTCTAAAGGTCCCACACTTATATAATTCGTGGCTAAGTTGATAAGGGTTCGAAATATACCCATCCAATAGTCTTTGGACAATTGTAAGCCTTGGATTGTACATTATCTTTTCATTTTATTAAAATCGTTAAATAATGAGGTCATCGCTGCATCATAATGATGTCATAAATAATTTAATTTATTTAATTTCTAAAAATTATAAAAAAAACTATGATGTAGGAAATCTTTTTAGCTTTCCAATGACTATTTATAGTCAAAAATATGACTTGTATAACCCCATGTAAAAATTGTTTTAGTAAAACATTTCATGTTTGTGTCATTTTTTACTTTAACATTAAATAAAAGGTATTTATGTCATTTTCCAACTAAATTGGCTCCATGGGGACCCCAAGTTGACCCATGGATTGTCTTGGTCGGCCATGGCACATCCAATGAGGGTAGAACATGTGTCAAGCTCATCTCATATTTTTAAAACATTATTTTTACCTTAAACTACACTAATTACCTCTAATCGCGATTAAGAACTTAAAAGTTACTATTCACCAAAAATTATTTTAATCTCATTGAACCACATTTTACTTCTTAATGAAAACCATGTATGTCGGATTTTTGAAAATCAAAACACAGAAGTGGTAATATTTCATTTAAACGAAAAATCAGTTATTTAACTACCACTTAGTGGTTTCACTATTTATCAAAAATTGAAGTTTTTCAGAACAATGCCAAAATTTCACCCTAAGATATAATTGATATTCCGATTTAAAAAATGATATCTATTTTACAAAATTCCAAAAATATAAGTTGCATTAATTTATTTTATAATTAATTCCCGCTGTCACAACAAATAGCGTGTTTTTAAGAAACAATTTATATCAAAAGATTGGCAATTGTTTATGTCCAATTTCAATGTTAAATTAATTCTAATGAACACCATTGGATAAAATGGTAAAAATATATTCTAATTATACTTTAAAACCACTAAATAGTATAATTTATCACTATAAATTATTTTTATTAAAAAAGTTGTTTTTAAGTATTTTTCACTATTCATAAAAAATTAGAAGTTCTCAGAAAAATACCAAAAATTCAACATAGGCTAATTTCGATATTCCGAATCCAAAAATGAAGTCCACTATAAAATTTATATAATTTTAAAAAGTGGTTATTACTATTCATAACGGCTACTATGATTAGTCGCGGTGTTTTAGAACTCGAAGTTGCGTACAATGCAAGCTATTGCATTATTGAATGAGAAGCGTATTGTGGAAGCTCGGGGTGTTACACTCAAGGAAAGAATAGAACATTCATTTCTCAATCCAAATATGTCAAGGAGGTTTTGGAAATATTTGGAATGGAAAATTCCAAGGATATGAATACTCTGGTTGGTACCTGGATGAAATAGTCTAAAGATGAGGATGGCAAGGCAGTTAATATCACCAAATACAGGAAAATCATTGGAATTTTGCTATACTTGATTACAACAAGGCCTGAAATTGTATTCGCCACATGCCAAGTAGCGAGATATCAGAGTAACCCCAAATAAAGCCACATGCTTTCAGTGAAAAGAATACTTCAGTATATCAAAGGCACTATGGATTTTGGTTTGATGTATAATGAAAAATCTCAATCAGTGTTATTGGGTTACATAGATATAGATTGGGTTGGATCAGCAGATGACATAAAATCAACGTCAAGAGGTGAATTATATCTTAGAGGATTGTGTAATTCATGGCTAAGCAAGAAGCAAGATTTCATTTGGTTGAGCACCACGGAAGCTGAGTATATTGCGGCCACTCAAGCGTGCACACAGTTATTGTGGATGAAGCAGCACCTTGAAGATATGGGAGTTGAAGTGAAGTCTCCGATCGGAATCCAGTGTGATAACTCAAGTGAGATCAATATTATAAAAAATACCATCCATCACTCAAGGACCAAGCACATTGAGATCAAATATCATTTCATCAAGGAGAAGGTTGAGCAAGGAATTGTGAAATTGGAGTATGTGCCTACAGAACTATAGATTGCAGACATTATGACAAAGGCCTTACCCAAGGAAGCTTCTGAGAGGCATCGACTGGCTCTGGGAGTTCATTCGACTCCCTGCACTTAAAAGAGTGTGGATGTGGAACTACCCCCCCCCCCATCCTCGAGGTATGATGTGTTTTTCCCTACTGTGCTGATATATGTTCTCTACTCTGTTATAGACTACAAAGGAGTGACCTTTGGGTTCCTTGACAAAGGGGGAGAAAATAGTGATTGTTCAAGGGGGAGATAGTGTGGAAATTTGATAAATCATGAATGATATGGGGAGAAGCTGACAAGTGGATCAGTGAGATAGGGGGAGAAATGAGAAAGTTGGAGAGTATTAAATATGACGATGCTATAAGTGATCGATCAAAGAACAGATATCACGACAGTTGAGGATCGTGATAAAATAAGAAGAGTGGTGTTGGAATGCGGTAAGAACATTTCCAACAAATTGGTTTCAGTTTGGTGTCAACAGAGGGTGTCAGAGATGAAGTGATTCATTGATGAACTTTTCATGTACTGTTGTTTCTCACACCGAGCATTGCTCATGTGGGCTTAGAGTATGTGTTGAGTAAATCCTTGATCGCTATCAGAATCGCAAAAGGCGAATGGTGGATGAAGAATTAACGATGTATCTTTTTATGGAAGAGTTTTCAACAAACCCAAAGGGGGATATTGTTGGGAAAAAATCCCTCAAGGTATCATTGATTCATTTTTGAGGTGATTGTGTTTGTTGAAAAAGTGGACATCTGTGTGGTGATTGTTGACAAAGAAAAACAATGGCATACAAATTTTTTGAAAAAGAGGATTTCATGGTGGAATGTTGAGTTCAAGAACTATGGTCAATGATCCATGATTGATTCAAGAACTTCAACAAAGGAATGGATGATCTAGAGGCGGTATAAAAAGAACAGACATAAGTGGAGCCGTTTTCCAGTGTTTGCCAAATTTTTGGGCCTAAAAATCGACAAATAGAGAAAAGTGTTTTTGGCAAAGAGACATGCGCGTTGTTGACTTTAAGTAGAAGAAACTTACGTGCCATATGTTTTTCAAGATCAGAGCATCAAAATATGGATAAGGAAAGAGGGTCACACAGGTATTTGTGGTGTCGCGCAGGTGACTTGCGCGCCGTGAAGAGACTTGATCGTCGATGCCTAGGAGGCTTGGGAACTTGTGCGCCTATTATTTTTTAGGATCCGAAGCTCAAAATATGGAAAAGGAAGGAGGGTCACGTAGGTATTGTGTTGGTCACGCAGATGACTTGCAAGGGAAGAAACCTGCGCGCCGAAACTTGTGCGCCAAGGAGAGACTTGTGCGTCATCACGCAGGGTTACCAAATTCCTATAAATACAGGACCACCCCTCCTCATTTTTAACAGAGTTCAACACTTTGAAAAATCAGAGCTCCCGTCGTGCAGGTGTGGTGGTCGAGCAAGTGGTGGTGGGCCGTGAAAGTGGGACTTGCGCGCCATATTTGAAGAAGGGAGATTGTTGTTTGTTGCGCGCCAATATTAGTTTCGGCGTAAAGGGACGTGCGTCGCACAAGTTTGTAGTTGAAGAGTCTTGTGTCATGCAAGTAGTTGAGGTGGACTTGCATGGCATTTTTGACTTGCGTGTCGATACTTGCGCGCCTGGTTAGACTTGCGCGCCAAGTAAGGTTCATTCACTGTAGAAATTCAGGGTTGTGTGAAGGCTGGAAGTTTGCCCGATACCTTTCGTGAAAAGTGAAATTCATCTATAGGTGAAAGTTGGGCTTCAATAGAGCATCTACATAATGAAAATATACATTCCTTCATGAAAATGAAGAGACCTACAAGTATATAAACTATGAGTGGATCCTTTCTGATGCAGTGAGCAAAGGAAGAGGAAAAAGGTGATCCTCTCCACGGGCAGTGAGCCAGAGAGAGAAAAACAGGGAGTGACCCTTGGGAGAGCAGTGAGATGAACCTAAACCTTGTAAAGGCAGTGAGCCTGGGACAGAGTGACTGTTCCCGAACATTGTATCCACATATAGTGAAGAATAGTGGAATTTGGTACAACTGGAAACTTGTCGGCGTATGCTCCTTGGATGTAGCCCAGTGAGGGTGAACCAAGTAAAAATATTTGTGTCTGCCTGCTTACTTCCCTGCATTGCATTTAAAGCATCATCATCAGATAAAGAAGAAGTAAGTGATCATAATAAACACACAAGTGCAAACAAAGTGACCCTTGTAATAAAGAGGTCAAGATCCAGTGGGGCAGGAAGAATTTTGAAAAAGAATATCCATACCCTGATTCACCCCCCTCTCATGGTATATAGGCCCCTATTGGTTCTAAAAATTGGTATCATAGGGAAGGTTGTTGTTATCAGATTCTTTTGCTCCGACTTTGTGGAGTCGATCTGTGTGGTTAAATAATCAGTCTGTTCTTATCTCGGTGTGTCATGGAAAAGGTAAAAACATCAAAGAAGAATAAAATAGCTGGTGGAATTACCCATTGTGGGAGTGTCAATGGAAAGAGTGTGATTCAGTTAAAGGAATCATGTAGTGAACAGAAATATGGTTTGGATTAATAATACTATGAAAATACTTACTCATTCAATGGTGCTGAAGGAATGAGTGAAGAACCTGATTTTCCAAGTGATGTTGAAACCACTGATGATGAAGAAACACCAAGAATTAGAAAAGTGGAAGTTTTCCACAAGGCAAAGGAATTGGATCAGAAATTGGATGAAGAAGTTAAATATAAAAATATCAGGATCAAAGTATTGGAAATTGAGGTCAAAAAGTTAAGAGGTTTAAATCAAAGGCTTATTTATGTAGCTACTGACCTAAAAGAGAAGAATGATTCTCAAGGTGAAGAAACTACAAAATATGGATAAAATGAAAGTAAAAAAAGGCTGGTGAGTATGAAGAGAATCAAAAGTCCGATGAAGTTCAGAATCTGAAAGCTAGAAATGATGATCTAGAAACACAGTTGTATAAAGAAGTTCAGAAGAATAGAAGGCTACAACAAGAGAATGAATCTTTCTCTGAATATGTTGCTCAAGAAAAACTGAAGGTGAAGGAGAAAAGTGAAATGGTGGAAAAGCTCACACGGGAACTTGAAGATGAGTTAAGTAGCCAGAAGAATCTCAGAAAAGAACTTAATGCTCAACTTGAATCAAGAGATAAAAAGATTCAACAACTGGAGGAAGAAATAGAATCAGTTGAGAAAGAAATGGAGAAAGCTAAATCTGAAGATAATCCCAAATTTGATGATGCATTGAACTTATTATTTTATTATCCTTCAGCAGGTAATGATAAAATCAAAGACAAATATGCTACATCAGAGGAGAAGCATAAAAGGATTGTAGCATCCCAAAGGCCATCCATTTTGGGAAAATCTGGAATTGGATATGATGATCCCACTCCTATGCATGATAAGAAAAATATAGTGAAAATATCCATTGGTAAGAAAAACCTTGTAGGTGATAGAGATAGACCTAACAATGATTTTACAGGAATAAATGATAGCATGTGCTATTTCTGCGGGATTCATGGACACACATTAAGCTTCTTTCCAGATGCTCTGGAATACATTTCAGGCTGTGAAAATAGAAACTTTAATAAATCTGAGGATAAGAATAAGCATCATGAGAAATTAGAGAGAATAGTCTCTCAGAGGAAAGCATTCATAAGATTCTATTACTGTGGAAGAAATGCACACACAATGAGTATGTGTCAGGAAGCTCAGGAGCTCAATGTCTGAGGAAGAACACAAGATGTTTCAACATCTCGACAGAGAAATTAATAGATGAGGTATGACTTTGACAGAAAATGTTTTATATGTTCTGATTATGTGCATTTGGCAAGACATTGCAGCAATAAGAAAACAGGAAAGGGAAAGGAACTTTAAAGGAGATTCACGAATCTAGTGGTGTATAATGAGAAATTGTACACTAAGAGAGAAAGTGGTAAATTGAAGAATAGGCTTAGAGTCCCTAGAGAATAATGACGAGCTGAACGAAATGTGTATCAGTCATACTCACAATATCTCTCATGGAGAGAATGTGAACAAACCTAGAATATTAAGGGGAGATCTACTCCAGCTATGAGAAAGAAAAATGCACGCTCGGTGGAGGACTCACCACCAGCACAAAATAGTGCGGTGACTCGAATATCTAATAAAAGAAATATAAACAAATAATGTACTAAAAACATCACATGTTGTGTGCCACAGAGAGATGTGGAGGAAAGAGGAAGATCCCTAGAATGGGGGAAGAAGAAAGGGGAGATGCCAAACAGAGAGATTCCTACCCAGAGATGGAATCAAGGGAAGTGGCATGTTGGTGGAACATCAAATACAGAAATGTGTACTAGTGGGTTTAAGCCCCAAATTGTGAAAAATTCCAAGCCTTCAGAATCTACATATCAGAAAAATGCTCATAATGTGAGTAAGGAATGCTTAGTCATATGGCCAGAGCATTTAAAATTGGTTAGGCAGCTAGAAGAAGCAAGGAAAGAGTGTTATGCTCTGTAAGAAAGAATCAAAGGGTTGACCCATCAGGATAAACCACAAACCTCATCCTAAGGATTCCAGAAACTCCCCTCTTTCTATGTATATAAATGTTATTAACTGATGGTTAAAATGTTTCAGGTTTTAGGGAGATACGATCCAAGGGGAAGTGGCATCTAAGGATGCGAAGTGGAGAAGAGACATACTCTAGAGTTTCAATTGATTCAAATCAGGTACTAGAGTTGAAGAAGAAAGGGGGCAACAAAGAACAATAGGAAGTGATTGTGTTATTAACTCTATCTCTTGTTTCATACACCAAGTTCCAACTCTGTAGGCTTAGATATTTGGTTAATGGCTTGATGCTGAGTGCCGGATTAGAATAAATGATGCATGAGGAGAAGAATGGTTATGAGTCTAAACAAGGGGAATAACACTGGGAAGTGTTTCATAACATAGGGGGAGCATTTAGTAACAAAATCAGATGCAAGATCCATTAAATCATTAATTGGATGACTCAGATCAGGTGTTTCCTATTAAGGGAAGAAAGAAACACAGGAAGAAGCATCAATAACCATGCATTTGATGATTATATATATATTTTTTAACAATGTGGTATCAGGTGACTACTTTCAGGATACCAAGAAGATACGAGAGAAAATAAAAGGTGTGTCAACAAAAAATCTAAGAAAATAAGTTCAAAGAAAGGACGTCATTGAACAATGACAGAGTGAAAAGTTTTCTGTTAAAAGTGAGGAAGTAGTAAGAGACTCAGGGAGAGCAGAAGTGGTTGAAGTTGATTCAGAAGAAGATACTGATGGTGAGTATGAGGAAGTAAAATCCTTATCTGCACAGAAGCCAAAGAGTCGAGATGAGGATGAAAACTGTGGTCAAGCCATGAATGAAGAGCCAAATCAGATTGAGAAGAATCAGATGTGGGAGATTGTTTCGAGGCCAACAGATAAGAATGTCATCGGGACTAAATGGGTCTATCACAACAAGACGAATGAAGATGGCACAGTGGTTCGAAACAAATCACGACTAGTGTGCAAAGGATACTCTAAAATAGTGGGTATTGAAGTTGATGAGACATTTTCACCGGTTTCAAGGTTGGATATAATCATATTATTTTTAGCCATAGCGGTGTAAAGAAAGTTCAAGGTGTTCCAGATGGATGTCAAATCTGCATTATTGAATGGAGTTCTGGAGGAAGAAGTTCATATCGAGCAGCCAAATGGTTTTCCTATTCATGAAGATGAGAATATGGTTTTTCGGCTGAAGAAGGAATTATATGGGATGAAACAAGCACCAAGAGCATGGTACTTAAGGATTTATCAGTATTTGAAGAAACATGGTTTCCAGTGTGGTGGAGTTGATTACAATGTCTATTTAAACCACAACAGTAATCAATGGAATTTGGTACTGTTTTATGTCAATGACATAATCATTGGCAGATCATATGAAGCATAGTGCAGATAGTTTTATGAATTCATGAAACATGAATTCGAAATGTCTATAATTGGTGAGTTGATGATTTACTTGGTCTACAGGTGACTCAAGGAAATAATGGAACATTCATTTCTCAATCCAAATATGTCAAGGAGGTTTTGGAAAGATTTGGAATGGAAAATTCCAAGGAGATGAATACACCGGTTGGTACCCACATGAAACTGTCTAAAGATGAGGATGGAAAGGTAGTTAATATCACAAAATACAGGCAAATAATTGGAATTTTTCTATACTTTATTACAACAAGGCCTGAAATTGTATTCGCCACATGCCAAGTAGCGAGATATCAGAGTAATCCCAAAGAAAGCCACATGCTTTCAGTGAAAATAATACTTTAGTATATAAAAGGCACTGTGGATTTCAGTTTGATGTATAATGACAAATCTCAATCAGTGTTATTGGGTTACATAGATTCAGATTGGGCCGGATCAGCAGATGACATAAAATCAACATTAGGAGGTGCATTCTATCTTATTGGATTGTGTATTTCTTGGCTAAGAAAGAAACCAGATTTCATTTCATTGAGCACCATAGAAGCTGAGTATATTGCAGCCACTCAAGCTTGCACACAGTTATTGTGGATGAAGCAACAGCTTGAAGATATGGGAGTTGAAGTGAAGTCTCCGATCGGAATCTAGTGTGATAACTCAAGTGCGATCAATCTTAGCAAAAATCCCATCCATCACTCAAGTACCAAGAACATTGAGATCAAATATCATTTCATCAAGGAGAAGGTTGAGCAAGGAATTGTGAAATTGGAGTATGTTCCTATAGAACTACAGATTACAGACATTCTGACAAAGGCCTTACCCAAGGAATCTTCTAAGAGGCATCGACTAGCTCTAGGAGTTCAGTCGACTCCCCGCACTTAAAAGAGTGTGGATGTGGAACTACCCCCCCCCCCTCTCCCCGAGGTATGATGTGTTTTTCCCTACTGTACTGATATATGTTCTCTACTCTGTTATAGACTGCAAAGGAGTGACCTTTGGGTTCGTTGACAAAGGGGGAGAAAATAGTGATTGTTCAAGGGGGAGATAGTGTGGAAATTTGATAAATCATTAATGATATGGGGATAATCTGAAAAGTGGAGCAATGAGATAGGGGGAGCAATGAGAAAGTGGGAGAGTATTAAATATGATGATGCTAGAAGTGATCGATCAAAGAACAGATATCACGACAGTTGAGGATCGTGATAAAAGAAGAAGAGTGGTGTTGGAATGTGGTAAGAATATTTCCAACAAATTGATTTCAGTTTGGTGTCAATAGAGGGTGTTAGAGATGAATTGATTCATTGGTTAACTTTTCATTTACTCTTGTTTCTCATGTCGATCATTTCTCATGTGGTCTTAGAGTATGTGTTGAGTAAATCCTTGATCTCTATCAGAATCGCAAAAGGATAATGGTGGATGAAGAATTAATGATGTATCTTTTTATGGAAGAGTTTTCAACAAAACTAAAGGGGGAGATTGTTGGGAAAAAATCCCTCAAGGTATCATTGAAGCATTTTTGAGGTGATTGTGTTTGTTGAAAAAGTTTACATCTGTGTGGTGACTGTTGACAAAGCAAAACAATGGCATACAAATTTGTTGACAAAGAGGATTTCATGGTGGAATGTTGAGTTCAAGAGTTGTGGTCAATGATCCATGTTTTATTCAATAACGTCGACAATGTAATGGATGATCTGAAGGCGGTACAAAAAAAACAGACATAAGGTGGCGCCGTTTTCCAGTGTTTGCCAAATTTTTGGGCCTGAAAATCGACAAATGGAGAAAAGTGGTTTTGGAAAAGATACCTGCATGCCGATGACTTTAAGTAGAAGAAACTTGTGTGCCATATGTTTTTCAAGATTAGATAATCAAAATATGGATAAGGAAAGAGGGTTGCACAGGTATTGGTGGTGTCACGCAGGTGACTTGCGCGCCGTGAAGAGGCTTGAGCGTCGATGCCTAGGAGTCTTGGGAACTTGCGCTCTTGTTATTTTTCAAGATACGAAGCTCAAAATATGGAAAAGGAAGGAGGGTCACACAGGTATTCTGTTGGTATCACAGATGACTTGTAAGGGCAGAGATCTGCGCTCCAAAACTTGCGTGCTGAGGGGAGACTTGTGCGCTGTCACGCAGGGTTACCAAATGCCTATAAATATAGGACCACCCCTCCTCATTTTTAATGGAGTTCAACACTTTGAAAAATCAGAACTCCCATCACGCAGGTGTGGTGGTCGCGCAAGTGGTGGTGGGTTGCGCAAGTGGGACTTGCGCACCAGATTTGAAGAAGGTTGATTGTTGTTTTTTGCGCGCCAATATTGGTTTGGGCGTAAAGGGAAGTGTATCGTGCAAATTTATAGTTGAATAGGCATGTGTCATGCAAGTAGTTGAGGTAGACTTGCACGGCGGTTTTGACTTGCGCGCCGATACTTGCGCGCCAGGTTAGACTTGCACGCCAAGTAAGGTTCATTCACTGTAGAAATTTAGGGCTACGTAAAAGCTGGAAGTTTTCCCGATACCTTCGGTGCAAAGTGAAATTCATCTACGGGTGAAATTTGGGCTTCAACATAGAATCTACATAATGAAAAGATGCATTCATTCATGAAAATGAAGAGACCTACAAGTCTATAAATTGTGAGTGGATCCTTTCCGACGTAGTGAGCAAAGGAAGAGGAAAAAGGTGATCCTCTCCACCGGCAGTGATCCAGAGAGATAGAAACAGGGAGTGACCATTGGGAGAGAAGTGAGTCGAACCTAAACCTTGTAAAGGAAGTGATCCTGGGATAGAGTGACTATTCCCGAACATTGTATCCACATCTAGTTAATAATAGTGGAATTTGGTACGACCGGCAACTTGTCGGTGTATTCTCCTTGGACGTAGCCCAGTGAGGGTGAACCAAGTAAAAATCTATGTGTCTGCCTGCTTACTTCCCTGCATTTCATTTAAAGCATCATCATCAGATAAAGAATAAAGTAAGTGATCATAATAAACACACAAGTTCAAACAAAGTGACCCTTGTAATAAAGAGGTCAAGATCCAGTGGGGTAGGATGAATTTTGAAAAAGAATATCCATACCTTGATTCACCCCCCCCCCCTCTCATGGTATATAGGCCCCTATTGGTCCTAAAAATACCAAATACATAGTGTATGACACTCCATTTGGTATATTTTATGAGTCATCCAATGCATAAAAACACTTCTTGTGCCTCATGAAAATATTATGTATCTCATATAATTAAATCTAGTTGTTATCCTTTTTTGATTCTGTGAAATTTTAATTCTATTATTTTGAAAATCATGATACACTTAATGTAAATTTATTTTAACATGAAGGAACCTATTTTAAGTTTTTTTTGTGTGTAGAGTGAAATTCTAGTAAAAATTATTCCAGCGTATTTTAGCATAAAAATATAGTGATATTAGTTTTAATTTCAAACTAAATTCAATTTATTTATAATAACTACATTGGTGATGGAATAACTTCATTATAATATCTGAAATTATATTGAGTTTGTTAGATTATTCTACTTATAATATTTTTACAATTAACTATAAAAAATTATTTCTTTGATCAATGAATATGTTCCTATAAAATGACCACAAATTTGAGAATTAAAATTTGTTACATCAAGTATTCTGAAATTATTTGATCACTTTAAAGGCATGAAACTAATTTTTTATGATAGATTTTGATCACTGTAATCTTTCTTTTTGAGTGTCTCTACTAAGAGTTCAATTGTGAGGATTTCATTATAAATATACTATAATTTATTTTGTAATCATTATGTTTTTTATCCTTCTAGATCAAGGGATTCCATAAGGAATGAAGAACAATAACAGATCATTTATACCATTATATTTTGATTTTTTAAGTGAGTTGTCATATATAGTTTACATCAAGGGATTCTAGGTTATAAATATATAGTGTATCGGGTTATGATACTAATACCTTCAGATAGGTAAAAATATATATTTATAGGGGATGGGAAGATAGAACATTTGATGGGTTTAAATTAAATAATACCTTGATTAAGGTTTAAAAATTATCCTTGTGCTTTGGGTAAAAGTGAGGTTTTATAGTATCCTTAAAGGAGTACATGGTTTTTTATCCAGTGCTTCATATTTGAATTTTATTTTTGTATTATTTAAAAAAATTACTTTTTTATATTTATATAGTGAATTTAACTTTTTTTAATTTTATAAATTTACAATGACTTAATTTCCTATATATTAATATAATTTTTACTCATTTATTTTAGTTTGGACGAAATTTTGCATCTTATTTTAGTTTTACTCTTGGGGTTTTGAAAAGTTCTAAGTCGTTTTTTTAGTATAATTCACTACCTCTCTTATAGTTTTCCTACCATGGTAATCTAATAAAACATTTGGTATTTGATCCTATCTCAATACTTGATAATAATCCTGATATAATTCATTTAATTTCCATTAGATTATCATAATTTAGTTTTTAGTTTCCTTACACTAATGTGTTGTGGAGAAAATATTTTTTATTATTATGATGGTAGGATTTCATGTTGAAAGTATTGATAATCTCAATCCTAATAAACCTCTTATTTTCAATGATAATGATTATGATAACTAAATATATTGAATAGATGCTTTTTTTATTAACACCATAATTTGAAATTTTCTTACGTAGACTAGTTTTTAAAATATTCTAGAAAGTTTCTATATTTTTAGGAGAATAAAAAATTTAAGTTTCAATTGAATTTTTGAGTGGGGAATATGTTTTTTTGTTTTATAAAAATAAATATATATATTTAAATTTTATCTTGTCAAACATTTAATGAAATATTGAAGAAATTATAGGTTATACACTTTGGAACTTCAAAGGTGTTGGTGACTAAGTGAGCTATGCTTAGATATGATTACCAAGTGTTTTATTTTATATTTGGTGAGAGTGTCTCTTAAATTCATAAAAGATTAATAAAAATTTTTAATAGCCTATGATACCCTGGAGAGAAGTATTTTTTGCATAAATAACTTGTGGAGAAGATATTGATATTCTACCTAAGGAGTTGGAGTCTAAGGTAACTATTATTGATGATACAAAACACATTACTAAGTTGATTCTTGATGAATTAATTGTAAATTTCATGTAATATAAGATTTATTTTTAGAGTGATACTAATAAATAAAATAATAAAAATGAAGTTACCTTTAAGTATACTTCTAGATCTTATAATGTTAAGTTGATTACTTCTAGAGGATATAGTTTTATTGAGTTGAGTGATAGTGAAATTAACCAATTTTATAGAAGAACGAATCAGTATATGGGGAAAATAAATTTTCAGAAAGATAACTATAAGGAAAAAAGAAATATAATTATGAAAATAAATATTTTTTAGAACCTATCTTGTATGAAAAAAGAAATTGTCGTTATAAATTTTCAGATTTTCTAAAGTTGAAAATAATAGATAAAAAGGATTAAAATAAATATTCTATTAAAAAAGATAGGAAAATTATGAAATATTTAAATGAATGGATTGATATTTTTAGTGAAAAAACATCATAAAGTTCATTATAATATAGTAATTATAGTAGAAAAATCACTATTATCTATATTAATGTTCTAAAGTTGGAAAAATGTTTCATGGGAAAGATAAAAATTGAAGCACTTACTAATTTTATTCTTGATTCAAAAAAAATTATGATGAAAGTTAAAGTGAAAGTGAAGATGAATATGATGCATCTATTATTAATTAAATGTATTTTTTTGTCACAAGACTTGAGAAAAGAGAAAAAATCATAAAATAATATTGTGAGAATGTTAAAAGATGTTTTCTCTAGACCTTTCAAAAAGTTTAATGATCTCAAAACTGAATCATTTGAATGAATGAAGAAAATTTCCAAGTATATATATGATATTAATAAACTTAATAATAATAATTAAAATTTTGATGTTGGGTTTTAAGAATTAAAGAATAAGTTTTCTAAGGATGTTGTGGAAACAAAACATATAAGAGTTGTTAATTCATTAGCAGATCGTATATCAAGTGATTATAAGATAAAAAATTGAGAATAAAGTGAAGTTTGATGAAGATAAAAATGAATTTATCAAGTAGAAATATTAAATTAAAATCTTCAAGAATCTATTGAATAACTTTAATATAGGGTGAAAATCATTTGATAAAATGTATGGAAAACTTAGAGTTAAAAGAACTACTACTAAACATGGAGGTGAATCCAATAGAAGTTTATCATATCAAAATAATTAGTGTTTACCTATTCAGACACCTTTTTTGTAAAAAGTGTTATATAGGAGTACATTAAAAAGAACATTGTTCTCTGAATAGAATTTTTTACTTTGGAAGAAATTGAGCTTTTTTTCAAGAGAAATTTCAACTTATGAACATCAGAAAAACTATATAGATATTGATGCAAAAAAGTTAATTTTACAAATTCTTCTAGACTAAATAATATATATCTTCCAAATACCTAATTTTTTAAGAAATAAATACATTTTGTTCTTGTATCTGAAATTATATATCCATAACATGGTAATTTCTTTTTAATTTTATCAAAAATTACATCCTTTGTGAATTATCTATAATTAAGTTTTTAATTTTTTAAGTTTTACATAATATATTTCTATAAATATATTTATTTATAGGGGTTGGAGTATTTTGTTTTTAGGTATATTTTTAAATAGTAACCTTTATTTTCTCAAGATTCAATATCTTTAGATAAATATATCTAGAACCATCTTCAAAGGAATAAGATCATTTCAATTTACTAAAAGTTTACTCTTAGAATATATTTTCTTTTTGTTTCTATACGTTGAAAGAAATATCATTCTCTAAGATAAATTTTATATTTCTATTATGTTAATTTTTTCTTTTAACTGAAGATAAAAAATTATTTTTACAAAAATATGGTTTAAGAAATCAATATTTTATAAAATCTTGATTTTATTCATTTTAACAATTTATTAAATAATATATTTCAGGGGGAATTGATCTAGTCTATTCAATATTTGATAATTAAAAGTTTTTTTTAATTCAATTACGATACATATATAAATGGGTTGGACCCAATGTAGTTTTGGATACATTCATCGCTAATTTTTTACTATAGTCTTTTGTGAATTTCTAGATTACTTTTCATTTTATGTTTTCCCAATATAATCATTTGGATAAATTTCAAGTAGGGGGGAATTCGTGAAAGGTTGGTTGATATATATTATATTCTGAGCATAAGTTTTTATGAAATGGGGTAATCAAGTTCCATGGTTGGAAAAATATTTTTGTTCAAAATGATGATTTTGAATTGTTTTATCCTATAATTATTCATGAGTTTTATATAAATAAAATGTTCATTAATATTGGTGATGAAAAAAATATCATTTATCCCCTTTGAATATTCATTGATCTTAATGTTGGGAAGTTTTTTGAGCTTCTTGGACATCCGTTAGATGGTGAGTCACTTTTTTTTCTCACAAACTTTAGTAGGTTTATGGATCTTTTGTAAAGACTAAAGATAAATAATGTTTGTTTTTAGTTATAGATAAGTTTAATAAGATAAAACATATTTCATCGGATATTAGAATTTTATTTTAGTTTGTTCAGTCATGTTTTTTTGTCGAGGAAGGGTGATAAGAACAAAGTGATGATCCAAGATGTATATCTTCAAGATTTTATTATTAATATGTGTATTTTGATTCTTATTATGTTTTTCTAGACTTACATCGAAAATATTTACATGGTAATGGTGAAGCTAAAAATTAATTTATTTTCCCAAATTTTGAATAAGTTTTTGGTGAATCTATTTAAAGTTAAAGAGTTTGATATTATTAAAGATCCTAATATGTTTAATAAGAATCTAATTAATTCTGAAACAATCTCTTAGATGAAATTGATGTGTAAATTTAATAGAAAGAAATTTTTTGAGAATTTATCAGAAGTTACTACATTAGATGCTCATAAATCCATTAAGAAAAAATCTGGAGAAAAGGGTATTAATTCATTGAATGAGAAAAGGAAATAATAGAAAGTTTATCCTATTGACAAATCTATACCTATTAAGAATAAAAAATTCAAAGAAGTTAAATTTCAATTGAATTTAGGAAAAAGGCTTTAAAAGGGATAGTTTTAGAATTTGGTGAATCATTAAAGTGAAGCTTAGAGACAAAGTATTGAGGAGTTTAAGAAAAATAAATAATAAAGTGATACTATAAAACCTTTCTTTAGTATGAATAAATTTTAGGCTAAAGCCTCCAAATAAGAAGGATATATAAAATGTTTAAGGAGAAAAGGAAGAAAATATATTCACAAAAGGCTAAGTCTTTTAAATTATCAATAGATATTTTATATTTAGTTACAACCAAGGGGTAAAATATTGATGAACAACCAATTAAAAGGAAGTTATACTTTTAAGAAAAAGTATAGGATATGTCAATAAAAGTTCAAGAAAAATCTTCATCACTCTCCTCACCTTATCAAGAAGAATGAAAATCTATAGAGGAGACAACTAGAAAAATTTATCAACCAAAATTAATTCCAAAATATTTTTTTCTACTAGAATTTTCTTCATAAAAATTTCATCTTGTTGAAATTCCAATAGAAAGATAATATTTTTAGATGAAATAGAGATAACAATAATCAAAATAAGACATTGAAGTTGTGAAAGAAAATGAATTTGAAAATAACCCTTCACTAAAATAATATTTATTACATACTTATGATGTTCACACTATATCACCTTCTATTAAAATAAGTTCATTGAAAGTATAATAGAGTTTGGAATCAATTTCTAGATCATATATTTCAGATTAAAGTAAAAAAAATAAATTTATTAGTAGGTAGAAATGGTTGGAATGAAAAAAAATTTGAAAAATATGATGAGGATTTCAATGTGGCGGATCTTTCTCTTGTAGTAAAGAAATCACTAGAATCTCAACCTATGGATGTTGGAAATAATGATAAGGAAAAAAATTATAGTTTACTAAAATCTTATTCGATCATAAATAATTTAATTTAAGCTTTATTATTAGAAAAAAAATGTTAAATAAGATTGGGAGTGTATCTAATATATTACAATAAATTAATGCTAGGGTAAATATGATATAAGGTCAAATGATAAATTTCAAAGAATCAAAATGGTAGATCAAATTTATTGATTCAGTATTTGAAGTTAAAGGAGACTTGATAAATATTAAGTAGTAATGAGAAAGTTGAGCTCTATTCTATAAAGATGAAATATTTATCTGAGTATTTGAAAGGTCGGGACAAGGATATAAAGTTTATATATGAGAAGAGTGATTCTCTACATATGAATGTTGAAGTGATGACTAATATATATGAGGTACTTAAATATGTTTTTATGGGTCAAGATATAAATATTAATAAATAGTAAAAAATCATTGATGAGTCGGAATAGTTAATGATTCCCCAGAATATCCAAATGGAGAACCATAATTAGAAGTCTGAAGTTTATGAGGAAAATCTTATCAAGAAGGATCAGAAGTTAGTTTCTTAGGAAGAGAAGATAGGGGAAACAAAAAAATCAATAATATTAAGAATATGATTAATAAAATTCTCAATAAGGATTAATTTTTTAATTTCTGATGATCTTGATCAATTCATGATGTTTGGAAAACTAAACCCAACTTTAATTGTCATGATAGAAATTCCTTGATTATTCAATTTCAATTGAATGTATATTTTTCAATTTATGAAGTTTTTATGTTTTTATTTTTATTTCTTGGATCTTATGTATTTTTTTTAATGGATACCATTTTACATTCTAATATATGAATTAATTTAATGAATGAATAGTTTTGTTTTCAAAGAATATTTTACTTGTGAATGATCCTTACATCCAATAAAAGAGAAATGTTTATATTTCTTATTTTAGGATCCCATATAAAAATTATAAATGGGATAAGTTTATTAAAGTTTATATATTTCTAAAAATATATTTTATCTTCTAAGTTTAACATAATTTAATTTTTATAGGTGATTTTATTTTAAAGCATAAAAATCTATTAGTTTCTTTACATTTTATTTATATTTTTTTGTTTGTTTTATTTCCCAAAGGGAGAGAGATTTGAGAAAAAATTATTATATCGAATGTTTTATAAATTTTATTTATTTTAAAATTGGAAATATTTTATTATTTATTAAAAATGATATTTTTTTATTTTTAATACATGTATTATGTTTTTTGACTGAAAATTAACATTTTTATTTATTTTGAAAAAAATAGTACACAGGATACCAAAAAGAAATAAATCATGGTGGTCTAAAGTAATGCAAACCCATAACATCATTAGAAAAAAATCATCCCCTCACTATGAAAATAACCCAAGTTTAAGAGGGAATACATAATTTGATTTGAGGTTTTTATAGACACCAAAAAATCTGCCACCATGTTCCCCTCCCACCATGTGTGAGAGATTTCCATATGATTACCCATGAGTAGGTTTCAGTTCCTGGTAGTGTATGAAATATCCCAGGGACAACTACCTTTTCCTAACAGTGCTTTATACAGAATCATAGAGTCTGTCTCCACCGTATTCAATGTGATCTACCTTTGATTTCATATCTCCAAATTAGTAACCATGGTCTGAGCCTCCACCTGTAAGACATTACCTCTTCCTTAAGATGTCGTGAACGCTGCAAGTACAGACCCCTCCTAGTCTCTAATGAAATTTTTCCTGTGTATATCCCCCTTATTAGAGACCCATCCATATTGATCTTGATCCCCTAGATGGGAGGTCACCAGCGGACCCAATGTCCCTAACCCAGATTGTTAGCCCGGTTGTCTATTGAGAGGTTCAGAACGATCTATTTCATAGACGGTACAGAGTGACCATCTTCAATGTGATCTGTCTCCATATGTATTATGTTTTTTAAAAATGGGTATATTTTTTAATCTATGACTTCTTTAATTTTTTTTGTTTTGAAAATCACAATATGCATAATGTGAATTCAGTTTGACTTGATGGTGTTTTAATTGTTTTTGGTGTGTATAATAAAATATAGTAAAATTAATTTTCGAGGATTTTAGCTTGAATATTATGATATGTGAGCTTTAGTTTTATACTAAATTCATCATATTTATAATCAATATAGTTGTGCTAGACTAACTTAATCAAAAGACATGAGGTTACACTGATTTCATCGAATAATGGCAAAGATGCTTCTGATTCTATTATAACTGAATATAAAGAATATAGATTTTTACTAATGAAATATTTCCTATAAATGGACTGTAACTTCTAGAATTGGAAGGTGTTACATCAATCATTCTAAAAGTATTTTATTTCTTTGAATTCATGAAACTTATTATTTATATGGGAGATTATAATCATTATAATAATTATTTTTGAGAGATCATTGTCACGAACCGCCTTCACCAAAAGGAGGGAAGGGTCAACAGATTGTCAGGCCCTTCTTTCTTTAAGTTGAAGGAGAAATAATGACCCCTGAAACCCACACTCAATAGGTCCCGGAGTGGCGACTAGCACCAAGGGTATAGAAACACACACTAAATGAAAGGCATTACCCTTTTCGTTTTATAGGATCGGGAGATAAGATGGTAAATCCCAACAACACCAAAAGCGGAAAGTAAAGTAAATCCAAAAGTAAACCATTCCCAATGAATGTTACAAAAGTAAAAACCACAAAGTACAAAGTGACTACAAGGGTAAGGTACTAAAGAAAGAAAAACAGCAACTGCAACTGCCCCAAATGTCCGAGCTAGTATGGTCTCATGTGATCCCCGAAGTCCTCCTGGAAACCTAAAAGCAGTTTTATATACGTAGGGTGAGCATACAAGTATACTCAGTAGGGAAAACCAAAGACCCCTGTGCACAAGTGGGGGAACGTACTAAAGTCCTGTGAAAAAAGTGAGTAAAACAAACACCTAACAAGGTAAACTATCCACCCAAACCTCACCAAGGAACACTCCCCAAATAACGCAAGTCAAGTAATGTATAGTAATAGCACATTGATGTTTGGGTACCCCGTGCCACTTTCCCATTGGTTATTGAAGACATCCTACGCATCGAACCAATCCCGCCATTCTCACCACAGTCCCACTGCCACACCCCGCCCGCACAAACCTGGGCCACAACCTCACGCAATCCCACTGCCAAACCCCGCCCGCACACACCTGGGACACAACTGTCACATGTAACCACGCCTGAAAACACCTAGGCCAGAACAACCACTGCCATGCTCGAAGAAACCTGGGCCTCATCCTGAAGATACTTGGGAAACAACCTGCCCACACACACCTGGGCCATAACCACCACACTACCCCGCCCGAAGTTTCTTGGGCTAATAATGGACTTCAGGCCACCACAGCCTGCCCGAAGATACTTGGGATATCCGGGAAAGGGAGAAGAAAAGGAGCTAATAACCATCCATGAATAACAGTGTTGGGAAAAACACCATCCCCCATGAAATGGGGGTGTTCAGCACTAAGTGATCAACTTGGGTGGGGCGCGAATAAGAAACAAAAAACTACAAGTATATATATATAGGTAACAAGCACTCTCCAAAGTTTAGGTTTTTCTTCAGCCAGCCTAAAGAACACAAACAACACTCAGTACGAGTCGCAACTCTCGCCAACAAAACCCAGTTGTCCCATTCATTTTCATGTTCAGTAGTGATGTTTAACTAAGTTCTGCACCTACTTGGGCAACTAGTAAGAATAAGCACAAGTCCAGGAAAGCAAACAGTCAAGCATTAACTATAAAATCCACAACCCGGTTCTCTCATAAATCCACAACAACCAAATAAAACCCCAAGATACAGCCCATGTCCAACATCCAAGGGCCAAAAAGTTTTTCTCAACAACAGAGGATCCCACCCCAATTCGTGATATAAACAAAGTAACCACCCGGTCTTAAAATTCACAACCACTAGAACCATAACACAGGGGATTCCCATTCCCAATTTCACAACCACCGAGAGTATAATAACAGGGGATCCCATCCCCTCCCACATCACCCAGCAATCGGACCATGAAATAAGAACAAACAAACCACTACCATGCAGGTATTTTCAGATTTTAAAGATTTTAAACACTCCATGATTTCAATTCTGTTGTACTTTAACTGGGGTTATCATAGAAAAGGGGGTTGATCCTGGTGATTTCAATTTATTTAGCTGAATGTACGTAATTAACCAATTTACTTTACACAGCAAGGGTTCACAACCACAATACAATCCATTTAAACGTCACCAAAAGCAATGGTTCGTTAGTGCACAGAGAAAGACCACCAACGGCCATAATTTTCAGAAGGCGTAGCCCGCACAATTCAGGAAAGAAGATCATAAATCAAAGCAGCATCATCAATCACAGCTCCCCCCCCCCTTTGTTCTTTATAGAAACCGTTCATTATATTTATTTAGGTTTGTTTCATACAATTCTACAGAATCAAAAGCATTCCCACCCCGCATGATACACAAAAAGGGAGAGACGAAGGAGAAATTACCTACTTGTTGATCACCAATCAACACTGAGCCTAGGCGCGGAACTTCACGAATAGAGATACGGCCCGCCTGAATGAAAATAGGTTCATCTAAATGAGGGTACTACTAGCACAGGGTGTTGAGAAAAGAAGAAACCACGGAAAACCCTTTAGTTTATAAGGGATGGGGGAGGTTGAGATAAGAACGTGGAACCGCATAAGGCGCGGGGTCGTGGGTTGACCACGCGGTCACGTCACTAGAGGCTCATTAAACCAACACACACACCATGTTAATTCATTAAATATTTAATTAACTGTCATTTATGAGCGTTATTGGGCTTTAAAACAAGCGTAAAGGGGTCAGGGTTTAAAACCCAATTTGCGCAAAAAAGAGTGCTACTGGAAAAAAAACCTCGTGGGGGTAGGCGAGAGCCACCGGTAGTTGAGAGCCACTGGTGGCTGAAAGCTACTGATAGGCTGCAGCTACCAGTAGACCGAGCTACCGGTAGGCTGCAGCTACCGGTAAGCCGCGGCTACCAGTAGACCAAGCTACCGGTAGACAGAGCTACCGGTAGCTGCAGCTACCAGTAGACCGAGCTACCGGTAGACAGAGCTACCGGTAGGCTGCGGCTATCGGTAGACCGAGCTACCGGTAGGCCTACTACCGGTAGGCTAAGGCTACTGGTAGGCCTAATGTTTTTCCAAACTTCATCGAGATTCCCAAGACCAGAAAACCCAACTTGATATTTTCACAAAGTAATGGACCCCAAAAACTCAGTCCATTACATCAGATACCTCTTAAATGATTCTCGTCCTCGAGAATCAAAACAACCCAGAAGTAAAGAGAGAGTCCGAACAACCACCTCGAAAGATACCTCTCAGGAGTGAACCTCATTGTTAACAAAGAACACTTTCATGTCAAGAACCAAGAATCATACCATGTCTAACTGCCCAGGCATGTGGGTTGGGGAGTCTCCTTCCCCATGTCAAGATATTATCCGCTTTGGGCGGCACTGACTCGCCCACACGGGTTTAATCACATCCACCTTAATGCATCTTGATTAGGGGCCGGGTTCTCTCCTCCCTGTAGACAGGGCTCTTCACACACATTCAGAGGAAAGAAAACAAGTATTTCATAGCCAACAAGGTAAAACGTTCTACCACACAACAGTTATAACCGAACAGTACAAAACTCAAAACAACTTTGGGTACTAGGAACGCATCTTTGATTCCCTCTCCCACGTACTCTCCTCAAGCCCACCATGTCTCCATAACACACAAACCCAGGGAATGGTTCGCCCACAAAGCACCTTCTCCTTACGATCCTTGATCATCACTGGTCTCTCCACAAAAGTCATGTCGTCCTCGATGTCCAGCTCTCCCCAGCCGAGGATGTGTGAATCGTCGTGCAGATACCGACAGAGCTAGGACACATGGAAGACATCATGTATCCTCAGTAACGGAGATGGTAACGCTAGCTGATAAGCCACTTTTCCGACCCGCCGCAACACTTCGAAGGACCCGATGAACCTGGGAGAAAACTTACTTCCCTTGTCGAACCTCCGTTGTCCACGCCGAGGGTAGACCTTTAAGAACACGTGGTCTCCAACCTCAAACTCCAAGGGCCTCCTCCTGGTATTAGCATACGACTTTTGTCGGTCCTGGGCCGCCTTCATCCTTTCCTGTATAAGCTGAACTTTCTCTTTCATGCTCTGCACCACCTCCAGGCCAAGGATGCCTGCCTCTCCTACTTCGGTCCAACACACAGGTGAACGGAATGTCCTCTCGTACAAGGATTCAAACAGGTCCATACCAATGGTAGATTGATGGCTATTATTGTAGGCGAACTCTACAAGAGGCAAGTGTCGCACCCATGATCTTCCTGAGTCCAGAACACATGCCCGCAGCATATCCTCCAAGGTCTGGATGGTGCGCTCTGTCTGTCCATCTGTCTGGGGATGGAAATCAGTGTTAATACACAGCTAGGTGCCAAAAGCATGCTGCAATCCTCTCTAGACTCGCGAGGTAAACCATGCATCCCTATCCGAGACTATAGACCTCGGAACTCCATGAAATCGCACCACCTCATCCACGTACCTTCGTGCCAAAGCATCCACTGCACTCGACTCCCTGATCGCCAGAAAGTGATCCGATTTCGTCAACTGTTCCACTACCACCCAGATGGCGTCGTATCCCCCTTGGACCTTGGGTAGTCCCATGATGAAATCCATTGATATGTCTTCCCACTTCCACTTGGGGACATCTAGAGACTACAATAGGCCGCCTGGAACTCGGTGTTCAGCCTTCACTTGCTGACACACTAAGCACTTGGCCACGAACTCTACCACTGCTCGCTTCACTCTGGGCCACCAAAACTGTCTCTTCAGTCCCTGGTACATCTTGGAAACTCCTGGGTGTACCACCAGGGGTGAGTTTTGGAACTCACTGAGGACCTTTCCACGCATCACTTTTGGAGCAAACAACCTTCCCTGGAAAAGCATTAGGTTCTTACCATCCTCTGTCCACCCTTCCGGAGCATTTCCCTAGTCAACCCAGTCACGCATCAATTCACACTCTGGGTCTCCCCACTGAGACTCCTCCACTTGATGCAATAGAGAATATCGCACTGTCATCTGATACAGGCAACCTCTACCGCTATCCATCCTCACATCCAGGTGTAAGGTAGCCAACTCCTCTATCGCCTTCCAAGGGTCTGCCGACTCTCAGACCGCATCCTTTTGAATCCTCCTGCTCAAGGCATCGGCCACTACATTCCCCTTCCCTGAAGTGTAGGAAACCTTTAAGTCATAATCCTGGAGGAACTCTATCCACCTTCGCTGCTGCAAGTTTAGGTCCCGCTGGGAGAAGATATACCTCAAGCTTTTGTGATCTGTGAAGACCACAAAGCATTCTCCGATGAGGTAGTTCTGTCATAACTTCATCACAAAAATGACTGCTGTAAGCTCCAAGTTGTGGGTGGCATAATTACGCTCATGAGGGCGTAGCTGCCTAGACCCATAAGAGATCACCCCTTGTCGCTATATCAACACGCATCTCAGGCCCTGTCCTGAAGCATCACAGAACACCTCATAGGCCGCCCCTTCTTCCGGTAGTCTCAGCACTGGGGAACTAACCAACTTCTTCTTCAGATAGCTTAAGGATGCCTCGCACTACTCACTCCACACGAAAACCTGGTCTTTCTTGGTCAAGGCTGTCAAAGGGGCTGCAACTTGGGAGAAGTTGGGTACGAACCTCCGATAGTAACCCGCCAGTCCGAGGAAACTATGAACCTCTGCCATATTCTTGGGTGCTGCCCAAGAAACAACTGCATCAACCTTTGATGGGTCCACCACTACCCCCTGCTCGGACACCACGTACCTGAGGAAGTGCACCTCTCCACCACTTTGGCCTTCTTCTGGACCTCCAAGTACGTCGGTAGGGTAAAGGGGGTAACAGCATACTGGAGGGAGGGTCGGAGTGCCTCCTCCAAACGTCTTGCCCGAGACTCCTCATCGGGAAAGAGGTCCGGATAAAAACGTAGGAGGTCCTTGAACTTGATTCCCATCTCCCTCACTGACATACTCCCCTACTGGAGGGAGAGTAGCTCCTGTCTCTTTTTCGCCTTCATCGTTCTGTCATGACTCGCCTTCACCAAAAGGAGGGAAGGGTCAGAAGATTGTCAGGACCTTCCTTCTTTAAGTTGAAGGAGAGATAATGACCCCCCGAAACCCGCCCTCAATAGGTCCCAGAGTGGCGAATAGCACCAAGGGTATAGAAACACGCACTAAATAGAAGGCATTACCCTTTTCGTTTTATAGGATCGGGAGATAAGATGGTAAATCCCAACAACACCAAAAGAGGAAAGTAAAGTAAATCCAAAAGTAAACCATTACCAATGCATGTTACAAAAGTAAAAACCAAAAATTACAAAGTGACTACAAGGGTAAGGTACCAAAGAAAGAAAAACAGCAACTGCAACTGCCCCAAAGGTCTGAGCTAGTATGGTCCCGTGCGATCCTCGAAGTCCTCCTGGAAACCTAAAAGCAGTTTTATATACGTAGGGTGAGCATACAAGTATACTCAGTAGGAAAAACCAAAGACCCTCGTGCACAGGTGGGGAAACATACTAAAGTCTCGTGAGAAAAGGGAGTAAACCAAACACCTAACACGGTAGAGTATCCACCCAAACCTCACCAAGGCACACTCCCCAAATAACGCAAGTCAAGTAATGTATAGTAATAGCACATCGATGTTTGGGTACCCTACGCCACTTTCCCACTAGTTATTGAAGACATCTTACGCATCAAACCAATCCCGTAATTCTCACCGCAGTCCCACTGCCACACCCCTCCCGCACACACCTAGGCCACAACCTCACGCAGTCCCACTGCCAAACCCCGCCCTCACACACCTAGGCCACAACTATCACATGTAACCACGCCTGCAAACACCTAGGCCAGAACAACCACCGCCACACTAGAAGACACGTGGGCCTCATCCCGAAGATACTTGGGAAACAACCTGCCCATACACACCTGGGTCATAACCACCACACTACCCCGCCCGAAGGTTCTTGGGCTAATAATGGACTTCAATCCACCACAGCCTGCCTGAAAATACTTGGGCTATCCGGGAAAGGGAGCAGAAAAGGAGCTAATAACCATCCATGAATAACAGTGTTGTGAAAAACACCCTCCCCCATGAAATGGGGGTGTTCGTCACTAAGTGATCAACTTGGGTGGGGCACGAATAATAAACACAAAACTACAAGTATATATATATATATAGGTAACAAGCACTCTCCCAAGTTTAGGTTTTTCTTCAGCCATCCTAAAGAACACAAACAACACTCAGTCTGAGTCGCAACTCTCGCCAAAAAAACCCAGTTGTCCCATTCGTTTTCATGTTCAGTAGTGATGTTTAACTAAGTTCTGCACCTACTTGGGCAACAAGTAAGCATAAACACAAGTCCAAGAAAGCAAACAGTCAAGCATTAACTATAACATCCACAACCCGGTTCTCTCGTAAATCCACAACAACCAAAGAAAACCCCAAGATACAGCCCATGTCCAACATCCATGGGCCAAAAATGGTTTCTCAACAACAGAGGATCCCACCCCAATTCGTGATATAAACAAATTAACCACTCGGTCTTAAAATTCACAACCACTGGAAGCATAACACAAGGGATTCCCATTCCCAATTTCACAACCACTGAGAGTATAATAACAGGGGATCCCATCCCCTCCCACATCACATAGAAACTGGCCCGTGAAAGAAGAACAAACAAATCACTACTATGCGGGTATTTTCATATTTAAAAGATTTTACACACTCCATGATTTCAATTCCGTTGTACTTTTACCGGGGTTATCACAGAAAAAGGGGTTGATCCTGGTGCTTTCAATTTATTTAGCCAAATATACGTAATTAACCAATTTCCTTTACACAACAAAGGTTCACAACCATAATACAATCCATTTAAATGTCACCAGAAGCAAGGGTTCATTAGTGCACAGAGAAAGACCACCAACGTCCATGATTTTCAGAAGGCGTAGCCCACACAATTCAGGAAAGAAGATCATAAATCAAAGCAGCAGCATCAATCACATCCCCCCCCCCTTCATTCTTTATAGAAACCGTTCATTATATTTATTTAGGTTTGGTTCATCCAATTATACAAAATCAAAAGCATTCACACCCCGCATGATACACAAAAAGGGAGAGACGAAGGAGAAATTCCCTACTTGTTGATCAACGATCGACGCTGAGCCTGGGCGCGGAACTTCACGGGTAGCGATGTGGCTAGCCTGAATGAAAATTGGTTTGTCTGAACGAGGGTACTATTAGCACAGGGTGATCGAGAAAAGAATAAACCATGGCAAACCCTTTAGTTTATAAGGGCTGGGGGCGGTTGAGATAAGAACGTGAAACCGCGTAAGGCGCGGGGTCGTGGGTTGACCACACAGTCACGTTACTATAGGATCTTTAAACCGACACACACTCCATTTTAATTCATTAAATATTTAATTAATTGTCATTTATGAGTGTTACTGGGCTTTAAAACGAGTGTAAAGGGGTCAAAATAGGGTTTAGAACCCAATTTGCGCAAAAAGGAGCGCTACTGGAAAAAAAACCCTATGGGGGTAGGCGAGAGCCACCAGTAGCTGAGAGCCACCACTGGATGACAGCTACCGGTAGCCGAGAGCTACCAGTGGCTGACAGCTACCGGTAGGCTGCAGCTACCGGTAGACCGAGCTACCGGTAGGCCTGCTGCCGGTAGGCTAAGGCTACTGGTAGGCCTCCCGTTTGGCCAAACTTCACTGAGATTCCCAAGACCAGAAAATCCAACTTGATATTTTCACAAAGTAATGGACCCCAAAAACCCGGGCCATTACAATCATGTTAAGGTTTTTTTTGAATATTTAATTATAAAGATATAAGAATTTATTTTTTAATCATTTTGTTTTATATATTTCAAGATCAATATATTCCATAAGGAATATAGGGTTGTATATATTCTTTTTTATCATGAGATTTTGGTTGTGGAAGTGTGCTACTGTTGATCATCAGGATCAAGAACTTCTGGGTTTGGAAGACAAAGTTTTTGCGGTTAGGAAACTAATACCTTATGGTTGGTATAAAATAGAGGGATTCAAAGGGATATGAATATAAATATATCAACAAGTTTAAAGTTGAGGATTCCTTATATCAGGTTTATAGATTCTCTTTTTTCTTTAGGTAAAAGTTCTTTTTAAAATATCCTTAAAGATCTAATTTGTTTGTTAACTGGTACTCTGCATTTCATTTTTATTTTCTCTATGTTTATAATTTTTTTACTTGTTTATAATTCTACTATACATTTTTCTTTTATTATTAATTTATAAAGTTCTAAAAATTTAATTTCCACTATGCACATATACTTTTTACTCTGATATTGCATGTTGAATAAAATTTTATATTTTTTTAGTTTTACTATTGTGGTGGTCAAATTTTGAAAGTTTAATTTTTAACTAAAATCCACCCCCTATTATAGTTTTCCTTCTATGGTAATCTAGAACAAAACCCATAACATTGAGATGAACATCAGTTAGGGATAACTCAAAGTCACGTGTTGAGGGGTCAATTATCATTGTATTCCATTAAATGTATATCAATATATAAATTTAGGCATCTAATGTGAAATAATGATAAAATGGTGATTTATTTTTAATGATACTTTTTATACTCTTGAAATTATTTTAAGAATTCTTAACAAACCTATATATAATCACTTTTCTATCATATCATATATAAAAGACTTTCATATCAACCTTATATAAAATTTACCTTCTAGGATTATGTTAATGTATTGAATATATATATAAAACCTATAACATCACAATGTGAACATCTAATAAAAACATCCCACTAAAATATTTAGTGAGTAATATCTAGAAGGAAATAATTTTTGAATAATGTTTATATTTATTTATTACATTCCTAGTGTTCAACACATTGAACACATTTAATATCTTTAACTTCACAACATCAAATGTAATGATGATAACTTTTATTTTATATTTAGAATTTTTTTAAGTTTATAATAATTATATTTATAACTCTTTTTATCAAACTTTTTCCTTGAATTATAATTTAACTATTTACATTATCACTTAACATCATATCACTTTATATTCTTACTAGCATAATTCTTTAGTAAATAGTGATATTGAATTTATCATAGTAACTAAATGTAACATTTATATTTCTATTTACCATCGTATTTTATAAAATATTTAGGATATTAAGTGGAAATTATTATAATTCAATAATGGTTAAAATCATTTATTGTTTAATTTTGAACTTCTTTAAGTTCAAACATAATCCTACTGGCCTCTTGGACACTATATTCTCTTTAGAAAATCATGATAAGATACACAAAACTATTTTATGTTTATAAAATAACTATAATTTAATTTTAATAGGAATATTTAATAAATAAACTATTTTTTCCATATCTTATAAAGTATTATATGTGTTTGGAGTATTTTCCTATGAAAATATGAATTTATTAAAATATGCCAATAATGGTCACAACATCATATTACCTCAAATTTTAACAAACTAAATAAACATTTTATCTTATATGGAACATTTTTAACCTCATATTCATCTCAAAAACATGTTATAGGGTACAATTAATCATAATCCATGTTTATATAATTGATCATCTCATTTTCTTCATAACAAATCTTTGTTAACAAACAATATTTTTATCACATAAGATAAATGAGATGAAGATACACATGTTCTACTTTGATCCATTTAAGATTGATAAATTATTTCACATTAAAATATATGATATAAAAACTCTTTACATCCTCATTTGAATAAAAACTGTAATCTCTATCAATTATTCTTTTGATTTTTAACTCCTTTATATTTAAAAAACATGTAAAATATATATTTGGTATCAGATACTTTTCAAAACTAAATAGTTAATTACTATAACACTGATACTAGATATATAAATTTCATAGAGTTTCTAAAATCACTTTAGGTATCCTAATTAACTCCAAAATATGGAATTATTACTTCTCATTCTTGATAACTCCTCCAGGTTTCAATGAATATGACTAGATACTTGAATAAACATCATTAGACTCTCTAAGAAACATTTCTTCTTTTGGTTTGAAGTTTTACCCATGTGTATTGTGTATACAACACCAAAACCTAGACATCATGTTCTTATTTAATCTATTCCCAATACTTGAGAATAATGGGTAAATTTCACTTAAATTAATTAATCTTATAAAAACATATCCATTGATGAAAAAAATTAATTTCTTAACTAGAATAATCTTTAAGTACACATCTACTCTCACTCGTTCATTAGTATACTCAAATATATTGAGTATCATTAGACATACCCAATCAAATTAAGTATATGAGACTAAAATTAATTATCTTATTTAGATTTTAATTCCTTTAAAACTCTATAAGAAACAATTTATGCTTCATAAGAATCTAGATTAACCTATGGAATAACTTACACACATGGTTACTCAGGAAAGTGTTTCTCTGACACATAGAATTTTACTAATACTTAAGTACTTTTCTTAATTTAATGGTATAAGTAGTTGCTTAAATTAAGCTTATACTTCCTAATGATTAGTCTCAAAGTTAAGTTTGATGATTTTTATGGTTTTTTCTATAACATAATCTTTTATCCGATGAGTATCATATATTAATACCATTTAATAATAAATTTTATTAAATGGGATCTGACAGGATAATATTTCCATACATTTTTTCATGATATTTTAGTGATTTAAATCCCACTAATTTGTCATTTAATGGGTAATTTTCACATATTTTTTATATAGTAATATTTTGGATTAAATTATAAAAATAGATTAAAACTTGGTTTTTAATTGTTTTATCTAACTTTTGAATTATTATAATAAAATATTGCACTTAATATTAATTTTTTTAATTATTATTTCAAGTAGTTAGAGTGTATTTCAAGGATTAAAAGTGGTTTCATACTAGAATATATAATTGAAACAGTATGAGACTAAAAAAATGGATAAGGAATTTTTGTATTGGATTCATTGAAGTTGATCATTTGTGTGAATATATACCAATTTATGTGTCATCATAGAAAGTTTATATGTCATTTTTCAATATCTAGTATGAGGAAAATAACAAATTAAGATGATAATAGGTTTCTTTTGGATCTATATATGTGTCAATTTAAAGATATTAGGTGTCATATGCTCAATGTATGTGTGAATATGTTGGTTGTATGTGTCATTTGAGACAACATAGGTTTCATTCTACACGTGCATATGTGTGAATCTATACTAGCATGGGTATCATTCATTCCTTTGTAAAATTAGGTCAAAAGATGATTTAAAGTAAATTTTATGGGGGATTATTCTAGAATTAAATATGAGTTTTGAGCTAACACAAATGCTCATGAAACCAATAAAAGGTTACCACATAGATTTTTATGTGAAAAATATATCAGTCAAAATTGAAGGAGGATGCTATGGATTTTATGCGTGATCACATCATGACTTAGGAAATTTAGGACAAAGAAAAGGGAAATATTGAACAATTTGAAAATAGAGAAGATATATGATGTTTTAAAATGTATAATAATAATGAGACTGTGTATCTAAAAAAGAAGAATGAGTTTAAAGGAATAAGGGAGTGTTATACTAAAAAATCAGATTAGATGTTCTCTTATTGCTTTAGTTTAGTTATGTTATTATGTTTTATTTTTTTATTTTTTATAATCACATGTTGGTTAGTTTTAACAAAACTTATCTCATTTATATTTAAATATTTCATTGTCTCTCTCTTATCTCTATTATTTATCCATATTCTCTTCTTCATTTTGATATCTTACACTCACGGTAATGAGTGACTAACTTGAGGACTCTCGTGAGGGGAATAATCTAGTGTTGAACCTGATACTTTGAATATTAATTCTTAAAATTTATTATTTTATTAAATTTAGTCCAAGGGTGATCTAAATATTTTTGGAAACCTTTTATTCTCTTCTTGTAATTTTAGGTCTACCCTCTTCATTTTTTAATATTTTCCCTCAATGGAGGATGTGGATGTGTAGTACAATTGATGAGTGCACTGTATATTCACAACCAGGGAAGAAAAGTATGTTCAAATACAATGAATTGTGTTAATTAAGTAGATATTAAACTAAAAATAAAATTATAAAGGTTTATTATGGATTATTCCTTAGAGAGTTTTCTTTCATTCTAACACTTCATTCTGTCTAAATTCATTCTGTTTTCATTGCATGTTTAATTTTAGTTTTTTTATTCCATAATCTCAAATTCGATATTTATTTTATTTCATAAATATAAAATACTAAAAATATAAAAATTTTATTTAAAATAATGAGTGATTAACTACAAAATATCTACAAGTGATATGACCCTGGTCAAAAAATTTACTGTATTAAGAAAACACATAGTATCTTTTGAACCAAACTACGACTAGTGTGTCAAAACTTAACATTGTTTCCAAGGATCCAAGAGGAATTTTAATTATTAATTATTTTCATTTTGTAAATATTTTAATAATTTCAAATCAAATTTAAAAATATAAATCATTTTCTAACTCACCCTCACCTATGGAAGAAATTTTTTCTTTATTTGTTAGAAAGGTGGGGGGAGATAAAATGTTAACATTCTTAGAGGAGGAAATAAAGGAGGTTATATAGGACCTTAAAGAGGCCCTTGAGTACCTAGTGTTGGAATCATTAGACCAATAATTAACTGAGCACCAAAATCACTTCCCAGAGTTCCATCAAGAAGCGGTCGAGGTAAAAAAAATAGTCTCTCTTATTTCATTCAAATTTTTCTAAAGATATATTAGAGGTTTAGGCCTTGCTTAAAGATCCATTACCAGAACTCACTCATTAAATTATAGAGGGTATTCATGAAGACATTGTACCTTTTGATATACTTATTATATTTCAATAATATTTAGATTAATTATTGAATGAATTTATATGTATTTACATGTAACATGATCCCCATATCTATGAAGAAGAATCATTACATTTATACTTTTCTCTTCCCTTGGAAGAAGAAACTAAAAAATTTGTGGAGTTTTAAGAGATAATGGAGGATCTTGAATACCTATTTCCATCTATAAAAACTCAACTCCAAGAGGAATTAAGTAATAAAGAAACACTTGAAGCTCAACCAACTCAGGGATTCAATCCTTTATTAAACTAAATTTTATTTTATTTTATTGAATATTAATTGAGAAATAACTCCCACATTTTAAATTTTTTAGATCCATCCAACAATTGGTTTTCCTTGAAAGATGAAGATGAAGATGAAAATGAACCAAATGAGGAACATATTAATCTCCATGAACCTATGGAATAATTATTATATGGAGTGACTAGGAAGTTCCCATTGACTTTTCTTAAATAAATCAAGACACAAGTTGTGTGATTATGAGGGTAATATTATGATATAAATTTTTTATATTTTAATGTTATTCAAATAGAATTATTATATAACTTTCCCTTTGAAATTTTTTTTGATGCCGTATATTTTGAGAAGGCCTTGGAAGTGAATGAAGAGGTGAGAAAAGTAGATGATGACTCATTATTACTCTTACCCCCACCATACAAGTTATACCATATAGATAAATGGATTGATTTAGTGTATTCTATCTATGGGAAACTATACAACTGGTGTGAAGTAATTCAATCTATAATGAAATCTATGTGGTAGTTCGAATAAAAGAATATCCCCCTACCATCATACTATGTATAACATCTAATATAGCCTTTTTGGGGGGATCCAAAACTTAGGGACCATTTGGAGGTTAAATTAATACATATCCCTTTCCCCATTTTCTCTCTTTTTCTTTCTATTATTTTCATATCTATTTTCAATATTTTTTCTTATGTACCTTTTTTTTACTTATAGGTTTTTTATATGTGTAACATAGGAAAATAAATCAAGGTTACTCTGCTAATAATTAAGGATGTAATGTACTTATTCACTTGAATTGATTACTATCCAATCCAATTTTTCATGAAAAACTGCTAAAATAATTTTAATAAAATAAGTAAATATGGTTAATAAAAGTTTAATTGTAGGGGTTTGGTACCAACCTATTTAGGATTTTCATGTTTTTATTTTCTTTTTTTTAGAAACCTTAATATTCATTTAAAAATGCGGAAAAATCAATAAAATCTTGTTGTTTTTGAAAAAGATGCTTGATTTGAAATTCTAAAAGTTTAAAATGATTTTTAAAATGGAATTTTTTTTCTTTATTTTAAATATGAGTATTTAATAAAGTTTAAATGAAAATAAATTTTGAACAAATCCAATAGGTTTCTAAGACTAGTGGAATCTTCTTTTCATTTCTATTTAAATGTGAATCTTAATGTACACTAGTGTTATCTTAATGAAAAAAAATTGAACAAACCCAATAGGTTTCTATGAATATTGGAATAGTATTTCCATTTCTATTTTTATTAAGCGTATTGATCCATGTTTTTAAATATTTAACTTTTTGTTTTTCACTTATTAAAATTTGATCGAATTCAATAATTGTGATAAATAGGATTGATACACCATTATAAAATCCACTTTTTACATTGAACTCTATTTTCAAGCCTTCCCTTGTATCTAAAAATTTTATTAATCCCCTAGTATCCATGAGAAACATTTTTATGCATCCACATTACAAGAAAAAAATCTCTATCTACCTTGATATAGAAGTTAATTTCATGATCATGGTTGAACTCGAGTGTGGGAAAGGGATAATCTTTCTACTATGAAAAATATTTTGTTGTTGTTTTCTGAAGTGTGGTACACTTTTCTACTATTTTTTGGGAAGGAAATTCATTTTGGACATATGTGAGGATGATAAAAATTTTCATTCATAGATAGTTCAAAATTTTACCATAAATTTAAGGGGAAATTTTTATTCTTTTTCCGGAAAAAAAATATGATTCTAAAGAGAAATTATAAATCTAAATTCAAACTGAAACAATTTTACAAAAGGGCGGAAGGAGGGAATAAATTTATCATTAATGCTAAAAATTACAAGGTTTGGACAACCTAGAAATAGAAAGAGGGGTTCGGAGGAAAATAATTAAAAAAAGAGTGAGTGTGGATCCATTATTGAGTTTAAACTATTTCAGGCATTTTATTTCACTTTAGAGACAAGCCTCCTCTTTATTCTTCTGAGTTTTTAAGATTCAAAACCTATAAACCCTTATCATCAAAACAAACCTGGTAAAGTCTTCATAATTAACACATTTTATGATTCTATGAATTGGATATTCTAGAATTGTTTTAAACCTATCAAAATCATGAATGATTTTGAGAATGATAAGAGATCTAGTTCAAAATCCTTGAGTGAAGATAGATACACATCTGAGGAGGTAATTAGAAAATTCTAAAGAGAATTAATAATTGATTCAATAAATTTTTATGTTCATTGGAGAAATACAGATTTTGTATCCATTTATGAAGTGTGATAATTCTTTGGTTATTTAAATTGAAATGTGTTGTCATGGATATCTTTATAACTCTAAATTGTCCATGGTATAAGATGATTTCTTAGATTGTAATGGTTAATTGTGGGGGAATTGATAGAAAAATATTATCATATATATTTTATTGATATTTTTAAAAATTAAATCCCACAAATTTATCATTTAATGGGTACTTTTTAAATATTTAGTATATAGGAATATTTTGGATTCCATTATGAAAATGGATTAGAACTTGGTTTTTAATTGTTTTATCTATCTTTGGAAATATTATAATTAATTACTACACTTAATCTTAGTTATTTTGATGATTTTTTAAGTGTTTAGATTGTATTTAAAGGATTAAAAGTGGTTTTATACTAGAATAAAGAATTATAATAGGAGTATAAAAATGGAAAAGGAATTTGTGTATAGGTGTCATTGGATCTAAGTGCATGTGTGAATCTACACCAGAATATGTGTCATCCGAGTTGGTGTATTCATCATTTGGTAGTGCAAAGTACCTTTTGAGTTATTGATGTAGTGATTGTTGGTTTCAATTTGTTTTCAACATGATTAAGGAGTCAGAAAGATGTGTTTGAGGTTGTAGGTATTTTTTTAATTTATTCTAGTTTTCTCAAAAAAATTCTTAAGAAATTCTATGTATACTTAGATTATTTTGAAATAAATCATGAGTTTATATATGTGGTCGATGAGTTGATTATGTGGTATATCAATTTGTCATGTGGTCAATTATTTGGGCATGAAATTGATCAGTAGGTCATGCAGTTAGTGAATAGGGCATGGTTAATAAACACGTGGTTATTCAACTATAATATGTGATCAATAGGACTTTATGAATTCACTCAGTTGTGACATGTTTTTGATAAGGGTACGGTCGGTCAAAAATTTTGGTTAGTTGAAAAATCATGTAAAATCATATATGTAGCTATATAAAGGTAATCCCAAATATATGTATATGTAATAAGGAGTTCTAGAGAGCTATGTCCAGGTAATATATAAATTCGTATAGCTACATAATGGTTATTATAGACTTGTGTAAAGGTAATGCAGAGTTTTATTAAGTTGTGTCAAGGTAAGCTATGAATTAATATAGCTACATAAAGTTTGCATTGAAGAATTTGGACCAACATAAAGGCAATGTGGAAATTTTTTAGGCTGTTTAATAGTAAACTAAACCCTTTATAAATGAAACTCAATGATTCCTAGACTTATGTAAATGTAAACTAAATTTTAATAAATATAGAATCAATCTATGTAAAGTAAAATAGTTTTGAGATTTTTTAGATTTTTAGTTTTTTTATATTCTAAATTAATTCAAACCAATGATGATTAAGATATTATTAAAGGATAAATACATCACATATGAAATGTGATTCAATTTTTCTCATGAGAGATTATGAAAATGGTGTTTAATGATGATATCCATTTAATGTTCCAAGTTAGTTTATTTCAAAAAATATTGTATGAATCAAAGAATTATTTATTTGTAAATAATATCTTGGTATTAAATCTAGAATGTTATTTTGATTATTTTTTTTTTGTTCTTAGATCAAATAATAATCGGCATCTTATTATGTGGTTGTAACGAACTAACTTGGTTTGACCTAACATTTCACCCAATATGGATTGTCGCAAGGCTCGAAGCGCATTCCCGATCACTATGGGTTGGAGAGAAGCATGTGGGTATCAATATTCAAAACCATAGTAATGATATAAACCAGAAAACATAACATCACATGTCTCATTTATAATAAGGAAAATATAGATAATAATTTTACAATGAAAAAGAAATAGGTACACAACCATGAGGCATATAAAATTGATCAAAATACTATAATAGAGGTAGAATAAAACCAAAACCAAATCTCCATGTGACCATTCATCACCACCATCCTAACCCACTATGAAAATGACATCAACCCAGAGAAGCTGATGAGCTACATGATGTTCTTACCTTTACCTATATACTATAAAACCCAATATTCATATTCCCAAATTCATATATAGGGTGTGATTAAAACACCTAGTATGATACCACTATTACTCTATAGATTTTTTGTCACCATGAAATCATTAGTTCGAGATTTAAAACAAAAAAAGATTAAAAAATCTATTATATTTGAAAACATTTCCCATAAAATGTCCTTTGGGTTTCCTATCAGAATGTATAATATTTAAATCCACAAGGATGTGAAAATAAACAATAATGAAAACATATATGGAAATGATCAAAACCCTATATGGTAAAACCATAAGACAAACATGTGAACATTCAAATATAAAATATTACCATCTTGTATGAAACTAGGAATGAGTTGGGATCTAGCCTATGGGAATAAATTCTAGGATATGAAAAGGAACACTAACAATGATAAACATAAATCCTACAATATCAAGTATTTATGTGGTCTATTGTTATCACAACTATAACCCCTAGCAGTGTTGCACTCACAAAGGTTTTCATATGTCCCTAACCTAATGCACCCATGGTTCCCAAAGTGTTACCATGTTATATATTTCTTCAAAAAAATTAATAAATCATGATAATAATTTTATGAAAATATTTCAAAATCAAATAATCATCACTCCCATGCTTAAAATCCATTTTATATTAAAAACCATATTTGAGGAATTTCATCAAACACATGAATTGCATAAAACTATTGTTAAAGAAAACACTTTTTCATTCCACCCAAGATGAAATTTCATAAAATGAAGCTCAAAAATTTTAGATCAATGAATTTTATAAACAAAACTAAAGTAAATTTATAATAAAATCAAGTATATCATTATATATAACCATTTTATAGAGATTTATACCTCACCAATAGAGAAAACTTAGTCACCTTGAAAATTTTGAATTTGGAAATGAAGAGACAGGGTTCTCACAAGACTAGATCCATAATAAACATCATAAATTCACTATAAAACCCTATAAATATATAAATCACATACCACTAGGTTTCTAATGAAACAAAGGGAATAGTGGTAAAGAAGAGATCTAGAAAGCATAGAAGTCCAAGTGGAAATATGAATATACCTAAAAGAGATCCACCTAGAATAAATGGTAAACGCCCAGAGATTAAGGAGAGAACCCTTTAGATCATAAAAGAGAGGCTAGTTTTAGATAATGATGTATTATTAGAAGATTATATTTAAAAAATTCTAAGTTCATTGGGTTAAATTTCTATTTTTAATAAACCTTCATGAGTCACATGGTTAGGTTGTACGGTTAAAAAAATCAAGATCTAACCATGTGGTAGCTAAATTACCTTGAAAATAGAAGTGTGTAATTACCTATAAATATCCAAATAGTTAGATAAATAATGTATAATATATACGAAGGCATTTGGAACCAACCCATCCACTCACACAATATATATATAGTCAATTTCGCGATTAGAAAAAATTGTGCCTAAACCATGAAAATTGACTCGGGAACTAATAGATCCATTCTACACGGTTTTTATATGGATAATACTAAATATTAATAAACCGTGTTCTTGGAATATTTATTCCAAATCTCTAAATTCTCAACCCTCAAATCTCGAAATCCTTTATAACCTCAAAATAGATAAAGTAATCCAAAAATAAAACATACTTTTGACTCGGAGGGTGTCACAATTATCCACACCATGAAAATTTATGTCCCCAAAATGTGATCAGGATTATAAACATTAAAATAGATAAATTCACTACTCTATAATCAACGATTCTTTCTCCCACCTCTTATGACTATCCTTTCCACATTGAATAGTGCATAGACCAAAAGAGGTTCGTTTTACCATTCATGACCTTATCCTGATGATCTATAATCTAAATTGGTTGATCAACCACTGAGGTTTTAGTATCAAGATTAGAATCCTCCCATTCAATAACATGTAAAGGTTCTGGTTGATACCTCCTCAATTGGGAAACATGAAACACATCATGAATCTACATTAATAGAGATAAAAAATCCAACTAACAAGCCACCTTTCCTAATTGTTTGATGATATTAAAAGTTCCTAAAAACCTTGGGGAAAATTACCCTATCTTACTAATGAATATATCTAATCAAAATGAGATTCTTCAAGAGAAACCTAAATACCTACCTTAAACTCAAATAAACAACAACGGTGGTCTACATAACATTTTTGGTGGCTCAAAACTATTACCAACATTTAACAAGATAACTAAACCATCCTCATCATCCTTGGGAAATAATTGTTCCTACTAGAGACCATTTACCTACCCATGATAAAATCACTAAGATCCACAAGATCTCTCATATGACACTTCAACTTGTGTCTCATTAGTCAAAATTGATAACTACTGTTATAAGAAAAATTCAACCAAGGAAGATGATAAACCCAAAACCCACTAAAACCAAGCATGAATTCCCAAATAATATCCTCAAGAATTGGTTTATTCATATAATCTGAATGTGTATCTAAATATTGAACATAATTTTCAATTTTTGATCAATATCCCATCATATTTAGTAATCCCTTCTAGAATTGAGATTAAAATCATAGATATCTACTAGAAATGGTAATCGTAGGCACACCATGGAACTTCATAGACCCTAAAACATATAAATGATTGAGATATTCTATCATAATAATATACTTGGAAGGAAAGATATGAATCTATTTAGCAAATCAGTTAATTATTACCCAAATCATTTCCTCTTCCCCACTAGGTTTATACGGTAGTCCAATTTTGAGGTCTATGGATACCTCATCTAACATCCATAACAAAATGGATATATCCATACCATACTAAAAGATACATGGGGTTATAATTCACTCTATAAGTGGGAATGGAATCATGAAATAAAGTTTTCAATCAACCAAATAATTCTAGGACACTAACATTGATGTCTTGGAACATGAAACATTATGATAACCCCAAAGTGAATGGACCAACTAGGCCTATGTTCATGATCTATCAAACCCTGACTCGGATCAACCAAAACAACCAAACACCTATAAAGACACAAATAACCACTAGAATACCGAAACCAAAAGCCTAAGGTCTACCTATTACAAATTATTTCATTAAAATGATTCCAAATTTCATCTATTTTTACTAAAGATGAGTCTAATTGCATGAGGAATAACCATCTTTTTCACAAGCAAATAATAAGATCATATTAAAGCCTCATTTGAAACCAAGATATTTTTTTCAAATATATTAAACAAGGATCCATTTTCCTTTTATTCCTTCATATCCAACATTGGTAGTTCCCTACTCAAAGCATCTATAATGACACCTCCTTTTTTGAGAGTTTACACAATATTGAAATCAAATATCTAAAATAACTTAGCTAAAAATTTTATTATAGGATAAAATCCCTCTAGTTAAAAGTACACTTCATGCCTATATGATTCAATTATATCATAAACTTCTCTCCAATGGGGTAGTTTCACAATTTTTAGAGAGCAAGCACAACTACTATCAACATCAAGTCATGGTGAGATAGATTCCTTCCATGAGGGTGTAATTGGTGAAAGCCTTAATCCATCACCCATTTTCCCTGCATCAAGAAATATCCCAACACCATACCTAGATCTTCCTGGTAACATTTTCATGACCTAACTTGGCTTAGAAGAAATAAATACTAGAGCTGAATTAAACCTAGCTTCCATCCTTTCAAAGTATTCTTAGGTTCAAGATTACCCAACATGAGCCTATAAGGACAATAGAGACCTAACATGGGTTTCTACACCATTTAAATTCAATCTAAAATTATGTGATAATGAGAACCTAAAAAAATAAAATAGAGGATTAATAATATAATTGAGGTTTAACATTTCATTCAAATTAAATACCCAATATCTCCATCCAAATCCAAGTAGAACCAATACACGCTCATAATATGTGGAAAACCAAGTGGGAACTGAATCAAGAATATTAAAAATAATCATCCATAAGAAATTTTTGAAAGATCATTATGTCAAACCATCCTAATAGTATTTGGTAAGGCACAATCCAAAACACCAGATCCACCATGTCTCTCATAATAAAGAGAATATTCAAATGAAGACATTCCTTAGTAAGAAATGACATTGTTCTATTCTTGGTTCATGATAATTCATCCACAATAACTTAGGTTTGGAGGATTCAATTCGGTGGATCACATGGTTTATCCAACAATATACATATCATTGATGTATTACCTAGCCCATAAAATTACCAAATGAAACCTAGTTACCCATGCACACACTCAAGGATCACCATATTCATAATGGTATTACAAAACTCATGGTATAGCTTTTACCAAAAATTTATCCCTAACAATGAGGTTCTAAAAGTGAAATCAAGGAATGAGGCAAGAAGAAACTTGATATGTATGATGCTATCAATGGAGAATCCAAAAGAATATATCAAATATCACTCTTAAATATGGATATCCCAAAACCACAACCACTCCAAAACTATAATGTGATAAACTCGTAGGATAATCACCTAAACTATAGTATATGCCCAAGATTCTACTCCTCTCAAGAAATACTAGGAATATAATTAAATTGGTCCTTACCAACGAAAATACCCAACTAAACCTATACATCTCTATAATTAGTTATAAAAGATCATCAATAGAGAAGTTAACACTCGCCACTCCATTTTAAGTTCAATAAAGAATAAATGTAAGAGGAATGGACCACTCTTGAGGAAAGCATCTCACTTAAACTCGTGATCTCTTTAGAATAATTAATCAATCTATAAAAACTGAGGAATATATTCAGTAATGTCTTTAAAAGTATTTAAAATAACCCCTACACACAAGAAAGGTTTAGGAAAAACATACAAATCGACAAGGAGAGAAAAAAATTTCAGAGGGGTTTCAAAATAATCCTTCTTAAATTGTAGAAACCACTTTTAAAAACTATTAATTTGGAAAACATTCAAGAGCTATTTTAAAATGTGTTATCCAAATAATCCATTTCAAAATGTATTATCTAAATAATACATTTCAAAACTAAACATATCCCATTACTTTAGAAACATACAAAATATAAAGATTCACAACTCATCAATTACAAGATGAAACATATTACATTTCATGACAATGTATTAAATAGGATTCATTTTCATTTGGAATTACATTATCCATGTTTGAAATTATTTAAAAGAAACTACTATTAAATTTATAAAAATGAAATTTCTTATAAGTTGGAATTATCCTTTTGATTTATCATCTCACTTTCAAAACCCTTTTACCTTTTATATTACATGTTTAAAAAAATCATAGGTTTTTTCTTAAAACTAGAAACTCATCATTTTCAACTTTATAGTAAACAAACTTTTCTTTTAAAATATGTAATACATTTTGAAGAAATTATTTAAGAGTGTAAGAATATTACATGTAGATCATTAACCAGTTTAGAAACCAAATATTTTCCATGTTTTCAGTATTGAACAACAATTTCTAAATACATGAGCTAAAAACAGAGCATTATTTTACAAGAAAGCATTAAATCTTAACTTTTCTAACTAAAATAATTTTTTAATCCATTTTACAAACATAAAACTAGTTTTACTAAACATTTTCAAACAAAATAATTTCATAACTACTAATAAAATTAATTCTTGAGATCACATATCCTGAGAATCATCTTGATTCCTTTCCCATTAATGAGAATCACTCAAAGAATCCAAGAATCATGGGTTTTAAAAAATAAAATCAAAGGGATGTGGAATTATGCTCGACCAAGACACATGGTGGGTGGACATGTTTAAATTGTTCCCCCAACCACTTTAACATTTCTATAATCAAGTGTTTGATAACTACGATATTTTTCAAGCCATCCAAGTCAGCCTCACAACTTGACTCTGTTTTTCCATTTTTTACCCCAAATCCAGAACAAACCCTAAGGAAACCAACACATGAAAATGATTATCAAATGACATCATATAAAATCATAACTCATATATAGAATCATATGTAAATTAAAACCAAGATAAAAATGGTAACTTAAGTGGAATAATGAAATTTAGTGATCAATAACCTACTCATAATGTACTTCTTTATCCCTAAAAAGTCATATCTCATGTATACCATACCCCAAACCAAACCCAAGTGATTTTTTTACACTTTTGTCTTGGTAAAGGGTTTGATACTATTTTTAAATGAACCAACCCAGATCAGACTGACACGTCATCTAAGATAGCTTGGAAAAAGGCCTGAAGTGTGTTCTTGATTTCCATGGGCTGGAAAAAAGTACCTAGGTATCAATATACAAATACATGGAAATGATTTGACCTTGAAAACATAACACATCATGTATCATGTATATAAATAAAAAGATATACAATTAGATTACAACATGATGTAAAGTGGTACACAACCATGAGTTATATAAAACCAATACAAAGACTAAACTAGAGATAGGAAAAAACCAAAACCAAGTCTCCATGTGACCATCCATCACCACAATCCCAACCCACTATGATGATAACATAAACTAAGAGAATCTGGTGAGATTCATTATTCCATTACCTTTTTTGTATCCTTCAAAATAAAATCTATATATATCCAAATTCATATGCAAGGTATGAGTAAAACACTTAGTAGGATACCACTACAAATATATACAATGTATATCACCATGAAACCATTAGTTCTACAATTAAAACAAAATAATTTTCCAAAAGTTATAAAATTTTAAAACATTTCAAATAAAACACCCTTTAGTTTTCCTTTCAAGACATATCATATTCAAATCTATAAGAATGTGAAAATAAAACTGAATTAAAACATAGAGGGAATTTTTCAAACCCAGTCATGGTAAAACCATAAGACAAACATGCGAGTAATTGAACCCAAAATATTACCATCATGTAACCAAGAATAAGTTGGGATCTAGCTTATGGGAATATGTTATAGGACATGAAAAGGAATACTAACTAGCATAAATTATAATCCTATAATACCTATTACTATCACATTCTATCAGTATCATAACCATAACACCCAGTGGTGGCACGCTAACTAAGGTTTTCATATATCCCTAACTCAATACACCCATGTTTCCCAAAGTGTTCCTATATGTAATGTTTCCTCAAAATATTTAATAAACCATGATGAGAATTTTTTAAAAACATTTTACAAGAAATGAATCGCCACTCCCATGCTTAAAAACGCATTTTAGAGTAAGAAACATTTATAAGCAATTTCATTAAACACTTGAAGTAAATAAAACTATTTTTAAAGAAAACCTATTTAAACTCTCTTTTTTATGCCACCCAAGAAACAATTTCATAAAACATCCATTATAAATTTCAAATAAATTAATTTTATAAACCAAACCAAATAAAATTTATAACAACATCAAATATATAATGAGATATAACCATTGTATGGAGACACATACATCACCAATGAAGAAAACCTAGTCACCTTCTAAAATGGTAATTTGAAACAAATAGATTGGGTCCTAAAAATCCTAGAGTGATAAGAAATATCATAAATTCCACATAAAAAACTATAGATTCATAAATATTGGACCAATAGGTTTTCAATAAAATAAGGGGAATAGATATCAAGGATATATCTAGAAAGAGAAGAAGAGATTAGGTAGAAATGAGAACATACCTTGAAGAGATCCACCAATATTGAAGGAAAAACAACAAGAGATTTAGGGTAAACTCCTCTAGAGGGTCTAGGTGGGGATGGTTCAAGATAATAAGGGATTGAGAGGATATTATAGTTAAATATGACCAAAGTTTTTATTGTAATTTTTTAGTTTTAATAAACCCACACGGATCATACAGTTTCACTAAACAATTAGAAAAACCATGTGTATGTTTTTTTATATCCTCTAGAACCAACCCATCCACTCGTAATGTTTGCATAGTCACCCACACGGTTAGAAAAACAGTTCCTAAACCATGAAAATTGCCTCTAAAACCAACAGAGACATTCCACACGGTTATCGCATAGTTACTACTAACAATACATAGACTGTTCACCTATATAGTTTCTCCCAAATCTCTAAATTATTTACCCAAAAATCCTAAAATCCTTTATAAATTCAAGAGAGTTAAATTAAGACTAAAATAAAACATACTTGTGACCCAAAGGGTGTCACAGTAGTGATTCTAGCTGAGTTATTTGAGAATGTATATTAAATATGTCAAGTTATTTTATGTTATTATTGGATACAGTTATTTATATCATGAAATATAAATAAAATTTGGGTTTGGGTTGTTTTCAATGAGGAAGAAGATGATGGGAATTCATGGAATTTACAAATTCATTATTTTTTAATAATTCTCAATATTGATCAAAGTAGGAGAATATTTAGGAATAAATATTTATTGACCTATTAATAAAAAAATAAAGGTAGAATTATTATTTTGATATTGACATACAATTATTAAAAGTGAATAATATTCTAGATATTTTGGTGTATGTTTGTGAGCCTAACTAAATAAGGAAATGAGGGATTTTATGTTATATGATTTCATAAGAGAAGAATCAATAATATTGAGTTGGAAATTAAATTATTATAATAAAATTAATTCTTATATTATGATTTTCCCTAATATTATGGGTTTTCAAAGAAATAATTTGGAATGTTCCGAATATTAAAAATTTTAGAGAAAAATAAAGTGAGTTGGAGAGATAGCCTGAAGTCTAAGTTTAGACATCAAATTCAACCTTTGGTAGAGATCAGGTATTTCATAAGATTATCTAAGTTTGAATCTAAGAAGAAATTATTTATAGGATATAGGTATATTGAGAAGTTTTCTTGAATATTATTGAAGTCTCATTGAGGGAGATATACTTCTGTGGTTTCTGAAGTAACCAAACTCTCAAGAATATCTTTCACGTCTTGGTTACATGTTATGTATGGAGGTAGTGTGAAACTGTATAGTATGGTGTGATATTGTACTAGAATGTTGTGACTATGTTCCAATATTGTAATCTTGTGATATATTATTTCTTATAGTGAATAATCTATTATTAGGGAGACTAACCAACTACGATAAGGAGTAAGTTACCCATAAAGGGACTGGACCTTGTAAAAATACTCATGTTCATTTTCTCTTTATGTTATTCATACACTAGTGAGGTTGAGACAATTTATTTGAGTGAATAAAATATTAATAGGTTTCATACATTGTTTTAATTAATAATAAATTGTAAAAACCAGTATTCACTAATTCATGTCCTCTTCTCAGTGGAGTAATTTATTCCTAGGCACTTCACAATGTATGTGTGAAGGAAAGTGAAAAGGTAGATGAGTGTATGTGTCTTTTGAATCTATATAAATGTCAATTTCATGATAATAGGTTCCATATACTAAACTTATGTATGAATCTATTAGGTGTATGTGTGAATCTATTAGGTGTATGTGTCATTTGATCCAACATAGGTTTCATTTTACACCAATGTATGTGTGAATCTACACCATCATAGGTGTCATTCATGCCTTTTTGAAATTTGGTCGAGGGATGTTCACAAGAAGATTTCAGGGGGTTCATTTGGACTTAAATACAAGTTTTTCTCTAACACATCAGAACTCATGAAAAAAATAGAAGGATGTTGCATGGATTATGTTGTGAAAAAAAATCAATCAAATTTGAAGATGGGAGCCATGGATTTTATGGGTAACTAGATCACAACTTAGGAAATCCAAGACAAATAAAAAGGAATTATTTAATAATTTGAAAATTGAGAAGATGTCATAGGTTTGACCAAATTATAATTAGAAGGAAAATTCACATCTATAAAGGGATAAAAATTTCAAAGGAAGAAGGGGTCACTACACTAAAAAATCAGGCTAGATGTTTTTTTTTTTTGCTTTATTTTAGTTCTGTTGCTATGTTTTATTTATTTTATTTTATATAATCACATGATGGATAATATTAATAAAACTTATCTAATTTGTCTTTCAATTTTTCTCTATCTATCTCTCATCTCCCATTTCTCTATATTATATTATTCATTTTTATCTCTTCCACTCGTGGTAATGAGTGACTAAACCAAGTACTCTCTTAGGGATGTAATCCAATGTTGAACACAAGTCTTTGTGAACTCATAATTATAATTTATTATTTTATTAGAGTTTTGTTTGGGGTGATATAAAGTGTTTAATGTGTTTTTATGTCTCTAATTGGAATAAGAGGTTTGGATTCTTCTTTCTGTAATATTTTCCACTTATGGAATAGGTGGATGTGTGGTGTAATCAATGAGTACACTGTACATTCACAATTGAGGTAGAATATTATGTTTGTATACAATGAAGTGCGTTTAATAAGTATATATGAAACTAATAATAATATGATGAAGTTTCAATCTAAATGATTTCATAAAGAGAATTTACTTTCTTTCAAACACTCTATTTTGTATGCATTAATTCTGTTTTCATTTCATGATTACTTCTAGGTTTTTCATTACACAATATCAAATCCCATATTTATTTATTTTCATTAATAGAAAACACAAAAAAATGAATTTATAATAATTATTTATTGACTATTAAATCACTTCAAGTGAGGAGACATCATCATCATTTATTTATTTATTAAGAAATAAAAAAGGGGGAAGGATGGAAAAGAACCACCAAGGACAAAGAAAAATTGGCACAAGCCTAGGGATATATGAAATAATTTAACCCAGGGGAATCCCCCCATATGATATCTACACCCTCTAGTTTCAAGAGATCCACATTCGAGATGCAGTAGATATTGGATTTGGGCTTAGCCAAGGAGGCAAGGTGATCCTCCACTTTGTTACCTCCACGCAACATTTGAAGCACTTTGATGTTGTTATTGAGAAGCATAGACAAACACCTTCTAATGGTATATGATATTGACCATGGGATGGAACCAATACCCTTTAGAGAGTTATTAATAATGAGGGAGTTTGTATCCACCTCAGAGAGAGTGATATTGGCCTGTTGGAAAAGGGTGAGGCTAGTAAGAGTTGCCTTAGCTTCAGCCTAGATGGAGGACCCACTACCCAGATAGGAAAAGAAGGCCATAATGATCATGCCTTTGGAGTACCGAACAACCCCACCTCCACATATGGTTCCCAAGTGATAGGAACCATCGGTATTAAGTTTCAAACTGCAACCTAGAGGATTCCATCGCACCCAGAGGGGTCTTGGAGCATTACTGAGCAGATGAGGAACTGGAACATTGAGAAGTAGGCACTACAGGGTAGGATCCTCCTGCCATCCATTAAATATCTTGACCATATCCAGAACTAGGTTCCTGATATGCGCAATGATGGATCCACCAGAGGATTGGACCCCCTCAAAAATCAGCTTGTTCAAAGCTTTCCATAGACACCAGCAGGCCAAATGGAGAACCAGAATGTGGGTTGTCTTCTCTGTGCTAGATGCACCTGAGCCGTTGAACCATAACTCTAGGAAGGAAGCCTCGGATGTAGAATAAGACAAGAAAGCAGTGAACGGACCAAAATAATTCCAAACCTCATGTGCCCAATCACCCTCGAAAAAAATATGAGTCGTAGTCTCTTCCAGGTGATTCTTACAACAGTAACACCTGGATGCCAAGATGATACCGCAGCATTTGATATTGTCCTCAGTTATCCACTTTTCTGTATTAGGAAAATAAATAATAGCTTTTGTACCACCCTACATTAGGTGTGTCAGGATCCTACTAAAATAGTTACCACTTTTTTAACTCATCATATATTTTAGTGATCCAAGATCTATATTTCAGCATAACATACACGAGGTTGAGCATGTAAATGATCCATGAATATATTTTGTTGAAAAAACTTTTTAGTCATATCATATATGGCTCATGGATAGCTGAGTCAATAAAATCTATCAAAATCCACCATGTGGATTCACTCAAATATAATCATCTGATATCCTAATGATTGGGATTTCCCAACTATGTGTCATCTAATGGTTAGGGTCAACTCATTTATTACTTTTCATACATAAGATAATTCATGGTAACCTAATAGTTAGGGTCACCCATACTGAATTATCGAGGTTTTAGAAAGTTTCACTTTGGATTAAATATAACACTTATTATTTATAAGGGGTTTTAATATTGTAAAGACCCATAAAATTCAAGGGAAATTTTTTCTTAATTTTCTTTGGTATTTTACAAGAATGCAGTTTCTGACGGCACCTGATTCCGAGGCCCGGTGAGCCCGAAATCATGTTCCAAAGTTTAGCTCGGGTACGTTCAGTGAACGAACGAGCGGGTTTTCCTAACTTTTGAACCGTTGCTCGGAATCGAAATCCGAGGACACCGATGGAATCGCAGCACCGGTAATTTCTTAGGAACACCTTTTCTGGAGTTGTGTTTGCTCGGTGTGGTTACTAAAATAATGGGTTAAGTAATGAATAAAATAAAATTAGTGCAACCAATTTTATTTTTATTTCTAAGTAGTTAAAACCTAAGCTTGGTGGTTGGAGTGGGACCCACAATATCCTAACCCACTGGGTAGGATATTAGTGGGGTGGTGCCCACACGAGACCCACCTATTCAACTTCCTCAAACCCCCATTTTGTAACACACCCGCACCCCCTATTAAATTCTGAGTCAACACTCACATTAATTGGATGGTTAATACTCTTCAATTAATTCAATTAATTGAATGAATTTTTTTTTTTAATTTCAAATTGATATGTTGGCCTTTGTATTAATTAAATAAGACAAGTCTTATTTCATTAAGGGTTGGTTCGTTGTGCGAGAGGAATTAGAGAGGAATTGCTCAAGATTTGGAATCCTCTTCTTCCTCCCTGAAGAACGCGAAGAACGCACCATCACCGACAAAGAACGTCGGCCTCCGATGAAGGATGACGAAGAATGCCGAATCCTCGGAGATCGACAATGCGACGCCGTGTACCGCGACACCGACAATTCTACTCTCCGTGACGCCGAAGAAGCTTATGGAACATTGTTCTGCGATGCCGTCTTCTGCGACGATTATTTCCCACAATGAACCTTCGTTCGACGACACCTTGAGGTAGGGGTTAATTTTGTTCATGGAATGATCATTCTCATTCTTTGTATTTTATTTGGGGCCGCTTGTTATCAACTTAATGGGAGGAGGCCGGACCGCATGAACCTGATCGACCCTCCTCCCCCCTTGGTTGTTGTTTTTTTTTTGCGGCTTGAAAGAAGGCGGAGCGGTGCAATTAAACCGCGCGGAAACATGGAGGGATGCGGTGAAAAAGCACGGCACTGTCGCGCCGCACCGGAGAACCACGAAGAGGCCGCGGCCAGAGCGGGGCCGCGGCAGAGGGGGCACCGCGCCGGTCGGACAAGTCCGCGGCGGTGCAAGGCGGGGCGGCCGGAACCGCCGGCCGCCGGCACCTCGAAGGGCGGGACCGCGGAGGTCCCACAGCGGCAGCACCGGCCAGCCGAACCGGGCCGGCCGTTTCAGGGGGTGACCGGGGGTCGTAACCCCTGGCTGGAAAAAAGGAGCGACCCCCACGTGGGGGGCCGTGGTTTCAATCAAGGGGGTAGCCCCCCCCCCCCCCCTTCCGCTCATCTCGGCCAGCACCGAGCTGGCCGCCCGCAAGTCGTGCCCGCGCCAGGCCAACCGGCCACCCCAGGCCGGACCGGCCGCACCGGGCCGGGCCGCCCAGGCCGGGCTGGGCCGCGCCGGTTGGGCCGGGCCGCGCCGGTTGGGTCGGGCCACGCCCTAATGGGCCGGACCCGGACCCGGGTCGGGCCGACCCAAGGGGTCTCGGTCCGGGCCCAAAACCCCCTAAAACCGGACAGGTCCATTCTTTTGCTCATATCTTGGGCTACAGACCTCCGATTGACGTACCGTTAGTTACGATGAAATCCTTGGATCGAGACGGTCATTTCAGTATATTACACTCAAGGTTTAGGAGAACCTTGGGTATGGCCGGGTTGGTTCGAGCACGAAACCAACCGGGCCCTCAGAGCGGAAACGCTTATAACTTGAGCTACGGACGTCCGATTGACGTGCCGTCGACTTTGTTGGATTCCTCTTAGTGAGACGGACCTTTTGGCTTACTCCAATCGAGGTTTTGATGCAGTTAGAGTGTGGTCAGGTTGGTTTTGACTTAAAAACCAACCGGCCCCTGGAACGAAAAAGCCAATAACTCTCAGACCGGGCATCTGATTGACGCGCCGTCTGTCACATTGAGTTCCTCTTGTCGATACGGAACTTTGGGATACATCAACTCCGGACTTCGTGTCAATTGATGTATCAGACCCTCGGCTCATGGAGCGGACCCTTTCTGAACGAGCTTTCTGTGTGCGGGAACCCTAGAGCTGGCTGCGACTACGACGACGATGAAGACTATACAGAAATCCTTTGTGGGTTCGACAGCGACGACTACAGCACTCAGTGATCCTGTGTAGATCAGTGCTTACCAATCCTATGTGGGTCAGATTATGTGTGGGTTAGTGCTTAGCGGTCCTGTGTGGGTCAGCGCTTAGCGGTCCTATGTGGGCCAGTGCATACCGATCCTGTGTGGGTCAGATCCTGTGTGGGTCATTGCGGGGGTTAGTACCTATCGATCTTGTGTGGGTCCGACAGCTTAGATGAATCAGTGGCTACATTTGATCATCTCTATTGTCTTACAAAGAAGTATACATGTTTGAGCTGAGTCTTGACTTTCAATCAATATCTTCAATATGATTGACTTGATTTCCTATGTGGATTGGGTTATGTTATCCTATGTGGATTGGGTTGTACTTTCCTATGTGGACGTGATCGAACTTGAGCTCGGATGTTGGAGCCGAACTGGAATTTATGACTTAGGTATATTTATGGGCATATACCTAAGTAGTGTTGGATGTTACTTCTTGATTGTATATTTCCTTTTTGAATTATCCTTTTTGGATTCTGGGAGACCTTCAGGGGTCTCGGGGTCCCTACTGAGTAGCGTATACTCACCCTTGCACAGCCTATGCCCGCACTACATTGTGTTGGATGCAGATGACGGACAGCGCTGATCGTGGTTGAGGCTTGTGGAGAAAGTTGGTACCTGGAGGTGGACCACTGGGCGGGACGTACACGGAGCGGGCGGCTGGAGTCGAGGAGCTGAGGAGGCTATCTGTATCCACCCTTCAGGTGGGACTTCCAGTGGACGGCTCGATGTTTCTGCTTTACTTTTATTTGTTATACCTTCTTTCCAGTTGTACTTTACTTTCAGTTTGGGTTTGTATTCTGGCTCATTTACTTTCCGCACTACTATTGTATCCACATTTACTTAGTGTATACTTCTGCTTGCTTACTCTGTGGTGTTTGTTTACTTTATAAAGGCAATGCCTTCCCCTTTTTGTCGGGATTTATTCCTTGGTGCTAGTCACCAGCCCCTGGCCTATGGGAGGCGGTCTTGGGGTAGTCACGGCATGGGTCCCGAGGACGGGTCGTGACAAATTGGTATCAGAGGAGTTCGTTTCTACCGCAGAACTCATGACTCTGATCTTTCTTCTTTGTGAAGTAATAGTGTTAAGGGTATTGAGTGTGGTTATCAATCCAGGAAGTCCAGTGTTGGTGTGGCGGCCGACGTATCCGTACACCAGGACCCTGACTTCTGATTTCTAACTCAATGCATGAAAACATTGATTGCATGTGTGTTTCAAAAGTTTTCATTGTGATTACTTTGTGTCAGCTCACCAGGTATAATGTTTGACCGTGGCACACCTGTTTCTTTTCAGGATGGCCCCACGATGGCAGCTAGCTAGGGTTCCGAGTTTTGTGTGAGCCGACAGCCCACCGAGCGATGAGGCCTCGGTGCAGGGCCCTTTTTCAGCGGAGGCACCGGCGGTACCACTACCTGTCGAGCCATCGATGCTACCAGCCCCAGCCGCTGATAGTGCATGTCGCCTTAGTGCACTGCACGAGTTTCAGCGTCAGAGACCACCCAGGTTCTGCGGGTAGATGGACCCTCAGGCAGTCGAGGATTGGCTGGAGGCGGTTGTGTGAGTTTTCAGGTTAGTGGGGACACCATCTGACCTCATGGTGATCCTCATAGTGAGCCTCATGCACGCAGTAGAAGGCAGATGGAGGAGCTTGATGCTCCAGGTGCACGACGAGCCATCTCTCCTCTGGATGGAATTTGAGAGCCTCTTTTGTTCGTAGTTCTTCCCAGCCAACCTCCTTGCGGTGCGCATCCAGGAGATTCTATAGTTGCGGCAGGGCAGCATGACGGTCACCCAGTACTCAGCGAGATTTACCGATCTCTCGCGCTATTCAACGGACATGGTACGGGACCCATTCTTCCGGGCCCGGACCTTTGAGCAGGGACTGAGGCATGAGATCAGGGCATCAATGATCTCCCTCAGCATTCCGACGCAGGCAGGAGTACTGGAGCGAGCCCTTCTCATTGAGATCTTTCTTGCTGAGCCTACACCAGCAGCGAGACCTACTATAGGGCGGCATGTAGCAGAGTCTTCTGCAGCCGGCAGTAGATAGATGTCGCAGAGGTCCAAGAGGACCAGTCCATCAGGCGTACGACCACAGGATGCTGGCTCGGAGGTGTGGGGCACATGCAGGAGAACCGGTCTTACGAGTGGAAGACAGTGCTATACATGTGGCGGGCAGGTCCACTTGGCTCGTGACTGCCCGACCTGCCATACAAAGGGGCCATAGATGGTTGAGGAACCACCCAGGTAGAGGTAGAGGTTCGACTATGGTGGTCCGCAGGGAGCAGGTGGACGAGGCCGAGGAGCTGGTCGAGCGGCAGGTGGTGGACGACGTTTTGAGTCTCTACCACCACCACCACCAGGAGGTCCACCCTGACCACAAGGGAGAGCATAGCTTCAGGCAGCTGAAGCTTATGATCATGGAGCTCCGGAAGCGGGTGGACAAGTGCGGGACTAGCTCTAGGTATGGAGGCCTTTGACCATAATGCCTCTAGCTCCATTTTTTATGTTGCTTTGTGTCCTTGTTCCTTGAGTTTCAGTAATAAAAGACTCTTGCAATAGTGATGTTTTATTTCTTGTCTTTTGTATGTTAATACTAAGAGATTCCGGTTAAAAACTGTTGAGTTGACCCTAACAAACAAGATTCCTATTGGAGGAGACCCAGTGACCACACACTGATACCGACAGTGTGACTCAACCCTTGGAGGTGACAGTAACGGTTGGATATCTTGGTAGCAGCGTCGAGGCCTTACGACGTCATCCATGGGATGAATTAACTAATCATGATGGGATTGACTGTATTAGGCAAGGAACGTAATTCATCGAGGGGATGAGACCAGATTTCTTTTTTCGGAAAAGGAGAAATCTTTTCACCTTTTCAGAACATTAAGGAAGAAGGGGAAACCCTTCGTGTGGTCAGAAAGATGTCAGTAGAGCTTCCATGAGCTGAGACAGAGATTGAACAGCACACCTATCTTGAGGCTACCGGAGGAGGGAGTAGAGTATGTAGTCTACTGCGATGCATCATGGACTGGACTCAGATGTGTCCTGATGCAGGAGCGGGTAGTGATCGCCTATATATCACGTCAGTTGAGGTAGCATGAGCAGAACTACGCTACCCATGACCTGGAGTTAGCAACAGTGGTCTTTACTCTGAAGATGTGGCGACACTACCTGATGGGTGAGCGCTTTACAATCTATTCTGACCACTAGAGTCTCAGGTACATCTTCTCACAGAAGGACCTGAATCTGAGATAGAGGCGATGGCTCGAGTTCCTCCAGGACTATGACTTTGAGATAGTCTATACTCCTAGAAAGGGGAACGTAGTATCTGATGCTCTCAGCAGGAGGATGGGAATTCAGCTACTCGGGAAGGCGACGGAGCAGCAAGCTGCTTTGCAGATATCCTTCATGGATAGAGATGGAGCAACCTTTCTTTAGTCACTCACAGTCACTCCTCCACTTCTACAGCGGGTCAGAGAGGCACAGCGTGGAGACATTGACTGTGAGACACGGCGTGCATAGATATCCTCAGGACAGACACCTGATGGATTCTCTGTAGGAGGAGATCATGTCGTACTTTTCAGAGGACGTACCATGGTACCAAATGCTTTACAGGAGGAGGTGCTGAGAGAGTTTCACACTTACTCTTTAACGGTACATCCAGGAGTGGCGAAGATGTACCAGGATCTCAGATGATAGCACTGGTGGTCAGGTATGAATAAGGTTGTGGCAGAGTTTGTTTCTTGATGCCTCACCTGCTAGCAGGTGAAGGCAGAGCACTAGGTACCAGCAGGCTTAGTATTGCCCTTGGAGGTCCCGGAGTGGAAGTGGTATAGGATATCTATGGATTTAGTGACTGGACTTCCACATACTTCCATAGGTCACGACTCCATTTGGGTGATTGTCAACCGACTCACCAAGTCGTCCCACTTCTTACCCATTAGAGAGCAGGGCTCAGTGGAGAGCTTAGGACACCTCTACGTTTAGGAGATTGTACGGCTTCATGGTGTTCCATCATCTATCGTCTCCGATCGAGATGCATGCTTTAATTCCCGGCTTTGGAAGGGGTTCCAGGAGGCATTCGGGACGCAGCTACATCTGAGCACCGCCTTTCACCCTCAGACGGATGGTCAGACGGAGAGGACCATTCATACTCTCAAGGACATGCTCCGTGCATGTGTCCTCGACTTTGGTCGGAGTTGGGAGGATCACCTACCCTTGGTGGAGTTTGTGTACAACAACAGCTACCACTCCACCATCGGGATGGAACCATACGAGGCATTGTACGACCGACCTTGCAGATCACCTCTATGCTGGACAGACCCAAGAGAGTCAGCACTTGTGGGATTGGAGATGGTCTAGGCCACGACAGAGAAGGTCCAGGTCATCCAGGAGCAGATGAGGACAGCTCAGAGCCGACAGAAGTCTTATGTTGACAAGAGGCGGAGACCACTAGAGTTTGAGGATGGAGACCACGTCTTTTTATGGGTCTCACCTCGACGTGGATTACGGAGATTTGGTCGGGGCGGAAAGTTATCTCTGTGCTTCATCGGACCTTTTCAGGTACTCAGCAGGATAGGCGAGGTGGCTTATCGCCTGGCTCTACTACCTCAGTTGCACCGGGTGCACGACGTCTTCCACGTATCTCAGCTGAGGAGATACGTGCATGACCCGACGCATATCATGGACCATGGGGAGTCATACATTGACGATGGGTCGACTTTTGCAGAGGTCCCGGTGGAGATCGAGGATCGACAGGAGCGGGTCCTACGTGGGCGGTCGATTCCTCTAGTGCGCATCAGATGGCAGCACAGGAACCTTCAGGAGAACACTTGGGAGCGGGAGGCTCAGATGCGTGCTCAGTACCCTCATTTGTTCCCCTAGTTTAGGATGTATCTTTACGGGGATGTAAATCCCTGAGGTGAGAGTAATGTAAAGACCTGTAAAATTCAAGGGAGATTTTTTCTTAATTTTCTTTGGGATTTTACAAGAACGCATTTTCTGACGGCACCTAATTCTGAGGCCCGGTGAGCCAGGAATCATGTTCGGAAGTTTAGCTCGGGTACGTTCAGTGAACGAATGAGCGGGTTTTCCTAACTTTTGAACCGTTGCTCGGAATCAAAATCTGAGGATATCGATGGAATCGCAGTGCCGGTAACTGCTTAGGAACACCTTTTCTGGAGTTGCATTTGCTCAGGTGTGGTTATTAAAATAATGGGTTAAGTAATGAATAAAATAAAATTTCTGCAACCAATTTTATTTTTATTTCTAAGTAGTTAAAACCTAAGCTTGGTGGTTGGAGTGGGACCGGAAATATCCTACCCCACTAGGTAGGATATTAGTGGGGTGGGCCCACACCAGACCCACTTATTCAACTTCCTCAAACCCCTATTTTGTAACACACCCGCACCCCCCTATTAAATGCCGAGTCAACACTCATATTAATTGGACGGTTAAAACTCTTCAATTAATTCAATTAATTGAATGAATTTTTTTTTTGAATTTCAAATTGAGATGTTGGCTTGTGTGTTAATTAAATAAGACAAGTCTTATTTCATTAAGGGTTGGTTCATTGTGCGAGAGGAATTGGAGAGGAATTGCTCAATCTTTGGAATCCTCTTCTTCTTCTTTGAAGAATGCGAAGAACGCACCGTCGCCGACGAAGAACGCCGGCCTCCGACGAAGGACGACGAAGAACGTCAAATCCTCAGAGATCGACGACGTGACGTTGTGTACCGCAACGCTGATGATTCTCTTATCCGTGATGCTGATGATGCTTATGGAACCTTGTTCCGCGATGCCCCCTTCCGCGACGATTATTTCCAGTGACGAACCTTCGTTCGACGACACCTTGAGGTAGGGGTTAATTTTGTTCGTGGAATGATCATTGTCGTTCTTCGTCTTTTATTTGGGGCCGCTTGTTATCAACTTAGCGGGAGGAGGCCGGACCGCACAAACACGGCCGACCTTCCTCCCCCCTTGGTTGTTGTGTTTGTTGCGGCTCAAAAGAAGGAGGCACAGTGAAATTACACCGCGCAAAAACATGGAGGGATGCGGCGAAGAAGCGCGGCGTCGTCGCGCAGCGCCGTTGAGGTCGAACAAATTCGTGGCACCGTCGCGCCGCGTCGGAGAACCATGAAGAGGTCACGGCCGAAGCGGGGCCACGGCAGAGGGGCGTGACGCCGTCACGCTGCGGTGGTTCAAGGCGGGGAAGCCAGAACCGCCGGCCGTCGGCACCTCGGAGGGCAGGATTGCGGCGGTCCCGTGACGGCAGCACCGGTCGGCCGGACCAGGCCGGCTGTTTCAGGGGGAGACCGGGGGTCGTAACCCCCGGCTGGAAAAAAGGAGAGTCCCCCACATGGGGGGTCACGGTTTCAATCAGGGGGGCAGTGCCCCCCCCCCTTTCCGCTCAGCCCGGCTAGCACCAAGCTGGCCACCCGCAAGCCGCACCCGCGCCAGGCCAACCGGCCACCCAGGCTGGATTGGCCGCACCGGGCCGGGCTTCCCAGGCTGGGCCGGGCCACGCCCACCGGGCCAGGCCGCTCCCTAATAGTCTGGACTCGGACCCAGGTCGGGTTGACCCGGTTCGGGCCAACCCAGGGGGTCTTGGGCTGGGTCGGTCCGGGCCCAAAACCCCCTAAAACCGGACAGGTCCGTTCTTTTACCCATATCTTGGGCTATGGACCTCCGATTGATGCACCGTCAGTTGCGATGCGATCCTTGAATCGAGAAGGTCATTTTGTTATATTACACTTAAGGTTTCAGAGAACCCTGGGTATGGCCGGGTTGGTTCGAGCACGAAACCAACCGGGCCCTCGGAGCGGAAATGCTTATAACTTGAGCTCTGGACGTCCGATTGACATGCCGTCAACTTTGTTGGATTCCTCTTAGTGAGACGGACCTTTTGGCTTATTCCGCTTGATTTTTGGATGCAGTTGGAGTGTGTTTGGGTTGGTTTTGACTTAAAAATCAATCGGGCCCCTGGAACAAAAAAAAGCCAATAACTCTCAGACCGGGCGTCTGATTGACGCGTCGTCTGTCACGTTGAGTTCCTCTTGTTGATACAGAACTTTGGGATACATCAACTTTGGACTTCATTTCAATTGATGTATCTGCCCCTCTGTTCGTGGAGCAGACCCTCCCCGAACAAGCTTGCTCTGTGCGGGAACCCTAGAGCTGGCTGCGACTGCGACGACGATGAAGACTGTACAGAAATCCTCTGTGGGTTCGACAGCGATGACTACAACACTCAGAGATCCTGTGTAGATTAGTGCTTACCGATCCTATGTGGGTCAGATCCTGTGTGGGTCAGTGCTCAGCAGTCCTGTGTGGGCTAGCGCATACCGATCCTGTGTGTGTCAAATCCTGTGTGGGTCATTGCGGGGGTTATTACCTATCGATCTTGTGTGGGTCCGATAGCTTAGATGAATTAGTGGCTACATCTGATCATCTCTATTTTCTTATGAAGAAGTATACCTGTGTGAGATGAGTCTTGACTTTCAATCAATATCTTATATATGATTGACTTTCTTTCCTATGTGGATTGGGTTGTGTTATCCTGTGTGGATTGGGTTGTACTTTCCTGTGTGGATGTGATCGAACTTTGGCTCGGATGTTGGAGCCGAACTGGAATTGATGACTTAGGTATATGTATGGGAATATACCTAAGTAGTGTTGGATGTTACTTCGTGATTGTATCTTTCCTTTGTGGAATATTCTTTGTGGATCCTAGGAGACCTTCGGGGGTCTCGGGGTCCCTACTGAGTAGCGTATACTCACCCCTGCACGGGTTATGCCCGCACTACGTTGTGTTGGATGCATACGACAGACAGCGCTGATCGTGGTTCAGGCTTGTGGATCAAGTCGGTACCTGGAGGTGGACCACTGGGCGGGACGTACACGGAGCGGGCGGCTGGACCCGAGGAGCTGAGGAGGCTATCTGTACCCACCCTTCAGGTGGGACTTCCAGTGGACGGCTCGACGTTACTGCTTTACTTTTAGTTGTTGTACCTTCTTTCCAATTGTACTTTACTTTCAGTTTGGGTTTTTATTCTGGCCCATTTACTTTCCGCACTACTATTGTATCCAGTTTTACTTAGTGTATACTTCTTCTTGCTTACTCTATGGTGTTTGTTTACTTTATAAAGGCAATGCCTTCCCCTTTTTTTCGGGATTTACACCTTGGTGCTAGTCGCCAGCCCCTGGCCTATGGGAGGCGGGCTTGGGGTAGTCATGGCATGGTTCCCGAGGACGGGTTGTGACAAATCTCTCCATTGTATCTCATGTTATTCCCTTTATATATTAATTCTTATAATAATTTATTTTTGGAATAATATTCCCTCAACCAAGCCAATATTTTTAATCAATATTAATATGAAACTATTTACAAAACCCAAAGTTTGTGTTACTCACCCAAAATAATACCATAATATATTTATACATAGTTAAATTCATTTCAAGTATAAAGTATATGAAATATTCATGTAAATTCTTTGATTCATATGAGATTGAAAATTTTCACATTATTAACCCTTGAGAATCAAATAGCTAACCCCCACTTTCCAGAATAAGGCATAAGCCTCCAGGATAGTGAGAAGTGTAGCCCCAAGTCCCTCTCTTCAGGGAGATTTTACTCAAGAGATAATCCAATCCATGATAACTCTAGAACCTAATATAAACAAATTATATTAAAAATCTATTTTTAAAAGGAAAACTTCAACTAAAAAATGAGGTCAAGGTAGATGAAAACTACATTTTATGTCAATGCTCCTAGCATGCAATAAAAGGATTGGTATTTTATAAGAAGCGATTAAACATTTTAAACTAAAGCATGCAAATATTCATAATATATAAAAAATTATCTTCATAAACAATAAACCAAGGAGTACCCATTAAATAAATTAATATTTCATAAATTTAAAAATGAGATAATAATTTATGAACAAATCATAAATTAAATCTTAATTATAAAAACTTTATAATTTTAGCTATATATTATGAATATTCCATAATTATAAATATAGACTGTTTATATTCATAATATGAATATTTTATATTATACATTATAGGTAATTTTATTTCAATTAAATGATATCTTATGAATTATTAACATTTTATAGTACAATCTCAATTATGTAAATTGTTTACATAATCTATATACCGTATACTTAAAATTATTTAATACTTTGATCAAATTAATCATTAAAACTCTTTTAATATAATTTAAATAATTCCCCAAAATAATTCTTTAATTTAAAAAAGTAAAATTAATTAATTATGAACAATTCATAATTTAAATAGAAAAAACTTTGAATTTTGGAGGGCGGGGCTCTTTATTGCATGCGTAGCGTGTTGGTGGAATTTTCTTACTGTGTTACATTCATGTGGGCAGTAGCTGGAAGTGGTAGGATGAATGTGAGGGGGCATAGGGTCACCAATTTTGGTGGATGGTGATCAAGTGATGATGGGGATGAGGTTTTTAGTGTAAGCAGACAAGGATGGGAGGCGGTATATGGTGTTAGTTCAGGCAGTAGGAGGGTGAATGTGGATAGAGGTCGGGTTATGATGGGTGGCCCTGTTATAGGAGGTCGGTTGGAAAGAGTTATTTGGTGGTGTAGGTGGTGAGTAACCATGAATAGGGGGTGGAAGGAAGTGGGATGAAAAAAGGGTAAAAATTATGGTCTTAGGTCCATGGTCCCTTTGGGTGAAAAAACTTGTAAACACGTTATGGACTCGGGCCACTGGACCTTCGGGTCATTTAATAGGTTACCTCTCTACCCAATTAAAAAGTGTTTTTTTCTTTCCATAATAAAATGGGGAATCAACCCCATCCTGTTATAAATACTAACTATTAATATTAAGGAATATTTAATAATAAATATTTCTTAAAAAACTATTAATTAATTATAAACTCTTTATAAATAATTTATTTATAAACTCTTTATAAATTAATAACTATTCCAAAAATAAAATTTATCATTATTTATAAATAATTAATTAATTTAATAATTGATTTTTTATAGAAACAAAATTGTTCTTCGCAATCGCATTTAGTGATATTGATTATATCATAACCCATGATGCATTAATTTATCTGTTGTATTTTATGATAGATAATTGGTATCTGTGATATCATTCACCAATTCTTGTAAATAATATTTAATGATTTTCATGGTGTCATATTTATGATGTGATGCTCTATTTACTAAAAACGTCATAGAAGATCATATTTTACAACATATAGAAGTAATACATTATGTCCAGTAGAAATATGTGTTTAAATTATGTCATGATTTATGATATCCCATATCATATGTCATGATATAAAACCCATAGAATAATCTACCAATCATATTTTACATATTATAGTATGAAATTAAATATGATATGGTTTTCTTTATTTCAGTGCATGATTTCACTTATCTAAATTAATGGGTTTCTTTGATACCGTTGTTGGGATTACTATGTGTCTATTGACACTTAATAGAAGAAGAAAAAGTGATTCAATCCCAATACCAAGATCACCCATCCATAGATAAACAAAAACCATGAAAAATATGGAAATAAATAACTATAAATTGTGTGTACATTTCACCGAAGAATCTACTTCATCATCTTCATCCTATGAGACTGAGCAAGATCACCAAGGGTAGCCAAGTTATATTCCCTCTTTATGACATATCCATGGGCTGAACCTAAATCATCCATCATACAGATGGGGTTACTTACCCTCTATGATGTTCTAGAATCTCATGATCAAAAGGAAGAATAAGTAAGAGTTACAAGTGATAGGGTGTATTGTTCAAGGCATCGAGTAAGCGTCATCCACTACTATCGTTGCATGGAAGTATCCTTTATATATCCCAGATGATGATCTTTGATAATACATACAGTAACTCATGTGTTATAAATTTTTTGTTAATTCTTCTTTCACAAATATCATGCATCTTATACCCCCATTACATTACAATTATTATAATGATCTTTGAATGATATCTTTCATGGTATGAGTCTTTTGAATGTTAACCATTAACTGTCCAGTCACCCATACATGTACTTAATCCTTTCCAAATGAATTGTATCATATTATTCATGGTAATATAATGGTATGCAATCTCATTACATACTCTATACAACAACCCTAATCATAGTTTATGATTTCATAGGGTTTCATGAACATAATGGTGATATTTTCTAAAACTATGCATAATGATTGTCCCTTCTATCATCAAACACGATAGCATTGGAATGTCTATATGAGATGGCCATATCTTGAAATGGTAGAAGGTTAAAATGTATCAAATTTAATATGATTTTAGGGAATATATGATTTATATATCATATCATAGAATGTGACTTAGGGTATGTTGTATAATATGATATAACCATTTTAATGAATTTTCAAAACTAAACACACATAAAAACACCTTCTTGAGATATTCTAAATCTCAAAATAAAACCTAATTATCAATAAATCTCATGTCTCAAGGCCAAAAATTAAAATTTCCCCTAATTTTACCAACCAATAAATATGTGGGTTGTTACAACCCACCATCAATTATTAAAAGGTACTACTTATTATTTCAAAAACTTATTCCCATGTATTTATACAATATATTTTAATTTTAAATATATATTTTAATATGCACAATTTTTTTTAAATATTATTTCATATACCGGGTGAATATTTTACTCAATAGTCATACTAGGTATCTCTCTATTTTTCTTATTTAGAAACAGGTTAGGAAGTTCATATCAAAAATAGACACAAAGCTAAGAGATATTCTCATTAAATTAACTCACCAATATTCCTTAATAATTATTTTTAGTATGTTTTATAATGTGTAATTAGAATAAATCTCTATAATGTAGGAAAATAATGATTTTGGGATTCTAACAGAGTTTAATAAATTCAAATAACAAACAGTGTTTATCACTATTGACATTTCATAATACAACATTTGAAATTGATATCGATCATGTGAGAAAAATAGATTCAAGGTTCTCTTTATTATAGAAAATCACCGATAAATCAGTTATTTCAATAATTTATCAACACAAAACATAGTAATCTCCCTAAATTTATTTCCATTTTTATAAGTAGTAGCATTAATTTTCACTCAAATTCACCTAAAAATTCTTGAAAATATTATAGTTAGTCATTTTTTCACACTTATTTCCTTTATTCCATTATAGTGATTATGTTCTGATGCAAATTCCTTCATTAGTATATTCAGTAATAGATCATCTCCACTGATTTAACCAATGATATATAAATTTTCTCTCTACTATATTATCAAACTTTACATTGTTGAAAAAAATCATGAATTTTCTTTTACTAGTCATATAGATTGATAAATGATGAATTTCATGAACTATCCTGGATAACCCACTAAACTGGTACTTTAACCAACTCTGGCACAATCTGAAGGGTGTTCTTGATCCTCATGGGATAGTGACTAGTGCCTAGCATCAAAAAACAACAAGATGGGATGATTTATCCACCATATAAATTAGTTAAAATGTAACAGTATAAAGAATTTAAAAATATTAGGTATGTTAATATAGTCAAATTGGTAAAAGTGCCATAAGGTAAACAAGTACAAAACTTGAAATGGAAAAACCACCCAAGACATAGCATAAACCAATAAGAAAACATCACCAAGATCTACTCATGGGCTAGTGACTAGTGCCTAGGCACGTATTATCTCTACCAAATATGCTTAATTTTGAATAGAATACGATATGGTAAATCTTTTCACTATTCATAATAAAACATGTTTTTCAAATCATTTCAATGGAAGGTATAAAAGAGGCATGAATAAACATTTATATCAAAAAAGTATGAATAAATCATTTTATAATCATTGGCATGTATAAATTAGTTTCCATAATTTTCAATCATATCCCCATGGTTACAAGGCTTGGGCTTTGTTAGATCAAGGATCAAGGATCCTCACATATCTTAGTGATATATAGCTCTAGGTGTACAAACATACCTAGATCTTAGGATCAGGGGAATAGGAATTTACCGCCATGAATGAACTCCCTACACTCATCATATTTTAGTATCATTTTCATCATTAATCCATGGTTAGGTAGAGATAATACGTGCCTAGCCTGCTTGTCCCAGGCTACCCACCTAACTACCCGGGCTTCTATGTGATTTGATTAAATCAAACAAGGGGTAAATAATTTATCTCAAATTATTTCATCAAACATCATTCATGTATCCCCATTTCATGTTTCAAACAATCCAATTCATTTCAAAAACCAACATCAAATGGTTTTCATCAAAACACGTGACTTTCAAAAAAATCATTTCATTTCAAATCCATAAAACATTTCATTCCCTTATTTATCAAGAATCATATAAGCCATTATTAAAATTAATAATTTCATTTTAAAAACATTTTCCAAAAATCAATACTTTATTTGAAAAGCTATAATCAAAGGGGTTTAACAGACACCATGAAAATTTAAAATATTTATCAAATATCTCACTTCAGGCTTTGGGAATCAATTAAAAATTCATTTCAAATAAATAAAGCAACAAAATTTTTAATTAATTGGGATTTCAATATGAAACCACCTACCTCAATCATTGTATTGTCAAACACCCAACAAGGGATTCAAAACAGAGAGTTAAAATCCTATAATCAGTAAAGGCGAGATTCTATAAACACAATTCACAAATCAATGCCTATATCCATAAATGACACAAGGATATACAGCCTTAAAATAATAATAAGAGAGGTAAGGGGAGTATAATTCATGATTAAAACAAGGATACACTTACCAAAAAAGATCCAATGCTTAAATCATCACTTTGACCTATGAAGTCTCAAGTTTGGAAGGGATAAAATCTACTCAATAGAGTCTCCAATGGTGTAAAGTTCAAATTATGTTCCATGGAGGTAATATTAGAAATAAAATATGTATTAAGGGATAAACAATTATAATATTTTCCATCCCATACTCTCCACGATCGGCATCACAATCTAACTGTTAGCTTCAACCTGCTAGCCAATGAAACCCATAAGAATTACTAGGAGACTAGAAACCCCACTAGATTGATGGTAGGATTACTATAGAGACTCCAATATACCATCCTACCTTTCTATAGTCTATGGAATTTCTGTATGAATACCCTACTATCATCCCTCAACTAGCTAGCCGATGGGTCTTACCGGATAGCTGATATACTTCATATAGACCTTATGACTATAAAACCATGTCCACCCTTATGTCAAACTCTTAGAAACACCCTGGATACTCAAACCATAATAAAAACACTCCCTTGTCCATTAAAAATCTAGAAACAAATATGGACATCTAGGAATTGACATTAAAATCAAAAGGATAAAAAATAAACCAAGGATCATACCTGAAAGAAAGTGTCAAGATGTTACAATTCTCCCCTCCATAAATGCTTTATGCCCCTAGAAATCCTCATAAAGAAGAATGGTCCACAAAGAGATGAATCTTTTTATCTCTCATCATCATCTCGCACTCCCAATTCGAATGATAATAAGAACCATGTTTTCATAGAACCTAAACCAAAGGTATGAACTTCCCATAGAAAACCTTTAATTGAGAATCAAAAATCTAAAATAGTTTCTCTATCGTGGTCATATTAGGTTCAACATCATGGTCCTCCAAATTAAAAAATGATATGGGTCTAAAAGATATTTATTGAGCTGTAAAATGTGAAACAAATCATGGATCAAATCCATTATAGGTCGAAAAGCCTTTCGGTAATCCACTTTCCCAATCCACTCAACAACCTAAAACAATCCCACATATATTAGTGAAAACTTCCTCTATTTATGAATACATCAATGAACCATACATGGAGAGACTCTCAAGAACACCCAGTCACCAATCTAGAACTCTAAAGGATGTTTATGAAAATCTACATGAGATTTATATTGGATCTGCGCCATCGCCAACCTTTGTATAATCATCTGGATCTTCACCATCGTCTCCTAGACCAAACTAGATCACATGAGGGAAGCTTCACCAATATACAAACAAAAGGCATAGATTTAAATGTCCAGACATAAAAGGCCTCACAGGGTGCCATTTTAATGGATGAATGGTAACTATTATTATAGTGAAACTCAACCAACCCCAAATGGAAATCTCACTCTCGTCCATATTCAAGGATGAAAGCACAAAGTATTCCCTCTAAAATCTATATAGCCCATTACATCTAACCATATGTCTAAGGATAATACATCATGAACAACCTTAATTGGGATCCCATAACTACCTAGAGTCATCTCCATAACTGATAAGTGAATCAGGGATCCCTATTCAAAACTATGGTATATGGAACTCCATGAAATATGATAATCTCCTGAACATATATATTTCTCATATCCTCAACTTTGGTGATATCATAAATAGGAATAAAGTGATATGATTTGTTTAATTGTTCAATCACTACCCAAATCGAATTCTTTACTAAAGGATTACATGGAAAAGCCACCACAAAATTCACTGATATCTAATCCCACTTCTAACTAGGCACGTGAAGGGGTTCAAACAGACCCAAAGGCTTCTGATGCTTAGATTTTATCTTCTAAAAATTATAACAATTAGAGAAAAACTCAATGATATCTCATTTAATACTTTTCCATCATAATCAATGACTCATATAATAAAAAATCTTCATCTTGCCTGGGTGAACAACCCATTGGGAATGATAAAAATAAACCATCACATCCTACCTCATATGTCACACCTGAACTTTTGAGATAATTTTATTTTTATTATTTTAGTTTACTTTGAGACATTTTTTTGAGTTGTGGGCTGAGCCTGATTGAAAATTTTTTTTTTTATGATAAATAAAGGTTTTAGTCTTGTTAGTGCCCGGAACATGGTTAGGGCACGGTTAAAGCTGAACGGCTTCGGTAAATCACCTTACGACCTTCCCGGTGCACAGCTAATTAATTAATTAATTAAGATAAATGATCAATAAAGAAATGAAATTAAAATAGCGATAAAGTGAAAATAAAATAAAATAAGAAAATTGTAATAAAATGTAAAGGATTATTTTAATGGTAATAATAATGACATTATTTGAGGATATTATTATTATTATTATTATAAAATTATTGTGATTATTATTATTACCATTAATTATTATTATTATTATTATTATTATTATTATTATTATTATTATTATTATGATTTTAATTTTTATTTTCTTTTTTTCTTTCTTGGTAGGATTTCTCCCCCATAGCATCAAACTCATCTCCCCCTACCCCCCCTCCTTCACGTCTCCCCCCAGTTCCCTCCTCCCTCTCCCATGTTGCACTACCCTTGCTCCCCTTAGCTAGTTGTCATCGCGCCCCACATCCCTCTTCCCTCTTCTAGGCTGCATCGCCCCTGCTTCCCCCGGCCAGTTTTCCACCACGCTGCTCCTCTCTAGCAGACCCTCTAAGTAAAACCCTCTTCCAGTTTGGGTATTTGGTGTTTCTAGAATTTAGGGTGTCAATTAGGGTCTTAATCTTGGGTGTTTCTATTCAATATTATGTATTTTGGTTTATTTATTTTTTCTCGTGGTGCGGATGTGGTATGGATGAATTTTTTTCCCTTTTTCTGGAAAATTCTTCATGTGAGGTAGGTGGTTTTGTGCCCTAACATCATTAGATGGATTTAATATGTTTTTTTAAGTATATAAATGTGTTCTTTGAATTAATTATGTGGTGTGAATTGTGTTTTTGAAAGATTCTATATGCTTATAGCCTATGAAGAGATTTTTAATAAAGGAAATGGATATGTTTTTATGTGTTCTTTGATGTGTTGTTTCTAAAATGGGGTTCTAGAAGGTTTGGGATGTGAAATTGTTTTTAAAATGGTTTTTCATGTGAAATTTGTGTGTTTTGAAGTGAGGTCTTGTGGTATTCATGTAGAATGTTTTATAAATTGAGAAATTGTTTATTTAAGTGGTGATTGGAATGTGAAACATGGTTGGAAAGGTTTGGGGTTGTTTGGTAGGTGTGGGATGTTTTTTTAGTTCTTTTGAGGTTTGTGTCGATTTAAATGGATATTTTCAATGGAAAATGAGTTATTGGGGAATATTATCCTTGTTATGTGTTTTTTCTATAAATTGTGGAATATTTGAACGATGGAAATCAAGTTTTAAAAATGGTTTCGAAGCATGAGTATGTTTATGAAGGGGCTTGGACCATTTCCTTTAATGATATTTATTGTATTTTTTTCTTGTGATTATAAAAAGGGGAATTGGAAATTATTTTTAAGTGATGATAAAAGTATTTGAAATTCTTTTTCCAATGGTGTGCTTGAATGGAAATGTGTTGTTTTGAAAGGAATGTTGTTTTCTCTGAAATGGTTGGTATTTGATATGAAATATGTGTTGTGTGTGCATGTGAACTTTAACGCGATCACAGGGGAAACTCCAGGTATCTAGGTGGGCAGATTGTGACTAGTATGCTAGACGATACGGAAGTGGTTCAACCTGATTTTTTCTAGCAAGATTGACACTAAAACACTAACTAAATATTTTTGATGGTTGGAGACCACTAGGTTATGGGTTTTTTCCCTACTAGTATATCATGCATGAGAATGTAGATCGTTGTGGTTCTTATGCCGCGTTTATACCAAGATACGATGTCTTTAGGGTCCCATTGGTGCTATCTACCTTAGGGGATTTACCCACAGTTCTCTACTATTCATGACGCGGTGCCTTCCATCGGCATACGGAGGACCACTTGAGTGTGTGTGTTTTCTTTATGAATTTTCTCTTCCACTTTAAATTAGTGTTTTTGAAATGGTTTTTCTTTAAATATTCCTTTCTAACTTTTATCTTGTAAATGTTTTCCTTAAAAGTGATTTAAAAGCATGAATTTGAATAAGCATGTTAATTTATCTCTTTGATATTGTGGCATGAAATCTTTTTATTGGGTATAATCCTATTGGGATATTGGATCAAACCCTACATACACCTTTGGGTGTATGTAGACCTTGTTCTTTGTGTATCCCAGGTTGAGGCATCATGCTTAGCGATGGTGGTTCGGGTTTTTGATGGTCTTCTCATGCAGGTTGGTTTTGGTAGCTTGGGGATGTGGATCCTTTTGTTGGTTGGTGGTTTGTGTTGGAGATTTAGTTTTCTTTCTTTATTGTAGTTCCATTTTGGGTTTTGAGTTGGGTTGTAAACCTTTAAAACTGAAATGTGTTAAGGTCATGTTTGGTTATCTATTTTCAATTTTAGTTTATTTATCTTGTTAGTTGTTTTATTATTTCGAGTAAATTATTCCCACTTGGTATTTTTTTATACCCGGGTACTTGTTCCAGCCCGTGGGGATCGAGAACGCCCCTCGGGCCTTGTCGCGGGCCAGCTCGGGTGTCGGGTTGTATGTCTACCCAACTTGGTTTGTGACAAAATGGTGTCAAAGGGAGGTTCCCTCTTTTGGATCTTGTTTCTTGGGAAATATTCATGGTATAAAAGAGCTAGGATTGTCGAAACCCAATGTTCTGGTTACGAGTAATGTGCTTGGACATCACACCTCATAGCGGGACTTGAGTTACCATGAGAAGTTTAGGTTTGTGTCACGACCCGTCCTCAGGGCCCGTGCCCTGACTACCCCAAGCCCGCCTTCCATAGGCTAGGGGCTGGCGACTAGCACCAAGACATAAATCCCGATAAACAGGGAAGGCATTGCCTTTGTAAGGTAAACAAGCACCACAGAGTAAGCAAGCGGAAAAGTAAACACTAAGTAAAAACTGTAACAAGTTGTGCTGAAAGTAAAAGGAGGTCGGAAATACAAGCCCAACTGTAAAGTACAACCGAAGGGAAAAACAGCAACTGAAAAGAAAAGTCGCAGCGTCGAGCCGTCGTCTGGAAGTCCCACCTGAAGGGTGGGTACAGATAGCCTCCACTGCTCCTCGGGTCCACCTGACCGCTCCAAGTACGTCTCGCCCAGTGGTCCACCTCCAGGTACCATCCTGCTCTGCAAGACTCCACTACGATCAGCACTGTCCTTCGTCTGCAACCAACACAACGAAGTGCGGGCATAGCCCGTGCAGGGGTGAGTATAAGCTACTCAGTAGGGACCTCGAGACCCCTGAAGGTCTCCCGAAATCCACAAAGGATAAACCACAAAGGAAAGATACAATCACGAAGTAACAACCGACACTGCTTAGGTATATGCCCATACATATACCTAAGTCATCAATTCCCGTTCGGCTCCAACATCCGAGCCCAAGCACAACCCAGTCCACACAGGAAAGCAAAATGTATACCCACACAGGATAGCACAACACAATCCACAAAGGAGAGTAAAAGTAAATCCACACAGGATAGCTCAGCACAATCCACAAAGGAGAGTAAACAGTAAATCCACACAGGATAGTTCAACACAATCCACAAAGGAGAGTAACACAAGATTCATCTCACACAGGTATACTTCTTCGGATGACGATAAAGATGATCACTGATCCATCTAATTCGTCGGACCCACAAAGGATCGATAGGTACTAACCCTCGCAATGACCCATACAGGATCGATAGGTAACTAACCCCCGAAAAGACCCACACAGGATCGGGCCCACATAGGACCTATAGGCGATGGCTCACACAGAACCGCTGAGCGCTGACCCACACAGGATCGGATCCACACAGGATTTGTAGCACTGATCCACGTAGGATCGCTGAGTGCAGTAGTCATCACAGTCCACTGAGGATCTCTGCATTGTCGTCGTCACAGTTCACTGAGGATCTCTGCACAGTCGTCGCTGCATTCCACTGAGGATCTCTGCACAGTCATCGCTGTCGAAGTAGCAGTCGCAGCCAGCTCTAGGGTTACCGCACACAACAAGCTCGTTCGGGAGGGTCCGCTCCACGATCCGAGAGGCTGATACATCAACAGACACAAAGTCCGAAGTTGATGTATCCAAAAGTTCCGTATCGTCAACAGGAACTCAACGTCGCAGACGGCGCGTCAATCGGACACCCGGTCTGAGAGTTATTGGCTTTTTCGTCCTAGGGGCCCGGTTGGTTTTTAAGGCAAAACCAACCCGACCGTACTCCACCTGCATCCAAACCTCGGGTGGAGTGAGCCAAAAGATCCGTCTCACTTCGAGGAATTCAACAAAGTGGACGGTACATCAATCGGACGTCCGGAGCTCAAGATATGAGTGTTTCCGCTCCGAGGGCCCGGTTGGTTTCGTGTACGAACCAACCCGGCTGAACCCAAAGTATTCCAAAACCTTGAGTGCGATATACCAAAACGACCGTCTCGATCCAAGGATCGCGTTTCCGCTGATGGCGCGTCATTCGGAGGCTCGTAGCTCAAGTTACGGGCAAAAGACCAAAAACGGTCCGAAGACGGGGGGTCTGGGCCCGGGCCGACCCGGCCCAACTCCCCTGGGTCGGCCGAACCGGGTCGACCCGACCCAGTCCGTCCAGGGCACGGCCCGGCCCGGCTTGGCTCGGCCGAGCATGGCAGCCGCGGGGCACTGCCCCCGCGGGATGAGGATGTCGCGGCCCTCGAAGGGCCGCGCTGGACATCAGCGGACGCGGCTTCTGCCGCGTCCCGTGCGGGCGAGCCGGACCCGCGCGGTCGGGGGTCCGCCGGCCGCCGCCGCCGCGGCTTCAGCCGCGGCGTCGCCGGAGACTTCCGCGGGCCACCAAAGTTGTTCCGGTGGTCCGTTTTCCTTCCCGTCTGCGCCGTTGTTCCTCCCGAGTTCCGTTCTTCACTGCGGGATCATCAAAACGCCCTTGTGTCACGTTTTGTCGTCGCCCGCCAAATCCGCACAACAACGAAGAACGGCGGAGAGTTGTCGGGCCGTGTTCGTTTGGCCCGCACCCTCCGCGTTAGATAATAACAGTCGAGAGAATTATTCAGCACATCAAACAACAATTTTAATAAATTAAAATTGTTCTTATGAAACCGGGTTCTTTATTTTTAAAAGAAACGATCATGGGAATATAAAACATTCAAATAAAACCCCTACCTCGTCAAGTGTCGCACGCGCGTTCTTCGCGGAATTGATCGTCGCGGAAGGAGGCGATCGCCGCGTCGCGGAAGGCGTCGCGTCGTCGCGGAAGGGTGTCGCGTCGTCGCGGAAGGGCATCGCGTCGTCGCGGAATACGGTCTGCGTCGACGAACTCCGAGGTTCAAGAACAACAGATTTAATTTTGATAATTAAATCCATCTTGAGTTAAAAACCACAAAAGAATTTAAAGAATAGAAAACTCTCACCTCAACGGATGATCGAAGATTTTTATTGCGGAGGAAGGAACGTCGCCGAAGAACGTTGTGGGAGAGGAAATGTTGGCGTCGCGGCACACGGCGTCGCGTCGTCGATTTCCGTGGGTTCGGTGTTCTTTGTCAGAGGCCGGCGTTCTTCGCGTTCTTTGCGTTCTTCGCGTTCTTCGCGTTCTTCGCGTTCTTCGCGATGGAGGATGAAGAATTCTTAGAGGTTCTTCAAAGGTTTAACACATTATTTCAAAAGGAGGGTGTGTTGGCCTTATTTTATTAACATGCCAACAAAATGAAAACGTGTTAAGAAACGAATGAAATTAATTCATAGAATTAATTTCAACGAATAAACTGCCCATTTAATTCAACGAATAAAACCACCCAATTAAATGGTGCGTTAAGAATCTAAGAAAACGCGACAATTGACTTTCATAATGACGGGTTTTCGCGGGTACGTTACTTAGCGGAAAAGAAACGGTGGGGCTCGTGCGGGCCCCACCCCACAAATATCCTACCAAGTGGGTAGGATATTTTGGATAGCACCCTATCCGTAACAACTCCGCTTAAGCAGCTTTAAGTGGATTTCAAGAGGCTTAAAGTGAAATTAAAATAAAATTGTTGCACAACTTTATTTTATTTCATAACTTTAAACCCAAAAATTAAAAACCACACCCGAGCAAATGCAACTCTGGAAGAGGCGTTTCTAAGAAATTACTGGCATTGCGATTCCATCGGTGCCCTCATAATTCGATTCCGGGCACCGGTTCAAAAGTTAGAAAAACCTGCTCGTCCGTTCACTGAACGTACCCAGGCTAAACTTTGGAAAATGATTCCGGGTACACCGGGCCTTGGAATCAGGTGCCTTCAGAAACTGCGTTCTTGTAAAATTCCAAAGAAAATTAAGAAAAAAAATTCCTTGAAATTTACGGGTCTTTACATTACTCCCACCTCAGGGATTTACGTCCCCGTAAAGATACATCATAAACTAGGGGGGAAATGTGGGTACTGAGCATGCATCTGAGCCTCCCGCTCCTAAGTGCTCTCCTGGAGGTTCCCGTGATGCCATCTGATGCGCACTAGATGAATCGATCGTCCACGTAGGACCCGCTTCTGTCGATCCTTGATCTCCATTGGGACCTCCGCAAAAGTCACCCCATCATCCACGTCTAGCTCCCCATAGTCAATTATGTGCGTCGGGTCATGCACGTATCTCCTCAGCTGAGATACGTGGAAGACGTCGTGCACCCGGTGCAACTGAGGTGGTAGAGCCAGGCGATAAGCCACCTCGCCAATCCTGCTGAGGACCTGGAAAGGTCCGATGAAGCATGGAGACAACTTTCCGCCTCGGCCAAATCTCTGTAATCCACATCGAGGTGAGACACGCAAGAAGACATGGTCGCCATCCTCGAACTCTAGTGGCCTCCGCCTCCTGTCAGCATAAGACTTCTGCCGGCTCTGAGCTATCCTCATCCGCTCCTGGATGACTTGGACCTTCTCTATCGTGGCCCGGACCATCTCTGGTCCCACAAGTGCTGACTCCCCAGGGTCTGTCCAGCACAAAGGAGATCTGCAAGGTCTGTCGTACAACGCCTCGTATGGTGCCATCCCGATAGTGGAGTGGTAGCTGTTGTTGTACGCGAACTCCACCAAGGGTAGGTGGTCCTCCCAGCTACGACCAAAGTCAAGGACACATGCACGGAGCATGTCCTCGAGAGTCTGAATGGTCCTCTCCGTCTGACCATCCGTCTGAGGGTGAAAGGCGGTGCTCAGACGCAGCCGCGTCCCGAACGCCTCCTGCAACCCCTTCCAAAGCCGGGAAGTAAAACGAGCATCCCGATCGGAGATGATATACGATGGCACACCATGAAGCCGTACAATCTCCTGAACGTAGAGACGCCCTAAGCTCTCCACTGAGCCCTGTTCTCTGATGGGCAAGAAGTGTGCCGACTTGGTGAGTCGGTCAACAATCACCCAAATGGAGTCGTGACCTCTGGAAGTGCGTGGAAGTCCAGTCACGAAATCCATATATATGCCGTCCCACTTCCACTCCGGGACCTCCAAGGGCTGTACCAAGCCTGCTGGTACCTGATGCTCTGCCTTCACCTACTGGCAGGTGAGGCACCGTGAAACGAACTCTACCACAGCCTTCTTCATGCCCAGCCACCAGTGCTATCGTCTGAGATCCTGGTACATCTTCACAACTCCAGGATGTACCTCCAAAGGAGAAGTGTGAAACTCTCTCAGCACCTCCTCTCATAAAGCGACTGGTACCAAGGTACGTCATCTGAAAAGGACGTTGTGCTCTGCTCCAAGAGAAAAACCATCAGGTGCTTGTCCCGAGGACATCTGTGCACGCCGTGTCTCACAGTCAGCGTCCCCACGTTGTGCCTCTCTGACCCACTGTAGAAGTAGAGGAGAGACTGTGAGAGACTGAAGGAAGGCTGCTCCATCCCTATCCATGAAGGATATCTGCAAGGCGGCTAGCTGCTCTGTTGCCTCCTCAAGTAGTTGAATGCCCGTCCTCCTGCTGAGGGCATCGGCTACTACGTTCCCCTTCCCAGGAGTATAGACTATCTCAAAGTCATAGTCCTGGAGGAACTCGAGCCATCGCCACTGTCTTAGGTTCAGGTCCTTCTGAGAGAAGATGTACCTGAGACTCTGGTGGTCAGAAAAGACTGTAAAGCGCTCGCCCATCAGATAGTGCCACCATGTATTCAGAGCGAAGACCACTGCTGCTAACTCCAGGTCATGGGTAGCATAGTTCTGCTCATGCGGCCTCAACTGACATGATACATAGGCAATCACGGCCCGCTCCTGCATCAGGACACATCCGAGTCCGGTCCCTGATGCATCGCAGTAGACTACGTATCCAACTCCCTCCTCAGGAAACCTCAAGATAGGTGTGCTGGTAAATCTCTGTCTCAGCTCCTGAAAGCTCTGCTGACATCTATCTGACCACACAAAGGGTTTCCCCTTATTCTTCAAGGATGAGAGTGGCGCCTTAACTCTGGAGAAGTCCATCACAAATCTCCGATAGTATCCAGCTAGTCCCAAGAAACTCCACACCTCCGTCACGCTCCTGGGTGGCTCCCAAGCTAGCACTGCGTCGATCTTCGCGGGATCCACCGCAACTCCTGCCTCAGAAATGACATACCCCAAGAAGTGGACCTCACATAACCAGAACTGGAACTTCGAGAGCTTTCCATAAAGCTGGTGCTCTCGGAGTGTGTTTAGCACAACCCGAAAGTGGTAGGCGTGCTCCTCCTCCGTGGTCGAGTATACCAAAATGTCGTCGATGAAGACCACAACAAATCGATTGAGGTATGGCTGGAAGATCCTGTTCATGAGGCTCATGAACACTTCTGGAGAATTAGTTATGCCGAATGGCATAACCAAGAACTCATAGTGGCCATACCGACACCTGAAGGTCGTCTTCTTCACGTCCTCGTCTCGAACTCTGAGCTGATGATAGCCTGACCTGAGGTCTATCTTCGAGAACCACCGTGCTCCCTTGAGCTGATCGAAGAGGTCATCAATCCTCGGTAGTGCATACTTGTTCCTCACTGTCACCTGGTTCAGGCGATGATAGTCGACACACAGTCGCAAGCTCCCGTCCGCCTTCTTGGCGAACAATATCGGGAAAGCCCAGGGTGAAACACTAGGTCGGATGAACCCCTTGCCCTGCAAGTCCTCCAACTGTACCTGTAGCTCTCGAAGCTCGGCGGGGGCCATCCGATATGCCGGAGTCGATATAGGGGCTGTCCCGGGGTACAGGTCAATGTAAAAGTCTACCTCTCTACGAGGAGGTGGTCCTGGAACGTCATCGGGGAAGACGTCCGCATACTGATCCACCACTGCAGGAAAACTAGGACTCTGCACGTCCACTGCTCCTAGGATGAGACTAGCCAACTAATGAGTGATGGGTTGTCCCCTCCTCTGCGAGAGTCCCTCTTGTGCTGCAAAGGCTCCCTTCTCGCCGGTGAAGGTGAACCTTCTCCCGTCGGTGTGCACACATTGCACCTTGCGCCTAAAACAGTCAATCTGAGCATGGACTGCAGATAACCAATCCATGCCCAAGATGACGTCGTAAGGCCTCGACGACTCTACAAGAAGATCCCAGCCGAAGCTCTCGCCTCCTAGAGTAATCTCACACTACTGGCACCAGTGCGTAATCATCGAGTATGCTCCCGTAGGGGTCTCTAGCCGTAAGGATCGAGCCAACGGCTCTGTCGGAATCTCCGAGCTCCGAACAAGGTCAGTGGCTATGAAAGAGTGACTCGCTCCTGTGTCTATAAGAACTGCAGCAAGGGTGGAATAGACACAGATCGTACCTAGAATCATCTCTGGCGCGCTGTGGTTGTAGGCCTCCGCTGCCTGGAGCTGTGCCTGTCTCTGCCCGCCAGCTCCCTGTGGTTGGGGCGGACCTCCTGGTGGTGGTGGTGGCAGAGCCTCAAAGTGTCACCCACCACCTGCTGCTCGGCCAGCTCCTCTGCCTCGTCCGCCTCCTCCCTGCGGACCACCACGGTCGACCCTCTGCCTCTGTCTGGGTGGCCCCTCCGCCGTCTGCTGCTCCTCAGCACGGCGGGTTGGGCAATCACGAGCCATGTGGCCCTGCCCGCCGCATGCGTAGCACTGCCTGCCTCTCGAATGACTGGCTCCGCGCTGTGTGCCCCGCACTGCTGAGCCAGTGTCCTGGGGTCATCTACGAGAGGGTCTGGTCTACCTAGAACCCTTAGTCATCCGTCGGCTACCTGCTGTCGAAGACTCCGCTACCTGCCGCCCTGCGGTAGGTCTCGCTGCTGAAGTAGACTCAGCAAGAAAGCTCTTGATCAGAAGGGCTCGCTCCAGTACTCCTGCCTGAGTCAGGATGCTGAGGGAGATCATTGATGCCCTGATATTGTGTCTCAAACCCTGCTCAAAGGTCCAGGCCCAGAAGAAGGGGTCCCGTACCAAATCTGTCGAGTAGCGAGAAAGATCGGTAAACCTCGCCGCATACTGGGCGACCGTCAAGCTGCCCTGCCACAGCTGAAGAAGCTCCTAGATGCGCACCGCACGGAGGGTAGACGGGATGAACTCTGAGCAGAAGAGGCTCTCAAAGTCCGTCCAGAGAAGAGATGCCTCATCGTGCACCTGGAGCATCAAGCTCCACCATCGGCCTGCTGCCGCGTACAGTAGGCTCACCGCGAGGATCACCATGAGGTCTGCTGGTGTCCTCATAAGCCTGAAAACTCGTACGACCGCCTCCAGCCAGTCCTCGGCTGCCTGGGGATCCGTCTCCCCACAAAACCTGGGTGGTCACTGGCGTTGGAACTCGTGCAGAGCTCCGAGGCGATGTGCATCGTCATCGGTCGTGGCGGGGAGCATCGGGGGCTCGGCGGGTAGAGGTACCGCCGGCGCCTCCGCTGTCAACAGGCCCTGCACCGAGGCCTCGTCGCTCGGTGGGATGTCGTCACGCTCTACTCTCGGAACCCTAGTTGGATGCCATCGTCGGGCCATCCTTAAAAGGAAACAAGTGCGCCACGGTCAGAACAGTATACCTGGTGAGTTGACACAAGTAATCACAAAGAAAACTTGAAACACACATGCAATCAATGTTTTCGTGCATTAAGTCAGAAATCAGAAGTCAGGGTCCTGGTGTACGGATACGTCGGCCGCTGCACCAACACTGGACTCCCTGGATTGATAACCACACTCAATACGCTAAACACTACTGCTTCACATAGAAGAAAGATTAGAGTCTACGGTAGAACTGACCAGCTCTGATACCAATTTGTCACGACCCGTCCTCGGGGCCCGTGCCATGACTACCCCAAGCCCGCCTTCCATAGGCCAGGGGCTGGCGACTAGCACCAAGGCGTAAATCCCGATAAACAGGGAAGGCATTTCCTTTGTAAGGTAAACAAGAACCACAGAGTAAGAAAGCGGAAAAGTAAACACTAAGTAAAAACTGTAACAAGTTGTGTTGAAAGTAAAAGGGGGCCAGAAATACAAGCCCAACTATAAAGTACAACCGAAGGGAAAAACAGCAACTGAAAAGAAAAGCCGCAGCGTCGAGCCGTCGTCTGGAAGTCCCATCTGAAGGGTGGGTACAGATAGCCTTCACTGCTCCTCGGGTCCACCTGACCGCTCCAAGTACGTCTCGCCCAGTGGTCCACCTCCAGGTACTGTCCTGCTCCGCAAGCCTCCACTACGATCAGCGTTGTCCGTCGTCTGCAACCAACACAACGAAGTGCGGGCATAGCCCGTGCAGGGGTGACTATAAGCTACTCAGTAGGGACCCCGAGACCCCCAAAGGTCTCCCGAAATCCACAAAGGATAAACCACAAAGGAAAGATACAATCACGAAGTAACAACCGACACTGCTTAGGTATATGCCCATACATATACCTAAGTCATCAATTCCCATTCGGCTCCAACATCCGAGCCCAAGCACAACCCAGTCCACACAGGAAAGAAAAACGTATACCCACATAGGATAGCACAACACAATCCACAAAGGAGAGTAAAAGTAAATCCACACAGGATAGCTCAGCACAATCCACAAAGGAGAGTAAACAGTAAATCCACACAGGATAGTTCAACACAATCCACAAAGGAGAGTAACACAAGATTCAGCTCACACGGGTATACTTCTTCGAATGACGATAAAGATGATCACTGATCCATCTAAGTCGTCGGACCCACAAAGGATCGATAGGTACTAACCCCCGCAATGACCCACACAGGATCGATAGGTAACTAACCCCCGCAAAGACCCACACAGGATCGGGCCCACACAGGACCTGTAGGCGCTGGCTCACACAGAACCGCTGAGCGCTGACCCACACAGGATCGGATCCACACAGGATCTGTAGCACTGATCCACGTAGGATCGCTGAGTGCAGTAGTCGTCGCAGTCCACTGAGGATCTCTGCACAGTCGTCGTCATAGTCCACTGAGGATCTCTGGACAGTCGTCGCTGCATTCCACTGAAGAACTCTGCACAGTCGTCGCTGTCGAAGTAGCAGTCGCAGCCAGCTCTAGGGTTCCCGCACACAGCAAGCTCGTTCGGGAGGGTCCGCTCCACGAGCCGAGAGGCTGATACATCAACTGACACAAATTCCAAAGTTGATGTATCCAAAAGTTCCGTATCATCAACAGGAACTCAACGTCGCAGACGGCGCGTCAATCGGACGCCCGGTCTGAGAGTTATTGGCTTTTTCGTCCCAGGGGCCCGGTTGGTTTTTAAGGCAAAACCAACCCGACCGTACTCCACCTGCGTCCAAACCTCGGGCGGAGTGAGCCAAAATATCCGTCTCACTTCGAGGAATTCAACAAAGTCGATGACACATCAATCGGACGTCTGGAGCTCAAGATATGAGTGTTTCCGCTCCGAGGGACCAGTTGGTTTCGTGTACGAACCAACCCGGCTGAACCCAAAGTATTCTTAAACCTTGAGTGCGATATACCGAAACGACCGTCTCGATCCAAGGATCGTGTTGCTGATTACGGCGCGTCGTTCGGAGGCCCTTAGCTCAAGTTACAGGAAAAATACCAAAAATGGTCCGAAGACGGGGGGTCTGGGCCCGGGCCGACCCAGCCCGACCCCCCCCCCCTGGGTCGGCCGAACCGGGTTGACCCGACCCGGTCCGACCCGGCTGGACCCGGTCCGGTCCGGCCAGGGCGCGGGTCGGCCGAGCGGCCGAGCGTGGCAGCCGCGGGGCGCCGCCCCCGCGGGATGAGGATGCCGCGGCCCTCGAAGGGTCGCGCTGGACATCAGCGGACGCGGCTTCTGCCACGTCCCGTGCGGGCGAGCCGGACCCGCGCGGTCGCGGGCCACCGGAGTTGCTCCGGTGGTCCGTTTTTCTTACCGTCTACGCCGTTGTTCCTCCCGAGTTCCGTTCTTCACTGCGGGATCATCAAAATGCCCTTGCATCACGTTTTGTCGTCGCCCGCCAAATCCGCACAACAACGGAGAACGGCAGAGGGTTGTCGGGCCGTGTTTGTTTGGCCCGCACCCTCCGCGTTAGATAATAACAGTCGGGAGAATTATTCAACACATCAAACAAAAATTTTAATAAATTAAAATTGTTCTTATGAAACCGGGTTCTTTATTTTTAAAAGAAACGATCACGGGAATATAAAACATTCAAATAAAACCCCTACCTCGTCAAGTGTCGCACGCGCGTTCTTCGCGGAATTAATCGTCGTGGAAGGAGGCGATCGTCGCATCGCCGAAGGCGTCGCGTCGTCGTGGAAGGGCGTCGCGTTGTCGCGGAAGGGCGTCGCGTCGTCGGGGAATACGGTGTGCGTCGACAAACTCCGAGGTTCAAGAACAACAGATTTAATTTTGATAATTAAATCCATCTTGAGTTAAAAACCACAAAGGAATTTAAAGAATCGAAAACTCTCACCTCAATGGATGATCAAAGATTTTTGTCGCGGAGGAAGGAACGTCGCCGAAGAACGTTGTGGGAGAGGAAACGTTGGTGTCGCGGCACACGGCGTCGCGTCGTCAATTTCCGTGGGTTCGGTGTTCTTCGTCGGAGGCCGGCGTTCTTCGCGTTCTTCTCATTCTTCGTGTTCTTCTCATTCTTCGCGTTCTTCGCGAAGGATGATGAATAATTCTTAGAGGTTCTTCAAAGGTTTAACACATTATTTCAAAAGGAGGGTGTGTTGTACTTATTTTATTAACATGCCAACAAAACGAAAACGTGTTAAGAAACGAATGAAATTAATTCATAGAATTAATTTCAGCGAATAAACCGCCCATTTAATTCAACGAATAAAACCACCCAATTAAATGGTGCGTTAAGAATCTAAGAAAACACATCAGTTGACTTTCATAATGACGGGTTTTCACGGGTGCGTTACTTAGCGGAAAAGAAACGGCGGGGCTCATGCGGGCCCCACCCCACAAATATCCTACCAAGTGGGTAGGATATTTTGGATAGCACCCTATCCGTAACAACTCCGCTTAAGCAGCTTTAAGTGGATTTCAAGAGGCTTAAAGTTAAATTAAAATAAAATTGTTGCACAACTTTATTTTATTTCATAACTTTAAACCCAAAAATTAAAAACCACACCCGAGCAAACGCAACTCCGGAAGAGGCGTTTCTAAGCAATTACTAGCACTGCGATTCCATCGGTGCCCTCAGAATTTGATTCCGGGCACCAGTTCAAAAGTTAGAAAAACCCGCTCGTCCGTTCACTGAACGTACCCGAGCCAAACTTTGGAAAATGATTCCAGGCACATCGGGCCTCGGAATCAGGTGCCGTCAGAAACTGCGTTCTTGTAAAATTCCAAAGAAAATTAAGAAAAAAATTTCCTTGAAATTTACGGGTCTTTACAGTTTGTCTGGTTCTTTGGTCCTTGTGGTTAATCTTGTTTGGGGGAAATGAAAAGGAAGTAGGGTCAATGGTCTCATCAGGATCACAAAGCTTAGAAAGTCATGTGGATCCAGTGACATTGCTCCATTATTCTCTCTGTGAGGTTGGAGTGATTGGCATATGGCCTCCAACCATATGTCCAAGTCACCCGATTACACTAATTTTCTCTTGTATTTAATTGTGTCCTTTTGGGTTGTGTTAATCACCTTGAAAATCTTTTTTTGAAATTTTAAGAAATCTGGATTTTAGAATGGAGATGGTTTGGTTTTCAAAGGGGTGGAACATGGGTTTTCAGAACTATTTTGAATGAGGTTTTATAAAGAGGGGTTTTTATGAAATGGTCTCTGTATAAAATGAGATTGGATTTTTATGATTGAAATTTTTGGATTTATAAACTTGATGGTTTAGAAAACATAGATTGTTCTAAAGTGGGTTTGGTAGTTTTGTTTTCAAAGGAATTTTTAAAACTATTGAAAGGTGTTTTAAAAGGGATGGAGTGTTTTGGAAGTTATGTTTAGAGTTTAGAAATGGATTTTTATTTGGTAAATAGTGGTCATTTAGAAATTTTTATGAATCTTTGGAACCTTTCTTTAAAATGATAAGATTTGAGTTCTTACTTAAATGGTGTTTGATAAAAAGGGTTTTTTCATGAAATCGTAAGTGTTTTAAAATGGGTTGAAATTTTTTGAGATTAATGTGTAATACTTGAAAGATAGTTTTTATGTGAATAATTGGTGTTTTTTCAAAAAGGGTTTTAATATTTGAATTGAGTTTAACCTTGTGAATTGTGGTTTTGAAAAGTGGGGGTGGGTCGATTGTTGTCTTATAAAATAGAAAGAATTTTGTTCTAACCTTTGGCATTTTCATGGGTGATCATAGGCATAGGATATATGTAGAAGATGAATTGGTGCTCGATTGGAACAAGATCATGAATTTTTAAGGCCCATGGGGTTCCATTGGTGAATGGGCATCCCACCATCCCTGATTTATTTTCAAAAGTGTTTTTAAATAAAGGATGGAGTGTTTGATGATCCATAGTTTTTTGGTGTGTCTTTTTCTGTTTTAGTAATCTTGTAGTGGGGTGTTTTGAGTTTTGGAAACCTATCTTGTTTGGATGATGTTCCATATCTGTGTCTTATTGGTAAGTTTATTTAAGGTGTTTGTTAGTGGTCTTATTTGAGAAGTTTTTCGGGAGGTCTCTGTAGTGGTTTTTCCCATGCATCGGGTGTTTTCTCATGGTATGCTTGACCAACGGACTAGTTTTTTTAGGTTTGTATTTCTTATTCCTGATTAGTGTATTCCCCTATCAGAAGCTAATAATCTTTTGATATGAATTCGTGGTGATTCACCATTGGATCTTCCTCCAGTTGATCAAAGTACTTTCTTTTTTGAGTGTTAGCATCGTGTTTATCCCTTTTTCCTTCTTGGTTAAGTAAATCCTCTCACAGAAAAAGAGTGGATGTGAGAGGGTGAATGAAGCTTTGGTTTCCTTGAGTCATTTTATAGTCAAAGGGTAAAGTTTTACATCATTAAGTTTTAAGTCCTATTTTGAAGTGGACTAGAGTTTTTGGTGTGGGATTCCATTTTAAATGACCCTTGGGTCATTCGTTAGTTTCATCTAAGGAAGGGGTCTTTCTAGACCACTAGTGTGTGAATCTGGTCATAAGGGGTTGTTGGGTCTATTTGTTGAAATCTCTTGAAGTTGGTACTTGGTCTAAATCCCCTCTCTATGTAATGTTTCTATCATCATAAATGGTTATGTTTGGTGACATTTTGCAGTGTGGGACCTCTCTTAAATGCAAGGGTGGACTTCATAGGATCTTCTAGGAGTTCCTATTTGAGAGGAGAATGTCTTTCTTTTAGGGGGGTTTTAGATTCCTCTGTCTGGGTGAAATTATGAACCATGTGTTTTTTCCTTCCGAAGTTCCTTGGTTAGAGTAAGGAGGTGATTCGTGTGCACCATATAAGCTCTTGTTTTGGTGAGTGTTCTATGTGGGAGTAAGTGGATGTTGAGGTGTGTTGTGTCTATTGGCATTTTCTCGGTTGTGGTGCAGTAGCTAGTGGCGCCAGGAAAAGAAGTTTCATTCGGGGGTTTCTATAGCCTAACTATGAGGCAGGAGATGCTTCAATCATTTGAGCTCTAACCGTAGGTCCCGGAGTGAAGTTGGCACGTAGTCAGTGAAAACCCAGGGTTTTGGATGGCTTAGGACAAATTCCTGTTCTCAAGGTGGAAGATGGGGATAGCTTAGACCTTTAGGATTGTTAAAATGTTTCATTTGTTCCCTTTTGGTGGAATGTGGTGGGATAACATTGTTTTCCCGTGTGACCTATTTGATCATAGGGGTTATCCTTTGGGTACGTGAAGGCTTAGTCTTCCTACTTCCTAAGACACCATTGGTTGGGTCTCATTGGGTTAATGCCTCTAGTTAATAGCCCTTATGGGGTCTTTTGGGGTGAATTAGTTTTAATTTTGTTTTTAGGGTCATCTGAGGATGTGAAGTGGTTGGTTTTTCTTCGACCATGGTTTTTATGCTCTGGTAGTTGGGATCTTCCCTCCCCGCCCCTTGTGGTGGGGGTGTTTGGTGACTACTGGGAAATTTCAATGTTTATGTATCTTCTTACAGTTCTAATGGTGGGGAGACCCATGGTGGGTCTTTCTCAAATTTCTCTATAATGAATCAGTGTTTTCCTTTTTCATAATGGTAGGTAGTTCGTTCGTACCTCCCCGTGTCGGTCAGTTGGTTCTTTTCTTAGGGGTTGGTTGGTTTCTAGTGGTGGGGATTCTGTTTAGACCTCCCCATGTTGATCCTTCGGTTCTGTTCCTATAAATGGTTTGGTTATACTTGTTTACTTTGGACAAGTGGTGTGGTTTCTATTTAGCAGTGCTTGACGTGTTTTGGTTTGAGAGATTGGATTATGTGGGTGTGAAAATTTTGATCCTTGATCGATTAACTGAATGTGTTCTAGCTCTTTGGGGTGGGTGACACTTATCAGAAAGTCTTTTTACAGGTTTATTGAGGTTTTCATTTAAGTTACTTTCTCTCAGCACGGTGCATTTGTCTCTTTTCACTTGTTTTTCCTAGGGATCCTCTTTGAAATTTAAGGGAGTATCAATTTTGTTTGTTCTAAGTATTTTTGTAGCTTTCTAAGGGTTTAAATATTTATGATGGGAAGAATTGTCACACCCTAACTCTTGAGATAATTTTATTTTTATTATTTTAGTTTTCTTTGAGATATTTTGTCAAGTTGCGGGCCAAGCCCAATTCAAAATTGTCATTTTTGCTGATAAATAAAGGTTTTAGTCTTGCCAGTGCCTAGCATGCAGGTAGGGCATGGTTGAAGCCATGCGGCTTCGCTAAATAACCTTGAAAACTACCCAGTGCAAGGCTAATTAATTAAATAAATAAATAAAATTATCAATAAAGAAATGAAATTAAAATAGTGATAAGGTGAAAATAAAATAAAATAATAAAAATGTAATAAAATTTAATGAATTGTTTTAATGGTAATAATAATAATATTATTTGAGGATATTATTATAATTATTATTATTATTAGTTCTAGGGATAATAATTTTATTAAGTTATTATTATTATTATTATTATTATTATTTTCATTATTATAAAATTATTGTGATTATTATTATTGCCAGTAATTAATTATTGTTTTTGTTTTTGTTGTTGTTATTAATATTTTATTAATTAGTATTATTATTATAATCATCATCATCATCATCATCATTATTATTATTATTATGTTTTTATTATGTTTTTAATTTTTCTTTTCTTTTTTCCCTTTCTTGGTAGGGTTTCTCCCCCTAGTGTCAAACCCATCTCCCCTACCTAGCTCCCTCCTCCCTCTCCCATATCACACCGCCCTTGCTCCCCTTGTCCAGTTGTCGTCGTGCCCTAGCTCCCTCATCCCTCTTCCATGTCGTGTTTCCCCTGCTTCCCTCGTCCAGCTGTGCACTGTGTTGCTCCCCCCTTCTCCTTCCCTGTAGTGTAACCCCCATCTGAAGAACCTCTCCAGTAATTCCCCATAGTCAGCAACCTCTCCTCCCTTGTTCTACCTCTCCAGCCACAACCTTCCCTCCCTACATGCTCCTCTCTGGCAGCCCCTTTGGGTAAAACCCTCTTATGGTTTGGTTATTTGGTGTTTCCAGTATTTAGGGTGTCAATTAGGGTCTTAATCTTGGGTTTTTCTATTTAATCTTGTGGATTATGGTTTATTTAGGTTTTCTCATGGTGCGAATGTGGTGCGGATAGGAATTTACCCCTTTTTCAGAAAATTCTTCATGTGAGGTAGGAGTTTCCATACCCTAACATCATTATATGGATTTAATATGTTTGTTTAAGTTTATAAATGTGTTCTTTAAATTAATTGTGTGGTTTTTAATAGTGTTTTTGAAAGATTTGATATTATTATATCCTAGGAAGGGATTTTTAATAAAGGAAATGGATAGGTTTTATGTGTGTTGTTTCCGATTCTTTCGTTGGGGTGCGCGCATCTGTCTTGTTTGGTGGGACGGCGGCGTTGTCTATTACCCCGCATTCCTGCTTTCCAAAGGCGGGCGGCATCCGCTCCTTTTTCAGGGATGTTTGCTCCTTGATCAAAACGTCATGATGGGATGTCAATTATTCCTTCCTCAGATTCCTCCTCGGAACTCTTCACCTAGTCTGGGTCTCCCTTATAGATTTAAGACGTTGTTCGTGAAACAATTCCTAGTTCCATATCTTAATGGACACCAGTTAATTACACTGCTTTTTTCAGGACATTCCAAGGGGTCCGGTCAGGGCAGCAACCTTCGGTCAGGGGAGTAGTCATGTTGGACATCACTGGTGTGTCTGGACACTGGGACACTGGAACGTATGGGTTTCTTCCCCTTATTATAGGGCTTATCGAGGGCATATAAGCCTGAGGCATCCTGCATAGAATGCGAGGAATTATATTCCATAGGCATGTCTCTGAGGTTTTTCTCTGCTTCCCATATTTAACATAGGGTATGTCGCCGGTTTAACGTCCAATGGAGATAGATCAGACTGATCAGAACACTGACTAGAGTGGATCAGATGGGTGAAACCTATATAGGGAACACTGATGTTGGAGACAACGTGTGGCTAGCTCCCCAATTGTTTTTAAGGGAAATGGGGTATGAGGTGGAATTATCCCACCAGGATGTGGCGGCCTGGGTAAGAATCAGGATGGATGATGGAGAGTTGATGAAGTGGATTGAGAATGAGATGGAGTCACCCTGAGGATGATGGTGGTGTTGGGCTTGAGTCTCAAAGAAGCTTCCTACGTATCCCTGTGGCAGGGAATCAAATTCGACGTAGTTCATCTGATAATGGTTTGTCGCCGATTGGATGTTTCAACAGCTTACCGCTGAATAGAGGCACGACGGCTTACTGCTGAATGGAATCACAATAACTTACCACTGGATGGGGTCACAACGGCTTACCGCTATATGGGGTTACAACGGCTTACTGCTGGATGGGGGTTGAACCTCATAGAGGCTTCCTACGTACCTTGTCTAGGAGACAAGGATCAAATCCCACGTAGTTCAGAAAGGAGTGAGTGGGAACTGACATGAAGATGGCTAGAAACAATGGGTGGTGGGCTTGAACCTCAAGGAGGCTTCCTATGTACCTTGCCTTGGCAAGGATCAAAGTTCACGTAGTTCGGGTAGGTGTGCAACGGCTTACCGCTGACTGGGGAAACAACGACTTACCACTCATTAAGGTCCACAGTTTAACGTCATACAGGACAGGGGAGAACCAATGTGAAGGTGGTATGAGCGAATGAGTGTTGGGCTTGAACCTCATGGAGGCTTCCTACATACCTCGACTTGGAAAGGATCAAAGACATCATAGTTTTAGATGGAGTTTGGCGCACCGACGTGAAGATGGTCGGGACAAATGGTTGTTGGGATTTAACCTCAGGGAGGATTCCTACATACCCTGCCTTGTAAAGGATCAAAGACCTCGTAGTTCAGGATATGGGGGTTTGGTTCATTGATGTGAAGATGGTCGGGGCTAATGGTTGTTGGGATAGAACCTCAGGGAGGCTTCCTACGTACCTTTCCTTGGCAAGGATCAAATACCTCATACTTCAGGATATGGGGGTGGGGATTAAACTCTAGGATAACCAAAGAGGATTTCATGGTTGGTGCTTTCTCTAAGACCACGTGAGTCATGATCGGTGTGAGAAACAAGAGACAGCAAAGACCTAACGATCACGTCACGAAAGGTGCATCTGTGGGAACTGGAGTGGGGCTTACACGTGATCGCATCCCAAAGAGGAAACAGGGGCTTATGCATGGTTAGCATCCCGAAGAGGTTGGGACTTACTCTAGGATGGAGGCCTGGTGGCGACAAAGCCCAGTGGGAGAGGGATTTGGCACCGAATAAAGGAGGGTTAGTGATGCTTCCTCCTACAAGAATATCTAGGGGGCTTACACCAGGGTGGTTTCCCTTTCCCCACGAACAAACGCCGCTCCGATAAAGAGGATCTCATTTCATGTGAGGAATGATCTCACTCCCGTGGAGACCAGTGGGCATGCACAATGTCCAAGGTGGGGGCACCCCGTGTGCGAGGCACGGGGTGAGGTCATAGTTTAATGTCATGTGCTGAGGACGATGGTGCTTGGTAGTTTAATGTCCTATATCTCGGATGGGGTGGGTTCACTCTGCACCCCTAGGAATTACATAACCGGTACCCTCTGCACCTTGGTGAAGGGAATGCACCGAAAATGTCATGGTGAGGGGGTGTTATGGAGCGAACCATTGAGGGGTCCATGTTAGTGTGGCTATGAGAAGAAGAAATAGTCATTAGCGTTCCTTGGTGCCACTAAGGAGCGACAATGGTGAATGGGGCTTATGCATGGTAGCTGCCCGGGTTCCACTATGAAGCGGAAAAAGTGAATGGGGCTTAGGCGTGGTTAGCTTCCCGTAATTTCTTCCTCGTGTCTATCCATGAGGGCATCCCAACTCACTGGTGGGTTGGGGAATATAATTGTGGCCAACACCTATGTGCTAGTGCAAAATCTAGATAACACCAAGGGCATTGGAATTAGTCTGAACAAAGGGAGATGAAAAGTTTGAATCACATTCCCAACATTCGGAATGTGATGAGGGTGGCGTGATGATAGAGGATAACTCTTGACCGTGTTCTAAACACAGCATCCATATTGCATTAGCCTGAAGTGAGGACAAAAAAATGAGGGTCGACTGTTGACCGTGTTTGAAACACAGGACCTTACTCGAAGTGTTGTCCAAAGTCCTATGGGGCGTTGGCCTAGGATGATAGGTGAGCTGAGGCGTCATGGGACTAGTCCATTAGAGGGTCCCTTCAGACATGGAAGAGGATGAATATTCGAATGAAGGACATGCAAAGTGTGAGGTGGTTGATGGAATGTTTGAACAAATTCCAATTCTCTTGAAGTTATGCCATTGTGATCATGGAATAATGAATCTTATGCTTGGAACATAAGGAATCCTATTATTGAATGATAGGGAATGCTACAATTTATAGTCATGCAGAGAGGACTGTTGGCATCTTATGCTTGGAGTAAGAGGCATCTCTTGTCTAGAGCAAGAGGCATCCTATATTTGTCACATAGGGAATACTATGATTTATAGTCATGTAGAGAGGATTGTTAGGCATAAAGCGTCTAGCAATGGTTGGTGTTGGTACTTACGCAAGGGCATCCCTTTCTGTTTCAACCTAAAATAGGAGCCAAGTGATAGGGTTTGGAGGAGTTTCCTATGGAATGGTTGAACTCATGGTACTCGGGAAATTGATGATGAGAATCTCAACTCACGACATGTGAAAATGACCAAGGGGAATATGTTGACTCAAGGTATTTCATGGTGTGCAGAGGAGTATCTAAAATCATGCTATTCCATAGGTGGAAGGAGGCTGCGCATAAGGGCGCAATGGAAATGCCGATGTCCCGGCCCGAAAATTTCACGGTGTGACTCTCCATTTTTCATGGGGGTTAGTAACGGTAACGAAGGGACCATCCTGGAGGGCTGGGACTACAGCCCAGCACTAAGGCCGAGTGGGGGTGCAGGGGTGCATCCCCCGCGGTATGGACCAGCAGGCACAGGCCTAGGCACTATTGCGCGTAATAGGATCGATAGGCAAAATGGGTTGCGTGCAAGGAGGGATTGTGTGCAATAGGGAATGCATGTGAGCAATAGGATAGGCGTGCGCACAATACGGGACATGTGCATGCAATAGGGGAACTGTGTGCACAATAGTGAAGGAATTGCACGCAATAGGAGAGATTTGCATGCAATAAGGGATATTTGCGCGCAATAGGGGAGTGTTGCGCGCAATAGGGCAATGTTGCGCACAATAGGGAAATGTTGCATGAAATAGAGAAGGTTTGTGCATAATAGGTAAGTGTTGCACACAATAGGGAAGTGTTGCATGCAATAGGGAGGGTTTCATGAAATAGCGAAGGCTTGCACACAAAATTGGGAAAAGTGGCACTGTTGCGCGCAAAAATAATGTTTTGCGTGAACAACTTGGTAGGTTGGGCCCTTTACACAAAAAAGTGATGATTTTCATGAGAGATATGGGGTTTTATGCACGAGCGCAGAAAATTAGGGCTTACAGGCATTAGAGCGGCAGCCAACCTCCAGGGTCCCCCCAGGAAGAAGGGGGTGCACTTGTATTTATAGGCAGAAACTAGGGAGGCGATGCGCGTAAAAATCTGCCGCGCAAAGGGTTTTTCATGTGAAACGGTGCACGTAAAATTCCACGTGCGCAAGGCGGTGTTCATAAAATTCCACGCACGCAGGCAGTTTTCCAAGTGAGGAAGTGTGCGTGAAATTCCGTGTGCGCAAGGCAGTGCGTGTAAAATTCCGCGCACACAAGGTCGTGCACGTAAAATTCCGCGCGCGCAAGTGGTTTTCCACACGAGATTACTTTTTTACGCACAAATCCATTTTTACATGCCAGATTCCCTTTTACATGCAAGATTCAATTTTTATGTGCAAGATTCCCTTTTTACGAACAAGATTTCCTTTTTATGTGCAAATCCATACTTTGCCCCCAAAACCGTCTTGGATGGCCATTTCCAGTAGCCCGACTTCGAACAGCCATAACTTCTGATCCGTAACTCCGTTTGGGCCCCACGATCGGTCAAATTGAAGCTTGCGAAATGTGCTACGTTACGGGATCATATATGGAAGCATTTGGTGAATTAAATGGACTCTTTTTCCGGTTCCAACATGTGCTTTGATGTGGTGTTTCTAAAATGGGGTTCTTGAAGGGTTGGGATGTGAAATTGATTTTAAAATGGTTTTTTCATGTGAAATTTGTGTGTTTTGAAGTGAGGCCTTGTGGTATGCATGTGTAATGTTTTATAAATTGAGAAATTGTTTATTTTTGTGGTGTTTGGAATGCGAAACATGGTTGGAAAGGTTTTTGGGATTGTTTGGTAGGTGTGGGGTGTGTTTTTAAGGGATTTTGAGGTGTGTGTCTATTTAAATGCATATTTTCAATGGAAAATGAGTTATTTTGGAATATTAGCCTTATTGTTTGTTTTGTGTATAAATTGGGAATATTTGAGTGATGGAAAGTGAGTTTTAAAAATGGTTTCAAATCATGATTATGTTTAAGAAGGGGATTGTCCCATTTCCTTTGATGAGCTTTATTGTGTATTTTTCTTCTAATTATAAAAAGGGGAATTGGGAATTATTTTTAAGTGATGGTAAAAGTGTTTGAAAGTCAATTTTCAATGGTGTGAATGAATGAAAATGTATTGTTTTGAAAGGAATGATATTTTCTTTGAAAAAATCAAGGGGTGTCGATCAGCGAGGATTCCACTGCGTATGGATCCATCGGCTCAAAAGAACACGCCTTACACACCAGACGATTTTCAAATTTTCTATATCGTTGCTTCTTCGGTCGGTGGTGCTCAGGTGGTGGTTCCGTCTTCGACGACCTTCGATCCTGGTGTATCTATTATCGTTGATCCCCCTTTACCTTATAGTCCCTCTGGTTCTTCGCTCAGGTCTCTTCAGGTCGTGATATCCTTTCACAATGTTTTGTGTGGATCGTCCTGTGGCTTCCATCAACGCTACTTCCTGGAGGTGGGTATGGTCTCTCTGCTGGTGTCTTGTTGTGGTTCTCTGACCACTATGAGAGATAATAGTATAAGAATGGGAAGAAAAATAATCTTTATTTCACAAGAACAAGGATTACAAAAGACCCCTCCCACACCTCCCTTTGATTTCTATCACATGGAGCTCTCCCGGCCCTCTCTCAAAGAGATCTTCCTTGGATCGAATCTAATAATGGAGGAAGCACCCTTGGCCCTCCTTAAATAGCCATGGTGGGAGGTGTCAAGTTTGACACAACTCCCACCAATCCTCCCACCCAACCTTGGACTTCAAAAATGGTGTCCACTACGAGAGATAATAGTAGAAGAATGGGAAGAAAAATAATCTTTATTTCATAAGAACAAGGATTACAAAATACCCCTCCCATAACAAGTGGTATCAGAGGTGGTTCCGGTGAAACGGCGGCGGGTAGTGGAAATTTTTCCGATGGCCAGAAAATTCAATTTTCCAGGAATTGTGTTTTGAAGGCATATTCTGAAAGCCTGTGTCAAGACGATTCCAACGGTGCAAACGGCATCGAAAACAGAGCTAAAACGAGCTTTCTAGGCCCGGTCAAAGTTTGGTCAAACTTCGGGTGAACAGTACCCCTTGCCGGAGAAGAAGGTACTGTTCCGGCACCGGTGACTTTTCCGGCGGGTTTCCGGCAGCTGCTCCGGTGTGCCACGTCATCGCCACGCCATCTCACGATCTCGACCATTGATACTGTTTTGATCATAACTTGATCAATCGGTATCCGATTTCAACGATCCAGAAGTTGATTCCACCATTTTTGACCGTTCCGGACGCAACGGTGAGCTACATTTTTCTAGATTCTGCACCAATTTTTAACTGAATTGAAATCTAATGGAGGGATCATCCACGGTAGGGATGATCATGTTGACTTTTTCGAACTACTCCATTTGGAAGTCTCAAATGGAAGATCTTATCAATGCTAAGGATCTTTTTGACCCCATTGAGAATGAGGGACTCAACCCTGATTCCACAAAGGAAGAAGAGTGGAAGAATCTAAACAAGAAGACGATTGGCCAAATCCGCCAATGGATCGATCACAGCGTTTACCACCATGTTGCTCAAGAGACTGGTGCATATGAACTTTGGACAAAGTTGGAAAATACGTACCAGTCAAAGACCGCTCGAAACAATATCCTCTTATTGAAGAGGTTGATGAATATTCGACTACAAAGTGGAAACTCTATAGCCGAACACACCAGCGAGTTCCAAATCCTGGTGAACCAGTTGGTGGCTGCCATTAAGACTCTAAATGATGAAGATCAGGCGAACCACTTACTATGCACACTTCCCGATAGCTGGGATACGCTTGTCATCTCACTCAGCAACTCGATGCCAGGAGGCAAACTTACCATGGCGATGGTAAAGGATGCATTGTTCAACGAGGAAGCCCGAAGGAAGGATGAAAGTTTCAACCAGACGCAAGCTCTGGTTCTGGAGAAGCGAGGGAGACAACAAGGAGGAGGTCGTGGGGCAGGAACCAGAGGTCTAAGAAAGAACAGAGGAAGGTCCACATATGGTAGGAGGCCAACATACAAATGCTACCATTGTGGCATGGAGGGACACATGAAGAAGAACTGTCGAAAGTTGTTACAAGAAAAGGGTCAAAGTAACAACCAGCAAAGAAGAAATGAAGACGCGCATGTGAGCGTCACCAGAGAAGTTGTTCTTTGCTCCAAAGATGAAGAAGAGACAAGATTTCATACATCAGGCCAAGACACATAATGGTCGGTCGATACTGTAGCATTGTACCACGTCACGCCACATCGTGAGTATTTCTTGACTTATCAAGCTGGTGACTTTGGTGCAGTTAAGATGGGGAATACCAGTTCGGCGGAGATTGTTGGCATGGGTGATATCAAAGTTAAGACGAATGTTGGATACACAATCACCCTGAAATATGTTCGACATGTTCCAAGACTTCGGCTCAACCTATTATCAGGTATAGTCTTTTATCGACAAGGCTATGACAACATTTTCAGCAACGGAGCATGGAAGATGAAAAAAGGAGCCATCATCATCGCTCGAGGACACATATGCGGTACATTGTACAAAACTCATGTGAAGATATGTGCAGACAACCTCAACACGGTGGAAAGAGAGAAGTCATCTTATATGTGGCATAGAAGGCCCGGACACATGAGTGAAAAAGGGTTATCTACCCTAACAAAGAAGAAGTACATCAGTATTGACAAGGATGCATCACTTGGTCCTTGTAAATACTGCTTGTATGGGAAGTAGCATAGAGTTTCATTCAATACTGCTTCATCACGGAGATCAGAGTTATTGGATCTGGTGCACTCTGATGTATGCGGACCCATGGAGGTGGATACACTCAGAGGTAACAAATATTTTCTATCCTTTATTGATGATGCATCTAGATGGGTGTGGGTGTTCTTCTTACGAACTAAGGACCAAGTACTGGAATACTTCAAAATGTTCCATGCCATGGTGGAGCGTGAAACTGGAAGGAAGCTAAAGTGTCTTCGTTTAGACAACGGAGGAGAGTACACATCCAGGGAATTTGATGCCTATTGCAGTATTCATGGCATCCGACATGAGAGGACAGTCCCTCGCACCCCACAACACAATGGAGTTGTAGAAAGGATGAACAGAACCATCATGGAGATGGTCAGAAGCATGATGAGTTTGTCAAAGCTCCCTAAGCCATTCTGGGGAGAAGCTGTTCAGGTTGCCTACTACCTCATCAACCGATCACCGTCAGTCCCGCTGAATTTTGAGATTCCACAGAAGAGATGGTCTAGTAAACATCCCTCTTACTCTCATTTATGAGTATTTGGATGTTTGGCATTTTTACATGTATCCAAGGATCTCAGGAAGAAGCTAGACGGGAGATCTACTCCATGCATCTTCATCGGCTATGGAGATTAGGAGTTCGGATACAAGCTTTGGGACCTGAAGGAGAAGAAGGTGATCAGAAGCAGAGATGTCGTGTTCCATGAGAACCAGACGATCGAGGACATTCAAAATCCTAGAATGACTCAAAGGGAAGGTATTGAGGAATCAATTCATGATCTAACACCGGTACCAGCACCACCTATCAATGAAGAGGAGGAGGTGCAATAAGACTCATCGGCAGCGGACCAGGAGGCAGTGGAAGAGGATATTGAGTAGGGGGAGACTCAATCCTCTCCACAAGAAGTTTCAGAACCATCACAGGAGTTAGGTGATGTTGTGCCTCCCGAACCTAACATTTCACAGGTTCGAATATCTTCATGAGGAAGGATTCCGTCAACAAAATATTCAAATTCAGAGTACCTGTTGCTGACTGATGAGGGGGAGCCAGAAGGATACCAGGAAGCAGTATCTCATCCTGAAAAACTCAAGTGGCTTCATGCAATGGAGGATGAGATGGAGTCTTTGACGAAAAACCAGACATACAATTTGGTGGAACTACCCAAAGGTAAGAAGGCACTAACGAACAAATGGGTGTTTAAGCTGAAGAAGGATGGAAGCAAAAGGGAGGTCAAGCACAAAGCTCGGTTAGTTGTCAAAGGATTTCTTCAGAAGAAAGGAGTCGACTTTGATTAGATTTTTTCACCCGTGGTGAAGATGGCTTCAATCCGAGTCATTTTCGGATTAGTGGCTAGCTTGGACTTAGAGCTTGAACAGATGGACGTGAAGACAACTTTTCTTCATGGTGACTTCTCCGAGGAGATCTACATGAAGCAGCCTGAAGTATTTGAGGTTTCTAGACAACAAAACCTCGTCTGAAAATTGAAGAAGATCTTGTATGGACTGAAACAGGATCCCAGACAGTGGTACAAGAAGTTTGACTCATTCATGGTGAGTCATGGCTACAAGCGGACACAGGCAGACCAGTGTGTTTACATCCAGAGATTTCCAGATGGTAACTTTGTTTCTCTTCTACTTTATATTGATGACATGTTGATCATTGGGAAGGATGTAGCGAATATTTTCTAGTTGAAGAAGGAGTTATCCAAGTCTTTTGATATGAAAGACTTGGGTGCAGCTCAACAGATTTTGGGGATGTATATCATTCGTGACAGAAAGAGGAAGTTGTTATGGCTATCTTAGGAGAAGTATGTTGAATGTGTTCTGAAACGTTTCAACATGGACAAAGCCAAACCAGTAATAATTCCTCTTCCCGGACATTTAAAGTTGAGAAGGATTTCATTCCCATCGTCCAAGGAAGAAATTGAGATGATGAAGATGATACCATACTCCTCGGCAGTTGGAAGCTTGATGTACGCTATAGTGAGTACGCGACCTGACATTGCCCATGTAGTGGCAATCATGAGTCATTTTCTCTCCAATCCCAGGAAGAAACATTGGGATGTTGTCAAATGGATTCTAAGGTATCTTAAAGGTACCTCAAAGTTATGTTTGTGCTACGGGGGAGATGAACCACTCTTGGAGGGATATACAGATGTAGATATGGCCGGAGATCCTGATAGTAGGAAGTCTACATCAGGATACATCTATACTTTTGCAGGAGGAGCTGTATCATGGCAATCAAGGTTGCAGAAGTGTGTCTCTTTATCCACGACAGAAGCAGAGTACATTGCTACTTCAGAAGATGGCAAGGAGATGTTGTGGCTAAAGTGTTTTCTCCAGGAGCTCGGATTCAACCAGAAGGAGTACAGGGTTCATTGTGATAGTCAAAGTGCTTTGGACTTGAGAAAAAACTCCATGTACCATTCCCAGATGAATCACATCGACATTTTCTATCATTGGATACCCGAAGTGATGGATCAACAGCTTTTGCGACTTGTGAAGATCCACACGAAGGAGAACCCGGCAGATATGCTGACAAAGGTGGTCGCTCGGGAGAAGATAGATCTTTTCAGATGCTCCAGCGTATTACAGCTGGAGGGGGAGAATTTATGGATATTTTTCCAGCTACCATGGTTGGTGGGTGGTGCACCAGCCATAGCCACCATGGAGGACTTCTATATTGAGGACTGCACATTTCACATGTGCAGCAACTATTGTTTTGGCTGCCATTGGAGTTGGTGGCCACCATTTTTGAAGTCCAAGGTTTGGTGGGAGGATTGGTGGGAGTTGTGTCAAACTTGACACCTCCCACCATGGCTATTTAAGGAGGGCCAAGGGTGATTCCTCCATCATGTCCTAGGATGGATCCAGCGTTTCAGTGGAGGTTCCCCTATAGCATTCGAGGAGGATATCTCTTGCCTTAAATGGATGCTTGTGGCCTATTTTGGGGTGGAGAATCCATCCCTAGCTGATTCTTAAAAAGATTTATTTAAAGTTGCAGGGTGGGGTGTCTTGGGACCAAGACATTATGTTCTCAGTTTTCCCCAGGTTTTGTTCCTTGTGATGTCTTCAGGGTCACTCCAGGTCTTTGTGTAGGAATCAAAATAAAGGTGGCCCTTGTCAGGTAAAAAAGGCCCCTTCAGGTGGTGGATCTTCCCCTCCCCAGTCAGGTGGATTCAAGTCTGATTCTCCCCAAGAGTTTTTTTAGAGACGAAGGTTGTTCAGGCTCCCTCGGTTGATCTTGCGCTTTTGGACCAACCTTCCTATTCTCCTAATAGTGTTTTTCCCTCTGCATGGATCTGGTGGATTTTATGTTAGGGGTTCCCTCCCTAAGGATCTTGTCCCTCTATACATCCATTCGCAATCTTCTTTTGGTGTCTGAAGCTGGTTGGATGCATGAGAGGCTCCTGGATTTTCAACAATCCTCTCTAGATCACCATTTGTTCCTCACGAGCCCTTTAGAGGCCCTTCCTAGTACAAAAGAGGAGTTAGAGGATGTGGTTGGTTTACCCTATTATCTTTTTTTTTTCTAGTGGCCTGTTTGAAGGAGGAATCCAACAATGTTATAGTTGATGTTTCAGGTGGCTCAGAGGATTTGGTTTCATCTAAAGTTTTTCCACCCTCCCCTTCCTCTCTAGGGGAGTTGAGTGGGGATTTTTTTGTGGCTCTCTCTCATGACTCCATTAGTCCTAATAGTTTATGTTTAGATCCAATGTATGTTTTCTCATACTAGTTTGAGACAACTTAAAGGAGGCTCCCCCTCCCTCAGCAAGAAGACCATTGATCCTAGGGACAAAGCTGGGATCCCCCTCGTTTAGATGTTATCTATGCTTATCTGGAATTCCCGTGGCCTGGGTGTACGGGTGAAGTCTGACTTCATAGCTTCATAAGTTAAGAAAAACATGGTCTCTATTGTTACTATCCTCGAACATATGCATAACCCAGCTAAGATTAGGGAGTTCTGTTGTAAAGTTAGAATTCATGGCTCCATTCAAGCGGACTCGATCAATCACCATATCTATCTCTTTTAGAATGAGGAGGTTTCTTTGGACCTAATTAGTGTGGGTGACCAATTTTTCACTTCAAAAGTCACGAAGGGATTAGAGTGGTTCTTTTTTTCCTTTGTGTATGGTAGTTTTGATGCTCAAGATAGGAAGAGACTGTAGTCTGAATTAGGTACTTTTGATCTGGAGGATCTCCCATGGGTCGTGGAGGGGGACTTCAACATCATCCTTGACCCTGGGGAGAAGAAAGGGAGAGGTTCCTTCCCTCAACAGGCTATTCTAGACTTTGAAACCTTCATGGAGGGAATGGGTCTTCTCAATATGGGGTACTCGAGAGCTCATTACACTTGGTGCAATAACTAGAATAGAGACAGGCACAACTAGAGTAGGCTCGATCGGTGTCTGGCCAACACCAATGCCATAAACATGTTTCCAAATGATAAGGTTAAACATCTTTTCTAAGTTATATCTGACCACTCACCTTTACTAGTTTCTCTTCCTTCTAGGAAGGACTTCCCAGAGTCTTTCAGGTTCTATCAGCAGTGGTCTCTAAGCCCTGGGTACTAGAAAATTGTGAGAGAGTTGTGGGGTGACCTAACATGTGGGAATACCTGGGTTGCACTTCATAATAATATTTGGAGAGTGAATATCAGGCTTCAGGAGTGGAAAAGGGGGATTCCTCCCTTCGATCAAGATATGGATCATTTGAAATAGAATATCAACAACCTAGAATCTAGTATGGAGGTGGCCTAGAGTGACTCTATTTTTGAAGAGTTAGTTGACAATAAGGTGTGCTGGGAGGAACTGATCCTTAAACAGGAGAGGCTAGCTCAGGAGAGATCATGGGTGAAATGGATACACTAGTGGGATAAAAACACATCTTTTTTCTACACTTGTATCAATGAGAGGAGGTGGATGAAAAAACCCAATATTCAACTCGAGGATGGCACTTACACAGAGGATAGAGACGTTGTTAGGAGATTGGCGCATACATTCTTCAGGGATCTCCTTGTTGTCCCTAACCCGAGGATGCCTGGTGGATACCCATGTGGCACTCTTGATCTCTAGGAGGTGATTCCCATGGTGGTGTGTAGCCTGGAAAATTAAATCATGGAGGTTATCCTAGATGAGGATGAAATTCACTTGGTAATGATGAATCTTAATCCTAAGAGTGCACCCATCCCGGACAGGTTCCTAGGATCATTTTACAAGGGGTTGTGCGATGTGGTTAAGAGGGATATCATTGAAGATATTCAGGACTATTTTTGTGGAGGGGGTCTTTTGTGGGTTTCATGTTCTACCAATATGATTCTCATCCCAAAGATTAAGGACCCTTCTTCTCTTTCACACTATCGACCAGTGAGTTTATGAAATTTCCCCTACAAGATCCTAGCGAGCATGATTAATCAGAGACTGTCTAAAATTCTCCCTCGGTGTATATCCATTGAGCAACATGGATTTTTTAGAGGGATCTCCATTCAGGGAGCTATTTATCTAGCTCAAGAGGTGATATGAGATATTAACCTAAAGACCCATGGCTCTAACTTGGTGATCAAATTGGATATGAATAAAGCATACGATTGGATTGAATTGAGTTTTATCAACATAGTTATTGCAGCTTTGGGTTCTCATCCAAGGCTGTGGAAATCCTTTTCATGAGTTTTAGCTCTCTGTGGATGGAAGTTTATTTCTAGGGAAAGTCTGAAAGTTTCTTTAAGGATGTGAGGGGCTTTGGAAGGGAGATTTCATCTCTCCTAGTATCTACATTCTGGCACAGGATATCCTTAGACACCTTATCAACTGAGGCCTATCTAATAGATATATTCTACCCTATATAAGAAAGATAAACCTCTCAATGATCTCTCATCTGATGTTTGCGGATGATACGATCATCTTCACAGATGGAGGTATGATTTCTATGCGAGGCATCAAGAAAATCGTGGATGATTACTGCTAATAGAGTGGGAAAGTTATCAGTAATTAAAAAAGTAACATCTTTATCTCTCACAGGTGTGCACCCAGGAAGGTTTCCTCTCTGTGCAGTCACCTCAACATGCAGTGTAGAGTTTTCTCCATGGAGTACTTGGGTTCGCTCATTTTCTTAGGATGGCTTAATTTATGAGACTTTGATCAAATTGTGAATAGGATTGTAAGCCACTTCCTCAACTGAAAGAACTGATTCATATCGTTTGGGGTCTTCATTTCCCTAGTTAATAGTGTTATGTCCGCCATTCCTATCCATGCATTGGAATCCATCAACATTTTGTGAGGAGTTATTCAAATTATTGATATGGTTCTATGTAGTATTATCTAGGATGATAAGTTTGAAGGTAAGAGGCATTGGGCCTTATGGGATGGGTTGGCAAGATCTATTCACAATGGGGGGATCAATGTGAGGATTCTTCATAGTAAACTTCATTGCATGCAAGCTAAGATTGCATGGGAGATTCTTGAGGAGTGCATGTTGTGGGGTAAGTACATGTCTAATATCATAGGGAGTTCCGTGGTGGATGTGCAAGGATATGCTTCTCTTTTCCGGTTGATCATCTACCCTATCTATCAGAATCTTCAGTAGAACTCCCGTTGGCTAGTTGGTGCGGGGGGTATTTTCTTCTGGAGTCGTAACTAGGCGGGCTCTGTTCTCAGCTTCTCTAGTTTCCCCACACCATTGATCATGGTTAAGGAAGTAAGTCTTTACCCTAGTTTTACTAAGGCGGTACTGGATAAGTAAAAATAGGGCCTAATCGAATCCATCATGTTCAATAATGAGCTATAAAAATGTGTGTTTACTCCTTCTTCCTAGAGCATTTTCTCTACCAGGGATTTTTTTCAGATGGTTTCTATGTAGAACCCTCTTTATAGTTGGAATGATATTGTGTGGTGCAACAAGATTCCAGTGAAGTATAACTTATTTTCCTGGTGCATTAGGAACTAGGACATTACCACGGATGAGAATATCAAGAATGTGGGAGTAAGTTTGGCATCTAGGTGCCTTTATTGTAGTACCGGGAAGGAGGAGATCTCTCATCATCTTTTCTTCAATGGGGAATGGGCCCAGTATATGTGGAATTTATTTAGAGTACTCACTGCCTTTGCCTCAAGTGATCTCATGGATACTTCTTTCTTGGTTAGATGGTTTCACAATTAGACGGACTGAGGTATGGAACGAATGGATCAGGCTGTGATTTTTAATGTTGGGTGCTGGTGTCTGTGGAAATCTAGGAACCAGGCTAGATTTGATGGCCCTACTCCTTTGATGAGGTTCGTCATTTTAAGGACTCATTTACTACTGGTGGATTTGGTCTCCCTCATCACTGACTAGCGGGGTGCTCCTTCTTTGAGGTTGCTTCAATTCAGGATACCTTCCTCATATCCCGCCCTTAACAAGACGCAAGGGAAATGGGTTTGTTGGAACCCTCCTGCCAGCAGTCTTAAATTGAATTCAGATGGGTCCTATAATATGGATTTCATTAGTGGAGGGGGAGTGGTCCATGGATCAGGGGTAAATGTGGTTCTGTCTTACACTACGTTCTATGGAAATGGTACCTCCCTTAAGGTCGAGGCCAATGTGGTGATCACCGGGATCACCCTATATAGGAAAGAGAAACTCAACATTACTCAGGTGGAGACCAACTACATGATACTTCATGATTCCATGCATGGTATAGGATCTTCTCCTTAATCCATAACCTACATATTTTTCAAATGTAGAGTCCTTCTCAATGGAAACATTCGAGTAACCCATACTTGGCGTGAGGGAAATAGGGTTGTGGATCACCTGGATTCTATGGAGGACCATAGCTCCATTAGTACTCATTTCCTTAATATGAATTTCCTGAAACTAGATGGCGTGAATTTTTTCAGAGGGGATTCCCTCGGCTTACACTATTTTATGCTCCTAGTTTGGTGCCTTATTGTACTCTCTTTTGTACTCTCTTTTGAATAAAAATTTGATTTGGATGGGGGTGTTTTCTTTGAAATGTTTGGTCCTTGATATGAAATATGTGGTGTGTGTGCATGTGAACTTTAACTCTAGCATAGGGGAATCCCTAGGTATCTAGGTGGGAAGACTAGGACTAGTATGCTAGATGATACGAAAGTGGTTTTTCTTGGTTTCATCTAGAAGGATTGATGTTATAACACTAACTAAATATTTGTGATGGTTGGATACCACTAGGTTATGGGAATGTTCCCTACTAGTGGATCATGCATGAGAACGTAGATCATTGTGGTTCCTATGCCACATTTACACTGAGATATGATGTCTCTAGGGTACCATTAGTGCTAGCTACCTTAGGGGATTTACCCATGGTGCTCTTTGATGTTGTGGAATGAAATATTTTTATTGGGTGGCATCCTACTAGGCTCTTGGATCACACCCTACATACACCTTTTGGTGTATGTAGATCTTGTTCTTTGTGTATCCTAGGATGAGGCGTTGTGCTTAGCGGTGGTGGTTCGGGTTGTTGATGGTATTCTCATACAGGTTAGTGTTGGTAGCCTGGGGATGTTTCTCCTCATGTTGCTTGGAGGTTTGTATTGGAGATTTAGTTTTCTTTAGTTGTTGTAGTTCCCTTTTGGGTTTTGAGTTGGGTTGTAAAACTTTAAAATTGAAATGTATTAAGGTCCTATTTGGTTTTTTGTTTTTAGTTTTAGTTTGTTTATATTTTTAGTTGTTCTGTGATTATTGTTTCGGGTAAATCATTACCACGTGTTATTTTTTTTATAATCAGGCACTTGTGACATCCTGTGGGGATCGAGAACACCCCTCGGGCCTTACTGTGGACTGGGTCGGGTTCTGGGTTATATGGAGACCCATCATAGTTCGTGAAATCATAGGTGATAGAATGTCATAACAATTCCTAAATAAAATAATGCCCTCTGGATATATAGATCACTCACTGATGGTATCCCCACCATATAAAGAATCCCTAATGCCTCGAAACTCATCATCAAGCTTTTGCTTATATAGAATCAACTTAAGAAGAGAGGCTTTCAATTTAACTCTTTCCATAACAACCTCAGTCCCATCCTCTAATACTCCCAAATGCATGTGAGAAAATAGAGTCATTATATTTTATTCCTATGATGATTCCTTCATGAAATGGGATGGTATCTTCCTACTCAAAGCATTAGAAATAACATTCCCCTTCCTAGGGGTGTAGGTAATGTCAAAGTCAAATAAATGTAGGTACTCCACCCATCATCTCTATCAAAGATTCAAATATTTTTGTGCGAATATATAACTCAAGATCTTGTGATCAGAGTAAATGGAAAATGTTTCTTCAAAAAGGAAGTGTCGCCAACTATTAAGAGTGTGTATGAAAACTGTGAGTTCTAGATCATGTGTGGGATATTTCTTCTCATGAGGCTGAAGCTGATGAGAATCATAAGCCACCACATGATAACCCTACATGAGAACACATCCCAAACCTAAACTTGAAGCATTAGAAAATACCATGAAGAACTACATAGGATCTGGAAGAGTCAAAACTAGATCTGAAGTCAAATGGAGATTCAAATCATAGAATAGGCCTAACATTTTTAATCCTAAACAAAATTTACTCCCTTTTGGGCTAGAGAAGTGGAGGGAGAAGCTATATTAGAGAATAATTTTATTAACCAGTGATAATACACTACTAATCCCAAGGAGTTATGAATCTCAAATAATTTTTTTGGCTCCTCCCAAGACATGAAAACTTTCACCTTTTATGGTCAATTGAGATACCATGTTTTGATACCACATGCCCCCAAGAACATAAATTCCTAAATCCAGAATTTTCACTTTGATAGCATGGAATAAAGTTGATGATTGCTCAAGATATCCAAAACTACACTCAAATGTAGTACATGATCATCCTCAGTTTTTAAATAAACCAATATTTCATCCATGAATACCACTATGAAAGAGTCGATATACTGGTGGAAAATTATATTCATCAACACCATAAACATACCAGGAGAATTAGTTATAAAAAATGGAATAACAAGATAATCATAGTGGTTATACCTTCACTCAAAAGCAGTATTCAGGATATCAGACTCCTTGATCCTAAACTAGTAGTAACCATATCAAAATCAGTCTTAGAGAACCATTTCACATTTTTCAGCTGATCAAACATATCATTGATGCATGTAAATGGATACTTGTTCTTGAACATTAATTTATTGAGCTTCTAATAGTCAATGCACAAGTGAAGGGTTCCATATAACTTCTTGGTGAAAATCCCTAGTGTTTCCCAAGGTGACACACTGGGTTGAATGAATCATCTGTACATCAATTCATCCAGCTAATCCTTTAGTCCCTTTAATTAAGTTGGTGCAATATAGTAAGAGGGAATGGATATATTCCATGTACCAAGAACTAAGTCGATAGAAAACTTCACCTCCCTCGCCAATGGAAAACTAGAAAAGTATAATAGAAAAACTTCTAAAAATTCATCTATTATTAGAGAAATTTCACTACAAGATACTTCCTATTCTATTTCAATATCCCACAAGGATAACATTCTTCCCAAATCCAAAATAAGAGGTTTGAATCAACTAGCCCCAGGGTCCCATTATTTTTAAAAAACATATTACTCTCCATAAGGGGTTGTAAAGGACACATTATGGTGATAATAGTCAATATGAGATTTATAAGAAACCAATCGGTCTATTTTAAGAATGACATCTAGAGGTTTCGTATAAAGAACTAAAAATTCCTAGATGAACTCAATCTCTGTTAGAGTGAAAGAATGAGAGGGGTATTAGAGACCCTGCTCTATCTTCATCCCAAGAGGCGTTGTAATTTCCATCACATAAGGCATGATCTCTATATGAAGATTAAACATATCCACAATGTGGGTTTATATGAAATAATGAGAGGAACCATTATCAATTAAAAAAGTTTATAATGATAAATCAATAGTAATGGTACATCTCACTATCATGGGACCTACATCAGTTCCCACTAGAGATGCATCCACTATATGAAGTTTCTTTATTCTTGATGTATGTGGTTGGAACTGCATTGTTCTTAAATTATTTGAATATTCTATATATCCTCTTGGTACTAATGATCCCATACCACTACATGGAGTGATAAAAACATAGAAAAATATATTTAAGTGGATTGAACATTTATATTAACTACAAAACTTTGGTTCCTTCATTCAAGTACACTTTGAGCTCCCAACCTTACCACACTAGAAACAAGTTAGTGGACCATTAATAATCACTATGAGAGATCTGGAAGAAGTATAATATTGAGGACCACCACTACTTTTTCCACCATGAGGCACATTCCTCTTCCTATTCCATTTAATGGAACCACTAAAAATTATACAAGGAGTGGGAGGAACTTCATTCAAACCTAACTTACCAGTTATGTCGATTTTGACCATCATAGCCCTATCCAGAACAAAATCATAAGAGGTAATATTCATCATAAATACTTGATACCTAAGATAAAATATCTAATCGAAGACCCATCTACAACCTCTAAGTCTTCAACTTATCATTTGAAACTACCATTGGTGAAAACTGATAAAGTTACATAAAAATATTGGCATACCAAGTCACTGTCTGGTCACTTTGGTGACGGTCAAGGAACTCCATGGACTTTTCCAAAACCCACGAATCTAGATGTTATTAATCCATGAAAATAGACCTATTGTATTTCCACTCCAAGTTCCCATTCTACTTCTCTTAGACTATAGCATCCCACCATATCTTGTTATACCCCTCAAACTTGAAGACAGTATACTTCACCCTAATGAAATATGGTGAATTTAATAACTCAAATATTCACTAAATATTTCTCAACCAATCCTATACCACCTAAGGATCATTAAATCCATAGAAATATAGTGGATTCTAATAAAGAAACTCCTGGGAATGATCTTTTTTTATTGTCCCTTTGAAGTACATCCTCTATAGCCTATATGGAAATGGGTGCAGCCCCTTGGCCCGGAGATTGGACTACATGCACGAATACCTCTATGGGTTTATGGTAAACTAGAGGGTTCACTTGTTTTGGTTCATCAATATATCCCTCCTAAAGCCTGATTTGATGTCTTCTTGGTGGAATGGTGCTACACATAATCAACAGACAGCAAGGAAACATCAGTCAAGAGACACAGAAAAATAAAATATATCAATCAAAAATAAACTTAGGAACACAAATTTCAAATCAAAGTTTGTGAAAAGTTTATAATCAAATCAACCAACTCCTAAAAGATACTTTTTCCAAACCACCCATGGTAACTTAAGGATCTCTATGATGAGATATGGCCAATAACTTTCTCATAACCTACCCTTAAATTCCTAAAAATATTATCTCATATATTCCAAGACATACCAAGCTAAATATAGATATACAAGAAGATACATAACCTTGTTTGATACCAATTTTTCATGAATCAACCTAGATAACCCACTAAAATGGTACCTAAATCAACCCTGACATGGGTCAAAGGGAGTTCTTGATCCCCATGGGTTGGAGACCAGGGTATGTTCATTAAGAAAAGATAAGAGGGAATGATTTTACAACAAGATTAACTAATTAAATCATAATATAGAAAATAATCCATAAATAGTCATTATGCCAATACATTCAAGTCGAGAAAACTACCACAATGTATGAAATTACAAAACATGAAATGGAGAAAAACCCCAAGGCATCACATAAACCATCAAGAAAAATCATCAAGATATCCTCACAATATGTGGATTACATACCCCATATGTTACCACCAATTCCCAAGGTTTCACAATCAAGAACACCCACCTCCTCCAAGTAGTTATTTCCCTTTTCTTGGTCCTGAAAAAATAAAGTATGTAAACACCCAAATACAAAATTAGGGTGTGGGAAACACTAGACCATTAGGATCCCACCAAGAATTCTATAATAAATCCATATCAAATAAACCAAATATTATTAAGTTTGAATAAAACATGGCATGTTAAATCTTTTCACAGTTCATAATAAAACATATTTTTCAAATCATTTCAATGGAAAGTATAAAACATGCATGAATAAGAAATTATATTAAATAAGAATGATAAAATAATTACATAATTACTATAATGTATAAATAATTTTCAATCTTATAACCATGGTTATATGGATAAATGTTTTTTAGATCAAGGCTCAAATATCCTCACACAACTCAGTGAAATACGACTCCAGGTGTGCACACTTCCCTATAATTTAGGCATAGGAGGAATAAAATTCTACCCCAATGAATTAACTCCCTACCCTTATCATATTTTAGTACCATTTTCTTCAGTAATACATGTATAGGTATAGATAATACATTTCTATTGTTCTTATCCTGGACTACCCACCTAACTACCCAGACTCTCATGTGAATTGAGTAAATAAAATAAGGGGACAATTATTCATATCAAATTAGTCCATCAATCATCATTCAAGAATCCCCATTTCAAGTTTTAGACATGCCATTTCATTTCAAAAATCAACATCAAATGGGTTTTATCAAAACTTATGCCTTCTAAAACAATTCATTTCATTCAAATGCATTAAAAAAATCATGACCTCATTTCTCAAGAATCATCCAAGTCATTCTTTAAATCAATCATTCCATTTCAAAATCATCTTCCAAATAAAAATTTTATTTGAAAATCCATAATCAAAGATGATAAACACACACCATTAAAATTGAAAAAAAAAAAATCAAAGATCCCACTTCATGATTTGGGAATCAATTAGAAATTCATTTCAAATCAAGAAAGTAATAAATGTTTCAATTGGTTGGAATTTCATTATGAAACCACCAACCTCAATCATGGTATCTTCAAATACCCAATATGAGAATCATAATAGAGATTTGAAAGGATATAATCGATAAAGAGGGGATCCTAGAAACAAAATTCACAAATCAAGATATGGATCCATCAATGACACAGGGATATAAAACCCTCAAAGAAGAAGAATACATATTAGGATAGGATAATTCATGATTAAATCAAGGATACACTTACCAAATGATATAAAATTCTTCAATCGAAACTTTGATCTATGAAGTTTCAAGGTTTTAAAGTGTATAATCTCCTCAAGAGATTATCTAAGTCATAAGGGTTTAATTAGTTTCTCATAGAGGAGATTATAAATAAAACATGGATTAAGGGAGAAACAATTATAATAGTTCCCATTCCAAACTCACCTATATTGGCATCACTAACTAGCCAATGGCACCAATAAGAATTCTTGGGCCACTAAAAATACCACTAGCTGGATGGTGGGATTCCACCGGCTAATTGGTGTAGTTCCTTTAGGGACTCTAATCTATCATCCTTCCATAAGATGTTCAATGGAATTGCTATGTGAATACCATATTATCATCCTTCCATTGATAATTTGGTGGGTCTCATTAGCTAGTCGGTGGACTTCCTATATCCCTTCTGGTTATAGGCCCATTTCCACCCTTATTCCAAACTCTCATACACCCCTTAGCTTCTCAAAATAGAATAAAAAACACTCTCTAGACCCTTAAAAAGCTTGAAATAATAAGGGACATCTAAGAATCGACATAAAAATCAAGATGAGAAAAATGAAAGCAATGATAATACCTAAATGAAAGTGTCGAGATGTTACAGTGAAAATAATAAATACATTATTAGTACCCATTTCAAAATCTAAAATTACAATAACCTATACTATAGTTTACAAAATATAACCACATCAATTGTATGTGGGGATTCAATTCTTAATTAACCATAAAAAAACATGATAATACATTTTTCATTGATTACCTGCAAATATATTTTCAATACATACTTTTAGGATCTGTAAGGAATGTTATAATGAAAAACAATTCAAAAATGATTACCATTATTAATAAAGATAATTTTATCTCCCTTTGAGTTATCTATACTTTTAGTTCCTATATATATTTCAAAAATATTAACTATATTCATTTATAAAGAACCAAATAAGTGACACATTCTTGAAAAATCCTCAAATAATTAACCTTTAAATAATAGTAATAATGAATTGATCGGCATGTGGCACTATAAAAAATATATCCTGATAGGTAAAGCACTTAAGGAATTAAATTATTTCACAAATATGTATAGGAAACCCAAATAATATGAAACTTAATAATTAATATAATAGTATACAATTATTTTTACATATATTGTTTTCTGATTTTATATCATAAAAATCTTATTTTTTAATATATTGAATCTCAAAAAATTTGTCCCAAGTGATGACTGGTCATATAACTCAAGAGGGGTTGAATTGAGTTCCTAAAATTTTCTTTGATATTAGAACACCCTCTTTAAGGTATGAGAGTTAAAATACTTCATTAAGAATATATGTAGTGGAAATATGAAATCATACAAAAATAAAATTGAACATAGAGATTTATAGTGGTTCAAGGAATAGAAATATCCTAGTCCACTCTACCAATGCTCAACTCTATGAGTTTGGTGATTTTATTAAAATAGTCATTTTACTGGGGGCTCCCAACTGAGTAAAAGAATATGTAACTTAATACAAGGGTCCAAGATATTTAAACTAGGATCTTTCTTTATAAGACTTGTCTATAGTTTTAAACACACTCTTACACTGAGTGTAAAAAAGATAGAGTAAAACAACACTTTGAGAGAGATGTTTGCAGTACACAGTTGCAAGAGGAGAAAGATTCAGATGAGGATTCAGATCAGGTGCATTCATCAGATAAGAGCTAATGAATTTGGAATAATGAGAGGGTATGGAAATTTTCATTAGGACCAGCCTATGAATGCATGGTAAACCTAGCCGAATAGCCATGCGAAGGTGGAGAGCTGACATCATGATGTAAATGCTAGGGAGGGGAAAATCCAAGTAGTTGTAGTCTGGATGAATTCCTCTAAGACCTTGGGGTCATGTAATTTCATGAATCCTATGGGCCATTATAGTATTCCCCTTCAACCCTTAAAAGGGGGATTATCAAAACTGAATAAAAATAAGAGGCCTTTGGTCCATTCGGAGTAGTTGCAAGCAGTAACTGATAATAGATAAAGATTCATCCTTAGAAGATGATTGTATTCAATATTTTACTTTGGATGATCTTAAGATGCTAGAGATAAACTTCTAATCACTTTTCTTTAAGAAATAGTCTGAATTTGTCAATATACATAGTAGGTGGGTTTTTTTATCTTATGAGAAACCAAACACATATGTTTTTCCTTGTTGTGTTATCTCTCTATTTATACAACTTCTAACTTAGATATTTATATATATTGTTTTTATTTTAAACAATATTATGAAATATAATTACAATGGTAGGCTTGATAATACATTGAGAAATAGTGAAAGAGAGTCGATAATATGGGATTTTAATGATATGAAGTGATTCTTTCCATATATGGAATATACATCTATAGAAACAATATTTGAGGCATTCTTCTCCTTTGGGTATTTGTATCTATGGAAACATTACATATACTTTTCCTTAAATAGAAAAACTTTATCTAATATACTAAAATATAGAAAAAAAACTTATCATAATAAATATGATAGTTAATCATAATGATATTTATGTATTAGGTAGTACTATCTTCGTAAGATGAATTTTGGAAGAGACTTTGTATGATAAAATATATCTTTGGTACTCAGTGCGTAAGGGAAACTGAGTTTCATGTTGCGTAGAATAATTTTATGTGTAAGATAAAAGGAAGAAAATTTCTTCTGATACTTTATAAGATAATATTTTATGAATGGATTTATGATACTTCACTTTTTTCTTTCTTAATAAGGTAAAATATTCTCAATACTACGTAAGATAATCCTTCAGTGTAAGATATAAACCATATCATTATAAAATTATCTATGATTATCGTAAGATAATCTTTTATGATGTAATATAAAATTTTACAATATCACCTTCAGATCTAGATAAAACAGAATATAGTCTTTGATTTTTGTAATATAAAACTTTATCATAAACTGAATACTTCACATATTGTAAGATGAATGTTTATAGAATAAATTGTAAGATAAGTTCTTTTGATATGTTCTGAGACACTTAAGACAAACTTATTATAATAATAGTAGGTATTTTTTGAATCATCAAAACATATAAACTGAGATATGTTGGAACAACATAATTCTATCCAACAATCTCTCCCTTTTTTATTATCACAAAACCAATGAAATAAAAGACGCAAAAAAACACAAAATAAGCTTCAAGAGATTTGGTATTGGATTAATTTAAATTTTTGTACTCTTTTTTCCCTTTTTTTGATATAAAAAAGAAGTAGAGTAAATAAATACAATAAATGTTGAACAAGGGTAAATGTTACTGAGAAATGAATTGAATTTATTATAAAGTTATGATAATAAAGGACATTAAGAAAAGATAAATAAATAAGTATCAAAAGAATATGTAAAACCTTAAAATATTTGTTAAAAAAAGGTGCATGCAGTAGAGGCATGCAATGATTCAAATATTTGTTAAAAAGAGAACTATCTTTTCTTAAAAACTGATAAGAATATATCAATCTTACAGTGGGAAATGATTTTTCTGAGGAGGTTTCTTGAAAGATAATGGGTTTTTGATAGGTTAATAGGATAAAGGTAAAGTGAAATCAGCAGTTTTCCTAATAAAATCACCCAGCGTCAGTAAGGATTCTCCAAGTCCTACAAGATCATGTTAAGAGACACTTATAGAAGCATATTGAATGTTGAGATCATCTTTTTGTTCCCTTACCAAATCAAACTTATCTGCACTGGTAAATGATATTTTAGATATTGGTTTAGGTAAAGGGGAGTATAATTCTTTAGAAAACTTGGGATTTTCACTTTCATATAGTTCTATGGGATAAAAGATTTTATTCAAATGCTGACTGGTAAACAGGTGATGATCAACAATTTTTTTTCCTAGAAAAATCCTTCCATGAATATGAAATAGTTCATCGCACATGCATCAATCCTTTTTACCAAGTCATTTTTTCATTAGTCCAATGTAGTTTTGAAACCATTCCATAATAATTGAGAGAAATTAACAACAAAATTCTACATATCTCCCTTCTTATTGAAACTAGATATTAGAATTTTCAACACTTAAAACTGGTTTTTTTCATACCAATGATAGAATAAACTTCTTTTACTTTTGTAGATGCTTGTCTTTATGAAAGTTCTAAAAATTAATTACCTTTGAATTCTTCCTCATCTTTGGAGGAATCTATATTTAAACTGTTGACCACTACTTCATGTAGATCTTGAACTTTATTTTCTAAAACATCAAAGTTGTTTAATAATGAGTCATCCATCCATTGTAAACTGGTGATGATAAAGATTACTTCCTTCATCACTTGGACTGAATTTCCTTGAAATTGTGGAATCTTTTGATTTAACAAATAACTCATTCCTTTTTTTGATTGATCAACCAACTCAACAGCTTCTTTAGAAAAAACTAGCAACTTTTTGACTTCATCCGCCATGCTTCTCTAAAAGTCTTGAAATATATCCCTTGAGATAATCTCACACTTTAAAAAATCAAGAGTTTTTGTCATTTTATCCCAATCTTGAGATAATTCTATTAGCTTCGACTGTTCATTAGAACTATTTACAGTTCCTATAGTGAATTTATTTGAAAAAATTTCAATCGTAGATTGAACTAGTGACTTTACTTTTTGAATGTCAACTTTCATCAAAACTTAATCTCGAAGAGTCGTTATTTCATTATTGGACTTGGTTACTTGATATTTTATTAAATCCACTTGAGAAAACAATATCTAGTAGGTCTATAGAGATATACGATCATTAAATTTGTCATTAGAATGAGATTCTGAATAGTTGTGATCTGTGTGGCTAAGAGAGGGACTATTTTGTTAAACTTATGTGCTTAAAGCATGATCGAATTGCATATTTTCTTCAATATGAGATTCTGATTCATTATCTCTAAACTCTTCTGATTACAATCTATTTATTCTTAGGATAAGTAACTAATCTAATTGTTTATATGGAGACACTGAAATGATAGTTGTATCATTTGGGGCTATTGAAATTGATTTTCCTTGATCAATAGTTACTAACTGAGTAATCACAAATTTTAAATATTCTTTGGTTGGTGGGATTGGAGAAAAGGGGATCATAGGAGTAACCTATGCATCAGATTGAGAAAAAATTATGACTCTTCTCCATATATTAGCAAGATACCCCTCATCTAAGACACCTTTTTGAACAACTGGTCTTTTTGAAGGAATTCCAACATCACTGGATAATCCCATTTGGTATTTCTCCCCGTGAATCAAGGTTGGATCTATTTTTATGCCTTTTTCATGACTTACTAAGACTAAATTTTTTTAGATTAACTCCAATAAAAACCACTTTTCCTAAAATAGTTTCACTCGAAGTTATCAATCTATAACAACAAGTTGTTATTTCTTTATTGATACAAACTCTATCATTACCAAAAACCAAAATTAACATCCTTCCATAAGGATAGAAACTAACTGAACTGTTATAAACATGATTCATATATCTCATTATATATCACACTAGATTTATGGGATTTTCAATCATGAACAGATATAACAAAGTAATATCTTGAAACAAAACTTTCTTAAACTCATATTTATGTTGAGCGATAAAAGACTGAATGAACTTTACAAAAGATTTTCTTTCAAGTTCCAAATCTGTGGTGGGTTTTTCCTCAACAACCACAAATCCAAATAGAGACTTCATTATTTCATATGGACTAACTTCATTTATCACAATCAATCCAGTACTAATTTTTTTTACCTTTTTGATGACATTTAAGTGCCTTATCCATTTTCAATGAAGTTACAGAAAGGTGTTTCTGATTGACAATTGTAATGACAAGATCTTTTGTATCACCAAAATGAAAAACTCTCATTTCATAAAACTCATAGACCTCATTTTCAAAAAAAACTTGGTTTTTATTTCATCAAACACATACTCTCATCCTTATCAATTTATAATCTTATTGAGTAGCATATCTATTTCGTGTAAATAGGAAAAGTTTATTGTTCGTTCGCTCAGGACTTTACTCATTGTTCTTTGATTCTTGGCCCTACCCATGGAAGTTATGTTGGTTCACTTAGTCTTTTTCATTATAAGTTCAATCTATAGGATTGTAAGGTTAGGATATCAAGGGTTCGAAGTGGATAAGGATGAGGTTTAAAGGTTTTTCAAAAAAAACACATGTAGATTTGATACATTCTCTCTCTGTTTTTTATTTTGTAGTAATTTAGGGGTCACATGGCGATGTGTAGAGTGATTATTACTCAATATAGGGGATGTGTCCTACTAATATGAATGATCATTTAATGAATTATTGATATATATCAAGTAAAATATGGTGATTAAAATTATTTAGGTAATTAAATAAACATAATATTGTATAAGATAAATGTAACATTTAAGTAAAATTAAATAAACCTAATTCAGATCTAATAAAATCAAATATGTCATTAGATAATGGTTTAGTAAAAATATCATCTAATTTATTTTCTGTGCAAAAAAATTCTAAAGAGATGTCTTTCTTTTGTTGATGGTCTCTTAAGAAATGATGTCTTAAATCAATTTTCTTTATTCTCGAATGGTTTATTGTATTTTTTGAAATATTTATAGCACTTTTGTTATCACATTTTATTGGAACATAATTAAAATTAAATCCAAAATCCATTATAGAGTGTTTCATCTGCAACACTTGTGCACAACAACTTCCTGCTCCAATATATTTAGCTTCAGAAATTGATAACACTATAGAGTGTTGTTTCTTACTCGACCAAGATACTAGGGATTTAACAAGGAAATGGAAGGTTCTTATGGTGATTTTTCTATCTAATCTAAAACCAGAAAAAAAAACTTCTAAGTCTAAAATTAAACTAAAATTAAAGAGTTTTTTTAAGAAGATAAAGATACACAATTCCTTTTAAATATATTAAAATCCTTTTGGCATCATGAAAATGAGATTCTTTTGGATTGTATTGAAATCTTGCACAAAGACATACTAAAAACATAATGTATGGCATAATTTTAGTGAGATATAAAAAACTTATAATGATCCCTCTATATAACTTATTGTCAACTGGTTTTCCAGTTTCATCTGAATCATGTTTAATATTATAGCTCATGGAATTTGAGTAGGTATTACTATTTTCAAGTCCAAATTTATTAAGTAAATCAAGTATGTATTTTCTTTGATTTAAAATATTTACAAAATATTTTTGATAAACTTGAAATACCTGAAAATATTTTAGTCCACCCATCCTATTCATTTAAAATCCTTTTTGCATAAGTTTTGAAAACTCATTGCACAATTTTTGGTTGGTTTATCTAAAAATAATTTCATCTACATATATTTATACTAACAAAATATCTGAGGATGCAGTTTTCTTAAACAATATAGGATCTTCCATTCAACTATAAAACCATTTGATAAAAGAAAATAACGTAAACATTCATACCATTCCCTTGGATCTTGTTTAAGTCCATATTGATAGTTGGTAAGTTTAAACACATAATTTTGAAAATGAGGATCCTCAAAATGGGGAGGTTTTTCTGCATAAACTTCCTCCATTAAAAATACATTTAGAAAAGAAAATTTAAAATTCATATATGATGCATAAGTTAGAAGGATTATAATAGCTTGTAACCTAGATACAAGACCAAAGTTTTCTTCATGATTTATTCTTTATTCTTTATTATACCTTTTGGAAACTAATATAGCTCCATTTCTAGTTATTATACCATGATCATCTTATTTTTTCTAAAAACCCATTTTGTTCCAATTATAGGATAGTTTGAGGGTTTTTCAATTAATTTCTACACTTTAATTATTTTAAATTGATTTAATTATTCTTGCATAGCTAAGAACCATATTTCATCAGATAAGGATTATTCTAAGGATTTAAGTTCAAGTTGGGATAGAAAGGTAGAGAATTCTATGGGATTTTCTTTATTCCTTCTAGTTCTTACACCTTCATCTAGGATTCCTATAACTATTTTTAGAGGCTGATCTTTAAGATTTATAGGTATTTTAGGAAACACACTTTCTAGTTCACTAGCATATACCCTTACTAGATTTGGTTTAAAGTAATCAAGTTCCAAATCATCATCCATGTTTTCATTAAAGAGGGATTCAGGTCTCATATTCTTGACTGAATCACTTTGATCATTAATTTGAATCATTTTGTGATCAAAAGGATCAGTTTCATCAAATTTCACATGAGTTAGTTCTTAAAAAATCCTTAACCATTTATTGAAAACTCTATATGCTTTAGAAGTGGTAGAGTAACCTAGGAAGATACCTTTATTATTCTTTGGATCAGAATTACCAAGATTATCCTTAGTGTTCAAGATATAAACCTTTTATCCAAATAATTTGAAGTATCCTAACTTGGGTTTTCTATTATTCCATAACTCATTGGGTGTTTTCTTTAAGATAATCCTTATTAGAACCTATTAATGACATAACATGTTGTGTTAATATCCTCATCCCATAAATGAGTGGGCATGTTATATTCACATAACATAGTCCTAGAATTTTTTTTCAAAGTCATATTCCTCCTTTCAAAAATGTCATTCTGTTGAGGGGTCCTGGGGGGTAGAGAATGTATGTTTAATTCCTTACTTAGAGTAGTAATAATTAAATTCATGATTCTAAAATTCACCTCCATGATCACTTCTTAAAGATGCAATTTTTAAAACTTTTTCATTTTGTACAAGTTTTCATAAATCAATAAAAACAAAACATGATTCACTTTTGAGTATTAAAAATTAAACCCATGTAAATATTAAAAAATCATCAAATAACACATAAAAAATGATTTTATAGAAAGACTTGCAGTTCTAGTAGGTCTGAACATATTCATGTGGATAATATCAAGAGTTTTATATATATATATAAACTTATTTAATTAGTTTAAAATATGACTTATGTTACTTGCCAATTTGGAATGCATCACATAGTTTCTTTTTGTCCAATTTAAGGTTAGGAAAGTTTAAAATCAAATTTTTTTTGGAAAACTTTATCAAATAATGAACATTGTAATTTCCAAGACTTCTATTCCAAATCCATGATTCTTCAATTTCATCATTTAAACAATTTACATTTTTTCTACATAAATAATCGAGATCTATTGTGTAAACATTGTTTGTTTTGGGTGATTTTAACTTGAGACACTTATCTTTAAAAACTAATGAGGCTTTGTTAGAAAAATCAATAGAATAGTTGTCATCATAAAGTTTAGAGATACTTATCATGTTTTTCTTCAATCCTTCAATGTAAATTACTTTTTTGATGAGAATTGACTGAGGATTTCTAACTGATACAATTTTAATTATCATTCCTTTTCCATTGTCCCCAAAAGTGACATATCCTCCATATATTTTGGATAGAGAGTGAAAGTTGAAGTATCATCCACTCATATGCCTTAAAAACACTATCTATAAACCATTTTTCATTTTTTTTAATGTGGTCGGTTTCCTACAATGAAAATTCAAACAACAGAACTTGTTGGTACCCAAATTCTTTTGTGTCAGGAAATATTAGCTATAAAAGATCTAGGCATCTAGATTTATTTTTTCTTTCCAGAAAACTTTTCAGATAGTTTTGAAAAATCTTTTGAAAGAAATATATTTTTTATTCCACAAAATTGAGTATTTTTCAAATCACAAATATTTGAAAATTTTCTTACTTCACTATAATGAAAAAAATTAACTTTGGGAAGGTGTTTATTTTTATATCAAGACACAAAATGTTTTCTATAAAATTTCAGTCTTTCACATTGGCTCTCAATTCCAAAAATTTCTTTTTCTAAGTTGATTCTGAACAAGGATTTTGTTTAAATAAGATTCCCCTTTGGTAAAGACACTTGTATAATCATTGAAGTTTTGAACCTCCTTTTGTAGGTTCTCAATTGTTTTGACTTGTTCAGTATTCAAGGCAGTATATTTTTTCAACTGATCTTTTAAGTCTAAAATCTGGTTGTTTAGGTTTTCCTATTCACTAATAATTTTATTATAAGAGTTTTTAAGGTCCTTATTTTTATTTTTCAATATTTCATACTTGGTTTATAACATGGTGTAGTACTCATTTAATTATTATTAAGTGCAGTTTCCATTTTCATATTCATGCTCATTCCCAAAAGAGTAATAATAATGTACCTCATTCAACTGTGCCATAAAAAATATGTTGGAATTATTAATAATAGCTTCATATTCTAATTCTGATGATGTTCATTTTCTAGAATCTTCATAAGCACTCCAGGTGGCCTTTATAGATTTCTTTAATTTCATATAACCAGCTTTCTTAAAGTATTTTATTTCTATTTTCTTATCATCTTTAATTTTTATATATCCAAGCTTGATGTTTCCCAACTTTTTATACTCATGGAATATCAACTCTTTAGAGTTGTCACTATACTTAATATTCTTGTTGAAGGGTCTTATGAAACCTTGCCTCTTGTTATAAAACTTTTTGATATTTCAATCAAAATTTAGAAAACTTGTCATTTGATTAATATTTTCTTGAGGAATATTATTCTTTAGATGCTTCAGATATTTTTACACTTTTACTCTTTTTGTCTTCTTTAGAAGTAGAAACATTCAAGGCAGTATTTTCCTTCTTTATCATCTTATGCTCTTCAATTCAAGTTTCCATTTCATCTTTATACATCATGAGAGTTCCAATGAGATATTTTATCTTGAAATTTTTGAATTCTATAGATTTTCTTATAGAAGTTGATATTTCACTCCACTTGGGTGGTAATACTCTGAGAACTTTCAATACTTGTTTAGGCTCAGTGATAGGTGTTCCTAGAGTAGCAATGTTGTTCATAATCTCAGTGAGTCTTCCATTTAATTGAGTAATTATCTCTTCTTCATCCATTTTGAATGTGGAAAAATTAAGCATAGTTGTGTCATGGATAAGAGATTTTACATTGTCAGTACCTTCATATTCAACTGCTATAGCGGTTCAAATTTTGTGTGTGTTTTGACATTGAGAGGTCATGTTAAACTAATCTATTCCTAACCCACAGATGATAGAATTCATATCTTTGGAGTTCATATCATAATTCATTTCAGCTATAACATTCCATGTTTTAGGTTCTGTCTTAGGAATTTCATAGGGCTTAACTGCTTTGAGATGAACTTTCAAGCCAAGATTTTTCAGATAAATGATTATGAGAGCTTTCTAGGAACCATGCTCTAACTGTTGACATACCTTCTTGGTTATCAGCCATAACATCCATTTAAATAGATCTTTGGACTTCATCTTTTGATATATGTGAACTCAAGATTCATGACCTATGATATCAATTATTGTCCCAGGTTATGACTGGTCATATAACTCAAGAAGGAGGTTGATTGAATTCTTAAAATTTTATTTGATATTAGACTACCCTCTTCAAGGTATGTATGTTCAAATATTTCCTTAAGAATATATGTAGTGTAGATATAAAAGCATGAGGAAATGAAATTGAACACATATATTTATATTGGTTTGGGGAACAGAAATTCCCTAGTCCACTCCACCGACACCCAAATCTACGAGTTTGGGGATTTTACTAAAACATCCCTTTAATGAGGGCTTCCAACTAAGTACAAGCAGTTATCACTTAATAAAAATGACCAAAATATCTCAACCAAACTCTCCCTTTACAAGACCTATCTATTTTCTTCAACACACTCTTACATTGAGTGTAAAAATGATAGAGTAAAACAAAAATTTGAGAGAGACGGTTACAGTACACAATTTCAAGAAGCAACTAATAGTAGATGAAGATTAGTCATAAGAAGATGATAGTATTCAATATTTTTCTCTAGATGATCTTCAGATGCTAGAGATAAACTTCTAATCACTTTTATTCAAGAAATAGTTTTAATTTTTCTATATACAAAGTAGATGGGCTTTTTTATCTTCTGAGAAAGCACACGTGTCTATTTTTCCTTGTTGTGTTCTCTATCTATTTATACAGTCGCTGACTTTAGTATTTATATCTCTTGTTTTTATTTAAAACAAGATTATGCAAGATAATTACAATATTCTACTTGAAAATATATTGATAAAGAGAGAAAGAGAGCTGATAAGATAGGATTTTAATGATATGCAGTCATTCTTTCCACATATGGAATATACATCTTCAACAGCAATGTCAGAGGTATTTTTCTTCTTTTGATCTTTGTATTTATAGAAACACTATATAGACTTTTCCTTAAATATAAAAACTTTATCTGATAGTTTGAAATATAGAAAACAACTTATCACAATAAATATGATAGGTAATCATAATGATCTTTGTGTATCATGTAGTATTGTCTTCATAATATGAATTTTTAAAGAGACTTAGTAAGATAAAATATATCTTTGGTACTCATTGTGTAAGGGAAACTGTGTTTTATGTTGTGTAGAAGAATTTTCTGTGTAAGATAAAAGGAAGAAAACTTCTTCTGATACTTCATAAGATAATATTTTATGAATGGCTTTAAGATACTTCACTATGTTCTTTCTTTGTAAGGTAAAATATTCTCAACACTACGTAAGATAATCCTTCAGCATAAGTTAGAAACCATATCATTGTAAAATTATATCTGATTCTCATAAGATAATTTTTTATGTCGTAAGATAAATTTTCACAACATAGCCTTCATATTCTAAGAACACATAAGATAGTCTTTGATTTTTGTAAGATAAAGTAACTTTATCATAAACTGAATAATTCGAATAAGGTAAATGTTTAGAGAATCAATCATAAAATAAGTTATTTTGATATGTTTTGAGAAATTTAATACAGAATTGTTAGAATAACAGTAGGGATTTTTTAAATCATCAAAAAATATAAACTGAGATATGTTAGAACAACATAAATCCATCCAAAAACAAATTTATTTCTTAATATATTCATTGTAGAGAGTTACAACAATATTTTGATGAAGAGAATTTTACAAAAAAAAGATTAAGGGGTTATTAATTCCACATGTGGATCTTCAAGATTCAATGACATTCCAAATCAACTGATGAGATACTTATCATGTTGTGTTTCAAGCCTTCAATGTAAAGTACTTTGTTGATGATAATTGACTGAGGATTTCCAACTGATCCAATTCCAACTATCTTTCCTTTTCTATTGTCCCAAAAAGTGACATATGCTCTATCTATTTTGGATAGAGAGTGAAATTTGGAGTAGTCTCCACTCATATTCCTTGAACAACCATTGTCCATAAACTATTTTTCACTGCTGTTCATGAAGATAGTTACCTATAATGACAAATCAAACAATATAATTCATTAGTACCCAAATTCTTTTGGGTTGATAAATGTTATCTATAAGATATCTAGGCATCTATATTTTTTTTCTTTCTAGAATACTTTGCAGCTTGTTTTGAAAAATTGTTTTAAAGAAATATATTTTTGATTCCACAAAATTGAGTATTTTTTAAATCAAAAATATTGGAAAATTTTCATACTTCACTATAATGAAAACAAGTAACTTTGGTAAGGTTTTTATTTTTATAGAAAGGCACAAAAACTTTTCTATAAAGTTTGGGCCTTTCACCTTGGCTCCCAATTCCAAATTTTTCTTTTTTGAGTTGATTCTGACCAAGGATTTTGTTTAAATAATATTCCCCTTCCATAAAGAAACTTTTAGAATCTTTGAAGTTTTTAACCTCATTCTATAGGTTCTCATTTGTTTTTACTTTTTTAGTATTCAAGGCAGTAAATTTTTCCAACTAATCTTAAGTCAAAAATATGGTTGTTCAGGTTTTCCTCTTCATGAACAATTTTATTATAAGAGTTTTAAAGGGATTTGTTTTTATTTTTCAATCTTTCATACTTGGTTTCTAACATAGTGTAGTACTCATTTAATTCACCATAAGATTAGTTTCCATTTTATGATTCATGCTCATGCCCATAAGAGTAATAATAATGTAACTCATTTGACTATTCCATAAAACATATATTGGACTTCTAAATAATAGCTTCATCTTATAATTCTGATGATGTGCATTTTCTAGAATCTTTAGAAGCCCTCCAGGTGGCCTTCATAGCTTTCTTAAATTTCATATAACCAGCCTTCTTGAAGAATTTACTTTATGTTTTCTTATCATCTTTAATTTTTAGATATTCGGGCTTGATGTTTCCCAAATTTTTTCACTCATAGAATCTCAACTCTTTAGATTTTTCACTATGATTCTTGTGCTTGCTGAAGGGTCTTTTGAAACCTCACCTCTTGTTATAGAACTTTTTGAACTTTTGAGAAAATTGAGAAAGCTCATCATTTGATTCAGATTTACTTGAGGAATCTTCTTCTTTATATGATTCAAATATTTGTACACTTTTACTCTTTATGGCTTCTTTAGAAGTAGAAACTTTCAAGGCAACATTTTCCTTCTTGGTCATCTTATGCTCTTCAATTTCAGTTTCTATTTCAGCTTCATACATCATGATATTTCTAATGAAATCTTTTATCTTTAAATTTTTGAATTCTATAGATTTTCTGATATAAGATGATATTCCACTGCACTTGGGTGGTAATACTCTGAGAACTTTCAATGCTTGTTTAGGCTCAGTGATAGGAATTCCTAGAGAAGAAATGTTGTTCACAATCTCGGTGATTCTTCCATTTGATTGAGTAATACTCTCTCCTTAATCCATTTTGAATGTGGTGAAATTAAGCATAGTTTTTTCATATTTTTGATCTTTTACATTGTTAGTACCTTCATATGAAATTGTTATAGCGGTCCACATTTTGTGTGTTGTTTGACATTGAGAGATCCTGCTAAAATCATATGGTCCAAACCCGCAGATGATAGCATTCATAGCTTTGGAGTTTAGATCATAATTCACTTTAGTTATAGCATCCCATGTTTCAGGTTCTATCTTAGGAATTTCATAGGGCTTAACTAATTTGAGATGCAATTTCAATCCAGGATTTTTTAGATAAATGATCATGTGAGATTTCCAGCAACCATGATCTAACCATTGACATACCTTCTCGGTTATTAGCCATAGCATCCATTTAAAAAGATCTTTAGACTTCATCTTTCTATAGTTGTGAACTCAAGAGTCACGAGCTCTGAGACCAATTATTGTCCTAGATGATGATTGATCATATAACTCAAGAGGGAGGTGATTTGAGTTCCTAAAATTTTCCTTAATATTAGACTACCCTCTTTAAGGTATGTGAGTTCAAATATTTCCTTAAAAATATTTGTAGTAGAGATATGAAATCATGAGGAAAGGAAATTGAATATAGATATTTATAGTTTTTCTAGGAATAGAAATCCCCTAGTCCACTCTACCAAATCTCAACTCTACAAGTTTGGTGATTTTACTAAAACATCCCTTTTATCAGGGGCTCCCAGCTGAGTACAAGAAATTGTCACTTTATACAAAGGTCCAAGATCTCTCAACCAAACTCTCCCTTTACAAGACATATCCATGGTATTCAACAAACTCTTACACTGAGTGTAAAAAATATAGAGTAAAACAAAACTTTGAGAAAGAAGTTTGGAGTACACAGTTGCAAGAAACAACTGACAGTAGATAAATATTTATAATGAGAAGATGATAGTCTTCAAGATTTTTCTCTGGATGATATTAATATGCTATAGATAAACTTATAATAACTTTTCTTCAATAAATAGTTTGAATTTGTCTATATACAAAGCATATGGGTTTTTTTATCTTCTGATAAATCACACACGTTTGTTTTTCCTTGTTGTGTTCTCTCTCTATTTATGCAGTCGTTGGATGCTATATTTATATCTCTTGTTTTTGTTTTAAACAAGAGTGTGAAAGATAATTATAACGGTTGACTTGAAAATTCATTGAGAAAAATAGAAAGAGAGTTGATAAGATTGTATTTTAATGATATTCAATTGTTCTTTCCACATATAGAATATACATCTTCAATAGCAACGTTAGTGGTCTTCTTCCTCTTTGGATCTTTGTATTTATGGAAACACTACATAGACTTTTCCTTAAATAGATAAACTTTATCTGATAGTCTGAAATATATAAAAAAATTATCATAATAAATATGATAGGTAATCATAATGATTTTTATGTCTTAGGTAGTACTGTCTTCATATGACGATGAGAATAATGGAGGGCATATGCATCGAGGATTCGAGAGCGATCATGGCATGAATGGTGGATGGAGCATAAAATGCACAAGACCCATTACATGGGATCTTTGGTCCAATGATAAGAGGAATAATGAGGAGGATAAACAAGGCTTTACATGGGTTTATTTTAAAATTACAAGAGGAGGTCCAATATGCATGCATGGGAGGAGCAAAGGGGCCTTTAATCACACTTATTAAAGCCCAAAAGTGAACCTAAATGTACCTCCAAAATGCTCCCAAGAATTTAAATCCACTTGAATGAAATAAATCTCTAAAGTCAAAAGTGGTGGGGGGCTTGTCTCCAAAGTCATGGTGGGAATCTTCAAAGTATTTGGGGTGGGGTTAAAAAGTCATCTTGGTGGATATCTTGTCCCCTAAAGCTATGGGCATGTGTAAACAAGGTCAAAAATCATTTTTAGGATTTAGAATTTTTTGGGCTAGGTGTTTGACATGTATCTCTCCCATTTGGCTATAAATATCCTCCTCCTTGTACTATTTGAAGCTTAATTTCGAATTTAAGAGTTTCTAGCATTATTATGCTTGTGTTTATTGTGTTCCTAGGTGAATGAAAGTAAGGATCATCAAAGAAGTGATCAGCCTTTGTGAACTAGTGAAGAAAAAAAAATTACGTGGATTATTTTTTATTTTTTACATCAGTTTTTGGCCGAAGTTATTATAAGAGACGTTATAAATATTGTTTTTTACATCGGTTATTTTAAAAATGACGTAAAAAACATAAATCCGAAACATTTTTCACGTTGGTTCTTAAAAAACCGACGTGAAAAACACTTTAGAGTCGTGATTTATTACATCAATTTTTAAATAAACGATGTGGTATATAGTTTATTATATCGGTTATGTAATAACTGACATAATAAACTGTGCCTCCAAAGAGTTTTTCGTGTTGGTTATTAAAAAACCGACGTGATAAACTAGTCTTTGAATAATTTTTTCAAGTTGATTATTTTTTAACCAACGTGAAAATATACATACTACTTCAGTTATTAAATAACCGACATAAAAAACCATTCCCATGCATTTATTACATCAATTATAAAATAACCGACGTAAAAACCAATCTGCAAAGCATTTTTCACGTCGGTTATTGTTTATCTAACGTGAAAACATATATACTGTGTCGGTTATTAAATAACCATTGTAAAAAACCATTCCCATGCATTTATTATGTCGGTTATAAAATAACCGATGTAAAAACCAAATATTTTTTTAATAAAACCATTCAACCATTACTATGTTGTACCAAAGAAGACCCGAAACAAGCAAAAAACAGACCAAAACCAGACCAGAATACATACCAGAAAAACATTATAACTAGAACAAAACAAGAAGAACTAAAGAAAAATTAAACATTCACATACATAACATTAAAAACCTACAATGTTAGCTAAAAAAACCTAAAACCCCTTGGACAGCCCCTACCCCCATGGATAGCCCCCTACCCCACTGGACAGCCCCCCCCCCCCACCCCCCAGGACACCCTCCCACCCCCTGTACACCCCCCCCCCACCCCCTTGGACACCACTTACCTACCTCGACACATTCCCACCCCCTGGAAACCCTCCCTGGACACCCCCCCCCCCCCCCGGACACCCTCCCACCCATTGGACAACACCCCACCCCACTGGATACCTCCCCCCCCACACCCCCTGGACACTCGCCCACCCCCCTGGACACCGCTCCCCCATAGACACCCCCTAGATAGCCCCCACCCTCATCCCCTTAGACACCACCCTCCCCCCACCCCCTAGACACCCTCTCATCCCCTTGGACACCCCCTCCCCCCCACCACCCCACCCCCCGGGACACTCCCCCCCCCCCACCCCCCTACACACCCCCTACCCCATGGACACCCCCTACCCCCTAGATAGCCCCTCCACCCCCCCCCCCAGACATCCCCCCACCCTTATAGACACCCTCACACCCCTGGACACCCCCCCTAGACACCCCCCCACCCCCTAGACACCCTCCCACCCACTGGACACCACCCCACCCTACTGGACAGCCCCCACCCCCTGGATACCCCCCCTAGACACCCCCCACCCCCTAGACACCCCCCCCCCCCCCCCGACAGCCTCCCACCCCCTGGACACCCCACCCCCCTAGACACCCCCTGGACAACCCCCCCACCCCAGACACCCGCCCACCCCTTGGACGCCCCCCCACCCACCCCCCCGGGACACCCCCCACCCCTGGACACCCCCTATCCCCCTGGAAATCCCCCCACCCTCTGGACACCTCCTACACCCCTGGACAACCCCCCACCCTATGGACACCACCACCCCCTAGAAAGCCCCCCCACCACCACCACCACCCCCTAGACACCACCCCACCCCACTGGACACCCCCCCCCCCCCCCCACACACACACACACACACACCCCTGGACACCCTCCCACCCCCTAGACAACACCCCACCCCACTAGACACTCGCCCACCCCCTGGACACCCCCCACCCCCTGGACAGCCCCCCACCCCCTGGACACTACCCCCTAGAGACCCCCCCCCCCCACACACACACACACCCTACCCCCTGGATAGCACCCCCCCCCCCCTCAGACACCCTCCCACCCCCCACTCCCTGGACAGCCCCCCACCCCACTGGACAACCCCCCACCCCCTGAACAACCTCCCAACCCTACCCCCTTGGACACCCTCTCACCCCCTAGACACCACCCCACCCCCTAGACACCACCCCAACCCCTAGACACCACCCCACACCCCATGGACATCCCCCCACCACCTGGACACCCCCACCCCCCTAGACACCCCCTACCCCTTGGACAGGCCCCCCACCCCCCTGGACAGCCCCCACCCCCTAGACACTATCCCACCCCATTGTATAGCCCCCCCCCCCCACCCCCTAGACACCCTCCCACCCCCTACACCCTTGTACACCCTCTCATCCCCTAGACACCACCCTCACCCCCCATGGACATCCTCCCACCCCATGGACACCTCCCCCCCTGGACACCCCCTACCCCTTGGACACCCCCCCTACCCACCCACCCACCCACCTACCTGAACACCCCCACCCCCCATGAAACCATTACTATGCTTTGCCAAAGTATGAAACAAGTAGAAACCAGACCAAAAGCAAACCAAAACTAGGCCAAAATTCATACAAAAAACATCAGAACTAGACCAAAACAAGAAGAAGCAGATCAAAATTAAACATTCACATATATAACATTCAAAACATACAATTTCAACTAAAAAAACCTAAATACAACCAAAACAACTACCAAGTACACAATTATAATTACAACATTCAAAATTACATTCTACACTACAAACAAACTAAAATCCAATCAAATCTGTAAAATAATTTGACCATTCCACTTGTAAGTGTTTGACCTCTTGAGAACTATAGGTTTGAGGGTCATAAAATAGCTAAAAATTAAAATGAAATTAATTAACATATATAATGAATAAATCAAATGAAATATTATGGAAAAGTTTATAAGGAAATCTTACTAGGTCAAACTTCACAAGTGTTCTAGTTGTAATTGTTTCATACATAAATCTTAACATATAATATCCGCATTCAACAATTCATTATTGTTCATGAAAATTATATTTAGATGAGTGTCAATTAAAAATATCATTATTATGTAATACATCGAAAAGTAAAAATTATAAATGGATATTTACCTTTACTTTTACATATTTGATCTTGGCACTCTTTTTCTTTGTGTTTTTTCAAAGGTAGACCCATCCCCTATTAGAAAATAATATGAATGGGATAAATTTAAAATTCATTATAATATAAAAAACTATTAATAAATTGAAACTTACTTTTCCAATATATTCTTAAAACCTCCCCGCACATCGCCATGGACAGATCATATCCAATAAAGTGTGTTCTCTCTTGGAAAAAAACAACTAACATCCAATGATCATTGATATAAAAGAAAATTTAAGGTTAGTGGTTTTTTATGTTAAAACATAATGAACACTTTTCCAGATATATGTTTCATACCTCTCACAAAAATGCATCATCCAACACTGTGTGATTATATTTTGTTCAAATCATTCAGCAATAAAAAGTGTTCTTTGTTCCTCATCAAATGCATGTGCTTCAGGTGAAATCAAATGCAGGTCCATGAATCCATATACATTTTTTCACTCATTCTTCTCACACATGTTATAAAGATACCTAATACAAAATAGAAATAAGTATACATTTTTAATAAATATAACACAGGGAAAGGTGTTAAGACTTACATGGAAAAAATCTGCACCACGTTGATGCCCAACTTATCTCCAGTAACAAGCTCCATGATATCATTTTTCACAATCCCTGCATTTTTTGCATGTCCACAAACATAAGCTTCCATTATAAACTCAAAATGATCCGCCAAAAAATTTTCATATTGACAATCTTTCAAGACTACTAGAATCTGTATCTGATGTCATAGCCATTTTTCTTTGTTGTTGTCTATAAATAATTTATTTACCTTTGAAGTATTCCTATAAAAATAAATAGAAAAATATATTAGTTTTCAAATGTTAAAACAACTTTAATAAAAAATAAAATAAAAGATATAATATACATACTTCTATGGTAATGAGTCGTAGAAGTTTGGATGGCCAGACTAAAAAGTGGTCGCTACTATGTCCAATTGTCATCACTTCATATGTAGGTAATGGTACTCAAGCTGATCTATCTATAATATCATGTACAGTGACCCTATGATGCTCTAACTCTAACTATTGATGATGAACTGTATCTCCTATACAATATACCAGCCCATATGCAACTATATGATGGTGAGAATCATCAACATACAATTCACAATAAGTAGGAAGTTGTGGCGGTGAGTGGGATAAAAAATGGGGTCCACAGGCTGAGGTGGGGGAGTGGGATCTACTAGTGAAGGTGGAGGATGAGTAATGGGGTCTACAGGGGGAGGTGGAGGAGTGGGAGATGCAATCTGAAATTGTCTTTGCATGTCTACAAACATAGATTGTACCAATGCTCTGATATTTTCCTCTATCGTCACATTAATATTATGAACTTCAGCCTCTAAGGATTTTTTTTTATAAACACCCTCAATGGAATAAGTTTAAGGATATGTAAACACTTTTCTTACCGATACACCCATCAGATATCCTCGTACACGACCAGGGTGTTCGGGCTTTCCCAATGTTGCAGATAAAATATCTTGCCTCCCAGCAGCAGTAAATACCCCCTGTGATCTCTACTCTTCAATATAATCTTGTATTAATTAATTGAACATTTCTATAATGATTCAAATTATATAAAGAATATAATTAACTTAAATAAATAAAATAAATATATTATAATCTTCTCAGCTACGATTCTTGATTCTTCTGAAATATATTTCCCCTTTTTTCTCATCCAAGCTCTCTTCCATTTTTCATGTCTAGATAGAGGGGATATAGGGGCAACCTCTCTAGATATTAAAGACTAAGCTCTCAATTTTTGTAATTTTTCCGCCATCATTTGTTCTTCCAATAATGTATACCCTCCCCGAGATAAACTAGGGTATACATTTTTAGATTGGATCTCCTGATGAGATGTCCTTGTTTTTAGTAAATTAAGAATAATAAATCATTAATAAAACATTAATAAGATCATTTATATAATAAATCTTATAAAATTTTACATTACCCTTACCAAAAATGAATATTTTCTTCTACTTTCAAAAAAATTTCTCCATGTGTCTTCATCTATGAAAAGATATATATAACATGGATTGTCATGATTCATATGACCAAAAATGAAATCGGATGTGAGGGTTGATTTAAAATCCCTCTATCTTCTTGCAGTCATCGATAAACATTTACTCCTGAATCCTCCAGTGTTAGGAATATAAAATGTCATCTGATAAAGAAGAGGTAAATATATATTATATAATAATCATTTAAATATTAGTCAAACAATAGAAAAAGATCTTACCAAAATCGTCTCCCACAACTGAGATATTATCACTTTGTCCACACTTCTCCAATCATCATACAAAATGATTACGTTTATTTTACCCTGATTTGATACAAAAATATTAAAATATTTTTCATTTGGACCTCTAGGAATATCATTCTCATCAAACTCAATGAGTATCCTCTGGTCCTAGCTACGGGCAAGTGATAATTTTGGTAAATGTGTGAAGCCACATTTACCAACTCTTTAACTCTTCTTTGTTGTTATGGGAGCACATGAGGAAGATTGGGGAACATCAAGAGGAGCATGTGGATGTTCCTACCTAGAGTTATGATCATGATTATCATCTCCAAAATCATGTGGTTGATCAACTGGTCTCACCCAAATTTACCCAAGTTTTTAGGGTTAAGCAGTCAAATGTAGAGTAGCTTGGGTTGTCAATTCCTCATAGACCTAAGAAGAAACTTATAGACACACACATTCTATGGATTGTTTTTGGATATGAAGTGTCCAACTTGGGTTGATTTTATATGGGTTTAAGTGAACTCTAAGAGACTTAAGTGAGTTCAAATTAAAATAATGAGTTTATCCTAGGTTATCACTTGGGGTGGATTGGAAGAATTCCCTTTTTTTAACAAATTTAATTTCATTAACTCAAGCAGTATTCATTTAATGAATTCAAACTAAACTCATCCCTTACTGGTTAAAAACCTTCACAAATACATGATAATCACCTATACACTTCTAGGATAATTTTCATGAGCACTCCAAGGTAAAGGATCTTATTATCACATAAAAGTGGGGCGATAAAATTCAATAAGGAAGAAAAAGAGAGAAAACCCTTGAATAGAAGAAACTCAATTAAAAGAAATAAATAACATTTAGATATTGAGAAATAAAATAAAATACAACCTATTTATACTCCCTTAGATAAACCCATAAAATATTTATCCCTACATTGATGACATGTTCTCAACAGAAGAAGGAAGTAGACTCATAAGAGCGAAATTGAAGAAGTAAAAACAGCAAAATAACGATCACTCCATCATTGTGTGAAGAATATCACAAGGTATGGTGTGAATAAATTCACACCTTAAAGAAACGGTATCAATTTTATATAGATAAAAACATAATAAGAGTAAATTAAGAAATTTTATTAAGAACTAAGGTGATTCAAATAACTTACATGAGAAAAAAGAACGTTACAAAGACAAATCGGCATAATAACATTACAATGAAAAAAAAACTCAAATATGATTAAATCCTCCAACACTGCTACCTTAAATATTAATTTTGGGAGCCTTGGGTAGATACTAAAATATTGAAAGTCATCCCACTTGAGTATAGTAGGCTTAGGGTGGTGGAAATCTTGTGGAACTTAGACTTTTCCACTCTTAACCCAAAGTGGAAGCCAGCTTGCATTCACTGAAAAGACGCATCTAAATGACCTTCTATATTGCCTAATTATAGTGGTCCATAGAAGAAGAAAATTGATATATGTATTTATCCTAACCTTATGAAAAATTCAGCCCAAATGTAATTTTTTTTTGTGAGATATTATTGAAATATTGGGATGTTTTTCTAGGTCATAGAATCTGTCCCAAAATTTTATCTCCAACTTGGGCTGCCTGGAACTCCCTTAAAAAATCTGAATTAGCACTTGACACTTTTTTATTAAATGTTAAAAATAATTTCCTCTATCTTCAGTTAAAATTTGAGAATCATTGGGCTTGTATATTTGTTTCTACAATAGTTTTATTTGGTTTTTTTTCAGTTCACTTCACCCAGAATGTTGTTTGTTCAAGGCCAACTTTGGTGGTCTTCCAATATGAATATTCAATTACTCCAAAAGTATGAATTGTTCCCAATGTAATTAGAAACCTTAAAATTAAATATAAAAATAAAATCAAGACCATTTTTTATTTTAAGATGTGTTCAAAAATGTACCGTGTAATAGTGCATTTTAAGATGGAATTACAAACATAATGTGAATCAATGTTCAAAGTGTAAAATGTACTAAAATGGTGTTTATTAATAATAAAGCACATGAATATTATATATATTAAAAATGAATATTAGCCTAATTAAGTGGCTAATAACACCCCCCAACTTGAGTTTTTCTAGTCCCGAGCAAAATATATCTCAACAATATGAAATTCGAATTCCCTTTTCCAAAAACTTTTTAATACACATTGATCACAAAGAACCCTTATACTAAAAAATCATGAAACCCATCAAAATATTTTAATACAAGATAGTTTCATAAGAATATCCCAAGCCCAATCACATTCCTTTGTTCAAATTCATCACCATATTTCATCCAATATCAATTAAGCATGAAGATGTGTTGTGTATCACAATAGACATGGGGGTTCATTTTTATTAAAAGGGAAATGATGGAAGCACTAGGTGGAATCACATTTCATTATTAATATGAGTATTCATTTTTTTATTATATATGTTTTTTTTGTTTTTTTTTAAATTTTTTCATGGTAATTGAAATTGAACTCAATCGAGTCAACCCATGTAGAAAGACTTTACTGATGACTCTCCGGGCTCAAAGACCTTAGGGAACCAAGTGAAACCCACATACTCAGGCATCATCTTGAGTTAAATCAGTCAAAAACAAAGTCAAATTACCAAAAATAGAGATAAAATTACTAAATCTAGGCCAGAAAACTATGGAGTCATGATCCCCAAGTGCTGAAAGCCACGCATTAAGTTATTTCATTGCTCTACGCGGAAATTTATTGTTTTTTTATTTTATTTTATTGTTGATTTTTTATTTAATACTCATATTAAAACTAAAATGATCATCAAACCTATACTATTTATTTGGGGGACCCCATGAACTCAAACTAATTCCCCACTATCCAAAGGACGTGTGTTGTGATTTTTTGTTTTATTTGGATGAAAATATAACAATAAAATATCACATTGGATATCCACACTTTCCAAAATCTATGCTCATGAAATTATACATGGATTAAAATCAGAATCATGGCATGCTAAATTATTTGATATTCAATTTTAAAGTGTGCAATGTGTATTATCATGTTCAAGGTTAAAGAAAAATTTCCTTCCATGCATTTTTTTCATACACACAAAATAAATAATTTTTTTTCTTTCTTTTCACCCCCCAAATTAAAATAACATTATCCCCAATGTTTAAAGAAAATAAAATTTAGAAGGGGTTAGAGGTAGAGGAGAGGATTTCTAAAAGGAATTTGAAATAAGAAACATGGAACAAAGTCACATAGTTTTTTTTTGAAGTTGAAGTTCATGACACTCCTGATTACTCCTTTGATCTCCATGTCACTCAGAGAAGCCCTATTAATGATGACAGTTTATGTTTTTACACCAAAAAAATCCATCAACTCAGCATCCCTTGTTTATTTAAGCATACCAAAGATAGGCACTAGGAACAAGGTAAAAATTAGAATAATATATGTGTGTGTGTGTGTGGATATATAAATTTTAAAATATAAGTATATATATAAATAAAATAGAAGAATGAAACACTATAATCCATAGGTTAGTGGTAGGCGCACTCCCCTGTCTCCCTTCGGTCTCAGGTTCGAGTCCTCGTGGCTTCGCTAGTTGTGACGGGGTTTTCCCCATGACCTACAATGTGTCCTTTTAATTATTTTTAATTTTTTTTGTATTTTTCTTTTAACCAACAAAAAAATAAAAATAAAATAAAATAAACTGATGATACATTGTCTTATTTTTAAATTTTGGGGAAATTCATTACTCAAGGATCACACCACGTGACACGAATGAATATGGAACTCCCTTTACATACCCATCCATACTCGTAATAGAAGAACACATCAACAGTCTATTTATTTTAAAATATAAAAATGATTCATTAATCCTATTTTAAAAAAATGATTCACAATGATTGGAAACATGAAAACCATGGGTTTCCAACCATGAAGTACTTTTGTTTAACATCTTTAGCCCAACATAGATCCTAAATCTATCAATTTTTTCCTAGTTCATAGGTTGGCTATACTAACTCAACCTTTGTTTCCTGATTATTTAATGATTCAATGAATGGTTTTAACCTGTGACCATTGACTTTGAAAATGTGACCACTTGTGGGATATTGGATCTCTACTGCCCCATGGGGGTACACATGATGCACTATGAATGGACCTGACCATCTTGACCTTAACTTTCCCAGGTATAAATAAATTTTTGAACTATACAAGAGCACGAATTTTCCCAGTTCAAAGTTTTTAACTTTGAGATTACTAGATTGGTAGGCTTGAAATATAGCTTTATTTGTCCTTGAATTTTCATAACCCTCCATCCTAAGTTCCTCAAGTTCATTAAGATCTAATTTTCTCTTTTATTTGGCCAAAGAAATATCAAAATTCATTTTTTTGATTGCCCAAAATTTCTTATACTCAATTTTAACAGGTAAATTGCATGATTTTCCATAAACAAACCTATATGGTGACATGCCTATAATGTTTTTTAATGTTGTACGATATGACCAAAGAGCATCCAATAGTTTCTCGGACCAATCTTTCCTAGAGGGATTGATAGTTTTTTCAAGAATATGCTTAATCTCCCTATTTGATAACTCATCTTGACCATTGGTTTGAGGATGGTACATAGTGGAAACTTTATGAGAAATACCATACTTAGACATGAGTTAAGAGAATGGACGGTTGTAGAAATGGGTTCCTCGATCACTGATTATAGCCCTAGGAATTCCAAATCGATAAAATATGTGCTCTTTCAGAAATAAGATCACAACATGATGGTCGTTGGACTTGGTGGGAATTGACTCAACCTATTTCGAGACATAATCAATAGATAAGAGAATGTTTAGGCATCCCCTGGAGTTTGGGAAGTGTCCCATGAAATCAATTCCCCAACAATCAAATATTTCAACAACCAGAATGGAAGTGCGGGTAATTTGATTCCTTTTGGTAATGGATCCTAATTGTTGACATTGAGGACAACTTTTTCAGAATTAGAAGGAATAATTAGTGAGGTTAGGCTAGTATAAACCACTTTGGAGTACCTTTTTAGTGATTTTATTTGTGTAAAAGTGGCCTCCACATGCCTCTTCATGACAAAATCTTAGAATGGACACTTGATTAGACTCAGGAACACATCTCCTAATGATTTGATCAGAACAGAATATGAAGAGGTAAGGATCATCAAACACATAGTGTTTCACATAAGAAAGGAATTTCCTCTTGTCTTGGGTCCCTATGAATTTTTTAATGTCACCCATCACCAAATGGTTTTCTATGTTAGCATAGCATGGGAAATCACGCACATAATAGAGTTGCTCATCAGGAAAGGAATCAGACACAGAAAGGTGGTGTGAGTTGTCTTTGAATTCCATACTAGAGAGGTGATCAGCTACAACATTTTCAACACCCTTTTTATCCTTAATGGTTAAATAAAACTCTTGAAGAATAAGGACCCACCTAATCAATCTATCCTTGGAATCTTGTTTTTGGAAAAATAATTTTAGGTCTGAATGGTCAATGAAGACAATGATGGGTGATCCTAAGAGATAGGACCTAAGACAATAGCAAGAAACTCTTTCTAAGTGGTGGTGTAGTTGATTTGTGCATCATTTAAAGATTTTCTTTAATACACAATGACACATGGAGTTTTCTCACACTGTTTTCATAATACTGCTCCTATAGAGAAGTCACTAGCATCACACAAGAGCTTAAAAGGAAGTTTCTAATTTGGAGATTGTGTGATAGGTGGAGAGATAAGAGCTGACTTGAGTGTAGAGAATTATTCCCCACAGCTTTATGTCTATAAAAATGGAGCATCTTTCACCAATAGAGCACAAATTGGTCGATAAATAGAGCTAAATTTCCTAATGAACCTTCTATAGAAACCATCATGTCCTAATAAGGACATCACTTCCTTAACAATTTTAGGAGAGGGAATGTGACTAATGATGTCGACCTTAGCTTTATCAAATTCAATCCCTCTACCAGATACCAGATGTCCTAGAACAAGTCCTTCCTTTACCATGAAATGTCATTTTTCCTAGTTTAGGATGAGATTATTATCCTCACATCTTGACAAAACCATTTAAACATTCAAAATGCATCCCTCAAATGTATCCCCAAAGATAGATAAGTAATCCATGAAGACCTCTAAACAATCCCCCACCATGTCTGAGAAGATTCCCACCATACACCGTTAGAAGGTACCGGGAGCATTACATAACCCAAAGGGAATGCGTTTGAAGGAAAAAGTACCGAATGGATAAGTGAAGGTTTTTTTTTCCTAATCCTCTAAGGATACCTCAATTTGATTATGCCCTGAGAATCCATCTAGGAAGCAATAGAATTGATGACCCGCCACTCGCTCGAGGACTTGATCAATAAAGGGAAAGGGGAAATAGTCTTTCTTGGTATAATATTTAAGCTTCCTATATTCAATACAGACTCTCCATCCACTACTGAATCTTGTGTGGAGAAGGTCACCATCCTCATTGGTGATCACAGTAATTCCATATTTCTTTGGGACAACTTGAATTGGGCTTACCCACTCACTCTCAGCAATGGGTTAGATGATACCCACTTTCAAAAACTTAAGAAGTTCTTTCCTTACCACATATATAATATTTGGATTGAGTATCCTATGAGGTTAACGACATGGTTTAGATTCAGATTCAATAACAATCCTATGAGTTCCAATGAGTGGGCTAATCCTAGTAATATTAGAAAGGGTACATCCAATTGCTTTCTTATGCTTTCTTAGGATATCCAGAAGCATCATCTCTTGATTGCCTTCAAGAGGGGAACACATGACAATAGGAAAGGATCAATTGTCCCCTAATAATTCATACTTTAGTGATTAAGGTATGACCTTAAATTCAATATCATATTGGTTATCACTTTACAAGGAAGGATGAGACTTTGTATTGAACTCGGTTTCTTTTTCTAGATTTCTTGATAGAATTAGTTCCTTGTTAATAGAATTTTCATCCACTAAATTATCCAGATTAGTGCCATGAATGGGTATAGACTCAATGTTATTTATTTCACCAATGGTATCATTGATTGGTGATTCGATAAAATCATCAATAGAGCTATCTGAAAGAGATTCAAGACAAGGAGACAAATTTCCCTCATGTGAACAAATAAAATCAATCTCTTCTTGACTTAAACATCCTTTAGTAATCTCTTGATGTTCTTCAAGTTCACTATCAACACTACCAATCCAATTAATCTCATGTATCTCTTCATCATCCCCAATTTGAGAGTTTTCATTGTAGATGTTCAGTTCTAGACTCGTGTTTCCAAAGGTGATGGTCATGTTCCCATTTCAGACTCAAATAACAGAGTTGATTGTTGTAAGGAAGGGACGACCAAGGATGATGGGGGTTTTCTCCCTAGGACCTAATATTGGGTGATTTTCAAGGGCAATGAAGTTAGCTAGGTAAATGAAATTTTCAACTTTCACAAAAACATCCTTTAAGATTCCCTTAGGAACTCGAACACTACAATCAGAAAGTTAAAGAGTAAAAAATGTGGGTTGGAGTTATTTGAGTCCTAACTGACAATACATGGCATAAGGAATGAGGTTCACACTGGCTCCTAGATCACAAAGGTCTTTAACAACTTTGTTCTCTCCTATCTCAACATTGATGTATGGACATCCTGGATCTTTCAACTTTGGAGGAATGGTCCCTTGAATAGTGGTACTCACATTAGCATCCAAAAGGACTTGATTTTTATGTGAAAATTTCCTTTTAAAAGTTAACAACTTCTTAAGGTAATTTGAGTAGGTAGGAATGGTTTGGATTGCATCGAGAATTTGAATGTTCAACTTAACCTGAGAGAAGATTTCCCTCAAAGTTTCATTCAGTTCTGATTTAGTTTTTACGCTCATGCGTTGAGGAAAGGGAGCAGGTTGTTTGATTTTTTGGTGTGGTTGTAGTTCCTTCACATTCTCATTGGATTTTTTAGAATCTATGGGTGGTTCTTTATCATTTTCATGCATTGTCGAAGATTTTAATGGTTCTGGTATGGCTTGTTCAGGTTTCTCAATGGATTTCTCACTTCTTAAAATAGTTACTACTTTGAGTTGTTCATGAGAAGTTTGTGTGTAACTGTATTCTCCCTTTAAAGTTGAGGATGATACCGCCTGAGTAGGCATGGGTTCCTTCTTGGTTTTAATGGTTTCTAGTTAATTTTTAAGGTATGAGACTTCTGATTTCATTTTCTCCATTTTTTTACACAACTGTTCAAGGATTGGTAGAGGGGAAAATTGAGTAGGGGCTTGTGCTGGTTGGTTTATCCCAGGAGGATACTTTGGTTATTGAATTGGTTGTTGCATGGGTTTCTATATTGGTTTCTTATATTGGATAGGATTTTGTTGGTATTGGGCTGGTTGTGGTTGGATTTGGTTATGGTTTTGGAAATTTTGTGTAGGGTAGGGTTTTGGTCCTTGTGGTTGGCGAGGTTGTTGGTTATCTTTCCAACGGAAGCCTGGGTGGTCATTATACCTTAGGTTGAATGTGTTTTGGTATTGGGGATTTTGGAAGTTTAGGTCATTGAAATCAGTAGGTGTTCCTTCTAGAATAGCATATTTAATAGAATGAATGGTTGGGAAATTTTCATTCTTATGGTCATGTTTGTCACAAATTTTGCAAATAGGGTCTACAGTTTGGATTTCATGGATTTTCCTAAGGTCTATCTCTTCAACCTTCCTAGTGAGTGTTGCGAGTTTCACACTAAGGCTTTCCTCCTCCCTAAGTGTGTGAATTCCAGTATATTTGGGTGGCTTCTCATAGTAAGGTGTTGTTCCCCAAGTTTTATTTTGTTCAGAAAGGATTTCTAGATACTCATAAGCATCATTTGGGGCTTTGTTTTTAAAGGTCTCATTGCATATAATGTCAATGAATTGTTTGTTCCCCAGACCCAACCCTTCATAGAAAATTCTCACTTGTTCATGAATAGAAAAACCATGGTGTGGAACCATGTTTAGGGTGTCTTTGAACCTCTCTCATGTTTTATATAATTACTCTCCCTCTTTTTCAAAAAAGTTGATGCTCTTTTTAAGTGCAAGTGTTTTGTGGTGGGGAAAGTATTTTTTATAGAATTCTCTTTGTAATTGGTCCCATGAGTTGATGGATGATGGTCTAAATTTTTTTATCCAATTTTTAGCTTGATCATTTAAAGAAAAAAGAAATATCCTTATCTTAGCTGATTCTAGTTTATGTGGGGGGACACATGGTTTCTACAATGTCATTGAACTCCTTAACGTGAAGGTAGGGCATCTCGGGCTCCATTCTAGGGAATGTGAGAAGGTGATTTAGAACATGGAGTTTAAAGATGTAGTTGGAATATCCTAGGTAATTGTGTCTAATGCATGAGGGGTAATTGGTTCAGGTGGGTGTAAGGTAGTCATTCATGGTTTGATCAACTGCATTCCCCAAGTTTGGGGCTGCCTCATTTAGATTTTCATTTTGGTTCCCACCTGGGTTTATGAGTTGGTTTCTTTGAAGACCTTACATTCAAATGGGATCAATTTTTTACTCTAGAGTATTAGTAAGATTAGGATATAATGGAAAGATTTCACTTGGTGTACTTGACTCCCCAAGCCCAAGACTATCCACCCTAACTAGATGGTTTGATTGGTCATGGGTGTAGGCAGACATGCGCCGAAAGAAAAAAAACGAGAAGGGGAAAAGATAATAGAATTTGGATGAGAATAGAATAAATGGGGGAGAATATGATGGGTTTTGATATTACTTACTTGGGTCCCTAAAAATGGTGCCAAAATTTGGTCTCACCCAAATTTACCCAAGTTTTTAGGGTTAATCGGTCAAATGTAGAGTATCGTGGGTTGTTGATTCCTCAGAGACCTAAGAAGAAACCTATAGACACGCACATTCTATGGATTGTTTTTGGCTATGAAGTGGCCAAATCAAGTTTATTTTATATGGGTTTAAGTGAACTCTAAGAGACTTAAGTGAATTCAAATTAAAAGAATGAGTTGATTCTAGGTTATCACTTGGGATGGATTGGATGAATTCCCTTTTTTTAACAATTTCAATTTCATTAACTCAAGCAGGATTCATTTAATGAATTCAAACTAACCTCATCACTTACTGGTTAAACACATTCACAAATACATTCTAATAACTTATACACTTGTAGGATCATTTTCATGAGCACTCCAAGGTAAAGGATCTTATTACCACATAAAATTGGGGCGATAAAATTCAATAAGGAAGAGGAAGAGAGAAAATCCTTGAATAAAAGAAACTCAAGTAAAGAAATAAATAACATTTAGAGATTGATAAATAACATCCAATATATCCCCTTTATACTCCCTTAGATCAACCCATAAAATATTTATCCCTCCATTGATGACATGTTCTCAACGGAAGTGGGAATTAGACTCATAAGGGTGAAATTGAAGAAATAAAAACAATAAAATAATGATCACTCCACCGTTGTGTGAAGAATATCACAAGGTATGGTTTGAATAAATTCACAACTTAAGGAAACTGTATCAATGTGATATAGAGAAAAATATAATAAGAGTAAAGGAATAAATTTTATTAAGAACTAAGGTGATTCGAACAACTTACATGAGAAAGAAGAATGTTACAAAGACAAATCAGCATAATAACATTACAATGAAAATAAATCTCAAATATGATTAAATCCTCTAACACCACTACCTTAAATAGGAATTTTTTGGAGACTTGTGTCTATAATCCAATAGTGAAAGTCATCCCACTTGATTATGGTAGGATTAGGGTGGTGGAAAGCTTGTGGAACTTAAACTTTTCCACTCTTGACCAGAAGTGGAAGCTAGCTTGCATTCACCGAACATACGTGTCTCAATAACCTTATATATATCCAAATTAGAGTGGTCCATATAAAAATAAAATGTATCTCTGTATGTATCCTAATCTCATGTAAAATTTCAGCCCAAATGGAATTTTTTTTTGCGAGATATTATCAAAATGGTGGGCTGTTTTTCTGGGTCGTAGAATCTAGACCAGAATTTTATCTCCAACTTGGACCGCCTGGAACTCCCTTAAAACATCTTAATTGTATCTTTTCATTGTTGGATTAAATGTTCAAAATTATTTCCTCTATATTTATTTAAAATTTTAGAATCATTGGTCTTGGATCTTGGCCGCTACGGTATTTTTATTGGTCTGTTGTTCAGTTCACTTCACCCAGAATGTTGTTTGTTCAAGGCCAACTTTGGTGGTCTTCCAATATGAATCTTCAAGTACTAAAAAAGTATTAATTGTTCCCAATGTAATGAGAAACCTGAAAATTAAATATAAAAATAAAATCAAGATCATTTTTTATTTTAGGAGGTGTTCAAAAATGTACCGTGTAATAGTGCATTTTAAGAGGGAATTACAAACATAATGTGAATCAATGTTCAAAGTGTAAAATGCACTAAAATGGTGTTTATGAATAATAAAGCACACTAATATTATATATATTAACAATGAATATTATCCTCATTCAGTGGCTAATCATCAACTGATTGATCTTTCATTATCCTTCAAATCAAAAAAGCAAACATTAGTTCAAAAATATACAAATTCAAATATTACAACACTAATGTAAACAAAAAAAGGAAAACTGAACTAAGTTACATAATAGTAAACATGGTAAATATGGTAAGCATGTTAAAAAATGTTAAATATGGTAAATATGGTAAACATGGTAGTGTTATTTTCATTCAACAAAATCGATAAATATATAAGTTATGTAAAGGTAAACTACGGTAAACTATGGTAAACATGGTAAAGTAATTTTCATTCAACAAAATCAATAGATATATAAGTTACGTAATGGTAAACATGATAAACTAAACTAAACAAAATTAAAATAAACAAAAATTTCTAACATTTTATGAAAATAATAAATGTAAACATAAAATAAACATATGTTACCTATAATATTAGGAATGTACAAATGGATTGTTTTCCCAAATTCCTCCATCATGATCATTCTTTATGGCACAAACCATGTCTTCAACATGCTCATCATTATTTTCTGATAATCTTTCCATGGAAGTAGGGATCTCACATAAATCAGTATCTTCATCAAGTTGATCCTCACCAACATATTATTTTTTCCCTTGTAAAACAACATACCATTGCATATCTGATTGATCAGCTATATATAAAATCTGTTTTTCATGTGTTTCCATTATAAAAGAATCTGTTGTGTCTTCTAATCTATTCATATTAACAACTGTCATTCTAAATTCATCGTGTCTGACACTATTGTTATCGATAAACCATTTGCAGTTAAAAACAGGAACTTTAATTTTAAATTAATCAACCTCCAATGTTTATTCAATGACTCCATAATATGTACTTGATGCAAAAATTGGGTTTTTGTCTTTAGAACTCGAAAAATGCATTGCTTCTGCAAACACCAATACACCACTATTATGAACTGCACTTTTGTTGTCCTGAGCTTTCATATGTAATGTATATCCATTAATGTCATACCCAGACCATGTTATCACATTTAAACTTGGATCACACAATAACCATCTTAATGTCTCTGAAACATTTGATCTACCAAGCAAGGTCTTTTTAAACCATGGAAAAAATGTTTTATTGTGCTCATTCAAAATCCATATTTCTTTCTTATTTGAATGACATTGTTTCAACTCATTAATATGCAATGTGATATACGGTTGAGCATCAGCTATGTTATTCAAGATGCATAATTCTACCTTCTTCGTCTGTTCAGCTGACAATGATTTGACTTTCAAGCCATGAATCCCTTTTCCCTCATTATTAACTCGTTCATGGAGAGATAGAGGCAAACTTATGTGCTCCGCCTCAGCCAAGTAGCTCATACAAAACTCTAAAACCTCCTTAGAAATATACTTTTCAATAATGGAGGCTTTAGGTCGATATGGATTCTTAATATACCCCTTCAATATTTTCATATACATTTCAAAAGGATACATCCAACGAAGATATACAGGTCCACAAAGCTTTATTTCTCAAACCAGATTAACCATTAAATGCACCATTATATCAAAAAAAAATATGGAGGAAAATACATTTCCAATTGAAAAAGTATATAAATTTCATCATTTTCCAAAATGTTCAAAGTATTCACATCAATCACTTTATTACAAATTGAATTGAAAAAATAACACAACTTCGTTATAGTATTTTTGACATGGATGGGCAATATTCCATGCAATGAAACTAGTAGGAGTTGTTGCATCATAATGTGACAATCATGATATTTCATACCTATCAACTTCAAATCCTTCAAAGAGACAAAAAAATTTACATTTGAATAATAACCTTGAAGCACTTTGATATCATGAAGACACTGAAAATAGCTAATTTTCTCCCTCTTGGATAATGTATGACAAACCGGGGGAAGAAATGTTCATATTCCATTAGGAGTGGGAGATAACTCCAAATGTATTCCCATTGATAGTAAGTATAATCTTGCATTCAAACCATCTTTAGTCTTTCCTTTAATATCTAACAATGTTCCAATAAAATGGTCGCAGATATTCTTCTCCATGTGCATGACATCAATATTATGTTTCACTTCATGATATCTCCAATATGGTAGCTCAAAAAATATTAACATTTTCTTCCAAATATGTCTATCATTACCAGATTTATGTGTCTTTCCCAATGTCACATCAAGGTTTTGCACCCTCTCAAAATACACATCAGGGGATACAGGTTTTGGAGCAATATCAAATTCTTGTGAGCCATTGAATGCCTTTTTTAGTCTTCTATAAGAGTGATATATTGGAAAAAACTTTCGATGACCCATGTATACTGTTTTCCTCCATGATGAAATTGACAATATGAAGTCTGTTATTCACAAATTAGACATGCTTTATGCCCTTTAACACTGTATCCAGACAAATTTTCATACGCTGGGAAGTCATTTATAGTGAACATAAGCACTGCATGCAATTGAAAATATTCTATTTTATAAGAATCATGAACCCTAATAACATCCTCCCATAAAAGTTTCAAATCATCAATCAATGGTGACACAAAAACATCAATATCATTTCCAGGTTTCTTCGGACCAGAGATCATTATACTCAACATGACATATTTTCACTTCATAAAAACTTCAAGAGAGAGGTTGTAAATTACCAATAAAACAGGCCATGAACTATGTGTGCTACTGAGGGTTTGGTATGGATTCATTCCATCTGTGCACAACCCAAGTATGAGATTTCTAATTTCATTTCTAAATGTAGGATATTGCTCATCAATTTTCTTTTATTGTGGAAAATCAGCTGGATGACATATTTTTCCATCACATATCCACTCATCAACATGACATCTTAACCTTTTTTCATCATGTGAATTAGTAAATAAATTTTTCAAATGATGAATTATAGGAAGATATCAAAATACCTTGGTAGGGATCTCTGTAATCTCTACATCAGCCTGTGATTTTTCTTTCAACTTATACCGTGATGTCCCACATTTAGGACACTCTAATAGAAATTCATATTCCTTCCTATATATCATATAGTCATTCAGAAAAGCATGTATTTTATTGTATCCCAATTCCATCGGGCATAATATTTTCTTGGCCGTAAAATGTGAATCTGGAAGATCGTTGTCTTTTGGAAGAATGCCTTTCAACAATTGTAGCAGCTATGTAAAACTTTTTTCAATCCATCCATGTTTCGCCTTCGGGTTAATTAATCTTAAAACCACAAACAAAACTGTAAATTTCATACAACCAGGATACAATGGTTTTTAGCATCACTGTATAGATTTAAAACTGTCAGTTCTACCTCAATTTGTTCTGCTGCAATATCACGAATCATTTCTTCAATTCCATCGAAGTTACCATCTTGAAAATTATCATCATCAGTAGATCTGACATTCTGTCCAGTTTCACCATGACAAATCCAAGGGCTATAACTTGGATTAAAACCATGAAAAATTAGATTATCTTTGATCTCTCTACTTTTCAACTTCTTCATATTCAAACATTTCAGGCATGGACAGAAAAAAATGTCACTGCTTGGAACATTTCGTTTAGAAAATTCTAGAAAGGTATCAACACCTTCTTCATATTCATTACTCATTCGATGTTCCATAATCCAACTTCAACTCATTATTACCTATAACAAATATCAAAATTATACATCTTGTTAAGATAATCCAGTTTTATATTTATATGAAAAATATCATAATTTGAATGTAAAACAATTTTGAAATATAAAACAAATATATGTGTATTTGAAAAAGATATGCATGAAAATGATTTTAAAAAGAAAATATAGTTATATATAACAGTTTTAAATTCATCTTGGATCCTTTATTCTTAAGGTACATAAAGAATACATCCAGGTGCAACTGGATACCAAATTCACCCTTTCATAAACAAGAAATATGAAGTATAAATATAAAAATATGTATGCATTCAGTATTGAAAAATACACCTATCCCAACGATTTGAAACCATTGGGATAGCCCCTAAAACCGTTGGGATAGAATATCCCAACGGTTTCAAACACCATTGGCATGATGGCTGTTGCAATAGTCATATACCAACGGTTCTACAAGAACTATTGGTATATACTACCTGAAGCTAATATATGTCAACGGTTTCAATGAAACCGTTGGGATATATATATATACCAACGGTTCAAGAACTATTGGAATACATGTTGTCTAGCATATAATATATTTCAACGGTTTCATGGAAACCACTGGGATATATGTATACCAATGGTTCAATAACCGTTGGCATACAATCTCTAGTATATAATCTATTGCAATGGGGGTGGGGGATGTCCAGGGGGTGGGGGTTGTCCATGGGGGTGGGGGTGTCCAGGGGTGGGGGTTGTCCAGGAGGTGGGGGTGTCCGGGGGTGGGGGTGGGGGTTGTCTAAGGGGGTGGGGGTGTCCAGGGGTGTCCAAGGGGGTGGGGGTGGTGTCCGGGGGGTGAGGGGGTTGTCCAAGGGGGTAGGGGTGTCCAGGGGTGAGGGGGTTGTCTAACCCCATACCCCCTTGGACATCCCCCCACCCCCCTAGACACCCACCCCACCCCCACCCTAGGACACCCCCACCCCCATGGACAGCCCCCCAACCCCCTGGACAGCCCCCCCCCCCACCCCACCCCCCGGACACCCCCACCCCCATGGATAGCCCCCCCAACCCCCTGGACACCCCCCACCCCCTCGAACACCCCCCCCCCTGGACACCCCCTACCCCCCTGGACACCACCCCCACCCCTCTAGACACCCCTACCCCCCTTGGACACCCCCCTCACCCCCTGGACACCCCCCTCACCCCCCCTCCACCCCCTTGGACACCCCTGGACACCCCCACCCCCTTGGACAGCTCCCCCACCCCACCCCCCTAGACACCCCCACCCCCACAGACACCCCCCCCCCACGCCCTGGACAGCCCCCCACCCCGGACACCCCCCTACACCCTTGGACAACCCCCTCACCCCCTGGATACCACCCCCACCCCACCCCACCCCACCCCCTGGACACCCCCTACCCTCTTGGAAAGCCCCCTCACCACCCCCCCCCCCCCCCCGAACACCACCCCCCACCCCCTTGGAAACCCCCTGGACACCACCACCCCCTTGGACAGCCCCCCCCCCCACCCACCCCAGACACCCCTCACCCTCGTGGACAACCCTACCCCCTTGGACATCCCCCTCACCCCCGGACACCACCCCCCACCCCCTAGACACCCCTACCCCCTTGGACAGCCCCCTCACCCCCTGGACCCCCCCCCCCCCCCCCCCGTGGACACCCTTATCCCCTTGGACAGCCCCCTCACCCCCTGGACACCACCCCCACCCCCTGGACACCCCTACCCCCTTGGACAGCCTCCCCCCCACTGGACCCCCCCCACCCACCCACCCACCCACCCCCTTGGACACCCCCTCACCGCCCCTAGACACCCCACCCCCCCCCCCACCCACCCACTCACGCCCTTGGATAGTCCCCCCACCCCCAGACACCCCCACCCCCTAGACAACCCCCACCCCCACCCCCTGGACAACCCCCCACCCCCCTGGACACCCCCTACCTTATTGGACAGCCCCCTCACCCCCTGGACACCCCCACCCCACCACCTAGACACCCCCTACCCCCTTGGAAATCCCCCTCACCCCCTGGACCCCCCACCCCACCCCCTTGGACACCCCCTGGACACCACCACCCCCTTGGACAGTCCCCACCCCACCCCACCCCACCCCGGGACAGCCCCCCACCCCCACACCCCGGACACCCCCACCCCCTCGACACCCCCTACCTTCTTGGACAACCCCCTCACCCCCATGAACACCCCCCACCCCCTACCCCCTTGGAAAGCCCCCTGGACACCCCCCTCCCCCCCCCACACCACCACCTCACCCCACCCCCTAGACACCACCACCCCCTTGGATAGCCCACCCCCCCCCGGACCCCCCCACCACCCTGGACACCCCCCACCCCCCTGCACACCCCGACCCCCTGGACAGCCCCCCACCACCCCCCCCCCCGGACCCCCCCCCCACCCCACCCCCTGGACACCCCTACCCCCTTGGACAACCCCCTCACCCCCTGGACACCCCCCCCCCACCCCCTTGGACACCCTTGGACACCCCACCCCCTTGGACACCCCTGGACATCCACCCCCTTGGACAGCCCCCTCACCCCACCCCCTGGACACCCCCCACCCCCTGGACACCCACTACTACAAATACGGCTTTTATCAGCGCTAAAAATGGCTTTTAACAACGCTAGAAAATCGATATAAATACCGGTGAAGATAAAGGGGGGTCCCCTTTATCAGCGCTCCAAAAAAACGCTGATAAAGACCCATTTTATCAGCGCTTTCTTTTTAGCGTTGATAAAAGACCCCTTTTATCAGCGCTTTATTTTAGCGCTGATAAAAGTTAAAAAAAATCCTGCCAATCGGGGGGGCTTTTATAGCGCTTGAGCCCCCCTTTTACAGCGCATTTTCATCCCCATCTAGCGCCCCGCACGCACCCCTCCACCCTTTATCAACGTTAGCCCCAAATTCACCCATGCACGCGCGTCCCTGCCTCCACCCGGATTTTATCTCGAGACCTCCCCCCTGTGCGCCTGAAGCCTTTGTCACTCACCTATAATGATTTGTTCTCCTATTAGTGATATATCGATTTATTTATATATATATTTAGTTATATTTATTCGTATAGTAATATATATTTATATTTATATATATATATATATATAGTTATATGAATATAAATATATAGTTATATTAATATAAATATCTAGTTATATTAATATATATATATATATATATATATATTTATAGTGATATTAATATATATATTTTTAGTTATAGTTATATCAATATATATATGTAGTTATATTAATATATATATATATAGTTAGATTAATATATAGGTATATAAATATTCATATATTTGTATTTTAAATAAAATGGATATTAGTTATTATTTAGATAAAGCTAATATATTTTATATGTAAATATATTTTATTATTTATATTTATAATTAAATTTTTAGGTGTGAATATATAAAAAATATGTACATATAGTTATATGTTTGATTATAAATAGCAATGCAATATAAAAAATGATAAAATTTCAAGAACATAATATCAATATGAATGTAATACCTTGTAATAAATTCAGTCCCCACCAAAAAACACCAATAATACCCCCCCCCCCCTTAAATGAGGCTGAAAATCCACAAAATGTTAAAAAATCGGAGTACCCCGACTAAAAACTCGGTTTTGGAGGCCTTCTGGGCCTCTTTTGGCCTCAAAAAAACCTTAATCAAGGTCCCCCTAAGTTATAATGATGTTGAGATCGTCGCAGGCTTCGATTTGATATGTGGTAGAGCTCAAACGGACACCCGGATCAAAAGTTATGGCTGTTTGAAATTCGAGTTGCGTTTTCAACATATTTTGGATCTTTTTTTAATTTTTTTTATTTTGTTAGTCTTCAAATTGTTATTAAATGACTATTACTCCATAATAATTAGCATATTATTAATTTAAAATATTTTTTTAATTTTTTATAAGTCATTTTCACTAAATATCTTATATATTAAGTGTAACTGTATATTTATACTTATCTAAAATATATTTAAAATTATATTTAAAAAATATATATTTTATTTATATCAATATAACTGTATCTATATATTTAAATATTAATATATTTTGTTTAATAAAATTTTTTTGGAAGTAAACCCTTTATCAGCGCTTTTTTTAAAAGCGCTGATAAAGACACTCATTTATCAGCGCTACTAAAAAAAGCGCTAATGAAGGGGTGCCCTTGAACAGCGCTAAAAAAAGCGTTGTTAAAGGGTACCCCTTTATGAGCGCTAAAAAAAGCGCGGATAAAGGGGTACTTTTATCAGCGCTTTTTTTAGCGCTGATAAAGGTACCTTTTATCGGTGCTTTTTTAGCGCTCATAAAGGACCTCCCTTTACCAGCGTTTTTTCGTTAGCACTGATAAAGGGTGGCGCCGGGAATGCCCAGTTTTGTGGTAGTGACCCCCACCCCCCCACACACACATGAAAGTAAACGCACACACATGATAGAACACACAAAAAACATAAACTTGCATGATATCACTTCCATGGTTTATTTTACCAGAAAAGAATTTAGCAAGGTATAAAAGAACACTAAGACACTTACCATGATAGCAAGAACAAAGATAGAAAAATAACATCTCAAAACATAAGTTTAGGGCATCGCGGAAAATAAAAAATGAAACCGAGGTGTGTGAGGCTTACTTTAGTGTTGCGAGCCGGCCTGATAGATCTGGTGATAATAAAGATGATGAATGATGTTGGCAAAATGAGGTTGGAGGGCGCGACTTCGAAGATTCCTTTCTAGGTTTTCCGTATGAGGGAGACGAGTCGCAGGTCACCCGATCGAAGAAAACAGAATGACAAAATACGAGGCACGCTAAATCATTTAAAAGCTTTATCACGCCGGTTATTTAATAACCGACGCGATAAACTGTTTTTTATGTTTATAACGTCGGTTATTTAATAACCGACGTAGAAAATCTTTTATCACGTCGTTTATTTTATAATCGACATGATAAATGATGTTTTATCACGTCGGTTATTTTATAGCCGACATGATAAACCAATTTTCTCAGCTTTGCACATCGGTTATATAGAACCAACGTGAAAAATGCCGACATGTTAAACGTTTTTTGCACTAGTGGTGGCGCTTTATAATTAGAGTTTCAAGGGGCAAGTCTTCTTGAGGTCTTGATTGATCATCCTTTTTCCCCTTTTATTTCTTCCACCCTTCATTTAATTTTCATTTCTCCCACTTCCCACACTTGTGTTTCTGCATTTTCACCAACGGATATTGCACGCCCATACGGTATCATATCATGTGATGAATTTTTCAAGAGACTTCGTAAGATAAAATATATCTCTGGTACTCAATGCGTAAGGGAAACTGAGTTTCATGTTGCGTAGAAAAATTTTATGCATAAGATAAAAGGAAGAAAACTTCTTCTGATACTTCGTAAGATAATCTTTTACGAATGGCTTTAAGATACTTCACTATGTTCTTTCTTCGTAAGGTAAACTATTCTCAATACTACGTAAGATAATCCTTCAACATAAGATCGAAACCATATCATTGTAAAATTATATCCGATTCTCATAAGATAATATTTTACACCGTAAGATAAATTTTCACAACGAAGCCTTCAAATTCTGAGAATGCATAATATAGTCTTTGCTTTCTGTAAGATGAAGTAACTTTATCATAAACTGAATACTTCACACATCATAAGATAAATGTTTAGAGTGTCAATCATGAGATAAATTCTTTTGATATGTTCTGAGACATTTAAGACAAACTTGTTAGAATAATAGTGGGGATTTTGTGAATCATCAAAACACATAAACTGAGATATGTTGGAACAACATAAGTCTGTCTGACAACAAAATTCTTTCTTAATATATTCATTATAGAGAGTTGCAATGAGATTTTGATGAAGAGAATTTTCCAAAAGGAGATGAAGGGGTTATCGATTCCACACATGGATCTTCAAGATGTAATGACATTCCAAATCAGCTGACTTCAAAATACGATATGAAGAAAACAAAGGTTGAAAGGAATTATTAAATTACACTTCATATGATTATGTCCTCTAGACTTTATTTGCCCACTTAGTGTAAAAGCCCTTTTACAATTTAAACAAACTCAATGCTCTTAGTTACATTTTTGTTCTTAATAACTCTTCTAACATGCATCTCTTTCTATATTTTATCTGCCTATATTTTTACAATTCAATGTTAATTATTTTGTTTCACTGACTACTATGACCCGTGCAAATGCATGGAAGAAACTCTAGTAATACATAAATGGTATGATGTGAAATGTCGGTAATTTCATGCACTAGCCCTGTTGGCATGGACCTTATTGTAATATTTACGAGCGTGAACTTATCACATAAGTGATTTCATGCAAGTTGTACTTGTTAGAGCTTAATTTGGATTTGATTCAGGTCAAACCCTAGAGATGTTACCTCTTCTAAAACTCGGACATGCTCAATTTATATGAGATGTTTTTACTATGTTGATGTCATAGCCTCTCCCCTATACACAAATTCCACAAAACCATTACCTTATGTATAAAAATTAATTACAATATTTGAAACAACTATTTATAATTATTAAATTATTATTCTAGTGATCATATTATATTCTAGCCATCATATTACTATTATAATGGTCAGATTCACAAAAATTATCTAACCCTTTTATAATTCTCCTCAAACCTTCTCCCAGGAGTACACTTCATGCCTACGATTTAATTCTAAAGTTCTTGAATTATTTTTCTAAAATGCTTAGTCCATTGTTATTTGGTGGGTTTTTTTTTCTTGAATTTGATTTTTATATTGTTGCGCCTTTTAGACATTGTTCGTCAAATGATTTTAAAATCTTTTGTTATTGTGTACTTTGTTGGAAATTTTCTTTTATTTATATCAATCATGGTCGATGTAAAATTGCAATTTGTTATGCTCATTTATGAAATAATAATGTAAATGTTTTTCTCATTATGCATTTGGCAAAAGTGGAGCACCCTTTTAACTGAAGCGCATATAATCATCTAAAAGCTTGGTTCTAGCATATAATATAGTTGAATATATAAAAATGATTCAATGGTAGAATACACTTTAACAAATAAGAAAAATAGTGTAGAAATGAGTCACTAGAGAAACATGTTATATTATTACATTAATTAGGGACGAAAACCTATCGCGTGGGGAGACTTGAAACCAAGACTACTCTAAACACCACCACAAGACGTAACCACTAGACTATGCCCATGAGGCAATAGAGACATTTTATAGTTATATGTTTATGCAAGAGTTTGTAACAAAACACGTTTTTTGTATTTTTTAAATTATTTCATTTAATACATCAATCATAACATATGTTATATCCTATTTATGTCTCTTTTATTTCATTTTCTTGGCACAACATATGTATCATGAATTTTTTTTCTTTCATTTTTCATGTTAAAATGTTTTTCATTCATGGTTTGAGAGAGGAAATTATTGTACTTCTTTTGATACTTGCAATGACTCAAAAAAAAACATATTTTGAAATTATTGATGTTGAAAGTTATTCAAAGGTAATCTTGATATGTAAATCCTACTTGAAAATCTACATCACACACCCTATGAAACAATAAACAGCTGATTCAATATTGGAGGGTAAAAGGGAACAGCCAAACAAAGAACAAAAGACAAGTACAACTAAGCTGCAACAGTGTGAGGCTTCACCCCAACACCCCTCCAGGACACATTGGGCATTATCTGCCTTGGATCAACCCGGTGCTTAAACCGAAGGGCGAAGTCAAGCAGTGAGTCCAGAAGGGAGTCCGAGAGGAGGTGTGGCTCAAGCCCGAGCTCGAGCAACTTGGTATGCTTAGCATTGTAGTAGTGTTCCTCAGCCTCCACCCTCGGGTTGGGCACCGATGCGGTTTGCGGGTCGAGCCCAAGCTTTGCCCCAGCACTGGTGACCAGCGCAGCGAGCTCATTGACCGAGAACTGCTCGGTGAACTGGTTGAATACACGAAACTCACCACGTGGTGCTGGGTTGGCGATTGCCAATTCGACACACCGGACCGTGTCCCGGATGTCGAGGTACCCACGGGTCTGAAATGGATGCAGTCACAAGAGGAAAAAAGGTAAAAATATAATCAGAATAGGGGCTTGTTTGACAACACTAATTGAAAACTGCTTATATCACTTATCGCTTATGATAAACAATTCGAAAAAATAAGTGGTGTCTACTCTGTTGCTAAAAAACACAGTTCTTCATTATGAAATTTGGAAACACTTTCACACGGTCATTTATCATAAGTGATAAGTGTTCTGCGGTATTTTTTCAATTCGAAATATGATATTTTTCCTACAACATACATGCATGCATTCAATTCAAGTCGAGCACAGTGTGGTTGGCCAACACATTATGCAAATATGAATCACAACACCAAATTATTCATGACCATAAATAAAGGTAATTAAAAATCACAACGGCATAGAGATGTCAATTCGGATTCACGGTCAAGTTCGTGTCAGGTTGGCCATCCCATGAACCCATTTAAGCTCACCTCTAACCCAACCCATTTAATTAAACAGGTTGACCGACCCAACTAGTAAAAATATAGCATATACCACATCATGGCGTATCCAACTAGTAAATATAACACACTTAATGACCTGACCAAATAAAATTATCCCATTTAAAATAAAATTAACATAATTAATATGAAACATATATCATCCATGTTGCAACTTGACCCTCTTAAACCATTTAAAATAAATAATGTGTTACGATAATGTTGACTTATTTCAAATTAAGTTGATTATAAAAATAAAATATATTATAAAATTAATTATTATTATATATTTTATATTATCATTAGATTTTTAATTGGGTTACATGGGTTAGAAGGATCGGAAATGGTCAATCCGAACCCAACCCGAATGTTATTCTTGTACGATTACTCAACCTGATTACAACCTGAACCCATTTATGTCAAGCCCAAACCCGTTTAACTTGTACCGTGTCACGTCAAGTTACCATGTCAGGTTCAAAATTGCCACCTCTACCACAACAACCAGTATAATACCCATATCTTACAATTGCTTTTAAACATTATAAACATGAAGGAGCGCAAAGAAAATGACATCGTGTGTATAGAAATATGACAGAATTGTTAAGAGAAGAACCTTACCTGCCCCCCTTTACCATAAACAGTGAGTGGATGATTTACAGCAGCTTGGACACAAAATCGATTTAGAGCAGTTCCAAACACCCCATCATAGTCAAACCTATTGCAAAGCTCTTCGTGCATATCAGTCTCATCGGTTTTCAACCCATAAACCACTCCTTGATTCAAATCAGTGGCTCTTATCCCCCAGGCCTTACAAGTAAAAGCTATGTTATTCGAATCGTGAACCTTGCTGAGATGGTAGAACGAAGAAGCTTGTTTAGGATACGGCAATGTATCTGTCCTTCCATTATGAGTGATCGTTATATAACCTTCCTCGATATCAATATTGGGAGTTCCATACTCTCCCATTGTCCCGAGCTTCACAAGATGACACTGATCTCGAAACTCCTTTATAGCAAAGAGCACATTTAGCGTCCCGATCACATTATTCTTCTGCGTAAAGACAGCTCTTGACCTGTCAATCATGGAGTATGGGGCGGATCTCTGCTCACCAAAATGGACAACTGCATCAGGTTCGAACGACGTGAAGGCTTCAGATAAGAACTCAAAGTCACAGATGTCACCGATATAGAGTTGCAGAGCTTTTCCGGTAACAGATTTCCAGCACCGGATGCGGGTGTGGATGGAAGAGATAGGGGTGAGAGAGTCAAGACCCAGCTGATGGTCAAAGAGGCGACGGACAAGGCTGTCAACTATGGCCACTTCGTAATCTCTGTTAGAGAGGTGAAGGGCAGTGGCCCAACCGCAGTACCCATCTCCGCCAATGACCATGACACGCTTTGGCTTGGACGGTTTGGAGTTTTCATTGACTCTGGAGAGACACTGCTCTTTAGCTTCTCTACTTCCAGCAAGAGATGTTGCATTAACGGTAAAAGGCTCTGGTTGTTTTCCTACTTGCAAAACAAGCCTTTTAGATGGATGTTTAGAAGTTCGGGAAACAAAAGCTTCCTGGAATGCTGCCGGGCATTGATTCAATGTTACTCTGTAGGGTTCTCTGCTGGGGAGAAATTTTATGGAACCAGAAATTGAAAGCAACTGTGCCATGCGGACAGCTATTGTATCTCTAAGGCCAATAAGGCTTTCAAATTCATGTCATTCTGCAAGAATAATAATGAAATTGATTGATGTCAAAAGATATTCTCAAAGGCAGATATGCAACCATGAATTTTACACACACAAAAAAGACAGCATTGCCAACAATGCCTAGAGGATATGACCAAAGCATTGATTAACTACGACAGACAGATTCACAGACTCGTTCAATGTTTTCATATGAACAGCATTAAAAATCAAATCAAAGCAGACAAGACCAACTTAGTGCTGCTAATGTCAAAAAAACCTAAATTTTCGAAACCAGTGAATGGCCAGCGTGCAACGGGCCAAAAGTAAATGAAACAGGCTGATAAGCAACCGACTGAGTGAGAACGTCCACTGCGCATGTTTCGCCGGGGCATTTTAGCAAACAAGGGAGCCGCCTGATAAAGAGCGGCAAGGGCTGCATGAAGGGAGCCGCCTGATAAGGGGCAGCGGGGACTAGATGCATACGCACTTCAAATATGAAATTCAAAATAAACAGGATCCTCGCATTCGCAGCATGATAAAATAAGAATACATTCAGAGAAGGAGGGGAATTCAAAGCGAAAGATAGCAAAACTGGGATGTTCAGTGGGGTGAAAATACATGATTGATCGCCTTACTCTTGATAGATCTGCAAACACATCAGAAACGAAATTCAGCAGCGACGGAATTTGAGCGGTATCCAGGACAGATGTTCGCGACACAGAGCTCGAACGGGTTTCTACGTTAGATTCAGTAGAGGAAGAAACGGATATTCGTTTATTTTGATTCCAGCCAATTTAGGCGTTGTCCATCTTTGAGTTTCTCTGGAGTGTTCGCTAGAACTGTTAGCGACTTGGGGACATTAATATTAATATATAAATATAATAATTATTATTAATATAAATATTTTAATACAAATATAAATGATAATACAAATAAAAAGGAATAAATTATTTGTTAATATAAATATAATTATAAATTATTAACATAAATGTAAATATATATAATTATTTATAAATATTGTGTGCGCAGGTGTGTGTATATATATTTGTATATTAATATATATATTTACATATATATTTATTTTTAAATTTATAAATTTAATAACTATAAATTATTAATATATATTGTTTATTATTTATTACATATGTGCGTGTGTTCGTGCACGCATGTGTGTATTTATATATGTATAGTTATTAATATACACACTTTTTATAAAACACGCACACACATTTCTATAGATATACATTTATAATTTAATATATATATTAATAACTACAAATTATTAAATATAGATTATTAATTATTAATTACCTATTATTTATATATGTGTGTCTGTATGCATTTATATTTATATATATAGTAATTATGAATTAAGAATTACTAATCAATAATATATATTTATATTTTATATTTATTTACATTTATATGTATATATATATTTATAATTATATATTTCGAGTCCTACCACACTCGAATTTAGCTAAGGATGATGCGCGGTACTGGGTTGAGCACAGGACATGCGTGGTGTGGCACCCATCATAACTGTGTTACCCGATATCCTTTTCACAGTTGGGATGACGTCTTAGTGGTAAACACCGTAATTCTGCATAAAAAAACCAGAGTTCGAATCCCGACAAGCTCCTTGAGGGATTTATGATGCATGTGTTGACTTTCATGACCCGACCCAAGCCGGGGCTCGAGACGCAACTACCTCAAGCCCGGCTCCATAGGTCAGGGGGTGGCGACCAGTGCCGAAGACATATCCAACACAAAGAAACTTTTGGCTAAGTACTTGTATGCACACACACAACTATCTCGATGTAGAAGTGAAGAGGAAGTAAAAGTAAAAGAAGCAAAAAACTAAGGGAACAACCACGCGTGCATAACATCTAGAGTGTACAAGAGTGTGACTGTGCAAACTGAAAAGTAAAGGGGCAAAATACCCGCTAACCCAGAAAATGCGTCTCAACCTAACAAAACTGGAAAAGTAAACTGCTGAAAGAGCTCAGCTCTTGAATCTCAAGCTGCAACCACCGTACGCAGTCCAAAGTACTAGGTATCCCTAAGCTCCTCTGAAGTCACCGTCTACCTGTCCGTCGTCTGCATAAGACACGACACGTGTTAGCAAATCCCATGCAAGGGTGAATATATACATACTCAGTCGGACACCCCAAAAGCTGAAGAGGGAATAGTAAGAGATACAAGAGGAATAAAAAAACTTAGATGCAAGATACATTCAAAGAGAACAGCTCAACCCAAACCAAGAGTGACTATCCTCATCCAAGCACAATGTAACATCCCGGTCTAGGTGCCGCGCACTGGTGCCCCGAGCTGATTCGCCACAAGACCTCAAGCGCGCCTCTCCATACGACAGAGGCAGTCAACTAGCAACGAGGGTCTAATATCGATCATAGGGAGACTATACCCTCTTTTATTAGAATAATACACCAGCGGAAATAAATAAACAATAACAACTGAATAACCAAATGATATCATAACCATAACAATACTAGTATAACAAGATAACCAAGACTGAAGTACAATTTCAAAACTAAATAGTAGATATGTCATGCCAAAATACGTGCCCAGTGTCAAAATGCAAACTCAAGTAAAAACACTAATGACCCCCAAGCGGGTTCCGAGCCATGTTTGGTTCCCTCATTCATGCTTCATTCCGACCCAGCCACTTAACACATGACCTTTGCCCTTATTCTGTTCTGAAATCATGAAATCTATTCGAGTACCGATCAGACAACCCGAGTAGGGTGTGAGTACAACTCAGTAGGTCACCACCAACGGTGTCTAAAACAATATCCTTTTAATAACAGTTTATGCAGTTGTATAAAGAAATGAGCACAATGCATAAATAAACACTTATGACATTATCAAATTATTCTTTATTTGACCACATAAACTCCTCGGGTTTCGAGAACATCCAAACCTAAATACCCGCTTCAACCCACGTCGGAGTCTAAACTATCCCCAAAGGATATCATGTCCTAGAATGCCATTGTTACCGGTTTATATGTCATCTCATATCTCAGAATGTCATTGTTACCATTCTAGATATCAATTCTCATATGAATTTCATTGTAATCATTCATCATTTCATTAATTAATTCAACAATTAATTAATCATCTCAATCTCATTAATTAACTCAACAATTAATTAATATTCTTAATCTCATTAATTAACTCAATAATTAATTAATAATTTCAATCTTATTAATTAACTCAACAATTAATTAATCATCTCAATCTTATTAATTTACTCAACAATTAATTAATCATCTCAATCTTATTAATTAACTCAACAATTAATTAATCATCTCACAATTCCATTTTCTCACAATTAATTCCACACTTATATACTCAATTCAATAATCCCAATATCCCCTAATTAATTTCACAATTAATTACTCAATTCAACAATCCCAATATCCCTTAATTAAATAATTAATTATTCAAGATCTACAATTCCAATATCCCCAATTCCATGATTTGCCTTAATTAATTAAATCACCAAATTAATTAATTATATCAAGAACTCAATTGCTAAACATCTAATAGCAATTCTACAATTACATACACATAATTTAAATCAAGACTTTGGTATTTGAATTATACACCACCTACCTCCATTTGTTGACGAATGATCGTCCAATGGAAATCCCCAAAATTTGAGCAGCACAACGACATAGAACGAGATTTGGATCTCAAACCCTAAATCAAGATCAAACAATCAAGATCCTTTAATTCCAGATCTAGATCTACAATCCTAGATCTAGATCTAATCAAAATAGAAAGATCAACCCTTTCTAGGATGGGTGAAGAAAGGATGAGGAAAGGGAAACCAAACGGGATAGAATTCTCTTACCGAGAGGGGTGAAGATCTTCGATCCGGGTTTCAAATAACGAAGAATGGAGGTCAGTAAGGCTTGGAATCTGTCTGGGAGGCTCTGAAATCGTGAGGAGATGAGTAAGTCCAAGTTAGGGTCGAATAGGGTGAGTTTCGGGGGTTCGGGTGATTTAAAATCTAATTTTCAGGTGAATTAAAAAGTCGCACACAGTTTATTGGGCAGGGGCACACGATTTTCCCTAACCGTGTGCCTAAACTATGCGCCAATTTTATAGGGGTGCACAGTTACTCCTAAAAGGGTGCACAGTTTGACAAACCGTGCGCCAACCGTACAATTCCCCTCTGTCCATGGTTGCACGGTTTGTTGGGCTAGGGCGTATGGTTTTCTCTAACCTTGCGCCAACCATGCACTGCCCTCTTTCTTCCATTTTTCTTAAATTTTCACCTAAACACACCCCAAAGTAAAGCCCAAACAAAGAGTACTCAACATAAGGCAAAAGAGTACATAGAATCAAGTCCGAGTCATCTCCAAAAAAGATTGGGATTGCAAGAACCTGAGTTTTGAGACTGTGAGACTTTGAATTTTTTTTCTTGATGTTATTCCAGAGCAGGGCGTTCAGACGGCGTGTGATTCCGAGCCCTGGTGTGGCCGGAATTAAAATTTAAGTGTGTTCACACTAGACGCGCCAAATAAACAAAATAACTCATAAACGATTGCTCGGATTGGAAAATTGAGGACACCGTTGAGTCTGGAGCGTTCTGTTTACCCTAGGAGGGGTTTAACTTTCACAGGCGTGACCCTTCTGTGGAAAATGCCACCAGGGGCGTTTTTGTAATTTAGTGGCCTCAGGCGTGAACTTTATAACTTATGAACAGAGGCTCAGATTAAAATTCCGAGACTACCGTTGCACTCATAACGTGGATTTTACCCTAGGAGTGGCTTAATCTCGACCCCGTTGAGAGTTCGGGTATGGGCCTACTGGTGGGTGTTTAAAATTAATTAAATTTTAATTAAGTTCCCTACTTAAACACATCCACCCCCCTTCTCCCCCCTTAAAATTTCTCTGGCGGAAGCTCTCCCAACAAAGAACCTCCACCTTCTTTAAGCTCCTCTCCCCACCTCTCCAAGGTGGTTGCGACTCCGGCGGATCATTTGTGAAGCGACGGGCTAAGCCCTGCAAGGTGGGATCGTTGCGTTTTCGTTTTAAATTCCCGCATCCTCTTTGAACTCAATTTATAGAGTCGAAATGCTATTTAATTATCGAATGAAGTCCATATTTGAGTAGGGCTCGATCAGAGATTTCCAACGATTCTTTCAGATCAAATTTTTGAGTCCCGGGGAGTCCAGTGTGACCCCGGGAAGTTTTCTGGCCAAAACCCCTATTTTCCGGTGGTTCCAGGGCAGTCCGGCGGCTCCGCGCGGCGGTCCGGCGGGTGACGACGGCGGCGCGACTCCTCAGACGGTGGCATGGGCTCCCCAGGCGGTGACACAGGCTCCTTAGTGATCGGCGCGGGCGAGTGGGATGGCGGCCCGATGCAGCGGTGGTCCGGGCGAGCGGCCGCGAGCTGGCCGGCTTCGCTGGTCAGCGTGCAACGCGAGACCGGGGTCGGCGCGACCCTGGGAGCAGACCGAGACCCGCGAAATGCGGGTCCCATGGAAAAGAACCGGACCGGCTTAAGCCGGTCCAGGTGAAGCGGTGTGGCCCGCACGGTGAACCGCGGGCCGCGGTGGACCGGGCAGTCTCGGCTGCCGAGCTGCGAACCACCGATCTAAAGGGGGTGGACCGGCCGAACCGGTCTGGCCCACCCCGTCTCCGTTCATTGACGTTAAAATGCCTCTAACTCTCAAACTGAGTATAAAATTTGCGTTCCATCTGCGGAAACGCGATCCTCGGATCGAGGCAGAGGTTTTGAGATAGTCTCAGGGATTTTTAATTCCCGAGACGGGGGGCTCAGTGGCGCGACATGCCTGTTAAGTGTTATTTAACGCCTCGCCGAGATTATTGTTTCGAATGGCGTGAGCACATCCAGATTCTATTTTAGGCGCCGTCAGTGGCTTTGTGACCCTAGCGTCGAGACGAAGTCATCCAGGGTGGTTTCAAGCATTGAAGCCGGAGTTGAGGCGTGGGCCCACGGGCCTTCATTCAAGCTGCGTGCCGTGTTTGTGACTTTTTCATCAGACGTCTGTTCGGGACAAATGAATAGTCGACTTGATGTGTTTTTCTGAGAGCATCACGATGGCGCAGTTCGCCCAACCTTTTTCGGGACCGAGGTGTGGGCCCCACGAGACGTCGTATGGGCATAAAGTGGTGTTGAATAACTTTTTCGTTGGGAGTCCGTTTCAAGCGAGTAATTAATCTATCTCGCGTGTTTTTCCGCGATGATCACAAAGGTGTAATATGTTTGGGCGTGTGGAGCCTCTTTCAATATCTAATTAAATGTGGAAACATGAAAGGGCATTGGTCGGAGATTCCTTTGACGCACTCTGAACCAATGCACAGTAGCTATGCGAGTGACACCCAGTGATGGCACGGGCAGTGTGGAGTTATCAGACCATTTTCAGATTTACCCTCCAGCGGGGCTGGGCAGTGGGTTACCCACCGATGTATCAGGGTTTACCATCCAGCAGGGCTGAGCAGTGGGTTACCCGTTGACCTTAGGGTTTACCCTCCAGCGGGGCTAGGCAGTGGGTTACCCGTTGACCTTAGGGTTTACCCTCCAGTTGGGCTGGGCAGTGGGTTACTCGACAACCTATTAGGGTTTACCCTCCAGCTGGGCTGGGCAATGGGTTACTCGATGACTTCTTTCATACTCAGCCCTTTCTATGAGGCTAGTCAGTGACTTTTCTCCTTGCTTACCGGAGCAGGACCCTTGGTTGTACGGTTCAACGATGAGACAACTTTTACATGCGGGACATTTGGGCATTAGTGATGGATATTCTTAGAACTGTTGTCGACCTTTCCTGGGCTGAGCTTGGAGATGGAGATCCCCTTACACACTCATTCGAGTTTCTTGTTGAGCACACATATATATATATATTTATACCCTACTTTTGTTCCCACTCATTGGGTTCAGTTATACTCCTTCTAGCAGGAGCGAAGATGCATGAGGTATGCCATGTGCTTTTCATTTCTAGCTCCTTGCGTTTGGATGAGTCTGCTTCCTTTCTATTGTTGGGTTAAGATGCATTCTATTTACTATACTCTTTCACTATTCTTTGTCCAGTCTACTGCTCACCTCTTTAGTGCCTCCTTTGATGCTCCCTCGAGCTTTCAGGGCATCCTACTAAGTATCTTTATACTCACCCCTGCTTGGGCTTTGTCCGCACCTGGTGTGCCCTTGCAGATGACAGACAGGTCGATCGTGACTATAGAGGAGCGTAGAGGGCACATGAGCTTGGGCTGCGTACCAGGGTCACAGTAGAGTTTTTAGGTGTGGGACTCTCCAGTTGTTTACTTTTGTTTACCTGTTGCTGGGTTGTGGCACCTTTCGGGTTGGGCGCGTGTTTTTCCCTTTTTTCTGCTCAGTTTCCTTATCAGTACTTTTCAGCACTTTACTTGTTCTATTTAGAAGTTGATGCATGATTGTGGTTGGGTTATAGTTGTTTGTCCTTTAGTTTTCTTTTTTAATCTGCATTTTTGCATCGAGTGGGCTGTGTGTGTGTGTACGTGTACTTAGGCGAAGGCCTCCTCGAGATCGTTTCACCTTCGGTGCTTATCGCCAGCCCCTGGCCTATGGAGGTGAGCTTGGGGTAGTTGCGGCTCGAGACTGGTAGGGTCGGGTCGTGACAAAGTGGTATTAAAGGATGGTTCATTCCTTGGGGCATTGTTCGGACGTCCCTAAAAAGGAATTGGTTGGGATTTAGGGCAATATTGTCGACATGTCTTGAGAATGGCTCTCAGGCCAGGGATTCCAGTGATGGTACGGGCGACCGACGTATCCATTCACCAGGACCCTGATAACCCGCTTGTTGACTCGGCACACTGAGACACTTGTTGCAAGGAAATTTGGAACATGCATCCGGTAGGATTGAGTCTTTGACTTTCCTTTTTGAGTCAGATCCCATTTATTATTACTGTTATATATATATATGCTCATCTGATCATGGTAATCCTTGATAATTTCCAGGATGCCCCCACGACAACAGCCATCCAGGTTACCCTCTCCAGTTCGTGACGACGACCTAGCGAGTGATGAGGCGTCGGTTCAGGGACCCTCACGTGATCCCCTTCCACCTAGTGGTTCAACAGTAGCCCCCCCGTCTGGAGAGCGGCAGTTAGTACCAGTAGCACAGGTCAAGGTTGAGCGCAGGCTAAGTGTGCTCTGAGACTTCCAGCATCAGCGGCCGCAGAAGTTCCACAGGGACTAGGATCCCCAGGCAGCGGAAGACTGGATAGAGTCTGTGGACCGACTTTTCAGGATGGTATGGACACCAGTGGAACATATGGTAGCCCTAGCTGCCAGCCTTTTCCTCATGACGTCCGGACGTTGGTGGGGGTTGGTTATTCATACCCACGATGATTCGTCTCTCACGTGGGATAGATTCCAACAGCTCTTCCAGGAGGAGTACTCACCCTCTTGTTTATGCTCCGTTTGGATTCAGGAGCTTCTGGAGCTGAAGTAGGGGGGATGACTATGGCGTAGTACTCGACCCAGTTTACCGATATGACACGCTACTCACAGGATATGATCCATGATAGTTACTTCCGGGCACGGAAGTTTGAGAAGGGTCTTCGCAGGGATATCCATGCTAGTGTAGTGCTCCTGTGCATCCCTACTTATGTTGGGGTGCTAGAGAGGGTGCTCGTGATAGAGATATTCTTGGATAAGGGATGCCAGCTGGCAGGGCCTGAAAGTGGCCGCTTCAAAGAAGAATCTTCGGTAGCAGGCAGGCGACAGAGAGCAGAGCCTCAGTCGAGGAGACCCTTCCATGAGTAGACTTAGGAGTAGGGTCGTACACAGCAGTGGAACTATAGAGCACCGGGGTAGTCAAGAGAGAGTCGGTGCTATGCTTGTGACGGATGAGGTGACCTATCACGAGACTGCCCGACCAGGCATACCGAGCAGCTGTGGTAGGCAGTGGGCGCACCGTAACGGCAGAGGCAGCGCCGTGACCAGGGATCTCCCAGGCAAGGATAGGGTGGTCCTCAGGGAGGCAGTGTAGGTAGAGCGGTAGGACCTGGAGGTGGGGGACGGCGTTTTGAGATCCTTCCACCACCACCGGGCGGCCCACGCCAGGCTCAGGGAGCTGGCGGTAGAGGCCACGGGCAGCTTCGGGAAATGGGTGTTCGTGAACCCCCAACACACAAGATGGTCCGAGGTACGCTCTGTGTTTACTCTACACTTTCTTCGTTACTAGTATACATAGGTGCCAACCACTCTTTTATATCGCTGCTTTTGGTACGGGAGTTGGAGCTCCCAGTAGAGGCGCTGACACCTGCACTTAGCCTCGAGGTTCCTACGGGAAGTGCATTGTTAGTGACCTTTGTTTGCAGATAGTGTGAACTATCGTTCAGAGGAGAGAGTTTCACGTGGGACCTACTGGTCATCACGATGGAACCTTACAACGTCATCATGGGCATGGATTGGCTTTCTATGGTTCATGCCCAGATCGACTGTCATCGCAGACGAGTCAGATGCGTGTATTCTGATGGGACGAGGTTCACCATCCTCAGTGAGCGAGACCTCGTGGCAGAGCAGATGGGTGATCTGAGCAAGAGACCATGACCTTTTTCTCATCAGTTGGTGAGCATGGATCTTGGAGCAGCAGACACTATAGGCACCTGGATCCCTACCGTTGTAGAGGACTATATGGACGTCTTTCCTGAGGATGTCCCAGGACTACCTCCGAGGCAAGAGATGGAGTTCTGCATTGACTTGTAGTCGGGGACTGCCCCAATATCATGTGCGGCTTATCGGATGACACCCACGGAGCTTCGTGAGCTACGAATTTAGTTGGACGACCTTCGTGAGAAGGGATTCATCAGGCCCAGTGTGTCCCCCTGGACAACTCCAGTTTTGTTTGTAAAGAAGGCAGATGGGAGCCTATGGATTTGTGTGGATTATCGTCGCCTGAATTAGGCCACGATAAAGAACAAGTACCCTTTTCCGAGGATTGACGACCTCTTCAACCAGTTGAGAGGTGCAAAGTGGTTCTCCCAGATTGATCTTCGATCCGGCTACCACCAGTTGCGGGTTCGTGAGACTGATATCCCAAAGTTGGATTTCCATTTTCGTTATGGGCATTACAAGTTTCTGGTGATGCCCTTTGGCATGACGAATGCCCCCGCCGTTTTCATGGCTTTGATGAACCAGATCTTCTAGCTGTACTTGGACCAGTTGGTGGTTATCTTTATTGACGACATACTCATCTACTCTGTGACAGGGGAGGAGCACGTGAAGCATTTTAGGATGGTCCTAGACTTACTTCGGGAGCACTAGATATATGGGAAGCTCTCAAAGTGTTAGTTATGGATTCATGAGGTTAAATTTCTGGGGCATGTCATTTCAGAACAAGGTTTAGCCGTAGATCCCGCAAAGATAGAGGCATTGATTGCTTGGGATCCACCCAAGAATGCATCTAAGGTGTAGAGCTTCGTTGGTTTGGCAGGGTACTACAGGAGGTTTGTGAAAGAATTCTCTAGGATTTCTGCCCCTTTGACCGCATTGAAACGGAAGGGACGACCATTCACCTAGACTGATCAGTGCCAGAAGGCCTTTGAGGATTTGAGGCAGAGGCTGACTAGTGATCTAGTGTTGAGGCTGCCAAAGGAGAGCGTTGAGTTCAGGGTATATTGAGACGCTTCGGGAGATGGGCTCGAGTGCATGCTGATGCAGCAACGGGAAGTGATTGCATGTGGGTCAAGGCAGTTGAGGCCCCAAGAGCAGAATTATACGACTCACGATTTGGAGTTGGAAGCGGTGGTCTTCACCTTGAGTTTATGGAGACACTACCTTCTGGGTGAGCGTTTTGTGGTCTACTTAGATTACTAGAGCCTCAAGTACATCTTCACTCAGAGGGATCTGAATCTAAGGAAGAGGCGCTGGCTGGAGTTTCTGTAGGAATATGATTTCGAGATAGTCTACACTCCAGGGAAGGGAAATGTGGTAGAAGATGCCCTTAGTAGGAAGTCCCAGGCTCGTCTAGTGTGGGAATCTTCAGAGCAGTTGGCTTTCCTACAAATGACCTTGGTGGAGCAGGAGGGTAAGAATTTTCTGCAGTTGATGATGTTGACTCCTTCGCTCCTTGAGCATGTGAGAGAGTCGCAACTGAGGTATGTTGACAGCGAGGTACTGCGTGATCAAATATCCACAGGCGATGCACCCGATGGGTATTCTGAAGGAGGGAATCACAAGATCCTGTTCTAGGGGCGAGTTGTAGTACCAGTGGAGATGCGGGAGGAGGTAATGCGGGAATTACACACTTCTCCCTTGGCTGTATATCCTGGTGTGGGGAAGATGTACAGAGACCTTTAGCGGTAGTTTTGGTGGTCTGGCATTAAGTGGAGTGTAGCTGAGTTTGTTTCTCGGTGTCTTACCTGTCAGCAGGTGAAGGCAGAGCATCAGGTTTTATCAGGGTTATTGCAGCCCCTTGATATCCCAGAGTGGAAGTGATATGGCATATCTATGGACTTCGTCACAGGGCTTCCACACACAGAGAAGGGACATGATTCCATTTAGGTGATAGTGGACCGACTCACGAAGTCAGCGCACTTCCTTACCATCAAGCAGTAGAGCTCAGTGGAGAGTCTAGGGCAGCTGTATGTTCGGAAGATCGCCCGCCTTCATGGAGTACCCTCGACGATCGTCTCTGACCGTGACACGCGGTTTATGTTGCGATTGTGGCGAGGCCTGCAGGAGGCATTCGGGACTCAGCTGCGGATGAGTGCAAATTTTCACCCCCAGACGAACGGGCAATCCGAGCGCACTATCCAGGTGTTGAAGGATATGCTCAGGGCGTGCATGCTAGACTTTGGCCTAAGCTGAGAGGACCACCTGCCCTTGGTGGAGTTCGTGTATAACAACAGTTACCACTCTACTATCGGCATGACACCTTTTGAGGCCCTCTACGGGAGACCCTGTAGGTCACCGTTGTGCTGGACAGAGGTTGGGGAGACCTCCCTCATGGGCCCAGAGTTGGTGCAGGCGACAACAGAGAAGGTGTAGGTCATTCATGAGTGGATGAGGACAACTCAGAGAAGACATAATTCCTACGCAGACCATCGTCGCAGGCCTTTGGAGTTCGAGTAGGGGGACCATGTCTTTTTGAGAGTCTCCCCGCGGCATGGAACACAGAGCTTCGGCCGAGGAGGCAAGCTATCCCCGAGCTTCGTCGGGCCTTTTGAGATCGGGCGTAGGGTTGGCGAGGTTGCCTACCATCTTGCTCTACCCCCACAGCTAGAGAGAGTGCATGATGTATTATACATGTCGCAACTGATGAAATACGTGCACGACCCCATGCACTTCATCGACTGGGGAGAGCTGGACATTGAAGATGGAGCCACCTTTGCGGAGCACCTGATGGCGATTGAGGACCTGCAGGAGCAGACTCTGCATGGATGGACCATTCCTTTGGTTTGAGTGTTGTAGCAGCATGGGAGGGTGTAGGAGAGCACCTGGGAACGGGAGAGCCAGATGCGAGCTCAGTATCCCGAGTTGTTTATGCAGTTTTGTTTTTCAGGGACAAAAAAACTTGAAGGAGGGAATGATGTAAGAACCCGGGTTTTGAGACTGTGAGACTTTGAATTTTTTTCTTGATGTTATTCCAGATCAGGGCGTTCAGACGACGTGTGATTCTGAGCCCCAGTGTGGCCGGAATTAAATTTTAAGTACGTTCACACTAGACACGCCAAATAAACAGAATAACTCCTAAACGGTTGCTTGTATGGGAAAATTGAGGGAACCATTGATTCTTGAGAATGTCATTTACCCTAGGAGGGGTGTAACTTTCACGGGCGCTTCCCATCTGTGGAAAACGCCACCAGGGGCGTTTTCGTAATTTAGTGGCCTCAGGCGTGAACTTTATTACTTCTGAACGGAGGCTCAGATTAAAATCCAGAGACCACCATTGTGCTCAAAACGTGGATTTTACCCTAGTAGCAGCTTAACCTCGACCCCGTCAAGAGTTCGGGTACGGGCCTACTGGTGGGTGTTTAAAATTAATTAAATTTTAATTAAGTTCCCTACTAAAACACATCCACCCCCTTCTTCCCCCTTAAAATTTCTCTGGCGGAAGCTCTCCAAAAAAAAAACCTCCACCTTCTTCAAGATCCTCTCCCCACCTCTCCAAGGTGGTTATGGCTCCGGCGGATCATTAGTGAAGCGACGAGCTACGCCCTGTGAGGTAGGATCGTTGCGTTTTTGTTTTAAATTCCCGCATCCTCTTTGAACTCAATTTATAGAGTCGAAATGTTGTTTAATTACCGATAAAAGGCCATATTTGAGTAGGGCTCGATCCGAGATTTCCAACGATTCTTTTGGAACAAATTTTTGAGTCCCGGGGTGACCCCGAGAAGTTTTACGGCCAAAACCTCTGTTTTCCGGTGGTTCCAGGGCTGTCCGGCGGCTCCGCGCGGCGGTCTACGACGGCGGCGCGGGCTCCTCAAGCGGCAGCGTGGGCTCCCCAGGTGGAGGCACAGGCTCCTCAGTGGTTGGCACGAGCGAGCAGGATGGCGTCCTGGCGCATCGGCGGTCTGGGCGAGAAGCTGCGCACCGGCCGGCTTCGCTGGTCGGCGTGCAACGTGAGACCGGGGTCAGCGTGGCCCCGGGAACAGACCGAGACCCGCGAAACGCGGGTCCCGTGGAAAAGAGCCAGACCAACTTAAGTCAGTCCGGGTGAAGTGGTGCGGCCCGCGCAGTGAACCGTGGGCCACGGTGGACCTGGCGGTCTGGACGGCCGAGCCGCGGACCGCCGGTCTAAAGGGGGTGGACCGGCTGAACCGGTCCGGTCCACCCCATCTCCGTCCGTTGGAGTTAAAACGCCTCTAACTCTCAAACCGAGTATCAGATTTTCATCCCGTCTGCGAAAATGCGATCCTCGGAATGAGATAGAGGTTTTGAGATGGTATTGGGGATTTTTAATTCCTAATACGGGGGGCTCAGTGGCACGACATGCTTGTTAAGTGTTATTTAAAGCCTCACCGAGATTCTTGTTTCGAATGACGCGAGCACATATGTAGTCCATTTTAGGTGCTGTTAGCAGTGTTGTGACCCTAGAGTCTAGACAAAGTCATATAGGGTGGTTTCAAGCATTTAAGATAGAGTTGAGGTGTGGGCCCACGGGCCGTCATTCAAGCTGCGTGCAACGTTTGCGAATTTTTCATCAGACGTCCGTTCGGGACGAATGAATAGTCGACTTGGCGTGTTTTTCCGAGAGCATCGCGATGGCGCAATTTTCCTGACCTTATTCAGGACTGATGTGTGGGCCCCACGAGGTTCCATATGGGCATAAATCAGTGTTGAATAACTTTTTCATCGGGAGTCTGTTTCAAGCGAGTAATTAGTCCATCTCGCGTGTTTTTCTGCGAGGATTGCAACGGTGTAATCTGTTTGGGCATGCAGAGCCTCATTCGATATCTCATTAAATATGGAAACATTAAAGGGCATTGGTCAGAGGTTCCTTTGATGCACTCTGAACTAACACACAATAGCGATGTTAGTGACACCCAGTGATGGCACAGACTGTGCAAAGTTATCGGACCAGTTCCAGATTTACGCTTCAGCAGGGCTGGGCAGTGGGTTACCTACCGACGTATCAGGGTTTAACCTCCAGTGGGGCTGGACAGTGAGTTACCCGTTGACCTTAGGGTTTACCCTCCAGCAGGGCTGGGTAGTGGGTTACCCGTTGACCTTAGGGTTTACCCTCCAGCTGGGCTGGGCAGTGGGTTACCCGACGACCTCTTAGGGTTTACCCTCTAGCTGGGCCAGGCAGTGGGTTACCCGACAATTTCTTTCAGACTCAGACCTTTCTATGAGGTTAGTCAATGACTTTTCTCTGTGCTTACTGGAGCGTGACCCTTGGTTGTACGGTTCATCAATGAGACAACTTTGACGTGTGGGACATTTGGGCATCAGTGATAGATATCCTTATAACTGTTGGCGACCTTTCCTAGAATGAGCTTGGAGATAGAGATCCCCTTACACACTTGTTCGGGTTTCTTGTTGAGAATATATATATATATATATATATATATATATATATATATTTACACCTTACTTTTGTTACCACTCCTTGGGTTCTATTATCCTTTTTCTAGGAGGAGTGAAGATGTGTGGGGTATGCCACGTGCTTTCTGTTTCTAGATCCTTGCATTTGGACGAGTTTGCTTCCTTTCTCTTATTGGGTTGAGTTTCACTCTATTTACTGTACTCTTTCACTATTCTTTGTTCAGTCTACTGCTCATCTATTTAGTGCCTCCTTTGATGCTCCCTTGAGCTTTCTGGGTATCCTACTGAGTATCTTTATACTCACCCCTGCTTGGGCTTTTCCCACACCTGGTGTTCCCTTACATACGACAAACAGGTCGATTGTGACTACAAAGGAGTGTAGATGGCACATGAGCTTGGGCCACGTACCAGGGTCACAGTAGAGTTTTCAGGTGTGGGAATCTCTAGTTGTTTACTTTTGTTTACCTATTTCCGGGTTTTGGAACCTTTTGGGTTGGGCGTGTGTTTTGCCATTTTTCTGTTCAGTTTCCTTGTCAGTACCTTCCAACACTTTACTTGTTATATTTAGAAGTTGATGCATGACTGTGGTTGGGTTATAGTTATTTGTCCTTTGGTTTTCTTTTTTACTTTGCACTTCTGCATCGAGTGGGCTGTGTGTGTGTGTACAAGTACTTAGGCGAAGACCTCCCCGAGATCGTTTCACCTTCGGCGCTTGTCGCCAGCCCCTGGCCTATGGAGGCAGGCTTGGGGTAGTTGCGGCTCGAGACCGGTAGGGTCGGGTCGTGACAGGGATCTTTCAATCTCCCCACCTTATAACAACTCATCTTCGAGATGTACTCCCAAGTATCTCTAAGATTCAGAGCCAAAAATATCGGGCCACTGAGCCCTCATATATGTTTCTATCTCCCAAGTTTCCTCTTGAACATGGCCATGTTGCCACAATATATGAACTATCAACACAATATTTCCTCGAAACACTTTCTCACTGTAATCCAACACACATATCAGATGCTCCTCAAAGGATGCATCTATTTCTAGATCAATACCATACACATAAATGGAATGAAAAGGGTTGGGGTGATACCATCGAAGTCGTGACACATAAAAAACATCATGCATAACACTGTATTTCTATGGAATATCCAATCAGTACACCATCAGCCTGATTCTTTCCACAATCTCAAATGGTCCAATGAACCTGGGCACCAGCTTTCCCTTTCTCCATATCCCATAGTAACCCAATCTTGGAGATACCTGAAATAATACATGATCACCCCCTATAAAATCTAGGGTTCATCTATATTTGTCATTACAAGACTTATGTCTACTTTGGGCCGTATCCATATACTTCTGAATCAACTGAACCTGCTTCGATGTCTCCTACACGAGACTCGATCCTAATAAGTCTGACTCACCCACCTCTATCCAGCACAAAGGTGACCTTCATGTCCTACCATAAATATCCTTGTATAGTTCCATCTTAATAGTAGCATGATAACTATTATTATAGGCGAACTCCACCAAATCTAGGTGCTTTACCCAAGACTCACCGAAGTCAAGAACACAAGCTTGAAACATATCCTCAAGTTCCTGTATAGTATGATCTGATAATCCATCTATTTGTGGGTGGGAATCCATACTCAAAAAAACCTGCATACAAAGCACCTTCTGTAATCCCTACAAGAAGTACAAAGTAAAACTCGAGTCATGTTCTGAAACAATAGTCTGTGGTACCCCGTGTAGATGGACTATCTCATGAACATACAATCCACTGAGAAAATATCTCGTATAGACAAGAAATGTGATAATTTCATAAATTTGTCCATAATAACCCAAATAACTTCATTCTTTTGAGTATTCCTCAGGAGACCCACCACAAATTCCATGGTAACATCATACCACTTACACTCTAGAATGGGAAACAGATGCAGTAAACCTCCAAGTCATTGATTCTCTACCTTCACCAGTTGACATGTGTAGCATCATTTCACAAACCTCACTATCTCCTTTTTCATGCTTGGCCACCAAAACTGTCGTCATATGTCATGATAAATTTTGGTCACAGCTAGTTGTACCTCCCACTTTGAGGCATTAAATTACCACATAAACTCCTCCCACATACTCATAGGCACAATAACTTGATTCTTGACGTATATGATCTTATTCCCATCTATCAACTAGTCTGAAGGTGTCTCCCCACCTTTAAGGATTTCCCTCAAAGATAAACATTCCAGATCCTCATACTGCCTATCCCTGATCCATCACAAAAGTGTAGACTCCACTGAAACTAATACCAGAGTCATCTTCTCTTGATTCTCCTGAACCACCACATGAATCCCAGCTAGTAGAGTCATCATCTTCCGCTCAACACTAGACTCTTGAACTACCAGAGTCTGAGTTTTTCTACTTAAAGCATCAGCAACACCATTTCCTTTCCCAGGAGTATATGCTAGTTCAAAATAAAATGACTACATATAATCAACCCATATCTACTTCCAAAGATTCAAATCTCACTGTGAGAAGATATACCTTATGTTCTTATGGTCGGTAAACACAATAAACTTCTCTCCCATCAGATAATGCTGCCAACACTTCGAAGCATAAACCACCACAACCAACTCAAGGTCGTGTGTAGGGTAATTATATTCATGTAGCCTCAACTTCTATAACCCATATGCCACAACTCGATCTCCCTGCATCAAAACTGCTCCGTATCCTATCCTAGAAGCATCAAAATACACTGCATACTCCTCACCTGGCTCAGGTAGGATCAAGATCGGTGAAGATGTCAAGTGATTCTTCAACTTCTGGAAAGCAACCTCACATGCTCCAGACCATTCGAACTTTATCATTTTCTTTTTCAAGCTCAAAAGTGGCGCTTAAAAATAGGAAAAGTCTTGAATAAACCTTCGATAATACACAACTAATCCCATAAAGCTATGAATATCAAAAAAAATCTTGGGATGCTCCCAATAAACCACTTCCTGCACTTTATTTGGGTCTACAGACACACCTTCCTCCAAGATGACGTGTCCCAAGAAGTGTACATGATCAATTCAAAACTCACACTTAGATAGATTAGTTTATAGCCGATGCTCTCTCAGTGTACTCAGGACGATGTCAAGATGTTGGGAATGATTTTCACGAGTCTTGGAGTACACCAAGATGTCATCCACAAACACTAACACAAATTGATCCAAGTACGGATGGACGATTCTATTCATCAAGACCATAAACATTGCTGGTGAATTCTTCAACCTAAATGACATTAAAAAAAATTCATATAGGCCATAACTGCTTCTGAAAATAGTCTTTAGTATGTCTGAAGGATAAAATATCAACTGATGATACCCCGATCTCAATTCAATCATTGAAAAGACACAATCTCCTCTCAACTAGTCAAATAGATCATCGATACGTGGAAGAGGATATCGGTTCTTCACTATCATCTGGTTCAACTTACAGTAATCGACACATAAATGCAAACTCGCATCATAATTATTTGAAAAAAGAACCATTGATCCCCAAGGAGATGTACTCGGATGGATAAACCCCTTATCCATCAACTCCTCCAGTTGAGTCTTGAGCTCTTGAAGCTCTGTTAATGCCATTATTTATGGTGTAATAGAAACTAGTTCAACTCTTGGCATGATCTCAATAGTAAATTCCACATCTATCTTAGGTGGAAGCCTAATGAAGTATTTCAGAAACACATCTTGAAACCAGTCTACTACTGATGGAAAGAAATCCTACCTTACACCTCAATTGTAGAGACCTAGTTTTTACCTCGTAAGACTTTGAAATATTTTTACATATATTTCCAGAGCGAAGCGCTAAGACAACGTGTGATTCCAAGGCCCAATGTGTCTGGAATAAATTTTATAAAAATATTAAGTGTTTTCACACTATTCATGTGGAAGAAACGATATATCTCAAAAAAGGTAGATCAGATCAGAAATATGAGGCCACAGTTGAGTCTGAAGCATGTCTTTTACCCTAGGTGGGGTATAACTTTTGTGGGTGCATGCTTCCTGTGGAAAACGCTATCGAGGGCATTTTCATAAATAAATAAATTAAAATAATTAATTTATTCTAGAAATTAGATTGAATAACTTATGAACAGAGATTTGGATAAAAAATCTGAGAGCACCATTGAGTTTGTAGCGTGGTGTTTGCCTTAGGGGCGACCTCAGGTGAGAGGGCGTAGGAGGTTCGAATCCCGCGATCACTGAAATTTTTCTATAAATAGGAGCATAAGGAAACGAGCTGGGGTTTGACTCATTTCCTATTAGGCATGGGATAAGTGCCACTCTCCCTTCTAATGGCAACTCGACGTTCGTTCTTCATCAGATCAGGATGAAACTTCAGGCGTTGGTAGATCAGAGCGCATTGAACATAATGACGGATCCAAAATCCAAGTACGATTAATATTTTGGATTCTATAGCTCCCTGATTGAAATTTAATTGTTGAAAATCATTTCTGTTTGAATTTGATGCTTTGGAATCCTTTATCAATGACCAAACTAACAACGACTATTGTTTGATTGAATTTTTGATTGCCTGTTCTTTGTGTTCTTCATCCTCTAACTTTTTAATCCATCAAATATTCGACGAAACATGGAGCGGGGCATATTTCTATGAAGCTCTCGACCCAAGGTGTCCCAATCTATGCTTGAAGTTGAGTTTTGGGCGCTGGAGGAGGCGCGCTGATGAGAAGAAGATCCACTAACTTTTTGTCACATCAAAATGTTAGTGATTCTTCGAGCAGAGACAACCGTAGTGTAGATTGGGATATGAGGATCCCAGATTTGGTCATGGATAATTTTTCCAATCACCGGAGTGGTCATGGTGGTCTGAGGTAAATTTTTAGGCATGGGGCGGCGGACCGGTGGTGGTCCGGTGCGGTTGGGCGACATAGCTCGGTGGAAGACGGTGGCAGGGGCGAGCAAACCAGTATAGGTCAGGGTCGGCACGACGGGTCATGCAGGTCAGCACGATTGTGTGGGGTTTGGGGTTGCAGCGCGGAGTCGGGATGGGAGCAGAGCACCGCGAGATGACTGGTTAGGCAGCCGACCGCGAAAACCCCCTCATGCAGTTTTTTAAAAATCTAAATAAAAAAATAAAATAAAATGAAAAATATAATAATAATAATAATAATAATAATAATAATAATAATAATAATAATAATAATAATAATAATAATGTGTTAAACCCCAATAAATCACACTTGGGGAGTCCAATCGACGCACCATCAGCAACAACATGGCTTTGTTTGTGATATGCTCTTTTCAAGACCATTTCATATGTTTTTCTCCAACCCGCGACCAGGGCCCACAAAGTTCTCATGTTTTCAATATAATTAATGAAATTATTAAATCTTGGTCCGACAATAACTCCTACTTGGAGCATCCAATTGATGAGCTATCTACGGAAGTGCGACCCAGTTTTCAATACGGTCATTTTGGGACCGAGGTTAAATGCCTTTCTTGTGTTTGCGGACCGGGTCCACGAGACACCCAAATAATAATAATAAAATATTATTATTAAAACTTTGACCTGCTATAATTTTCTCATACAATGTTTGATTCGCATGCCATCAGCGGAAACACGTCCTTTTATTTGAGGTGGACCTTTTTTGGCTGTTTTTTTTATAATTCATTATTGAGTCTTGGTGGCATGATAATTTTGATAATAATAATAATAATATAATTATTATTATTCGGGAAACTTGTATCGGACCGTACGTCTGCATACGATGTCTGATTGACGCGCCTTTAGAGGCGTTGTGACCCTGGAGTTGAGGTGAACCTTTTAAGCCTAATTTAAGGTGGTTAAACCAAAATGGATGTGTGGTCCCCATGAGGCCTGATTTGAGTGTTTGTGGTGAAATGAAGCTTTTTCACTGGGTGTCCATTTGTGATGAATAAATAGCCAATCAAATGTGATTTTCTAAGATAATCAAAATGATTCAATCTGTTTGATGTGTTTCGGGATTGTATCATGGTTCCCATGAAGCACCGTTCACGCGCAATGCTGTGAAATGCAGTTTCTTCGTCGGAAGTCTGATTCGGGCGAATGAATAGTTGATCCTGGGAATTTTTTCCCAAGGATCGTGATAATGTGATCTGTTTGATTATATGGGTCCATTTAAAGAGTAATTTAGGTAGAATTACATTTTCACCCTTCAGATCAAACAATGAGCATCGTACGCTCGTCAGCCTTTTGGGCCAGAGGAGTCATGTACTCTAGGAGTACGCTGACACGCCTAGGGGTACTTGTTCACAGTTTAGTACCTGAGTATGGATGGGTAAACATCCAGGCAATGAGGCAGGGCCACATGTCATGTGGGCCCTACATGCTCCATATACCACACGACAAGTCTTCTACCTCTCGTATCTCCTTCTTTTGGACTCAGATTTTGGCATGTACCTATCCTATCCTGAGTGTTTTTCCATGTAGAATGCGATGGTGCCCTCTATAGTGTATTTAGAGATACTATGCGAGATTTTACAGATGTAATTCCTATTCAAGAAATGTCCAATGATGGTAGTGATCAGGCGTAGGCATACAAGTGCTTTCCAAGAGGTACCATCTGATAAGGATGACCAGTGTAGTTCTTCGATATCTTCTAAGTGGAATCCCCCTACTAGGTAGGGAGTGATTCCTTGATGACCTAGAGTGAAATCCCCCATTGACATGGGTGTGGGTCCTCTACGATTACTATGAGAGTGGAATCCCCCATCAGCATGGGTGTGTGTCCTCTATCAGTTACTTCTAAGTGGAATCCCCCTATTGCACTATGGAGAGGGTCCTCAATGAACAAGAGTGGAATCCCCTTGATGCATCAAGGTATGGGTCCTCTATGAATACTATTAGAGTGGAATCCCCCTGAAACACTAGGGTGAGGGTCCTCTACTTTGGGTTTACTCTTTCCGGCTGTGGATCAGTGATGAGGTGCATTTTAACATTACCCTAGAATCATGAGTAAGAGGGGAAATTTCCCCACTAAGACACATCCTTGTTATGTGATCTAAAATAGTACAGGCAAGATAGAACCTCCCAAAGAGGATAGTATCTAGGTGTGGTGATTTATTCCCTTTAACTTGTGTGTTCAGGGCAGACATGAGGGATTCTAGGCATTGTTGGTGGTTACTTATGGAATTGTTGGCAACTATTTTCCTAGTATGAGTTATGATATGGAGATCCCCTTACTCTCTCGTTTGGGCTTCTTTGACTGAGTATATATATGTACCCTATTTCAATACCCACTCTTGGGTTTTGGTTACTCTACTTCTAGGAGAGGCAAAGACACGCATGGTATGCCATGTGATTTAAATGTCTAGCTTCTCATGGTTAGATGAGTCTAATCTCCTACTATAGGCAGTGGGGATTCAACAAGAAGTTCACTTTCTCACCGTTTCTATCCACTCGTGTTTTGGATAATTTTACTTCACTATCTTATTGGATTGAGATTTACTCTTTTACTATACCTTGTTCTATATACTAGTCCCCTATTCAATACATCCTTTAATTCTCCCTTGAGCCTTCAAGTAATCCTAATGAGTATTTTTATACTCACCCCTCCTTGGGCTTTACCCGCACTTGGTGTTCCCTTGCAGATGATGGACAGGTTGATCATGACATCAATGGAGCTTAGGGATACAGGGTACTTGGACCGCGTGTAGTGGTCGTAGCTTGGGATCTAGGAGCAGTGCTCTCTCAGCTATTTTAATTTTCCACTTGTTGCCAGGTTGGTGCACTTTTTTGGTTGGGCGTGTATTTTTCCCCTTTTCACTTTCAGTTTACTTTTCTGTACTTGTACTGTTTAGAGGTCGATGCATATTTGCGGTTTATTTATAGTAGTGCTGTATCTTTTACTTTTCCTCTACACTTTTTCATTGATATTGTTTGTGTGCATGTGTACAGGTACTTAGGAAAAGGTATCCCTAAGTTTGTTATGCCTTGGGTTCTTGTTTCCAACCCCTGTCCTATAGAGGCGAGCTTGGGGTAGTTGCAGCTTGAGACCCAACATGGTTCAGGTCATGAGAAAGTGGTATCAGAGGTGGTTCGACCCTTGGGATGTTGTTCAGATGTTTTCCTAAAAAGTTCTTGGTTGGGTTAGGGAAATAGTGTCAATGTGTCTTGAGAGCAGCTCTCAGGCCAGAGAGTCTAGTGATAGTGTAGTGGATGACATAGCCATTCACCAGGACCCTGATTACCTGCTTGTTGACTCTGCATGCCAAGACATTTGTTTCATGGAACTTTGGTACATGCATCATATAGGATTGAGTCTTTAACTAACCTTATTGAGTCAGATACCCACTATTGTTGATATATATATATATATATATATATATATATATATGCTCTATGACCGCAGTACTCCTTAATAACATTTAGGATGCCTCCGTGATGCCAACTAGCCAAGATACTAGCTCCGGTTTGTGACAAAGATTCTGTGAGTGATGAGGCCTCAGTTTGGGATCCATCATACAATCCACCTTCCTCCAGGTGGATAGGTAGCAACACCTCCACCTGTTGAGAAGCATTTAGTCCCAACAGAGTAGGCTGAGAACATGCACATCTTGAATGCGCTTTGTGAGTTCCAGCATTAGAGGCCACTGATGTTCTATAGTGATCCATACCCTTAGGCAGTGGAGGATTGGCTAGAGTTTGTGGTCCGCCTCTTCAAGCTTGTTCGGACACTGACAGATCAGATGGTGGATTTGGTAGCCAGTCTTTTCCATGGAGCAACTTGACATTGGTGGAGCCCAGTTACTCGGATACATAATGAGTCGATACTCTCATAGGATGACTTCCAACAACTATTATGTGAGGAGTACTACCCCTCCTACTTATGATTAATTTGGATTCAAGGAGATTCTTGAGCTTTAGTATGGCGGGATGATGGTGGAAGAGTATGAGGCTAGGTTTACATAAATATCTCGGTACTATCTAGACATTATCCACGATGGCTACTTCTGAGGATGGAAGTTTGAGCAGGGACTCTGTAGAGAGACCAATGTTGATGTAGTGCCCTTGTGCACCCCCCACCTATTCCGGGGGGGGGGGGGGTGGCGGCTAGAGAATGCAATAGTTACTAAGAGATTTCTATCAGTGAAACACCATTTAACTAGTTTGGAAATGGGAACATTAGAGCTAAGATGTCTACCACAACTAGCAGATGTTGGATGATGGGATCTCAATGCAGGAGGCCTCCCCATAATCGAACTTAGGAATGTAATCATATGGGGCCGAGGCATCGTAGAGAATTGGGGAATCCCAGGGAGGGTCAGTGCTATGCTTGTTAAGGGTGAGGTTACATGGCATGAGACTACCTGACCAGACATGCTGAACTTCCCATTCCAATAGTAGATAGACCACTATGATAGAGACAACACCGTGATCATAGATCTCCTAGGTATAGATGGGGTGGTCCCTAGGGAGGTGGCACCAGTAGAAGAGTAATAGAAATTATGGTTGGTGGATGACGTTACGTGGTCCTTCCACCACCACCAAGTGGCCCATGTCAGGCTTGGGGAGCTGGTGACCGGGGCCACAATCAGCTACATGTTATGGATGTCTACAATCCTGCAACACGGGATATGACAAGAGGTACGCTCTGTGTTTTTTCTACCTTTTTGTGGTATAACTTGTTAGACACTGGGTGAGGTACTCTTTTATCCTTTTTTCTTGCTTGGGGTTTTAACAGGGTGACACAGGGCATCAGTGTAACCCTGTGTCGGTGTTGTCTGATGTAGCTTTGAATTCACGAGGAAGATGGGTTCTTCCCCCCACCGAGATGCATTTTTGTGAGGCAAGAAAAAATGTGAGGGTGAGTCAGTGCCATCGAAAGTGGATAGTATCAAGTTGTGTGGGAAGAGTCCCTATGACTTGTGCATTCATGGTGGGGTTGTGTAGAGGAGTGTCTGAGTAGGTCCTGGCATTTCCAGTGGAGCTTTTCTGTTTAACCTCATTTTTCTTGGAATTCCACTAGTGGGTATGGAGGAGTGCGTGTTTGGGGATTAATCTCCTTCCATGAGGGGAAAATTCATGTGGGGTATGACATGTTCTTTCCATGTCTAGAATCTTGTGGTTGGATGAGTTTACTCACCTACCCTGTTTGTTGGTACCTTGCGTGCTCAACATCAAATCTTGATACTACAGTTATCAAGTACGGGTTGAGGTGATGGAGACTCTATGAATAGAACTACACAACTAACTACTTGGTGTTGGAAGTGGTAGTCTTCACCCTAAGAGTAGGGATACACAACCTTCTAAGAGAGTACTTTATGGTTTGTTCAGACCACCATAGTCTTAGGTGTGTCTTCCCCAGAGAGACTTGAACCTGAGGTAGCGAAGCTGGTTGAACTACCTGTAGAACTATGACTTTGAGATAGTCTATACTTTGGGAAAGAGAAAAATTGTAGCGTGTGACCTTAGAAGGAAGTATCAGGCTCACCTAGTGTAGGAAGTTTCAGAGCAGTTAGATTCCCTACAACCGACTCCAGTGAAGCAGGAGGGTACAATTTTTCTTCAGTCGATTATGTGGACTGCTTAGCTTATTGAGCATGTGAGAGAGTCCCAACTATGAAAAATTGACTGAGAGATATTGCATGAATCATATATCCACAGGTGATGCACTCAATGGATATTATGAAGGAGGGGATCCCAAGATCTCGTTTCAGGGGAAACCAGTGGTACCGGTTGTGGTACGGGAGGAATTAATGTGATAGTTCCACCTATCCCTTAGCTATACATCCTAGTATGGGGAAAATGTACAGGGATCTTCAGTGGTAGTTCTGGTGGACTGACATGAGATGATGCATAGCTGACTTCATCTCACGATGCCTCACCTATCAGTATGTGAAGGCTAAGCACCGAGTTCCAGCAGGTTGTTGCAGCCTCTTGAAATCCCAGAGTGAAAATGGGACAGGATATCCATGGACTTCGACACAAGGATTCCGCACATAGTGAAGGGCCATGACATCATCTGGTTGATAGTAGACCGACTCATGGAGCCAGCGTGCTCCCTTTCTCAGGGAGCATAGCTCAGTAGAGGTTCTGGGACAATTGTACATGCTGTAGATTGTCCACCTTCATGGGGTACCTTCGATGTTAGTCTCCGATCATGACACACAGTTTATGTTACGATTGTGGAGAGGCCTACATGAGGTGTTTGGGACCCAGCTACATATGAGTATAGGCTTTCACCCCTAGACCAATGGGTAGATTGAGCGTGCTATCCAGGTGTCAGAGGACATGCTAAGGGATTTCATATTGGTTTTCGGTCGAGGAGGCAAGTTACCCTCAGGGTCCTTTAGGACGTTCAAGGTCATGTTGAGGGTTGATGAGGTCATTTACCGCCATGCGCTACCCTCAAAGTTGGAACAGGTACACGATGTTTTCCATGTGACGTAGCTAAGAAGATGCGTGCATGTTTTCCTACACATGTAATCAGTAAGAGAATACCATACAAGGATGGACCATCCCCTTGGTTTTCATGCTGTGACAGTACAGAAAATTCCAGGAGAGTTCTTGGGAGTGGGAGAGCCAAGAGAGGGCTCAGTATCTTGAGTTGTTTTCCCTAGTTTTTCTTTTTAGGGACGTAAATCTTGAAGGAGGGAATGATGTAGAGACCTGTTTTTTTCCTTGTAAGACTTTAGAATATTTCTACATATATTTCCAAATCCATACGCTGAGATGGTGTGCGATTCTAAGGCCCAGTGTGCCCAGAATAAATTTTATCAAAATATTAAGTGTTTTCACACTATGAAAATGGAGGAAATGGTATATCTCACAAATAGTAGCTCATATCAGAAATTTAAGTCCACGGTTGAGTCTAGAGCATTCCTTTTACCCTAGGAAAGGTATAAATTTTATGGGCACAAGTTTCCTATGGAAAATGTTATCGAGGGAATTTTTGTAAATGAATTAATTAAAATAATTAATTTATTATGGATGTCAGATCGAATAACTTCTGAATGGAGATTTTGATTGGAAATCCAAGAGCACCGTTGAATTCTTAGCGTGATGTCTTCCATAGGGGCGACCTCATGTGAGAGGGCGCAGGAGGTTCAGATCCCATGACCGCTGATAGTTTCCTATAAATAAAAGCTTAAGGAAATGAGCAGGGTTTTGGATCATTTCCTCTCAGGCATTGACAAAGCACCACTCTCCCTTCCTATGGTTATTCGATGTCCGTTCTTCATCGAATCATGAAAAAACTTCAGGCACTGGTAGATCAGAGCGCAGTGAACATAACGACGGATCCAAAAACTAGGTAGGATCACTATTTTGGATTCTGTACCTCCTTGATTGAAATTTCATTGTTGAAAATTATTTTTGTTTGAATTCACTGCTTTGGAATCCTTTATCTATGGCCAAACTAATAACTACCATTGTCTGATTGAATTTTCGATTGACCATTATTCACGTTCTTCATATTCTTCATCCTCCAACTTTTTGATCCATCAAATCTTTGATGAAACATGGAGCGAGGCATATGTCTTTGAAGATCTCGACCCAAGGAGTCCTGATCTATGCTCAGATTCAAGTTTCAGGTGCCGAAGGAGGTGTGATGGTGAGTGAGAGATCTGTAAACTTTTCATCATGTCAAAACATCGATGATTCTTTGAGAAGATACCACCGCAATGTAGATCGAGATTCGAGGATCCCCGATCTGGTCTCAGATAATTTTCCTGATCATCAGAGTGACTATGGTGGTCCGTAGAAAGTTTTAAGGTGTAGGGAGGCATACCATAGGTGGTCCAGTGTGGCTGGATAGGGCGGCTCAACAAAAGGCAACAACTGGGGTGAGCAAACCAGCAAAGGTTGGGGTCGGCGCGGTGGGCCGTGCGGGTCAGCGCGGCGGAGTGGGGTTGGGATGGCGTCGTGGATCTGGGATGACGGCGTGGAGATGGGAAGATGGTGATGATAGGCGGCCGACTGCGACCCCCCATGTGGTTTTCCAAAAACATAAAGAATAAAATAAAATGAAAACTAAAATAATAATAATAATATTATTATTATCGATGTGTTAAACCCCCATAACTCACACTTCGGGAGTCCAATTGACACGCCGTCAGCAGCGGCATGGCTCTGTTTGTGATACACAATTTTCAAGACCATTTTGGATGTTTTTCTATGACCTGTGATCTGGGCCCATGAAGAGCTCGTGTTTTTAATAGAATTAATGAAATTATTAAATCTTAGTCCCGCAATAACTCCTACATGGAGCGTCCAATTGATGAGATGTCTGTGGTAGTGCGACCCGGTTTTTGAGACGGTAATTTTAGGACTGTGGTTTGATGGCTTTCTTGTGTTTGAGGATCAGGTCCACAAGACTCCCAAATAATAATAAAAAAATATTATTATTAAAACTTTGACCCGCCATAATTTCCGCATATGACATCCGATTTACATACCGTCTGCGGAAACACAGCCCTTTCTTCGAGGAAGAACTTTTGAGGTTGTTTTAGTTTTTTTTTATAATTCATCCTCAAGTCTTAGTGGCATGATAAGTTTTATTATTATAATAATAATATAATTATTATTATTTAGGAAACTTGTATCAGACCGTATGTCTACATACAATGTCTGATTGACGCGCCGTCAGAGGCGTTGCGACCCTAAAGTTGAGGCGGACTTTTCAAGTATGATTTCAGGCACTTAAACCAAAATGGAGGTGTGGGCCCCATGAGGCCCAATTTGGGTGTTTGCGGTGAAATATAGATTTTTCACTGGGTATCCATTTGGGATGAATGAATAGATAATCCCGTGTGATTTCTGAGAGGATCATAATGGAGAAATTTGTTTGATGTGTTTCGAGATAGTAGCATGGGTCCCACAAAGTACTATTTGTGCACAATGATGTGAAATGTGGTTTCTTCGCTGGGGGTCCAATTTGGGAAAATGGATAGTCGATCTGGTGCGTTTTTCTGTAAGGATTGTGATAGTGTGGCCCGTTTAATTATCTAGGGATGTTTTAAGAGGTATGTTAGTAGAATTATATTTTCTCCCTTTGGATCAAACAACGAGAATCATGAGCTCGCCAGCCTTTTGGTCCAGACGTGTCATGTACTCTGGGAGTATGCTGGCACACCTAGGGGGTACTTGTTCATAGTTTAGTACCAGAGTATGTACGGGTACACAGATAGGCAATGAGGTAGGGCCACATGCCGTGTGGGCCCCACATGCTCCATGTACTTCACTATGAATCCTCTACCTCTTGTATCTCCTTCTTTTGGACTCGGATTTTGTCTTGCAAGTAGCCTATCCTGAGTGTTTTTTCATGTAGAATGAGATGGTTCCCTTCATAGTGGCTTTTGAGATCGTATGAAAGATGTTCTATATGTGACGCCTATTCAGGTGATGTCCGATGATGGTAGTGATCAGGCGTTTCCATACCAATTATTTCTGAGAGGTACCATCCAACATGGATGACTAGTGTATTTCCTCGATATCTTCTGAGTAGAATCCCCCTACTAGGTAGGGAATGGGTCCTTGATGACCTAGAGTGGAATCCCCCATTGCATGGGTGTGGGTCCTCTAAGACTACTATGAGAGTAGAATCCCCTATCGACATGGGCGTGAGTCCTCTATTAGATACTTTCGAGTGGAATCCCCTTGACACAATAGGGTGAAGGTCCTCAATGAAAAAGAGTGTAATCTCCCTAATGCATTAGGGTGTGGGTCCTCTATGATGACTATTAGAGTGGAATCCCCCTGAAACACTAGGGTGAGGGTCCTCTACTTTGGGTTTACTCTTTCTGGATTCAGATCAGTGTTGAAGCATGTTTTAATGTTACCCTAGAATCACGAGTAAGAGGAGAACTTTACCCACCGAGACACATCCTTGTGATGCGACCTAAATTGTGCGGGTGAGACAGACCCACCCAAAGTAGATAGTATCTAGGTGTGCAGATTGATTCCCTTTTACTTGAGTATTCAGGGTAGATGTGAGGGATACTAGGAATCATTGGTGGTTACTTATGGAATTGTTGAAAACTCTTTTTCTGGGATGAGATGTGAGATGGAGATCCCCTTACTCTCTCATTTGGGATTCTTTGACTGAGCATATATATGTATCCTATTTTAGTACCCACTCCTTGGGTTTTGTTTACTCTCCTCCTAAGAGAGGCGAAGATGCACAAGGTATGCCACATGTTTTTTATGTCTAGATTATCATGGTTGGACAAGTATACTTTCCTACTATAGGTAGTGAGGACTCAATGAGAAGTTCATCTTCTCACAGTTTTTATCCCCTTGTGTTTTGAACGACTTTACTTCACTATCTTATTAGGTTGAGCTATAATATTTTAATTTACCTTGTTCTATCTACTGATCCCCTCTTCAGTACACATTTTACTGCTCCCTTGAGCCTTTGGGGAATGCTACCAAGTATTTTTATACTCACCCCTGCTTGGGATTTGCCTGCACTTGGTGTGCCTTTACATAAGATAGACAGGTTGATCATGACATCAGAGGAGATTAGGGATACAGGGTGCTTGGGCCGTGTGTGGTGGGAGTATCTTAGGATCCAGGAGTGGTTTTATCTCAATTGCTTTACTTTTCCACTTGCTTCTGGGTTGTGTCACTTTTTTGGTTAGACATGTATTTTTACCCTTTTCCCTTTTAGTTTAATTTTCTGTACTTGCACTGTTTAGAGGTCGATGCATATTTGTGGTTTATTTATAGCAGTGTTGTATCTTTTCCTTTTCCTCTATACTTTTTCATTGAGATTTGTTGTGTGTGTATATACAGGTACTTAGGAAAAGGCCTCCCCAAGTTTTTTATTCCTTTGGTACTTGTCGCCAACCCCTGTCCTATAGAGGAATGCTTGGGGTAGTTGTGGATCGAGATACAACATGGGTCGGGTTGTGAAATCCGATATCTAACAATAGAATAGGAACCCGGACTGTGATTTATCCTAGTTACTAAATAATTGGCCCTGCTCGTATTGTCTAGATATCCCACTCTCCACGGTGAATATAGTTGTCACCCTTAGGAGATGTAAAAGTCACTCTCCTATAGTAACAATAAATATGGAATCAATATGCTACTAACCAGTCCATACCCAAAATTAGTTCAAATCCTGACATGTCTAGGATGTAGATATCCCAGAGAAAATAATACTCTCTGACTTTGAGAAATCATCCCTTGCACAAGTAGATGTCTCTTGACCACACTACCAACATTGTATCTATCATCAACACACCACTCATGAACTCCATCACCAGGCTTAAATCATTCACAAGTTGTGTAGAAATAAAGGAATGAGAGGCACCAGTATCAAATAAGGCACTAGATAATGTAGAAGATACAATAATAGTACCTCTCACTATCAATGGTCCAACCTATCTATCCATAAGTGTAAGTTGCACTACATGAAAATATCCTTCCCCACTTCCCTGTGATGTAGTCTAACTTCCCTGTGCTGCACTACCCTATTAATATGGGCGCTCTTGCCCAGAAGTACCATGTCAACTGCCTCTACCACCATGGATAGTAGAACTCCAACTTTCAGCTTGATATGGTGTAGATGAACCCCTTCATACACTCTAATTATGTCTAGCTACCCCAACATTACCCGTCTATCGTGGTTTCATGCAGAAATTTTGCAGATGTCCCATCTTGCCGCAAGATTGAGAATCCACTAGTGGTTGGGGATAGTGTCTACGATAGTGTCATGGACTAACACACTGGTAAAAAATCACTAGATAAAGACCCTATGTAACTAACTTTTCTCCCTAGATACTATGGTTTCTATTGCTCTGGCTAATGTTCTTAAACGACCCTTCCTTATCTCGGAAGACGTACCTCTTGATCATCCAGAAGCAACCATCTGTCTTACACTAAAAGCCTCTTTCAGGTTTCCCTCAGATATGAGAGCCCGATTAACCACTTCTGAAAACTTCTTCATCCTGAATATGTTCACCTGAGACTTAATTTCACACTTAAGTACTTCCTAAAATAATTTTGTATAAGTAGACTCATCTGATACATATTCTAGAGAAAAACACTACAAATCTGTAAAGAGTCCTGAATAATCCATTACAGACATACTCCCCTGAGTTAATCTCATGAAATTAGCTACTCTCTCCTTATTTAGTGTCTCTGGATAGAAAATCTCCAAGAACCTCTCCACGAAGTCATTCCATAACATACCATCAGTCTGTCTAGTCAGAGCCTGAACATCCCACCAGCACTTTACTGGTCCTCATAGAATATAAGCAGCCAACTTGACCCTCTTCCCATTAGGAGTCTCTAAGTGGTCAAGTATAGTCTAGATAGACTCAATCTAGAACTTATCTCCATCAGGTCTAATCCATCCAAAAAAAGTCAGAGGGTGCTGCAACTGAAACTCACTCATCAAGTCAAACATGCTCTTCACAACCTGCCCTAGGTCTCTTTCCATGAATTGCATGAACCATTAAAAGTTCTCTTGGAACTGCTCTCCAACTTACTCACCCGACACTATCAGTGCCTCAGGTTCTAGCACTAGAGGATCATCCCTCACCAATTCCTCCTATCATCCTCTCAATAATAATCGTCATGGAAGCATAAATCTACAAGATAAATAAACACCTTAGGATACTTTTCTCAACATTTACACATTTACATGAAAACATAAAAGGCAAAAAAATTCCTTTTCCCCAAACCCCACTTCATGGTTAAAATCGAAGTGTTAACACTACCCTTAACCATCCTACATCTAGGTCAAGGTTAACAAAGGGTAACTCATTTTCATTATTTCAAGTTTCTCATTTATACACCCAATTATTCTCATCTTACATCATTTTACCACTTTTAATTTCATATTAGGAACCATTTTCAATTCAATTTCACAAGCATGAAAAAATAGTTTAACTTCAACAACTTACTCAAACCCTATTTTACATGCATGACTAAAACTATTCATGTCAAAAAATAATCCTAAGTTCCTAGTATGATACATGAAAAATCAACTCTTATTCCATACCAGTTCATGATTCATTTCTCATAAAACATCAGAAACAACAATCACATCACACAATAAGTGTGTCACCCAAGGTGAACTAATATTCAACTGTAATAGAAAGAAACAATAACAATAATCCCACCCTAGATACTTGGGTTCTCCCCCATACATGGGTTAGCTACTCCTATGAATGAGCTTATAACCAAGTCCCCACTCTTCATATTCTTCTATCTACCTTTCCCAAATATTAAGACAAATAAAAATAAAAGAAAACTCATTTGATACCACTATGTAATGTCCCAACTTGGGTGCCACACACTGGTGCCCAAGCCGGTTTGCCACAAGACTTCAAGCGCACCTCTCCATATGCCAGAGGCTGCCGACTAGCAGCAGGGGTCTAATATCGATCATGGGGAGACTATACCCTCTTTTATCAGAGTAATACACCAACGAAAATAAACAAACAATAACAACTGAATAACCAAATGATATAATAACTAGAATAATACCAATATAACAAGATAAACAAGATTGGAAATACAATATCAAAACTAAATAGTAGATATGCCACTCTAAAATACATGGCCAGTGTCAAAATGAAAACTCAAGTAAAGACACTAACGTCTGCCAAGTGGATCCTGAACCATGTCTAGTTCCATCATCCATGATCCATTCTGACTCAACCACCTAACATAAGAACTTTTCCCTTATCCTTTCCTACAACCATGAAATATATTCGGGTACTGATTAGGCAGCTCGAGTAGGGTGTGAGTTCAACTCAGTAGGCCACCACCAACGGTCTATAAAACAATATCCATTTAATAATAGTATATGAATTTGTATAAATAAATGAGCACAATGCATAAATAAATAGTTATCACATTATCAAATTATTCTTTATTTAACCACATAAACTTTCTTAGTTTTGAGGACACCCAAACCTCAATACCTAATTCAACCCACATTGGAGCCTAAACTATCCCCAAGGGATATCATGTCCTAGAATACCACTGTTAACATTCTATATCTCATATAATATCTCATAATTTTATTTTTACACTTATATATCTCAATTATCATATGAATTCCATTTTTACCATTCATAATTTCATTAATTAACTCAACAATTAATTAATCATATTAAACTCATTAATTAACTTAAAAATTAATTAATCTTCTCAATCTCATTAATTAACTCAACAATTAATTAATCATCTCAATTTTATTAATTTACTTAAACATTAATTAATCATCTCAATATCATTAATTAACTCAATAATTAATTAATCATTACAATCTCATTAATTAACTAAACACTTAATTAAACATCTCAATCTTATTAATTAACTCAATACTTAATTAGTCATCTCAATCTTACTAATTAACTTAAAAATTAATTAATCATCTCATTATTATTAATTAACCCAAAAATTAATTAATCATATCAATCTAATTAATTAACTCAACAATTAATTAATCATCTCAATCTTATTAATTAACTCAATAATTGATTAATCATCTCAATATTATTAATTAACTCAACAATTAAATAATCATCTCACAATCCCATTATCCCATAATTAATTCCATAATTAATTACTCAATTCCAAAATCCCAATATCCCCTAATCAATTCCAAAATTAATTAATCAATTAAAAAAAATCCCAAAATCCCCTAATTAATTCATTAATTAATTATTCAATATCTACAATTCCAATATCCCCAATTCCATGATTTTCCTCAATTAATTAAACCACCAAATTAATAAATTATATCAAGAACTAAATTTCTAAACATATAATAGTAATTATATAATTACATACACATAATTTAAATCAAGACTTTGGGATTTGAATTATATACCACCTACCTCAATTTTTTGATAAATGATCACCCAATGGAAATCCCCAAAATCTGAGTAGCACAACAATGTAGAATAAGATCCAGATCTAAAACCCTAAATAAAGATCGAAAAAATCAAGATACTTAAATTATATATATAGATCTATAATCCTATATCTAGATCTAAAATCTTAGATCTATATCTAATAAAAATAAGAAGATAAACCCTTTCTAGGATGGGAGAATAAAGGAAGAGGAATGAGAAACCAAGCGGGATAGGATTCTCTTACTGGGAGGGGTGCAGATCTTCGATCCGGGCTTTGAATTGTGAATAATTAAGGTCAAGAAGGATTAGAATACATCCAAGAGGATTTTAAATTACGAGGAGATGAGTTGGTCCGAGTTAGGGTCGAATAGGTGAGTTTTGAGGGTTTAGGTGATTTAAAATCTATTTTTTGGTTTAATTAAAAAGTCATGCATGGTTTGCTGGGCAAGTGTGCACATTTTTCCCTAACCGTGAACCTATTTTATAGGGGTTCATAGTTACTCCTAATATGGAATAGGGTTTGAAAAACCATGCACTAAACATGAAATTTCCCTCTATCTAGGGTTTCACGGTTTGTTGGGCTAGGATGCATGGTTTCCACAACCTTGCGCCAACCATGCACCACCCTCTTTATTCCATTTTTCTAAAATTTCACCCAAACACACACCAAAGTAAAGCCCAAATAAAGAGTACTCAACAAAAGAAAAAAGAGTACATGAAATAAAGCCTGTGTAATCTACAAAAAAGGTCAGGATCTTACACAGAAGGGGAACTACATGGTGAGTAAATGACTAAACATCAAGTCTTTTCCACCTATAGTAAGAGAGTAGACTCATCCAACCACGAGAAGCTAAACACAGAAAACACATGGTATACCCTACATGTATTTTAATCTCTTGGAAAGAGAGTATCCAAATCCAAAGGTATGGATATAAATGAATATATATATATATATATATATATATATGTATTATAATTCAAAATAATCCCAAATGAGAGAGTAAAGGGATCTCCATCTCACAGCTCAACCTAAGAAGAAGAGTTGTTAATAGTTCCAAAAGCCCATCAATGATGCCCAACATATCACATGTCTACCCAAAAGTAATTATATAAGTAAAACCATGCCTCATAACTGTTCCACAGAGTCGAGGGGGTACAAAATCTAAGTAGAGTACTCGCACCCTAGTATGTCAGGGGGTTCCACTCTTATAGTATCCATAGAGGACCCACACCCATGCTTCTGGGGGGTTCCACTCTATAGTTCAAGGAACTATGTCCTAGTGTGATAGGGGGTTCCACTCTGATCATAGAATACTCACAACCTATCCAATAGGGGGTTCCAATCGAAATTTTAGGATCCATACCCTGGTACCACATGGGGGTTCCACTCAGAAGGTAGCTGTAGAGGGCCTACTCCCATGCTGACAAGGGGTTCCACTCTATAAGAAGTCTATGGTGATCCTACCTGATCACTGCCATCATCAGGTGTCACCTCAATAAGAATAATGCCCAAAACATTTTTCATCATATCTATAAATCTAAAAACAAGGGAACTATCATGATATATATGAAAAAAAACTCAAGATAGGCTACTCACAGGACAAAATACAAGTATAAACAAAGGAAATACAAAACCTTGAAGTTTCCTCAGAATGAACCAAGGGATACATGGTGTGTGTGGGGACCCACAAGGTGTGTGGTATCGCTCCACCACCTATCAGTGTCCCCATCCAGTACACGGCTCCCAACCCAAGCAGTAGTATATGTCGTAAAGATGGAGTACACGACGTGTCCAGACTAATCGAGACCGAGCTGTGTCCCTTTTTCCATGTCTGTGTACATGAACCCGTGCCCATGTACTTTAGTACATGGCATGTTTATCCACACAAGGTTCCACCTATGTGCTCTGTCCATGTCTATGTACTTTGGTACACGACCATGTTCCTGGCCATGTACTCCCACATAGACTCCTACCCATGTGACTAATCACATGACTTGTCCACATGAGGATGATGTACATGACATGTAGGAGGGATACACGCTGTGCCATCCTTATGATTTTCTAAAACCCTAGTCACTAAACTCAAGGGGCTAAATGCCATGTGTTCATCCTTGTACACGGTGTGTAGTCTTATTTTTCACAGAATTTCATATCTGCGATCCACGCATTGAATCAGTTCATTCCACCATAGATATTTCTTTAAATCCACTTAAGATAAGTGGATCTTGGAACCATTCATAGTTTCCAGCCATTGTTCACCGTAACTTTGATTTGTCAACCCATGAGAGTGCCTTCATGAGTTACAAACATCCCTAAACCTTATTCTATTAAAGATCCAACCTATGATCATTATAAAGATCATAAAAAAACTGAAACCTATCTAGATCTATGCTTAATTTGTCTATTTGATCATCTCACACAATTATGTCACAGTTTCAGGGGTTCTTTCGAGCTCAGTACCACACGACAATGTCGAATGGGGACCACGGGGTACAATCGGTGAAGAATGTGAAGAAATCAATGGGGAAATACACAATAAAAAAGGTTTCAATGATCTTTGATAGGTTTCCTTGGACAAAAATCAATAACAGGGATCTGGGGTTAGAAAAAATTGAAATAATCAATTTAATCTGGTATGTAAGTACATTCAAATACTGCAATTGGTGCAGATCCAAGAACATGGATCGATTTTCTCAATCTATTTAATCAAAAGTGTGTAAATCACAAATTGAAGAGTCTTACCTGGAGATTGTATTTTTCATCATTGAATAGCATTCTCACCAATGATTTAAGTATGGTGTTGCATTCAATGTGCTACGATCTGCTCTAATCCGACGATTCGTCGTCGTCCAATGTGATTTTCCAATAGAGGAAGAAGGAGCTCTGGATTTCTCTCAGGGTTTATGAAGATAACCCTAGATAATTTTCCATGGCACTATAGATATATACATTTTTTTGTTTTAAAATGAATGAATGAATGAATGAATTAAATAAATAATTAACTTAACTTACTGCCAATGATCGAGGTGTCCAAAAACCCCATGCCGACTTATTTTAAGCCACTCCTAGGGTAAACACTGCATTCTAGACTCAACCATGGTCTCATATTTCTAATCTGAGATTTTGTTTAAGATTTATCCAATTTCCTTTAATAATCCATGTGTGTGAAATATAAAATATATTTAATATTTTTATAAAATTAATTATGGGTATATCGGGGCTTAGAATCGCACACCGCTTTGGCACCCAACTCTAGAAATACATATAGAAATATTTCAATTTATTACAAGAAAAAATCCAGATCTCTTGATAAAACACTATTTTGTTGAATATTTTATTGATAATAAATGATATAATTTTCTCAAATTGTGTTAAATATTTTTATTTATAAAATATTTGGGATTTGATCATTCATTTGAAAATTTTGTGAAAATTCCAATTTTACCCTTTATAGTGCACTGTAGTATTTCAAAGATAAATATTTTTATATTTATTATTTATTTTGAAATTTTGTAAAAGTGTTACTAACTTAATTTTATACAACTTTTATTCAGGACACTAGAGCTAAAGAGTGCATTTGGTTTTGAAAAATGGGCCATGAAGTCAAAGTTGGGCTGGACTCGGCAGAATGGACATGAGTTCTGTATTTGGGCCATATCGTCTCCATTCGGGCTTGGATTGAGCCCAAATTTGAGAAAATCTTGGGGACATTATTTGGCACAAATCATCTTTCTAGAAGAAGAGCTGATTCATGTGTTTAGGCGGTCAAATGGGCGGTGAAAGTTGGATTAAAATATTTGGCTGAATTTCCACATTCACACTTGAAACCACTTGTAACCTCCCCTCCCCTCCCCTCTATAAATTGGAGTTTTTATCATTTTTTGGGGTTGGGACATGAATTGGAAAGTTTAAGGAATAATAAAAGAGGTTTTAATCAAATTCTCCAACCATTGTAAGAGGGGTATCTTTTGAAGCAAGGATCCCCTCATCAAGCCTTCCTCTTCTTCTTCTCCTTCGTGTTGTAATGCTTTCGTTTGTGTAGTAAATTTATTTGTACTTCTTTTATTTATTCTCTTTTCTTCTATTTTATTTAAATTTCTTCTTCTCTTAATATTCCTCTTTGGGCTGGAATTCTTGAGTAGAAATGTTATTGGGTTCTACCCTTTCTAAACCTTTGCACATGCAAACGTTTCTACGATGATTACGCCACCCATGTAAGAGTAGTCTTTTAGTAATCGATCTATCTCTTACCTTATTCATTCATTTATTTTGAATCAATGAGATACTATAATTCACTTAATATGATCTATTAATTGAGTTTTTATTTTAAATGAAACTAAGCAAGCAATTTAACAATAAACACAAATCACGCGAGGTCGAGAATTGTGTGAATTGTGAGAGCACGAACTTAACTGGTAATTCAAAACCACACGGGATCAATTTGTAGTGTTAAAATATAATACCTAAACTCAATTAATTATAATTTCCAGATAGGATATGTGCCTTAATTTACCACTGACCATAAGCTAACCTTAGAACGTAAATCAAAGCAGGGTGCTGCGATTGCATGTTCCGAAGTTAGCCTAAGGTTAAATTCACTTCATCTTTGTGGTAAAGTTAATTCTCATAGGGTTCGGGATTTAAAAAATTAAAGGATCATAATTAAGTGGATATTAATTTAAATGATAATTATTAATAAGTGAATGAAGAGGTAGATTTATATTGATTATTCCTTTTAAATATTGTCTAAAAAACATCTTTTTGTTGTGTCACTTTCATCGAACTTCATTTCAAAATTAAAAACAAAAAAAATGCAATCTTCTTCCAGCAAATTTCTTCTAGTTTCATAAACGATAAACCCACCCATCCTTTTAAGTAGTATTTTTATTCTATTTTATTTTATTTTTAGAATACCTTTAATAATTTGTTTGAATTTACTTCCTCCTTTGAGAGACGACCTTGGTCAGCCACTCTACTGCACCTAAGTAACCCGAAACCAAACATCATTTGAAGGCGCCCACGACAGCGCCTCTTCAAATTGGCACTGTTTCCGGGGAGGCAAGTAATTATTTCAATCAGTTAGAGGTATTTATTTTATTTTACATTTTATTCTCTTCCTCTCTTCTTTCTTCCTTCTTTACCCAATCTGATTTTTTTCCTTCTTATTTTATTTCCTTCTACTTATTTTTGGACCATCAACTCAAACTTCTAATTTTTATTTTACTATGGTCCACCTTACTTATTTTCATATTTCATTGATTTATGACATGAAATAATCCCGATGATCTCTTAGATCTTGACCCTGAGATTGAACACAGCCTTAGGGAACGAATCAGACATTCTCAGTCTACGGGAAGTTTCAATATTCAACCAGTTAGTGAATTCCTCTCTTCTGGAAACATTGAAATTGGAAGCTATTCAAATACAAACATAAAAGAAGAACAAATGGCTGGAAATAATAACAATGAGATAAATAGAACCATTTGAGAATTGGCTGCACCTGATATTAACTATCAACCAAATTTTATTGCATACCCGAATCTCGAATCAGACTTTGAGTTAAAATCTGGGTTAATTCACCTTCTTCCAAAATTTCATGGCTTATCTAGTGAGGATAAAAAAAAACACCTTAAATAATTTAATGTGGTTTGATAAACCCTTAAACCAAGAAATGTTTCTGAAGATCAAATCAAATAAAGAGCATTCCCATTCTCACTTGATGGAGCTGCGAAAGATTGGATGTATTATTTACAACCTGAGGATGTAACTTGTTGGAACAATTTGGAATGTATTTTCTTGCAGAGATTTTTTCCAGCATCAAGGACTACTTCCATTCATAAGGAGATCTCGGGGATCAATCAATCACAAGGGGAGTTAATGTATGAGTATTGGGAGCGATTCAAGAAGTTGTGTGCAAGCTGTCCGCATCACCAAATCAGTGAGCAACTCCTCATCCAATAATTCTATGAAGGACTCACACCCATGGAGAGGAGCATGGTGGATGCTGCAGCTGGAGGAGCATTGGTGGATAAGACACCAGCAGCCGCACGTGCATTGATTGACAAGATGACCCAAAACTCCCAACAATTTAGTGATAGAGGTACACCACATGTCAGGGGAGTAAATCAGGTAAGTCCTTCTTCTCTTGAAAGTCATTTGATTGATACCAAGTTAGAATAATTGACCACTATGGTGAGGTAGATTACATTATCTCAAAATACATCCCAACCCCCTCCTTCAAGGCCATGTGGAATTTTCACTGAGACAAGACACCCAATTGACTATTGCCCACAACTACAAGAGACAGAGGATTGCGCAGCAGTATTCCCAGGGAGACCATTTCAACAGTAACAACAACCATATCCCCAAAAGAAGTTTGATTCATTTGCTCCAACATACAACCAAGGGTGGAAAGATCAACCGGACATGAGGTATGGATATGGACAACAAAAAAGGCCCCCTTTTCAAAAAAACTTCCATCAGCCTCCACCTTACCAGCAGGGTTTCCATCAACCCAAAATAGATTTAAAACTCAAGCATCAACAAACCAAAAACAAGGGAATCCCCCACCCAAGGTAGATTCTAACATTGATGAACTTTTGAAGCAAATTTTTCTTAATCAACAGAATGAGATGAAAAGTCAAGGTTCATAGATGAGGGAGTTGAAGACTCAAATGAGCCAGATTGCCACCGCCCTCCATGAACTTGTAAGTAAGAATTATGGAAATATACCTTCCCAACACACTCCAAATCCAAAGGGGAATGTCAGTTCCATCACATTGAGAAGTGGGAAGCAAATGAACGATACATCTGTACCTACCATTCTACCAGGATTCACCTCAACTCCAGAGAAGCCTCATTCCATACCAACTGATGAGAAATACAAGGAGAAAGATAAAGGTAAGAAAAATATTGATGATGTTCCTCCTAAACCCCTTCCTTTTCCAAACAGGGTTGTTCAAACCAAGAAGATGGATGAAGAAGCAATGAAAAAGGAGGTTTTGGACACATTCAAGTATGTGGAGATCAACATTCCTCTACTTGAAGCCATTAATCAAATTCCAAGGTATGCGAAATTCTTAAAATAACTTTGTACCAATCGAAGAGGGCTCAAGGGAAATGAGAGGATCAATCTTGGAAGGAATGTGTCAGAACTCATTACACCAACTCTAGCAATGCCGACAAAGTGCAAGGATATAGGGATATTCACCATCCCATATACCATAGGGGAGTTGCACTTCTCTGATGCTCTTTGTGATTTAGGAGCTTCAATAAATGTGATGCCTCACTCTGTATTCTCTTCTTTACAGGTTAGTGAGTTGAAGCCGATGAGAGTAGTGGTGCAATTAGAGAATAGAGCTACGACATATCCAGTAGGAGTCCTTGAAGATGTAATTGTCCAGGTAAGATACATGATCTTTCTAGCAGACTTCTATGTGCTAAAAATGGAGGATGATCAGGTAAGTTCTCTTGATCCCATTATCTTAGGTAGAACCTTCCTCAAAACTGCGAAAACTATCATAAATGTTCATGAGGGTACACTTTCCATGGAGTTTGGAGATGAAGTTGTAATTTTTAATGTTATGGACTCCATGAAGTACCCCTCTGAGGACTATTCTGCTTTTGTTATCTCCCATTTTGAACCACCAAGTAAAAACTACCTGGATTTTGATTGTCCTATGCTTAGAGAGATTATGAGTATTTGTTCTCGTTTAATATCTAAGAGAACTTCCACTCCTGTTTCTAATAAACAAGACTCTCTAAGATTTGTTTTTGAAATGGATTCATATTCTGATCTTGATCATGTGAACTCTGATTATGACATGGCTATTGAGTATGCTGATGGATTTGGTGCTTTATTCTCTGATTGTGATGATTTCTATTCTGATACTAATGTTCATTGTGCAGATATGTCTGTTGCATAAATTTCTCCATCCATACATCACCCCCTACATTGGAACTCAATCCATTTCCCCCAAATCTCAAATATGCATACTTGCTTAGTGGTGATAGATTACCTATCATAATTGCTAACAATCTATCTTTTGAACATGAAGAAAAACTTTTGAATCTTTTGAGAGATAACATTAGGGCAATTGGTTGGACATTGGCAGACATATCGGGTATTAGACCCTCCATTTTCATGCATAGGATTCTCTTGGAGGATGGGGCTAAACCGATTAGGTAGCCACAAAGGAGACTTAATCCAACACTTTTGGAAGTTGTTAAGAAAGAAGTTGAAAAATTACTTGAGGCGGGTATCATTTACCCTATTTCTGACTCACAATGGGTTAGCCTTGTCCAGGTTGTACCAAAGAAAACTGGTTCCACTATTATAAAAAATGAAAATGATGAGTTAGTTCCTGTGAGAGTTCAAAATAGTTGGCGAGTGTGTATTGATTATAGGAAACTAAATCAATCCACTCGTAAGGACCATTTCCTACTTCCATTCATTGACCAGATGCTTGAGATACTTGTAGGTAGGACACATTATTGCTTCTTGGATGGTTTCTCTGGCTATTTTCAGGTTCCCATTATAGTAGAGGACCAGGATAAGACGACATTCACCTGCCCATTCGATACCTTTGCTTACCGAAGGATGCCATTTGGACTTTGCAATGCCCCAGGTACCTTCTAGAGATGCATGGTGAGTATTTTCTCAGATTTCATTGAGACCTGCATAGAGGTATTTATGGATGATTTTATAGTTTATGGATCCTCATTTGATGAATGTCTCTCTAGTTTGGGTGATGTGTTGCATCGTTGTATTGAGAAGAATCTGATATTAAATTTTGAAAAATGTCATTTCATGGTCGAAAAAGGAATTGTCTTAGATCATATAGTCTCACAACATGGCATTGAAGTTGATAAATATAAGGTAGACATTATTTCATCCCTTCCATATCCTACATGTGTGCGTGATGTTCGATCATTCCTTGGACATGCTGGATTTTATCGACGCTTCATCAGAGATTTTAGTAATATTTCTCTACCCTTATCTCGATTGCTTCAAAAAGATATTGACTTCAATTTTAATGATTCATGAAGGGTATCATTTGATGAGCTAAAGAAGTGTCTGACCACTCCACCGATCATACAGACCCCGCGGTGGGACCTTCCATTTGAGCTTATGTGTGATGTGTCCAACTTCGTGGTTGGAGCTGTCTTATCTCATAGGATAGAAGAACGTTCACATGTGATTTCTTATGCATCTAGGACGTTGGATTATACCCAATAAAACTACACAACCATGGAAAATGAGTTTCTTGCTGTCATATTTTCTTTAGATAAATTCTGTTCATATTTATTAGGCTCTAAAGTAGTTGTTTTTTCTGACCATGCAACTCTAAGGTACCTCTTGAAGAAGCCAGATGCAAAGCCCAGGCTGATCCAATGGATGCTCCTTCTTCAAGAATTTGATATTGAGATAAAGGACAAGAAGGGGTCAGAGAATTTGGTGGCAGACCACATGAGTAGGCTTACTCACACACCAGAGGGTGACACCTTGGACAAGGTACCACTTCGGGACACTTTCCCCGATGAGCATCTCTATACCATCTCAGGTATGCATCCTTGGTATGTTTATTTAGTTAATTACATTGTTTCCTCTGAAATACCAGCAAATTTAAAGAAGCATCAAGTCCAAAAATTAAAAAGTGAGTCTAGATTTTATGTGTGGGATGATCCTTACCTCTGGCGCATGTGTAGTGACCAAGTCATTAGGATGTGTGTTCCCGATCATGAGTTTGAGTTTGTTTTGAATTTCTGTCATACACTTGCTTGTGGTGGACACTTTGGATCCCAACGGACAACTAGGAAAGTTTTAGACTCTGGATTATATTGTCCTAGCTTATTCCATGATTCCCATGTGTTTCGTAAGTCATGCTCTCGTTTCCAAAACACAGGGAACATTTCTAGGAGACATGAGATTCCCCAACAACCCATACTATTCTATGAGATTTTTGATGTATGGGGTATTGATTTTATGGGTCCTTTTCCTAGTTAATTTGGATTTTTGTATATTTTGGTTACTGTTGATTATGTGAGTAAATGGGTGGAGGCTAAGGCCACCAGGACTGATAATTCTCATGTTGTTGTGGACTTTGTCAAGGCTCAAATTTTCTGCAGGTTTGGAGTACCAAAGGCCATCATTAGTGACCAAGGGACACACTTTTGCAATAAGAATTTTGCTTCCGTCCTTAAAAAGTATGGGGTGACACACAAAACATCAACACCATACCACCCCCAAACAAATGGCCAGGCTGAGGTTTCAAATCGTGAGTTCAAACAAATATTGGAGAAAACCGTGCAGCCAAATAGGAAGGATTGGAGCAAGCACTTGGATGATGCATTGTGGGCTTATAGGACAACATACAAGACACCCATTGTTATGTCCCCATTTCAGATTGTTTTTGGGAAAGCATGTCATCTCCCAGTGGAAGTCGAGCATCGAGCATATTGGGATATAAAGAAATGCAACATGGATTTGGACCAAGCTGGAATTCAAAGGAAGTTGAAAATTCAAGAGCTTGAGGAGATTTGACTGTCATCATATGAGAACTCAAGGCTCTACAAGGAAATATCAAAAGTATCTCATAACAAAATGATCCAACAAAGGGAGTTTCATGTTGGAGAGAAAGTCCTTCTCTATAGTTCATGACTAAAGATGATGCCTAGTAAGTTGCGTTCCAGGTGGTTAGGTCCTTATGTTGTGACTAATGTTTTTCCTTATGGTTCAGTAGAGATCACACAAGAGGACACAAGAAGGAGATTTACAGTCAATGGGTAACGTTTGAAGAGATACATTGAGGGACTTCCTACTGATGCAGTGGATTTTATCACACTGCATGACCCCATCATCACTTGAGCACATCAGGCTGTTCCTAACCCTTTCACTTTTATATTATTTGTCCTATTTAAAAAAATTCTACATTTCATGTGCATATATCATCTCATGGGTTCACATTGAGGACAATGCAATATTTTAAGTGTGGGGGAGGGAACCATTTAGTTTAGTAATTTCAATTGTTTTCCTGATTTAAAAAAAACAAAAAAAAATTTGTGTGTTTTTTTCAAATTTTGTGTGTTTATTTTTCAATTTTCTTTGTCTTTTTGAAATTTTTGAGCTGAAATGATTCTCATCACAATTTTGAAATGAATATCAATGAGTGGAACAATTTATCCCATGAAACTGAGCTTAAATGAATGCTAAAAATGACTTTGTTTCAAGTTCAAATATTTAGTAATTTCATGAAAAGTACACTGAATTTTGAATCCCATGCCACATCTCACTGTCTTTATATTTGAAACCACTTTCCTGTGAGGATTATAAACCATTATTTTCATATTCTTTACATTCACCTCACTTCTTGAGAGAATAAAACCATGCTTGATTTAACCAGAATTTGATATATTCTTGTCAAAACTTGAGGGTTTGAGGTACTTATGTTTAAATGATTGAGGCATTTGTTTGGTATTAAAGACCCTATTTCAAAGAATCTTTTTTTATAATGTCCTAACTTGAACATTTAATCCTTGTAGCCCTTATAATCCATGCACAACTTGTTAGGTTAGCCACATTACAAGCCAATTTTCCCTATCCAACCAACTCTTAAAGTGAAATTGCATAATCTAGTTGAGAATAAGTGTGGGGGAAGCTATCTTGTGTTGTGATACCACATTCTATGATTCTTTGGGTGTAAAATTAAATTCTGAAGAGATGTGTTTGCTGTTGAAGAAAATCATTATATTGAAAGCTGTGCCTTTTCTGGAGCTTTCATGATAAGTGAAGCTGTGCCTTTTCTGGAGCTTCTAATTGATGTAGAAAGTTGTGCATATCTGGAGATTTCAAGGAAATCATGTTTGAGAAGATTGAAATTTTTCATGCTGAAATGATGAATGGTGTAAACTTTCCATGACTGATGATGGACCTGAATTGATACTATGGGGATTTAGGAGAAGACCATATTTAAGTGAAAATTAGATTAATGAAATTTTCTTCAAAAAGAGTCAAGCCCTCCTCATTCAGTCTCAGAGTTTTTCACATCTTAATCCTACCAACCGAAAGCCACAGAACAACCCTGAAAAGTCCTCATGATAAACATATGTCATTGAATCACATTGAGTAGCGATATAGGAATTTATCAAGCCTATGGTGACCCTTGTACGAGTTTGGATGAGAAAGACATTGCAAAAAAACTTTGACATTGGTGTGATAAGAGAAAATTCAAGCGAGGTAAGTGTTTTGTGCATGGGAGGATAAATAAAGTGGAAGTATATTGAATGATATAAATTAAGAACTTGAAATAATTGTTTTTTATGAGGCATGATATCTTTTGTTTCTTGGTGTGTAATTGTTTGATCTCAAGGATATGTGTTTTAAAATTGGTTTTGATTTGATATTGATGTTTACTTGACATGAGGTTTTGCCTAGGAGTGCAAAAGGGTAAGTGTGGGGGAGTTGATAAAACACTATTTGGTTGAATATTTTATTGATAATAAATGATATAATTTTCTCACATTGTGTTAAATATGTTTATTTATAAAATATTTGGGATTTGATCATTCATTTAAAAATTTGGTGAAAATTCTAGTTTTACCCTTTATAGTGCACTGTAGTATTTCAAAGATAAATATTTTTATATTTATTATTTGAATTTGAAATTTTGTAAAAGTGTTAATAACTTAATTTTCTACAACTTTTATTCAAGAAACTGGAGCTAAAGAGTGCATTTGGTTGTTGAAAATGGTCCATGAAGTCAAAGTTGGTCTGGACTCAGCAAAATGGACATGAGTTCTATATTTGGGCCATATATTCTCCATCTGAGCTTGGATTGAGCCCAAATTTTGACAAAAGCTCGGGGAAATGATTTGGCAGAAATCATCCTTCTTTAAGAAGAGCTTATTCACGCTTTTAGGTGGTAAAATGGGCAGTTCAAGTTGGATTTAAATATTTAGCCTAATTTCCACATTCACACTTGAAACCACTTGTAACCTATCCTCCCCTCCCCTCTATAAATTGGAGTTTTTCTCATTTTGAGGGGTTGGGACGTGCATCGGGAAGTTTAAGGCAGAAGAAAAGAGGTTTCACTCCAATTATCCAACCATTGTAAGAGGGGTAGCTCTTTAAGCAAGGATCCCCTCACCAAGCCTTCCTCTTCTCTTTCTCCTTCGTGTTGTAATGCTTTCATTTGTGTAGTAAATTTATTTGTACTTATTTTATTTATTATCTTTTATTCTGTTTTATTTAAATTTATTCTTCTCTTAATCTTCCTCTTTGGGCTGGAATTCTTGAGTAGAAACGTGATTGGGTTCTACCCTTTCTAAACCTTTGCACATGCAAACGTTTCTACGATGATTACGCCACCTATGGAAGAGTAGTCTTTTAGTAATCGATCTATCTATTACCTTCTTCATTCATTTATTTTGAATCAATGAGCTACTGTAATTCACTTAATATGATCTATTAATTGAGTTTTCATTTTAAATGAAACTAAGCAAGCAATTGAACAATAAACACAAATCACGCGAGGTCGAGAATTGTGTGAATTGTGAGAGCACGAACTTAATTGGTAATTCAAAACCACACGGGATCAATTTGTTGTGTTAAAATATAATCCCTAAAATCAATTAATTCTAATTTCCATAGAGGATATGTGCATTAATTTACCACTAACCATAATCTAACCTTAGAACGTAAATCAAAGCAGGGTGTTGCGATTGCATGTTCCGAAGTTAGCCTAAGGTTAAATTCACTTCATCTTTGTGGTAAAGTTAATTCTCATAGGGTTAGAGATTTAACAAATTAAAGGATCATAATTAAGTGGATATTAATTTAAATGATAATTATTAATAAGTGAATGAAGAGGTATATTTATATCGATTACTCCTTTTAAATATTGTCTAAAAAAACATCTTTTTGTTGTGTCACTTTCATCGAACTTCATTTCAAAATTAAAAACAAAAAAAATGCAATCTTCTTCCAGAAAACTTATTCTAGTTTCATAAACGATAAACCCCCCCATCATTTCAAGTAGTTTTTTTATTCTATTTTATTTTATTTTTAGAATACCTTTAATAAGTTGTTTGAATTTACTTCCTCCTTTGAGAGATGACCTTGGTCAGCCACTCTGCTGCACCGAAGTAACCCGAAACCAAAAATCATTTGAAAGCGCCCACGACCGCGCCTCTTCATCTCTACATAATTCCATACTTTAATATTTTCATCCCCAAAAATTAAAACTAAACAAAAAAATCAGGATACTAATCCTACACTTGGCTCTCCGGCTCCCAAGAACTCTCATGCACGTTACTGTGCTGGAAAAACATGAGAACCAAAGAGACGGTATATCCATGAAAGTTTCTCTCATGTTGATCCTCAATCACCATTAGGTACTCTCCAAAGGTTGATACATCCTCAATGTCTATCTCTCCCCAGTCTATAATGTGCATGGGGTCATGCACGCATCTACTTAGCTAAGACACATGGAATGCGTCGTGCACCCGCTCTAACTGTGGGGGTAGGGCGAGGTGGTAAGCAACCTCACCAACCTTATGCATGATCTCGAATGACCCAATGAACCTTGGGGATAACTTGACTCCCCAACCGAACCTTCACAATCCTTATTGTAAGGAGAATCTCAAGAAAATGTGGTCTCCCTACTTAATCTCTAAGGGCCTACAATGACGATCTGTGTAATATTTCTATCTACTCTGGGTTGTCCTCATCAACTCACGAATGATATGGACTTTCTCTTTCATCACCTATACCATATACAGACCCAAAAGAGATGTATTATCGATCTCTATCTAGCACAAGGGTGACCTGTAGGGTCTTCTGTACAGGGCCTCAAAGGGTGCCATGATGATAGTAGAATGGTAGCTGATTTTGTACACAAACTCTACCAAGGGAAAGTGATCATCCCAAATCCAGCTGAAGTCTAACACACAATACCTAAGAATATCTTCCAACACCTAGATAGTGTGCTCAGTTTTCCCATAAGTCTGGGAGTGAGAGATTGTACTCATCCTCATTTGCATCTAAAATGCCTCCTGTAGGACTCTCTGTAATCATGATATAAACTACGTATCACTATCAGAGACAATCATCAAGGCCACCCCATGAAGGAAAACAATCTCTCATACAAAAAATTTCCCCAAACTCTCCACTGAACTCTACTCCCTGATAGAAAGGAAGCGTGCTGACTCCATGAGTCGATCAACTATCACCCAGATGGATTCATTGACCTTCATTGTGTATGGAATAATTTTCACACATTCCATGAACATGCCATCCCATTTCCACTCCATGATCTCAAGAGGCCGTAACAAACCTTTTGGAACTTGGTGCTCAACCTTGACCCACTAACAAGTGAGGCACTTAGAGAAGAACCCAGCTACGCTTCATCTCATGAAAAACCACCAAAACTACCACTGAAGGTCCATTTACATCTTCCCCATACCAATATGTATAACTAGGGGATAAGTATAGAACTATCTCATAACCTCCTCCCACATCATTATTGGAACCACTTTCCATCCCTGAAAAAATATGATGTGATTTCATCCTTCATAATATCCATATGGTGAGTCAACTATGGATATCTGGTCATGTAAGATCTCATAGTCAATTTATCCTAGCTGGGACTCTCTCACATGCTCAAGAAATGGAGGAGTCAATGCCATTGATTGCATAAAATTTTTACCCTCATACTCTATTAGGGCTAGCTATAGGGAAGCTAACTGCCCAAAGCCTCCTGCACTAAGAAATCTTGGGACTTCCTACTAAGGTTATATTCCACTACATTTACCATCCCTAGAGTATAGACTATATCAAAGTCATAGTCCTATAGGAACTCTAACCAGCACCACTATCTCAGGATCAAGTCTCTCTATGTGAAGACGTACCTAAGACTTTGATGGTCTGAGTAAACCACAAGGCACTCTCCTAGATTATAGTACCTCTACATCCTTAGGGTGAAGACTACCACTGCCAGCTCTAGTTTTCAAGTCATGTAGTTCTAATCATGGAGTATCAAATGCCTCAACCCATATGTTATAACTTCCTACCACTTCATAAATACACAACCAAGCCCAATTCTTGAGTCATCAAAATACACTACATACTCCACACCCTCCTCTGGTAGTCTCAACACATGAGTACTTATCAGCCTCAGGCTCAACTCCTCAAATGACCTCTAGAACACTCTTGTATGGATCCCAAGAAATCACTGCATCAATATTCACTGGGTTCATGAATAAAACATAATCATAAATGACATGCCCTAGAAAGTGAACCTCATGAATCCAGAACTGAAACTTCAAGAGTTTCTCAATAAGTTGGTGCTCTTAAAGAAAATCTAGGACCATCCTCAAGTACTCTGCATGCTTCTCCTCTGATGTAGATTAGATGATTATGTCATCGATAAAGACAAAAAAGAACTGGTCTAAGTATGGATAGAAAATATAGTTCATCAAATACATAAAAATGGTGGGGTAATTCTTCACACCAAAGGTCATCACTAGGAACTCATAGTGTCCGTAGCGACATCGAAAAGCCAAATTTGGAATAATAACCTCACAAACCCTCAACTGGTGGTAGCTAGACCTAAGATCGATCTTTAAGAACTATCTTGAACCTCATAAATTGTCAAAGAGATCATTAATATTAGGAAATAGGTACTTATTCTTTATCATGGAATAGTTTAGGCGACGATAATCCATACAAAGCTACAAGCTCCCATCCGCCTTTTTCACGAACAACACTGGAGTTGCCCAGGGGATACACTGGTCCTGAGGAAACCCTTCTCTCAAAGGTCCTCTAACTACAACCATAGCTTATGGAGTTTGGTAGGGGCCATAAAATATGCCATAGAAGATATAGGAGCAGTCCTGGGATGAAAGTTGATGAAAAAATCTATCTCCCACCTTAGAGGTAGTCCCAAAACATCCTTGGGGAATATGTCCATATAATCCTTCAAAACTGAAGGAATCTAGATAACTGAAGATCCTGCTACAACAAGGGATATACTTTCTAACTTATGGGTTATGGGATGTAGCATACTACTCACAAAACCTAGTTTCCCTGCCATGAGATCTCTCTCACCAGAAAAGGAAAATATTTCCCCATTAGTGCATAGACATCTGACTTGTATACAGTGATAATAAATCTAGGATCAGACCATAAAAACCAATACATACCTAAGATGAAATCATAGGGTTCCATTGTGAAGACCAAAAGGTCCCACGTGAACCTATCTTCACCAAGCTATAGCTTGCACTGCCGATAGATAAAAGATGAAAAAGAAACATTCCTTGTAGGAACCTCAAGACGGAGCAGCTGTGCTAGTGCCTCAACTAGGAGATCAAGATCTCATACCAGGAGTATAAAGATGAAATAATTACTGAAACATGTGTCTACTAATACTAAATCAATATTAGAATAAACACAGATCATACTTATGATCATATCGTGTGTTTTGGGGTCATAAACCTCTAAAGATTATAGATGTATGCAGCTTTTCCCACCAACTCCTTGAGCCTGACATGGGCCACCTAGTGGTGGTGGTGGAAGGAATTCATAGTGTCATCCACCACCCATATCTCCTCTTGCTCCTCTACCAGCTCTTCCTCCCTAAGGACCACCCTTACCATGCTTGGGAGATCCCTGATCACGATGCTGCCTCTGTAGTGGCGGCCCATCAGCAACCTGTTTGCACTCCTCAGCACATATAGTTGAACGATCATGCACTATGTGACCTTACCCATAACAATTATAGCTCCGAACCTCTCCAAGATTCCCTAGTGCTCTGGGATTTCTCTGTACCACATGACCACGCATTTGAGTCTAATCATGAAAGGGACTCCTGTTCCAAGATCCTGTTGAATGGCTCCTGCTAGCTATTGTAGACAACCCATATCTATGACATCTACTGCTAGCTCTAGATGTCTGGAATCCCTTTGAAATAAATCTATCTATCACTAGTTCCATCTCTAGCACCCTGACAAATGTGGGGATTCACAAGGGAACTACACTAGAACATATCTCTCTGCAAAGTCCCTACTCAAAACTTATGTGCTCAGAAGTAGTCATCACAGATCATGTCAAGGGAGTAATGGGTAAGGTTTGGAAACCTTGCTACATAATCATCCATTATCATACCTCCATAATGTATCTCTAAAATATCTTTAATTCAAACCGAATGTAAGCAGGAGGGTTAATACTCCTCATATAACAACTATTGGAATTCGGGACATGAGAGTGTCGACTCATCATGAATCTTCGTAACAAATCTCCACCAATTCATAGCTACTCTATGGAAAATGCTAGATTCTAGTGCAACCACCTGATCCATTAGGTTCCGTATAATATTGAAGATACAAACCATCGACTCTATCCAATACTCTACTTCCTGATGATCTGGCTCTCCATATAACCTCAATGGCATCTAGAACTAGAACTCACATAGCACACTAAGACTGCACACATCATCATTCTAATCTTCTAAAATGATATGTTTCTCAATAGGTGGAGGTACTACTACCTGCCCACAAGGAGGAAGAAGATCGTGGGATGGACCCTGAAATGAGGCCTCATTGCTCATAGAATCTTCATCATGATCTAGAACTAGTATCCTGGATAGCTTTCATCATGAAGGCATCCTAAAATTTTAATCAAGATGTACCATGGTTAGATGAGAATATATATATATATATATATATATATATATATATAACTATGGGTAGATGACTCAAGAAATATAGTCAAAGAATCAATCCTATATGATACATGTACCATTTATCCCTGCAACCAATGTCTTGGTATGCCGAGTCAAAAAGTAGGTAGTCAAAGTCCTGGTGAATGGATTTGTTGCATGCCCACACTATCATTGGATTCCCTGGCATGAGAGTTTCACTCGAGAAACTTTGAAACCATTTCCCAAAATATAACCAAATACTTGTAAGGGGACTACTCCAAAAACTGTTCAAAGGATCAAACCACCTCTAATACCAATCTTTCATTAACCGACCAAGCCAGGGCTTAAGCCACACTACCCTAAGCCCACCTACATAGTCTAGGGGGTGGTGACCAGTGCCAAAGGCATATCTAACATGGGGAGGCCTTTACCTAAGTACCTACACACACACACACAACTATCTCGATGTAGAAGTGTATATGAAGTAAAATTAAATGAAGAAAAAATATAAGGGAACAACCATGCATGCATAACCTCTAGAGTGTACAAGAGTATGAACGTGAAAACTAAAAATTAAAGAGAAAAAATACATGACTAACCAGAAGTATGTCCATACTCGACAAAAGTAGAAAAGTAAATGATTGAGTGATCCCAACTCCTGAATCCCAAGTTGCGACCACCGTACGTCGTCCAAAATATTAGGTATCCATAAACTCCTCTAAATTCACCACGAACATGTCCGTAATATACATATGACACAAAACATGTGAGAAAATACCATGTAGGGGAGAGTATATACATACCTAGTAAGATGCCCTGAAAGATGAAGGGGGAGCAGTAAGAGATACAATAGGAATAGAAAAACAGTAGATGCAAGATACAGTCAAAGAGAATAGCTCAACCCAAACCAAGAGAGAGTATCCTCATCCAAGCATAAGGGGATCAACATGATGAGTAAAAACTACACATCGTGTCTTCAGCACCTACAGTAGGAGAGTAGACTCATCCAACCAGAAGCTAAACACGGAAAGCATGTGGCATACCATGTGCATCTTTGCCTCTCATGGAAAGAGAGTAGCTGAATCCAAAGGTATGGATACAGTTAAATATATATATATATATATATATATATATATGACCAGTAAAAATAATCCAAAATGAGAGAGTAAGGATATCTCTATATCATAGGTCAACCCAAGAAGAAGAATCACCAATTGTTCCAAAAGTACATCAATGATTCCCAAAAACTCACGCGTCTGCCCAAATGAAAACATGTAAGTAAAACCATGCCTCATCACCATTCCACATAGTCAGGGGAGGGGGGGGGGTACAAACTCCTAGTAGAGGACCTGTGCCCTAGTACTTAGGGGGTTACACTATGATAATATCCATAGAGGACCCATGCCCATGCTTTTGGGGGTTTCCACTATGGTGTCACAAGGACTCGTACCCTATGAGACAGGGGGTTCCACTTAGTAGGTAGAGGACCCATGCCCAAACTGATGGGGTTTTCACTTTGATCATTGAGGACCCACTCCCTATATAATAGTGGGGTTCCACTAAAAAGTTGAGGACCCATGTCCTGGTACCAAAAGGGGGTTCCACTCGAAAGGTATCTATAAAGGACCCATAACCATGCTGATAGGGGGTTCCACTATATAAGAAGCCTATGATGATCCCTCATGATCACTGCCATCATCAGGAATCAGCTCAATAATCACCATTGCCATTAAATTTCATATCGCATATAGAAATACACAAACAAGGGAACCATCATGTTATACACAGGAAAACACCTAGGATAGGATCCTCATGATCCAAAATCTGAGTCCGAACGAAGGAGATATAAAACCTTGAAGTTTCCTCAAAAGGAACCAAGGGATACACGACATGTGGTCTCGCTCCACCACATGGCTGTGTCCCTGGACATGACATGACTCCCAACTCATGTAGCGGTACATGTCATATAGGTGGACTAAATGGAATGTCCAGAATAATCAAAACCAAAACATATCCCTCTTTCCATGTCTGTGTACATGACCCCATGCCCATGTACTTTAGTACATGATGGGTTGATCCAAACGGGGTGTATCCTGTGTGCTCTGTCCATGTCTATATACTTTAGTACATGGCCGTGTGCCTGGCCATGTACTCCCACATAGAGTCCTTCATGTGTGACTCATCAAATGGCTCATCCACCTGAGGATGAGGTATATGACATGTAAGAGGTATACACACCATTCCATCCTAATGATTTCCTAAAACCCTAGACACCACACTCAAGGGGATACACACCTTGTGTTTATCCTTATACATGAAATATAGTCAGGTTTTTCACAGAATTATAGATCTGTGAACTGCGTATTGAATCAGTCCATTCTTCCACATATCTCACCTTGAATCCAATCGAAATTAGAGGATCTAGTAACCACTCGTCATTTTCACCTTTTGTTCACCAGAAATCCAATCCATCAACCCAAGAGAGTACCTTCATGAGTTCCTCACATCCTTGGACCTTATGATATTGAATATAAAACCTCAAATAATTGAAAATATCATCCACAAGCCACAACCTATCTAGATATATGCTTGATTCGTCAATCCAATCCTTGCACACGATTTTGTCGCAGTTCCAGGGGTTTGATCAGGCTTGGTACCACTTGAAAATGTTTAATCTGGACTGTGAGGTATAATCAGTGAAGAATGTGAATAAATAAAGGGAGAAAGGAACAAGAACAAAGGGTTGAATGATTTTTTCAAGATTTCTTGGCCAATGATCAAGAACAAGAATCCGAGGTTATAAAATAATTGAAATAATCAATTTAATTCGGTACATAGGTGAATGCAAAGGTTGTAATTGGAACATATCCAAGAACCAAGATCGATCTTATAAATATATTTAATCAAAAGGGTGTGAATCACCAATTGATGATTCCTACCTGGATATTGGATCATTCATCGTTGAAGAATGCACTTCCCAATGATTGAAGGACCTCGTTGCATGCACTCCACTCCAATCTATTATGATCCAATGTTTCATCATTGTCTGATCTAATTCCCAATGAAGGAGGAAGAAGAAGCTCTAGATTTATCCTAGGGTTTATGAGGCTAACCATGGAGAATTATCCATGTAAGTCTATATATATATATATTTAATTTCATTAAAAATAATGAATGAATTAAATAAATAAATAAATAATCCACTGAACGTACAACCAATGAGAGAGGTGTCTGAACACCTAGTGTTGACCCATTTTAGGTCTCTCTTAGGGTAAATAATGTGTTCTAAACTCAACTGTGGTCTCGAATTTCTGATTCAATATTCCTTTTAAGATTTATCCCAATTCTTTTAATAAGTTGTGTGCTCACAATATAAAATATATTTAAAATTTTTACAAAATTAATTCTTGGAACACTGGACCTTGAAACCGCACGCCGTATCATCGCCTAGTTTTGGAAATATATACATAAATATTTCAACATCCTACAAGAAAAAAATGGGTATATACACTGAAATTGGAGGTGGTGATGTAGAAATGATGCAGGAAGTGACGTTGACATGAAGTAGGTAAGTGGTGATGCTGACATGATGTTGATAACTTTTACTTAGAACTATAACTATGTAATGGGTCTCCCTCTACCCAGATAGAAAGAGGTTTTTTGCTTTCATAATAAAAAAAGGCTTCAGTCCCAAATTAAAAATAAAAAAGAATTAATAAATACTAATTAAAAATAATATAGCATTTAAATAAAAAAATTGTTTATATATTTATATTCCACACCATTACCATCAACAGTATTTAAAAATTGATTGAAAAAGAATATCATGATGAAAAGATAACATAGAAAGTAAGTGACATCATACCAAGAGAATGTGAGTCAAAGGGAACAATAATATAAGACATATAGCATCATAGGTATTAAAATTAATGAACTTATAATCACTCTCATGCACTACAGAATATGACTTATAAAGAAGATGATAAGGAAAAACATAAAAAGAAGGTTTTTTTTCAAAATCTCCTACTGATGAATGTGGACCACAATGGAGTGAAGTTGAATTTACTTATCCATAAAGAAGGATGGGCCAAATTTTTTGAAGAAGAGTTCAAACATACATTTGATCTTAAAATAAGGGATCAACATGAAAAATCTAGAGATCAAGAAAATAAGGAAGGAGTCAACTGAAGTAATATGCTATGAGAGTAAGAAACTCATATATAACAAGATGGATTGCCTTTGAGGCAATCAAAAGGGCTCAAAAAGGTCCAAAAAGAGTGAAGGAAAGAAGAAACTAAAAGTATACACTTGGAGAAGAAGTGAATACCCATCATCTATAAGCGACTCAAATAATGGTGACAACCAGATGATTTCTAAATTCTTTTCCTCCATAAAAAAATCATGCCTCATGGATAAGGTTAATAACTCATTAATAACAAGCTCTTAAAATTTTTCATCTCTTGATGATTTTTTAGAAGACTCCCTGAAGTGTGTACAATTTTCACCTATTGACCATAAAAGGTTCAGTGCTCTTCTAGCACTCAAATTGAATAGTCAGTGATGATACTAGATTTTGGAATCAATTGTTTATGTTTTGTATTTCAGATTGGGGGGGTGGGTTCGCAGAGATTAAGTGAATTGATAGATTTATGGAATTTAACTTAATAATATGATAATGATTTAGGTGAGTTAATTATTGGGGATTTAATCTTATTATATCATTGATATTTGAAAAACATTTTATTGAATTAACATCCACTTCATAATAATATTTTTATCGGAATTACTAGATGTTTAGGTTTTAATCCAAGCCTCAACTAGGGATATAATATTAATCATTTCTCATTGAATGAAGGATCAATATTCCATGAACCCATGTGCATGTGTGGTTCCAATAATCTATGAAATCCACATGTTAAATAAGTCACATCATTTATCCATGACATATTGTGTTAAACATACATGATGCCAATTTGAAAAATATTAAATGAGAAAAAGATCTCAGTCAATTAACATCCCCAAATTATAACTCAACCCAATGGAATATTTACACATCCATTTGTTTGGTTAGTAATATTGTTTATGATGTTTATGGTGATGATTTAATGGTATAAGAAAATGAATGAGGATAGAAAAGAGTTGTGCGCTGAACACACACACAAGAATGGCGAAAGTAAAACACACACTTGTGGATGAATTTAGAGATGATTTTGGAAATGGTTTCTAATAGAATTGAAAATAATTTTAGATATCAAAAGTAAGACTATAGAAATTTTATGAGAGCAAGTGATTAAAATTAAAAATTCATTATTGTTTAAGAAAAATTACAACACAAACACTTACGAGATTATAATGGAAAATAAAGAACAACATGAATTAGAAAAGTGAAGGAGAGTTCTCTGAAGTAGAAACTTGAGTTTGTAAGGTCTTACTAGGAATTTAAAAATGATATGTTTGTTCTAATGTGTCCTCATAATTTCTTAAGTGAAAACCTCTTGTAAGGAGAAGATGGGTATGTATTTATAGCCCAATATGGTGGACTATTTTATTTCTAAAATTTTCCTCCAAGTAAGATCAACCATTTGACCAGGATAAAAGCCTCATCTAGAAAAAACTTCTTTAAATTTTTAGTTATGGATGTTGAAATTACACCCTCCAAATTTGATGGCCAATGAACTTTTATATACCATGTGATGGTGTGCAAGTTTTTGTCAAATTTTTCCAAGGACTAAATGTGAATGAATTTATGGATATACAAATGACACCACCCCAAATTAAAATATTCTAAAATGTTTTTCAAATGTGTCTTTAATTTATACCCACAAATTTTCAACTCAGTAAAACAAGAGTATTGGGATAAAAGTCAATAATGGTGGTTCATTATCAAATTTCACTAATAATTTTGGGAGTAATTTTTTTACATGGATTGAGACCCTTATAATTTTCATCAAGACTTGATATTTTTACCCCTATTTGAATGGATTTTCCTTGTAATTTTGATATAGTCTCATAAAATTGGAGCTTCTGGATCAGGCCAAGAAAATAAAACATCACAGCTGGTCTAGTTTCCGTGGAAACTTTATTGGGCCTTCTTTTGTGGTCAATTTTTTCCTTCAAATGGAGGAACTAGAAAATTATCCAGTTGAATGAATAATATTAATGGGAATAAGGAACCATAAAAATCAATAATCACACAATTTGGATCATTAGGTAAAAATATTTATGATTAAAATAGTAAACTACCTCCAATTTGGATCAATTCAAACAATGCTTACAAATTATGTTTAATATTAAAACAAGGGAATTTTGCACCAATTATGCAATTTTCATTAAAGGGGTAAATAAAAAATCACAAATGAATTAATAAAATCAACTTCCCCACACTATGGTTTGTGCATTTCCTCAGGCACAAAAAACACAAACACAAAAAAAATCATTTTTACTCATAAAAAAATATTAAACTTTTTACCGCAATCATGTGTCAAAAAAATTCATTTTTTATGGTCGAAATTTAAATTAGAAAATTTAGTCCCACAAAACTCACTACTCTCAAAATTATACAGAATTTATTCAAGGAGTTTCACTCATTTACCAATCAAAAGTAAAAATCTTAGAGTTTTAAGATCTCTTAGCTTTAATTCCATATTTTAAAGTTAAAAATAATCAAGATGTATTTTTTAGGTATTTTTATATGGATATTATATGGTAGGAAAATGATGTCCAAAATAGGGGAAAAGAGAGGGGGGTAAAAACATAAAAATGGAAAATAGATGCACATTTTTATGAAATGGGACATGCAAGGGAATGGAAAACATTTTTACATGAGAATAAAATTTTAGAAAGGAACAAGAGAGAGAAATAGAAGGGGATGAAAATATGTACAAAAATAAAAATGACTCAATAAAACAAGATTCGTGTGTTCTATTTGTTTTATTTTTCCTTATTTTTTATTTTTTTTGATTTTTTTGGACACTTTCAAAAAAAATTATATATAATGTCATTGAATATAATTTAATCCCCAAGAATTAATAAATGAAAACCTATCCCCCACACTTAAAATGATGATTTGCATTAGAATTTTAAAACAATGAATGAAATACTAAAATGAAATTAATTCCCACAAACTTAAATTTTAAAAAATCATACAATGAAAATCTATGTAAATGTTGGGTGGGACAAGGTTTTTGGATTGTACTATGGCTATAAAAAGGGTTTTCATAGGATCTATTTTAACCAGAGATGTGGTGGCCTAAATTTTGGTTCACTTCTACTATATTTTACGGTTTCCAACATTGTTTATTCATGTAAATGGAAACACCCAAAAATTACACATTCGTAATGACCTACAAGACTTATTTCTAAAGGCATATGATCACTGAGATTCCTTAATAATGACGCTTAGGATATCACATTGGTTGAAAGTATGATATTTTGAGCTCATCACACCCTATTGGGTGGAATTATTCCCTACTTTGGTACTTTTTTATATATTTAAGTCATATTCATGAATCTTTCCCAGATCCTAATATAGGACTAGTTACCCTAAAATTTATAACAAGTTATTGATTGTTTTTGTGAGTATATCAACATGTTAGAGGTATCCCATTGACATGAACATTTATATGTATAAGATGTGCCCAATTGATAAATTCTTCTATATGTACCATAGGTTCTCTATATTGTTACCTATTATTTCTTAGTGATTCTATTTTGGGGGTTTCTATGTTTTAAATCCATATAGTTAGGTGATCTAGAGTTTATTTCCATCTAGGAAGGTGGTAAGTATTTATGGTGTCAATATTGAGATCATGAAGTGTCTTCCTATATATCCTTATGAAAGGAATCAAAAATCCACATAGTTTGGTTCCACTTAATGAGACACATCATAACTTTTAAGGACATGTAACAAGGACCTATCCATATAGTTTAACATCATGCGGTAAGGATGACTAGGTAAAGGATTCCTAGAAATAATTTATGTGAGACTTACACATGAGTGGCCCTATATGATTGGAACAACATCAAATATTACTCAATGAGTATGGATTAATCTTACAAGAAACATGATCTTGTAAAAATGGTTCCCATCATGAGTATGACCCATTGAGTATGATATGATGGGATCTGAATGGAATATAGACCTCCAGGTGGGGGCATGATTCTATTGGGAATATGTCCTGATAAAAATAGTCAGTAGGGAATATGGAGCTAATTGACGAGACTTATAGACTCTCGGAAGTATGGAAAGGCAAGGGAAGGATGTAAATGATCACATGATGAGTATGGACTAATGATAAAAACAATGGAAGGTTCTTGTTATTGGGTTTGAACCACAAGGAGTTATCCTACATATCCTTCCAAGATAGGAATCAATGACCATGTGGTTTGAGTGACATAGTTTAAGGTCGTATGATGGGACTATACCATGCTGTTTAACATCGCATGGAAAGGAAATTATCATATAGTTCAATATCATATGACTAGGACATATATTGGGACATTTAAATATTATATTTGGGGGATAGAGCCTTCAAGAGGTGTCCAATGTATCCTATGAAGACAAGAATTAGTGTCCACATAATTTTGATGTTGAGGGGATATGTGTCGTAAAAGGTACAACAATAGAGGTTTGAGTGGGGCTTATGAATTATGAGGATTCCATGAAATGTTCCATTAGGAGTATGACCCTTTGAAGTAAAAAAAAAGTAATCGGTACTAACACCTAAGAAGGAGTCCCATAATGAAGGCATTTTTATTATGCTAACTACATGATCATTGCAGGTTTCTAAGCTCACACGAGTCATGATTAGTGCGAGAAACAAGAGATAAAAGAAGATCAGATAGATTTAATGTGAGAGTAAGATTTAATTTTGAATGGGGATCATACACTAAGGTTTCCCTAAGAGAAATATGGATAAGAATCTTATGTAGAATATGGATCTATGAGAGAAAGCATGAGCTTTCACAAGGAAATCTATATGGGGGAATTATGGTCTTTACGGGGAATATAGTTGCATGAAAAGACTAATAGAAATATATTGGATATGGAACTTGGGCCTTAAAAGGTGTCATATGCATTTTATTTATAATAACAATTATATTCCATGTAACTCATTTATTCCTAGACCACTGGTGGGTAAGGAATTATGATTAAACTTATAAGGATTATTAACTTAGAGGTTAGAAAATTTTGTAATATCATATACTTATACCAAGTTTGATTCCCATGAGGGATATAGCCTCATGGGATGAGAAGATAGTAAAGACTAGGAGGGTTAAAGTGTTACTCTTGGTAATTAGATGATCACATGAAGGTAACATGGGTCATACGATCACATAAAGGAGTTAGGGGTTATGTGATCACATGAAGTCAATAGGGTCACACAATCACATAACCGATATTAAGTTATGAGATCATGTGACATAGTTTCATGAACAATAGATAATCACTCGATCATATGACTAATAGTTCATCACGTGATCATGTGACCAAGGGGTATTCATGTGATCGACTCTTATACAAGTGGTCATGCGGATGGGTCTTTCATGAATAGTTCATGATGCTTTACAAAGGTCACCCATTATTTGTTAAATTCATTTGAAGTTACTCACTAAATTTTTTAATCAGGAGGATTTAAAGTCATTTGATTCTCTTTATCCCTCATTTCATTAATTGTTTCTCCATGTATCCACTCATATATTTACACTATGTCTTGGTTCAGTTGTCAAGGGGGTTTTTATAGGCATCTCCCCCTATATTTACACCACTTTTCAAGGTGGATGATCCATGTACATGGACTTAAGGTTGTGAAAGATCATCCACACAAGATGACATGAACTTATGAACACCGCATGACTATGATGCATGTAATCCATGATGTACTTCAATGAATCACATAAAAAAGAGTGGCCATGAGATCATACCATCACAAAAAACCTCATCCCGAGGTTGATATCATTACACTTTTAATGTTAGCTGATCACATGACTCTAGGGGTGTCACATGAACTGTTAGGGGTTAGGTGCTTGTACATCATTAAGGCATCACATGATGAAGAGCAACAATGAGACCATACCATCATGGACAACCTTGGTTTCATAATCTATTTCAGATTATGTGATCACATGTCCACTAGGGAGTTAAATAAAGAAGAGAAATTGTGACACCCTTCCATAATAGGAAGCCTCACATTGAATTTGGTTTCATGAACGCATTGGGATTATGTGAACATGTGCCTCTTTCAGGGTTATGTGATCATATAACCAGATCACATGACCCTCAAGTGGCCATGTGATCCTGGTATAAAGTATGTTTTTTATAAATTCCATTATAACAAAACATTACTTGTATTTTAAGTATTTTCACCACTTCATCTTACCAGCATTTGTCTGGTGAGCATCAGCAAAGGCCCCCTTAGAAATGAAGTCCAGAAGAAGAAGGGAGGAATAAATTATGAAGAAGTTAATTCCCGTATATTTTCCTTGGGATTATATATGTATTTTGGTATTTTATGACACTCTTTGTATCCTATAAATTATCCTATAAATAGAAGTGAAAGGGTCTGATTTCTCCACCTAATTCAGACTTCAGAGCTCCAAATTTTGTGCTCTCACATGAACACTTCGCATAAACCTATTCACATAAACCGATCATGTGACCCCATCACATCATCTATTTCATTTTAATGAATCACATAAACCCATCGCCCAACCAAAAATGATAATTCACTTGAACCATGAATCGTGTACCCTCATAATGCTCACACAATCTTGTGATTATTTAGTTATTACATGATCACATAATTCTTCAAGGGTCATGTGATCACATGACCCTATTATGTTCACTAAATCAAATGAATTTATATGAGCCACACACTTCACAATCTACCAAGGTATAGGTCCATTACATGCCTCGATCATTGGAAATGATGATTCCCAACACAATAGTAGCTAGTGAAGATAAGGGGGACCAAATGGATCCAATGAAAATGTAAGATACATTTCATCATTACTTACATTTTTTTACGTATTATTTAAACTATGGGGATTTTTTTACTTTTTAATATTTTAGGAGTCTAGATAAATTCATTCACTTCTCACCTCTCTAGTATACTCTCTCAGGGAAAATATGGCCAATGTTGGTTCAGACGGCAATAGAGAGGCCAATGATCAGGGTTATCCTAGTCAAATGGAGCTCTTGGAGGCAATAGTTTCTGATTCATAAGAAACACCATCTATGACTCTGCCAATTCCACCTTTGATACCTAAAGTTTTAGTCTCTTTTGTAGGAAATTTCTCATAGATGACTAATAAGAGAAAATTATAAAGGCTGTTAACTAAGAAACCTCACCTAGATTCAACAAGTAAGAATTATACTAATAGGTTTTTTCTTTAGTATTTCTCTAGTAGATTATCTAGAATTGTTTAATTTTATAGGTTCTTGTCAGGTTACTTCAATTATATAAATATATATGGCTGATAAAGATACACCTTCCATCCCTCCAATAGGACCTCATACATTGGATGATGTTCGTGGGGAGGCATAAGTGGCCTAGGACCAATAAGGTCCGGACTCAGTGTCCAATGTGGATAAACTAATACTCATTACTTTTGACCTAATATGGGTGAGTGAACTCTTGGAAGCTCTTGATGAAGGTTGGTATTCTTTTACTAACCTGTTGAGGATGGAACCATCACTAGGTGAGGGTAATTATTTCCTCATAAATTTAATATATTATCAGGTCTATATCACGTTGTCTGACTTCTATTTATTCTTGCAGACTTTTGAGGTGATAGATATAATATATTGATAGAAGGGAAATCATCTATGTGTTAGGATCATTTTCCACAATATGTCATCACTTTTTCCCATCAAGTCAAGGTTGAGGTGATGTAAGTATTTTCTTTTGTGGATGAAAAAGTTACATCCTCAATGGTTAACATAATTGTTTATTATTTGACCATATTATTTATTTTTGTTCATAAATATAATTTATGTACATTATCATAAAATCTTTTACTCAGAGACCATAGGTCCCATATCCTTACACTTTATAATTTTCCCCCATCGGAATAACTAAGATACAAGTATGTTTTTTACCAATATCACCAAGGGATGCTAGTATGAGTCACTCGCTTAATGAATTGGTCCCATAATACATCCCTATTCCTAGAATAGGCTTGATCCAAGGCTCATAACATTAAAAATTTCATAAAAAATGAGGTAGAAAGTGTTGGGGAATATATGGTGTCTGATCATAGAGGGATCTTTGAAGAACTCATGGAACAGTTGTAACACCTCCAATATATGTTAATAAACCTCAACTATGGTGGTTTTTACTACTGATAACTTCATGATAGAGTGAAGGAGTTGATCACCACTAGGGCGTAGAAGAGGGACCTCGAATTGAGAGTATCAATGGTGGAAGCTTCATATTAAACCATTAAACACTAAAAAAATTCCTTGAATAAAGTTTACCAGTGTAAAATGTCAATATTGACTCACTGAACATTGGTCAGTGCTGGGAGAGATAAGATTGATAGGATTCAATAGAAGTTTTACCATCTAATCTGCATGTTTAATGCTATTGAAAAGTTAGTAATAGATCAATATAATCTTATTGATGTGGTGTAAAGGGACACAATTGACACAATTTCTAGGGAGTAGGTACTAAAAAAAGAATTAGAGGTAGAAACTATATCGTTAGATCAGTTGTGACAATCCATATAAGCTTTGGGGTAGAGGCTAGTATAGCTTAGGAAGTCTTACAAGAACATGTTGTTATAAGCTTATAATTTTAGGAGCCCTCATTTATTTGGGTGATCATGGGAGATAGTCTAAGCTATACATATTCCCCATTCTTGTGTATTATCAATAAATGAAATATTTTGAGCTCCATGTGTTGTTTTCAAATATCCTCTATTTTCTTATTTATGGTATCTTGGAGACCTAATATTTTATAAGTCACTGAGATATGTTTAGATTTTTCCAAAATATTAAGTTAATTTAAGTCTGAATCTAAGAACTCATGGCCATAATGAATTCCTCCCACACATTTATTATAGTCATTCATCAGTATAAATACCATCATCGACAAATTAAGGTAAGTTTATTCAAAATAATGATGGATTTATTGGTTTATAGGGGTGAATTGGGTGAGTATGTCAGATAGAGGGAGTGCTCTATCTTCTTCCTAGGATTGGGACCTTCTAAGCATAACCTGATTGTTGCTGGGTTTATTTGATGATCTTCACAAGATTTATGTCTCATTATTTTATTTCCTTTACCTTTTTCTAAGATTCCTATAAGGAAGTCTTAGTGGGCATGAACTTGACATTTTCTTAGTCTATCCTTCCTAGGTTTTCATCCTAACAATTTTTATCTCTCTTTAAATTTTTTTAATTCTAAAATTTTCCTATATTACACAAGGTGTGTGCCTAGTGATCAAATACAAAACTTTTTCCCAGACCACTCTTTGAATTTTTTTGGCCTAGTGATCATTATATATATTTCCTTAGGCAGTTTAAGATCATGCAATTCAGAACAATATAGCTGATGTTTAAGGTCAAACAACTTTAACCCAATAATGATCAAGTCCATGTTCATATATATTATACCATATATTGTAGTTGTTTAAGGTTATATATAATAGACCACATGTTACTGTAGTTTATGGTTATATAGATTTGACCATATATTGCTACAGTTTATGGTCATATAGCTTGGACTATATGTTACTGTAGTTTAAGTTCATATAACTTGAACCATATGTTGAGATCAAAATACAACGATTTGAATGAAAGACTCATGGAAAAGACAAATAATGTTCTAAAGATCTTGAATCAGGGTGATGAGATGAGAAAATCATGTTGAGGATGATTATGAATCACACTGAGGCGATGGAATCTATTGCAATGTTAACATGGATCATAGGGATTGATGGAACTTTTTCCAAGGTGAATATACCTTTGGGTTTTAGGTCGGGGGATCATATGAAGGATATAATATGATATTACATGCATATTCAAGTAGAGGGCCCCTTGAATCTAGATATGCTCCTCACCAGGGGCCATATAAGATTTTATGGGCGATTCAAAATCTCAAGACATGAAGTGGGTCATAGAGGATGAATATTCAAGAAGGAATGGTGTATGGTGATGTATTGTCAATGATTTCAAATTCAATTAGATAATTGGATTATAGGTTGTGTAAATCAAACCTCAATAATTTTAAACCAAGGATGATTAGATGGGGAATACATGCTGGGGATACTTGTGAATCACACTAGGGTGATGAGTTCCACTGCAATGTTTCTAGGGATCACAGGGATCGAAGGACATATTGTAAGGAAAATATGACTATGGTTGATAGTTATGGGGATCATATATAGGATACAGGTCCATGCATGTATAGTAAAGAATAGGGTCCCCTTAAACTAGGTGTTCTCCTCACCAAGGGCCATGGAAGGTTTATAGAGATCCAAACACTCAAGTAATGTAGTAGGTTATAGGGAAAGGGTTATCCAAGGAGGGTTCTAACACCTTGGTGATAATTTATATGACATGGGATGAGTAAAACCCATCATGAACGAATGGAAAATTATTGGTAGAGACTGCCTCAAAAAAGGGGGCATTCATTCTATGTCCATGAAGCTCTAATCGAATATCATGTGGTTTAGGGTCACATGACGATGACCACTAAAAGGTTGAAGAATAAGGTACCACAACCTTGCTTCAAGAACAGGTACAATATATGGTGATGTGACATTGAGGATATCAAATCTAACTAGATATATTATGGGTCATTTAAATAATTCCTCAAGGAGTCTTAACTAATGATGGTGAGGTGGGGAAGACATTTCAGGGATACGAATGAATCACACTGGGGTGAAAAGTTCTGCTTTAAATTTTCTAGGGATCAAAAGGACCAGAGGACCATTTTCAAGGTAAAAAAACCATTTTTAAACAATTTGGAGATCATATGCATGAACTAGGGGAAAGAATACATATTCAAGAAGAGGTTCCCTTGAATCTAGATATGTTTCTCACCAAGAACCATGACAAGTTTTCAGTGATTAAAACACTTGAGCAATGAATCGGGTTAATGGTAAAAGGTTTATCCAAGGAGGGTTCAAATACCTGTGAGAGATTTTATATGGAAATGGATTAGTTAAACCCATCATGAGTGAAGGTCAAATTTTTGGTATAGACTACCTCAGAAAAAAGGAGCATTTGATTTATGGTCATGAAGCTTAGACCAAATATCATGTGGTTTAGGGTCATGCAATGAGGATCGCCAAAAGTTTCATGAATGAGGTATTGCATCCTTCATTAAATAAAGAGTATGGTGTATGGTGATGTAAAATTATGGATGAAAAATCCATTTGGATAGTTTTATTATAGTTTGTTTAAATCACACCACAAGGAGTTTTAACCGAGGATGATAAGATGAGATAGACATTCTATGGATACTCGTGAATCACACTGTGGTGATGAGTTCCAAAGTAATGTTGCAATGTATCATATGGATCAAAGGACCTTTTACAAGGAAGATACATCTTTGGTTTATATTCTAGGGGCTCATATATAGAATCCAATGGCATACATGCATTGTTAATTATAGGGTCCCTTGAAGCTGGTTACAATCCTCCCCAAGGGCCATGAAAGGTTTGTAGAGATTCAAACACATGAGAAATGAAGTAGGTTATGGGAAAAAGGTTATCTAAGGAATGTTATATCACCCTAAAAGTAGTTTTTATATGTATTGAACATGTTATAAAGGTTAATGGACGTGATAAATCATTTATTTAACTTTTTCTTGGACCAGGAGGGTCCAAAAAGCATGGATCGATTTTTTTTGGGGTCACAAGATAAACCCTATGATATTTGGACCTATTTAATTTAAGCTCTATATTTTTCCTAATATCTGAAAATGAGGATCTTAGTGAGTGGAGACTTGAATTTTGATCAGAATACCCTTTTCAAGTTTTCTATCAGACAAGTTTTATGTCTCTTTCACTAAGAGTTTAGGGACTTGTGATTTAGACCATCAATTGATATAGTTTAAGGTCATACATATTTGAAAAAAGTGAACATGATTTAAGTTCATGATTAATAGACCAAGTATGATGGAGATGTGTGACACAACACCCAATTTAAGATTTATGACGTTGAGAATACTCCAACACCCTTTTGAATAAGGGATAAAGATGCTGTAAATTATGTCTCAATATTCTCAGACCATGATTAATTTTATGGGACATACATACAAGGTACAATGACCATGAATCACACTGGGTTGATGACATCCGTTTCCATGTTTTTAGGGCACATAGGGATCAAATGACCTTTTTGTTGGGTGAAAATGTCTCTAGTTGATATGACGGAGGATTCATATATAGGATCCAATGTGAGGGTTACATGCATATTCAAGCATAGAGTCCCTTAAATCTAGATACACTCCTCACTAAATGCTATGTATGATTTTTTTCAATGTGATACACTGAAGATGTAAAGTTTTATTTAAGGACTGAGATGTTCAAAAAAATAATGGATGCATCCAAATCCTTGATTGACCATGGTTGGGATATTATATTCCTTTGATAAGGAGTGATAATGGATGATGGTTTATGTAGTTTAACATCATGAAATAAGGACATAAATGTCACCCAGTTTAATGTCATGTGATAAGTACTCAAGTGTTCCATAGTTTAGAGTCGTGTGATGAGTATGTCATCCCGCATTTTTAATTACACAACTTTTCATTACATTTTACAAACAGAGGATCTTTAAAGTCCAGTGTATTGGAAATAAGGAACAATATACATGAAAAAAATATAAAACATTATTCTAAAAACACCTCTAAGGATTCATCATAAGTTCCTTCTAAGTAAAATTACTGCATCTCAAAATATCAAGACATACATCAAAGGAAAGGGTGAGCAGAAGGCCCAGTAAGGAAAGAAAGGGAATCAGTTTATTTGTGATATTAATAAGAACATGATGAAAAACACAATGACATGAACAATGGAAGAAGAGGAATATCATAATAAAAATAAAATGAATCATAACTTTAATATGTGGATACAAAATTTAATTTATAAATTAATGATCATATCACCAAGGTTCATCCCCAAGGTGTTATAAAAATTACCAAGGTTATTCACCAAGGTATCTTGAAACTTGTCATCTCTTGAGATTAAATTCTTTACCCAATTAATTAGAGAAATATCAGGGAAAAACCTTAATATTTATTTATTTTCATGTGATCCACATATATAATAATCATACTTTTCATAAATAACCCACAGAGAGTAAAAGAAATGGATTTCACTTCAAAATCATGACGTTTTAAAAGTTCTTAAAAACATGATCGTTATGTCTTTTATAACCCCTAGAAAAGGAATGAGGGTTTCATGTATATCAATTACAGAATAAAATATATCATTTTTATTTCTTTATTAATACCCATAGAAACGAAATTGGTTTGGTAATTCACATAAATAAAATAAGATAATTTCTTGAGAAAAAGAGAGAGAGATTTTGAAATGAAAATTCTGCAGCATAACGGCTATACAACATGGTTTTAGAAAACATTGAAAAGAGAGGGACAAGAGTCATCCACTCATAAATAACTCATAATATATTATGGGTAAATAATAAAAAATAAATAAGATCATGGTATGGATATTTTAATGACATATCACTTGAAAGAAAAGAGAAGATGCAATTTCTTTTAAGAAACATTCAGCAGCCTAACAACGTCGCTTAAAATTCATAAAAATAAGTTGATGAGAGTGGAAAGGGTCTATAATAATTTTGAAATAAAATGGAAAAAATAAGAACATATAAGAACATACCCTAACATAATAAGATGGAAACTAGAATATATAACATAAAATAAGTCATGACTTAAAAGAGGAGGGTGAAAGGTTCCCTTACCTTGAAGAGTAACTTCAAAAGATAGAAGGTTGGGACATTTGGGGGCTTGACGGAACCTTAGGAGGACTACTTGGGAGGTAAAAATACCATAGATTCGTTGAGGAGGAATTTATAATTAAAGGAATTAAGGAATGAGTTGGTATTTATTGTAAAAGTGAGCGAATATTTTATTAATTTCAAAGGGACACCTCATCAGTGGTATTTGCAAAACCATGGGATTGACCATGGTATTTTACCATGGTATTGGACACATGGGACACCTCATAACATATATTACTATAAAAAATTTGACCGGAAATATTACATCATGATTACATCATTAATGATGTCATTAAACACACCGAAACTCAAAACTGTATTTTTAATATTCAATGAAAAACAAAACATTTTATAAAAATCTCATAAATTTACCCTAACCTAATATAGATGCTCTGAATTCAAAAATGAACTCCATTTTATGAAAATAATTTTCTATTTATGAGATATTTAATTTTTAATTAAAAATACTATTTAACTGAAAAAATACTAATACTTAACTAATAATTTCTGAAATAGTTATTTACTTATGCTATTATATCACATTACCTAATCAAGATGTGTAAATTATATTATTACATTCTTAAGTGAGGTTACTATTACATTTTTCACATTACTATTCATAAGGGTAATATTACTATTCATACTTTACTATTCGTAAAAAAATAAGTTGATCTTATTAGACTCTAAATTTTGTACTGATCACAACTGAAGAAGGAGCATTTTTTGAAAATCATTTCACATTATTAATTATTTAAATTTTAAAAAGATATTTTAAAATACCTTTTTTATATAATTTATCAATAATATGGAACTTCTATAAATTCATCCTATATTTATCTTGATATTTGTAATTCAAAATTTTTACCATACTAAGAAATAACAATTTTATTTATATAAAAGGATTACATAAAGAAACTAAGGCCTTGTTACATAGCCCCTTATAACACCTGTATAGGACCTAAGTGTAAGGTGTGCTATGGTGATAGAATATTGGGGCGACTCAGACAACATTGCCTAAGTGGTGATTTCTATCAGCTTGAACTTCTCCCATAAGTGATTCTGTTCAATCTTAACATGTTGAAGTTTGTCTTGGGCTTAGTTTAGAGAAAAGCCTAGTGACAACACCTCCTTCCCAAGCTCCGACAAATAGGCTTCATACGGCCTGAGTCTACTGGATGAGGCCATCAACTATTCTTTCTGTATTAATTAACCATGATCATTTGTATTTATAATCAATAATCATAACGTTAAGAGTATAGTTTCCAACGGTCATATTGACCAATAGTTATATAACAGTTTAAAACCAATGATATCATTTTAATTATACTCACTTCATTAATTAAAGGATATTGTTTTTTGAGTATAAAATAAAATAAAAGACAAATTTAGGAAAAAAATATTATTCAAAATTTCAGGTTGTTACATTCTTCCCCCTTAAGAAATTTCATCCCCAAAATTTTAACTCTTACCCTTAGATGAGAAAAGGTGTGGGTACTTCTACCTCATAGACTCCTCTATTTCCCACGTGGCTTCTTCACATTTGTTGTTCCTCCACAACACATTAACAAGGTGGGTAGTCATGTTGCATAGAAACTTGTATTTACGATCCAAGATCTCCACTGGATGCTCCTCATAAGAGAGGTCATGTTCCAGTTTTACCACCTCTGGATTCAGTACATATTAAGGGTCAGGTATGTACTTCCTCAAGAGGGATACATGGAAGACATCATGGACTTGTTCTAGATTTGGAGGAAGTGCAAGCCGATAGGCCACTTCTCCTATGCGATCAAGGATTTCATAGGGTCCAATGTACCTAGGGTTGAGATTCACTTTCTTCCCAAACCTTATGACTCTCTTCCAAGGTGAAATTCTAAGAAATACTTTGTCACCAACATCAAACTCCAAGTCCCTTCAATGGTTGTCATCATTGATCTTTTTCTAACTCTGAGCAGCCTTTATGTGTTGTTGGATGGCACAGACCTTTTCTATCATCTCTTTCACAATATCAGGCCCAAGAATATTTCTCTCACCCGCTTTATCCCAACAAGTAGGAGTTATACATTGCTTCCCATATAGAGCTTCATAGGGTGCCATTTGAATGCTTGAGTAGAAACTGTTGTTTTAAGAGAACTCAACTAATGGGATATGTTGATCCCATCCACCTTTAAATTCCATTGAGCATGTTCTCAGCATGTCCTCGAGTGTTTGAGTAGTCCTTTCAGATTAGACATCAATTTGGGGGTGATAGGTCGTACTGAAATTCAATTTATTACTTAGATAATGTCGAATACTTCTCTAGAATTTTGATTTGAACCTTGGATTATGATCAGATACGATATAAATTGGAACTCCATGCAACCTTACCACTTCCTTCACGCAAATCCTGGAAAGTTGAGAAAGAGAGAAATCTTCCCGAATAGAGATAAAATGGTAAGTCTTGGTGAGACGGTCCACAATAACTCATATCGTATTGTTTCCTTTGGAAGTTCTCAGGAGACTAGTGACAAATTCCATAGTGATATTATCCCACTTCCATGCTGGTATGGGTAGTGGTTGTAATACCCCTTTTGAAAGTTTGCACTCTGCCTTCACTTGCTAACATACCAGGCACCTTGAAGTGTAGTAAGAAATATACCCTTTCATATTATCCCACCAATAATGATCACAAAGGTCCCTATACATTTTTGTGCTTCCCATATGTATAGAGAAAGTAGAGCTATGAGCTTCATCCATCAGATCCTTATTTATTTTTTGAATAGATGGAACACATAGTCTTGTACAAAATTTCAGCACACCTTCTTGATCAATATTGAACCCAGGAAACTTCCCATCCTTCACTGCCTCAAACTTCTTCTGTAACAAAGGATCTTCTTTCTGAGACTTCTTGATCTTATCTAGTAATGAGGGTTGAGAAATCATTTAGGATAGAGTTGATGATGTCCATTACCTTATAATTCCCATGTTCAGCTTTACTAGGTCATTGATCAAAGGATCTCTTCGAATCCTCATCATGGAACAAACAACTAGGTATTTCCTACTTAATGAATCAATGAATTTTTTTCCCTTTCAAGATTATAATTAATTGAAAAATCATAGTCTTTACGAATTTACAACCATCTCTTATGTCTCATGTTCAATTCCTTTTGTGTGAAAATATACTTCAAACTTTGATGGTTTGTGTATATATCACATTTCTCCCCATAAACATAGTGCCTCCATATTTTCAGGGGAAAAAAAACCATAGCCAGCTCCAGATCATGTGTAGAATAGTTCTTCTCATGAGTCTTCAACTATCGAGATGCATAAGCAATAAATTTTTCATTTTTCATGAGGACGCACCCAATCCATTTCAGAGATGTATCACTAAAAATAACGAATCCTTATCCACTTGAGGCTATAGTTAACATGGGTGTAGTAACCAATATCTTCTTTATCTCTTGGAAACTTTCCTCACACTCCTTTGTTTAGATGAACTTGACCCCTTTTTGAGTTAACTTGGTTAATGGATTAGAAAGTTGTGAAAAGTTTTTTCAAAAACCTCCTATAATATCCCAATAATCAAAGGAAACTTCTAATCTTAGTTATTGTTATAGGTTTAGGCCACTCCTCTACAACCTTTGTATTTTTAGGGTCAAATGTAATTCTTTCATTGGTTACAATGTTCCCTAAGAAAGAAACTTTTTGTAACCAAAATTCTCATTTGCTAAACTTTCCAAAAAAGACTCACCTTCCATAGAGTTTGAAAAATAACCCTTATATGATCCTCATGCTCCTCGCGACTTTTAGAATATATCATAATATCATCAATAAAAACTATCAAAAAGTTATCAAGTTGGTCCTTAAAGACTCTATTCATCAAATCCATAAAAATAGAAGGTGCATTAGTTAGTCCAAAGGGCATAACAAAAAACTCATAATGCCCATATCTTGATCAGAAGGTAGTTTTTGGAATATCTTCTTTCTTCACCCTCAATTAATAATAACCAGATTGAAGATCAATCTTGGAGAAGAATTTAGCCCCATGAAGTTGGTCAAATAAGTAATCAATTCTTGGAAGAGGGTATTTATTCTTTATCGTGATCCCATTCAGTTCTCTATAATCAATGCATAGCCACATCGATTCATCCTTCTTCACAAAGAGAATAGGTACTCCCCAAGGAGACACACTTGGATGGATAAACCCCCTCTCCAAAAGATCTTGGAGTTTTTTCTTTAATTCCTCTAGCTCCACATTTTCCATCCTATATGGGGTCTTTGATATCAGATGAGATCTAGGTACGAGTTCAATGGAGAACTCTACCTCTCTTTCTGGGAAAGGTCTGGGTAACTCCTCAGGAAATACGTCAATTTATTCCTATAATATGGGGAAATTTTCTATCCTTATACCCTCATTTACTTCTTCTTGTACACCGATCAACTCCATAAATAAGGATATAGGAGGTTATTCTAGACAAATATCAGGTTGAGATATCTCTCCTTGGAAGATAACTATAGGTTTTCCATTTAAGACTACTGATATTTCCTTGCTTCTTCATTTGATATTAGCATTGTACTTTGAGAGCCAGTCTATCCCTAGTATAATGTCGAATTCCATCATAAGAATGACTAATATATTTTCGATAAGATTGAGCTCACTAAAGTAAATACTAGAGTTTCTAAACATTGACGATGCTTGGATAATCCCACTAGGTGTCTTGACTAATAACTCTACTTTTAGAAATTCAGGGGTTGATTCTAAATTCTTTGAAAACTTGGAGGAAATAAAGGAATGCATAGAACCAGAATCAAACAAAGTACTTTCTAGCTTTGAGAGAACAACAAGAGTACCTGCCAGCACATTATTTGGTGCTTCAAATTCATCCTTGGTGGTAGAAAAAGCACGAACTTGTTCCCTTGTCCTTTGCTGAGGATAATGATGGTTCCCCTCCATTGCCCTCATATTTGGAAAGTGATTGGAAAAGTGTCTAAGTTTTCTACACTTATAGAATTGGAAATCAGGTAGGGACTACACCATCTTCCCCTTTTCATTAGTGTTGGGAATTTATGGCTTCACCTCACTATGAAAATTCCGCGTGATATGGCCATCTCTTCCACACTTATAGCACTTCCCGCTCTTGAGCAAGAAGTTCCTCGAATGCTTCTTCCCATATTTATTACACGTGGTACATTTCACTTTCTTGCCTCCTATTCCCTAATCGAAGATCCTCCCTAATCTTGGATCTATTGATCTCTTCTTTTCATTGGATTTATGAGACCATTAAATCTCACCGAACTCTAGTTCAACTTTCATTGCACTCTAAACGATCTCCTCATAGCTGTCATAGTCTCAGTTGGATAGATTCTTACGTAGATGATGTTTTATTCCACCAAAGAATCTATCAGCCTTCCCATTTCAATCCATGAAAAAGATAGAGGTGTAACATGAAAGACTTGTGAAGTTCATCTCATATCTTCCCACATATTCATTATCCTTCTGCTTCAGCTTGAGAAATTCCTTCTCCATATTTGTTCTTATAGAATGAGGGAAATACTTATTGAATAATATCCCTATGAACTATTACCACTCCATAGCTTTAACCTCTACTCTTGGCCTCATGTTTTTAATCATCTCCCACCACTGATCAGCTTCTCCCTATTAGCGGTAAACATCCAAGGTGACCTTCTCTTGCTCTGAATAGTGGATCACGAAAAAGATCTTCTCTATAGAGCTGATCCACTATTCAACAATGAATGGGTCGGTCGATCCATTGAAGGTTGGTGGTTGTTGATGCATAGAGGACTCAAAATAATATTTTTCCCTTCATGGTGAGATCAGTCTCTTAGATTAATTTAAGTTATTTCCCATAACTTGAGTCAGTTGATTCATCATTCTCATGAAAGTTTCCATTTCAACTTCCATCAAAGGGTCATCAGTGCATGGTCCATTGCGGTCACCATTTGCACGGTTCCTCCTATTTCCCTACATTTTTTAAAAGAATAAAACCTTAGTGAAAAACTTATTTCATTTACGAATCTTTAACTATAAAGTATTTTTATGTCTTAAAACTTTATGCTTAAACATATTATTCTTTAACAACAATTACATTTCCCTATAAATCCTTCATAATGATTCATAAAAAGCTTATGATTAACCAAAAATATCCCCCAAGAGTGTCAAACCAGGATTGCAGCAATTCCTGTTGTCATGTACTAGGATACCTCAGGTCAAGCCCAAAACATTGTCAGAGTTTTCACTCCTAGGTACATCTGTGCCTGAGCCACATCCACTTGTTCATATCTAGAGAGGGATTTATTTGTTCAGAAACCACTTACTCAATATTTCACCAAAATAAAAGGAAGTTTTCCTATATTTAAACTTTTATATAGGGTTATTAATAAATATTTTATAGCATAATTTCTATAAATAACTAAACTATCCTTTTATACCAACTATGACATCCCGACTTTTTAATTACATAATTTTTCATTACATTTTACAAATAGAAGATATTTAAAGTATAGTGTATTGGAAATTAGGAACAATATACTTGAAAAAAACATAAAACATTATTATAAATCCACTTGTAAGGATTCATCATAAGTTCATACTAAGTACAATTACTTCATCTCAAAACCTAGAGACATACATCAAAGGAAAGGGTGAGCAGAAGGCCTTATAAGGAAAGCAAGGGAATTAGTTTACTTGTGATATCAATAAGAAGTTGATGAAAAACATAATGAAATGAGAAATGGAAGAAGAGGAATATCATAATAAAAATAACATGAACCATAACTTGAATATTTGGATACAACATCTAATTTATACATTCATTAAAATATCACCAAGGATCATCCCCAAGGTGTCATAAAAATTACCAAGATTATTCACCAAGGTATCGTGAAACTTGTCATCTCTAGAGATTAAATTATTTACCCAATGCATTGGAGAGATATCAAGGATAAACCTTAATATGTATTTATTTTCATGTGATACACATATATAATAATCATACATTTCATAAATAACCCATAGAGAGTAAAAGAAATGGGTTTCAATTCAAAATCGTGACTTTTTAAAAGTGCTTAAAAACATGATTGTTATGTCTTTTATAACCCCTGGAAAAAGAATGAGGGTTTAATGTATGTCAATTATAGAATAAAATATATAATTTTTATGTCTTTATTAATACCCATAGAAACAAAATTGATTTTGGAATTTAAATAAATATAATAAGACAATTTCTTGAGAAAAAAAGAGAGAGATTTTAAGATGAAAATTCTACAACATAACGGCTATACATCATGGTTTTAGAAAAAATTAAAAATAGAAGGAAAAGGGTAACCCACTCAAAATACAATATGGGTATAGAATAAAAAATAAATAAGATCATGGTATGGATATTTTAATGACACACCACTTGAAATAAAAGAGAAGGTGCAATTTCTTTTACAAAAAATTCGACAGCCTAACAATGTCGCTTAAAATTCAGAAAAATAAGTTGATGAGAGTGGAAAGGGTCTCTAATAATTTTGACAAAAAATGGACAGAAATAATGACATAGAATAACATACCCCAACATAATAAGATTGAAACTAGAATACATAACATAAAGGAAGTCATGACTTAAAAGAGGAGGGTGAAAGGTTCCCTTACCTTGAAGAGTAACCTCAAAAGCTTGAAGGTTGGGACCTTGGGGGGATTGAGGGAACCTTGGGAGGACTACTTAGGAAGTAAAAAGACCATATATTCATTGATGAGGAATTATTAATGAAAGGAATGAAGTAATGGGTTGGTATTTATAGCAAAAGTGAGGGAATATTTTATTAATTTCCAAGGGACACCTCATCAATGGTATTTGCAAAACCATGGGCTTAACCATGGTATTTTCCCATGGTATTGGCCAATTAGGACACCTAATAACATATATTACTATACACAAGTCTAACAGAAATATTACATCATGATTACATCATTAATGATTTCATTAAACACACTGAAATTCAAAACTATATTTTTACTATTCACTGAAAAACAAAACATTTTATAAAAATCTCATAAATTCACCCTAACCTAATAAAAATGATCTGAATTTAAAAATGAACTCCATTTTATGAAAATAATTTTATAATTATGATATATTTAATTTTTAAGTAAAAACACTATTTACCCAAAAAAATACTAATACTTAACTAATAAATTCTGAAACAATTATTTACTTATGCTATTATATCACATTACCTAATCAAGATGCCTAAATTATATTTTTAAATTATAAAGTGATGTTAATATTCTATTGGTCACATTAATTTTCATAAGGGTAATATTACTATTCATACTTTACTATTCACAAAAATTAATTTTATCTTATTAGACTCTAAATTTCTTACTGATCACAACTGTAGAAGACCATTTTTTGTAAATCATTTCACATTATTAATTATTTAAAGTATAAAATGATATTTTAAAATACATTTTTTCTAAAATTTACCAATAATACGGAAATTTTATAAATTCATCCTATATTTATCTTGATATTTGAAATTTACAAATTTTACCATAATAAGAAATAAAAATTTTATTTATAAAAAAAGTTTACACAAAGTAAGTAAGGCCTTGTTACATAGCCCCTTATAAAACCTACATAGGACCTAAGTGTAAGGTGTGCTATGATGATAGAATCTTGGGGCGGCTCGGACAACATTGCCCAAGTGGTGATTTCTATCAGCTTGAACTTCTCCCATAAGCGATTCCGTTCAAGCTTAACATGTTGAAGTTTGGATTGGGATTGGTCCAGAGAGAAGCCCAGTAATTCCACCTCCATCCCAAGCTCCAAGAAATGGGCTTTGTACGACCCACACCTACTGGATGAGGCCATCAACTCTTCTTTTTGTATTAATTAACCATGATCATTTGTATTTATAATCAATAATCATAACATTAAGAGTATAGTTTTCAATGGTCATATTGACCAATGGTCATATTGACCAATGGTCATATAATAGTTGAAACCCAATGATATCATTTTAATTATACTCACTTCATTAATTAAAGGATATAGTTTTGTTGAGTATAAAATAAAATAACACACAAATTTAAGAAACAAATATTATTCAAAATTTCGAGTCGTTATAATGAGGACCTTATACTATATAGTTTAATTTATTATATCTAGTACGAGATATGTGAGGCACTTTTATCTTTGCATAAGTTTATAGATAAATAGCCATATTTTGGGGCCCCTTGCATATATCCAACTCATATATAAGAAAATTGGGTCTCTAAGACCACTCTTGAGTAGTTTAAGGTCTTTCAGGGTGGGGTATTTTTAATTCCCATTTTTTCTCTAATTATTCTAGTCACATCAAATGGGATGATCAACTAAAAACTTTAAGCACATGTGAGTCATGTTCAATATAAGAAACAAGATATGGTCACATAATGAATCAAACTATATCGGTTAGGGATGAATGACAAAGAGGGGAAATAAACATAGGGGGAATCTTAACATAACATGGGTTTACAATTTAAAAAGCTCATAATGATATCTCTTACATAAATATGTTTTATATATGAAAGGATACCCTTTTCTAGGTATGATTTTGTAAAAATATGACTTGTGTGTGAAATAATATCAACCCATATCAGTGCTGAGAATAGATGAGACCCATTGCAGATGACGAGTGATTTAATCAGGCACCAAGATGAGTCAGATGGAATTTTAAATTTCTATAGATGGGCCCATATGGGTGTCACTAGGATTCCTATAAGGATAGGAATAAATCCAAATGACTCTTTTCAAAGAAAACCCTTAGCATAGATTTAGATCCTACACATGGGGGGCATATTTTATTTTAGAAATTATAGCTGAGCCTTGGGGAGGAAATCCATGAATCACTTTGTATCCTATTGAAATAGGAATCAAGAAACATATAGTTCTTATATTGTTGTTCCTATATATATATCTAGCTTTTATGTTGGGGAAATGGGGTTTGTTATTTTGATTTAATAGCTTTCCCTTGGATAAAGAATCTTGGAGTCACTACATATCCTATGATAACAGAAATCAATCCACATGTAGTTATTATATGGATCCCTACATAGATCAAACTCATATATAGATATAGGGGTATTTAATTTAGAAATCATGTATGGGATTAGGATAAAATATCTGAGGGTCACTACTAATCCTATATGGACATGAATCAATCCATGCATAGTTATTGGGGAGAAATGTTCCCCATACATATATGGAAAATATGTAGTAGAAATGAATAAATGTTTCAACTTATAATATATAAATTTATTGAATCTATGGAGGCTAACTAATAAAGGTAGAAGGGGGAATTTTCATACTTTATTCATTTTTGATGATGTAATACATGGTTACAGGAATTAAGGCATGCTTACCTGCCCATATTTGAATTATATATAGAGAAGAAAGTGTGGGGAGGGGGGATATTATTTTAATGATTGTGTCTAGGCCCAAGATGGATAATGTAGGCACCACTACATATGCTATATGGATAGTAATCAATCCATGTGTAGTTATTTAATAAAATGTACCCAACAAAGATCTCGATCATATTCAAGGAAAAGTGTAACACCCCAGGTAAATAAAGAGTATGAAATTTTCACATTTATCCATATTTGTTAATAAAATATTAATATTACTTTAAAGGGAACGCTATGCTCGATGGCGTACCCAATATGCAACAACAAGTTTCTTTGAAATCTTATGTTGCACTCTAATAACAAAATAATATTATTTTAAATGGTAGTTAACACATAGCCATTGTAATGGAGGGAATGAACAGAACTAACTAAAAAATGATTATATATGTTTGTCAAATATTTTTACTTTTTTTCAATAAATGTTAGAGGATTAAAAATGCAAATGAATCCAGTTTTTAAGCGTAAACATTCTAATATTCTTTAAAAGGTCGATTAACCGCCTTTTGATGGAGAACCCCTTTTAAATCCACTTTTTGACAATTTTATAAGCTATATTTTTCAAAATAAACATATTATTTATGATTGGGACATTGAAATTTACCTTGGGTTAATTTTTGGTATTTTTCTGACAATGTTCATTTTTCAATGAATAGTGAAAAATACTGTATTTTACATCGAAACTGCTTTTTCATATAATTTAATTATATGGTTATATTATCTTTTTAATTTGTTTTAAAGTTTAATTAGAATATATTTTTACCATGTAATTAAATTATGGTCATTGGGATTAATTTCACTTTGGAATTAGGCATAAACAAGTGCCAAAATTTTCATAAATATTGTTTCTAAAAAACCCGCTATTTGTTTTGACAACGGGAAGTTTTTTTAAATTAATTATTGCAATTTATGTGTTTGGAATTTGGTAAAATGGATTACATATTTGGAATCATAAGGTAAAAATTATGTAATTAAGACTCTTTTTTTTTGGACATTATGAATAGTAACGACGGTAATTATCTTTAATTATCTTGATTAATGAGTAATCGGGTAGTTAAAGATAATAAGATAATATCATAATAATTAAAAATGACCAAAAAATGTGTCTTAAGGCTACTTTTTGTCTCATGGCCGACCATGGGATGCCTTGTTCCAAACTTGAGGGCCCCATGGAATCAATTTTGTGACAAAGTGACTTTTTATCTTTTTATTTTTAAATAATGTTAAATGTAACAAAGAATGTATCACCTAAGTAAAATATTTTTAATTTTGTCTAAATAAATGATATTTTGGACTATAAATATTTATTAGAAATCTAAAAATATTTCCTACATCATGATATTTTTTTTTATAATTTTTAGACATCAAATAAATTAAATTATTTATGACATCATGATGATGCAGCGATTACCTCATTAATAAAGGATTTAAATAAAATGGAAAGATAATGTAAAATATAAGACCTAAACATGTCCAAAACCTATTGGATGGGTGGATTTATAACCCTTATCACCTTATCCTCGAAACACACCAATGCGTGACCATTAAAATCCGAAACTCATTTGAAAATAAAGTTACATTTTATACCTTTCCAAGAGTGCCTCTCCCCTCCTCTTATAAAAGGCCCCCAACTCTACCTCCTTACCCACACTTCCAAAGCCTTTGGATCGGAAAACACCTGCCCATTTTGTCTCTCCACATCCCTATATAACTCCTTTAAGCCTCACTTTGGGAAGAAGCCTTCCCAAGGAATCCTTTGAGCTCAAACCAAAGGGAGTTACCCGATTTTAAGGTAATGTCTTCACTTGAGTCCTTTTGTTTTATTTTGCTTCTCCCACACCCTAAACTCTTTTTATTCATTTCTTTTGTAACAAATCCAGTATCTTAAATATACTATGATTTTTTTATAATAATTATTCGAGCTAAACTTACACACAACTTCGTCTAATGGTTAAAGAACATACTGTTTCTGTGGTTGGCGATTTTCTGCCTCACGAAACGATGATTGTTCAATATTCTTTTAACACCTTTAATGGTGGCCATTATTATGTAACTGTATTTTATATATTATATATATGGTATTTATGTTTACTATATTCTTATTTATTTTATATTTAAAACATACCTTTATTCTTTTCATGTTATGTAAATGCGATAATTTCATATGAGGAAGTGTGGACTACCGCCCCCTCAAGTGATGTGACTCGTACATGCAATACATGGAATGTATAAAGAATGAAATTAATGAACATATGTGACCTATATAACATATATATTATACTGGAATTATAATATATATATATATATATTTATATCATTTATTTTTAATTCCGTTGATATGACAATGGAAAAAATGAAAGTAGCGTTCATGCGTACGTACGACCTACCGTCTCCATGAACGGTGCTTTTAGTTTTTTATCTCCAAATGATATGGAATAGTATAAAATGAATATGTACTGGATATATATGATATTTTAATCATTATTACTATTCTTGAAATTATTTACTTATAACTACATGGGCAATCATTTTTCAAACAAGTTCATTTTTGACTCATGTACCAAATATCGGCAAAAACGTCTGATATGAACTAACATTATTAAACAATTATTATAAAATTATAATATGTGATATGAACTGAATAATAATCTATAAATTAGGTCCTTATGAAATTATAAATTTACTTAAGTTTATTATTCAGGAATATAAAGAAATGAACAAGACAAGTCAGACTTGAGGTAAGGGATCCTACTCCTCTCTTTCTTTTTAAGTACACTCTTTTATGTCATTCCTTTTAAGCGCATCTTCCTTGTGATTGGGATGTTATTTTATATTACTCTTACTGTAATTTTTATGTTCATATGATGAGAGACCCTATTCTCTCTCATCAATCCATTTTGGAAGTTTTGAGTGGCGCCGTTAGGCTGCCGAATTTTCGTAAGAGATCTAACCTCTCTCTTTCTTTTTATGTACTCTCCTTTATGACACTTCTTTTAAGATCCTCTTTTTTATGTTGGGGGATGTTCTTTCATATTCCTCTTGCTGTAAACTTTATGTTAATATGATGATAGACCCTATTTTATCTCATCAATCCATTTTTGTAAGTTTTAAGTGGCGCCGTTAGGCTGCCGAGTTTTCGTAAGGGATTTTTCATCTCACTTTTATTCTCGTGAGATTTATGCTACATTTGACACAATTTAATTTGAGTGGTGTATGTAATGCCCATTATTTTACTCATTGTGTAATATAATTTCATTTATGAGTATTTACATCAATGTTGTATTGTCCTTCTTTCACGGGGTGTATGTTTCGAAAGATACCCATGCCGGTAAGGGAACCTTTCACCCTCCTCTTTTTAAAAGACTTATTTTGTTATGTATTTTAATTCACATACTATTATGTTGGGATATGTTCTTATATATCATTATTGATTTAAATTTTATGTCCAAGTGATGAGATACCCTTTATCTCTCTCATCAAATCTTTTTCTAAAATTTGATGTGATGCCGTTAGGCTGTCAAGGGAACTTCTTAACCCAATTTCGATTTCTTTGGGTTCAACATATAGTTATTGAATATGTCATCCTTTGAATATGTGTGAATGAACTTTGATTGTTTTACACTTAATATCCTCTTATATTGTGTGTGTTTATATTTGTCACACATAATTATGAGATTGATTTATCATTGACTTAAGGATACCTTCTTTACAGGGGATTTCATCTCATTTTACATTTCTATTGAGACTTTATTGTTGTTATGCACCAATTCACTCTTATATGGTGTATATTCTGTCCTTTGGAATATTATATAATGAATTAATTTATTCTCATGATATTATAAAGTTCTGATTAAATGTTATTCCTCAATTATTGTATTCAAGTGTCTCTTATTTTGTTTAAAACCCTTTAACTAAAATATGGTTTTAAATGTTTTAATGATTTATTCTTATAAATATTTCTCGTTAATATCCATGTTTTCAAAATGGTTTTAAGGATTTATTTATATTTATATTAATGGTTTAAAATTTTAAAACCTTCAAAGTGGTATGGGACACTTTGATTCAAAGATCTCTTTATTAAATGTTTTAAATGGTTTCGAAAATGGTTTTTAGAATGGATTTATTATTTCAATATCTTAAAATGTTATATTGTTATTGCAATATGGGAATGTTATATTTACTTTATGCTTAAGTAATGTGCTATGATTATGTTATGGTTCTTGGGCATTGTTTATGAAGACGGGTGGTTCCGTGATAAACTAAGGGCGGGTGAGCCCGATATAGCTCTCCAATGCATTGGGTAACGCAAATGAGTGAAACATTAAGGTTTCTCCAAAGATATTTAGGGAATATACTGTGGTGGGTATTCCAAATGTAACCAAGAGGGTTACTCCCTATGTAAGAATGTTATGAATTCCTCAAGTTACCTTCTATGTCTTATGATTTCTATGATTTATTCATGATTTGATGAGGTATGTTAAAGTGCCTATGTTTTATGGGTAAAGTATGATTTCATTCTTATGTATATATGAAATCATGTTTCCTTTCCATATTTCTATATCCCTTACTGAGATTTTTATGCTCATCCCATGTTTTTTTGAAATGTTTTTCACAGGTCAAGTGAAAGGTACATGACATGATGATAGTGTCAAGGAAGTGTCAAGAAAGAATCCATGTTTTATTTTAAATACGTTTCCGTTTATGGGAAAAAATGAATACTATCTTTTATGTAACCACTATGTTTAAATGTGGAATGTAATGCAAGTTTGATGATATAATTCTCTAAAACTCTAAACCTGAAAAGATCCTCAATGTGTAATCTTGTATTAACTCAAGATTAAGTAAGGTTTAAGGCTGGGGCCTTATAGTTGGTATCAGAGGTCGGTTTAGATAACTTTAGATGTTAGGGTATTCTCTAAGCATAAGTGACAGTACCATAATGGATAGGATTTCAGAAAGAGTCCTAGTTTTAGATAAAGTTAATGAGTAAGTATATCTTAGTTTTTATCTTCCTCATTAGTATATGATGGTTTTGTTGATATACTCACACTGACCTTTTTGGTTTTAGTAAATGGTTGGATCTAGCAGGCACCAAAGTAACAGTGAATGTGAAGGAAACTGTGATAGTTTTTTGAGAAAGCAACTGAATGATATGGGGATGCAATGATAACTCTTGTGATTATCCTCAACCAACTATCTGGAGTCATGATTGACCACCTAAACCTTGGTGATTTCTCTAAGGCATCATATATGCGAGAAACAAGTCCCTACGGAACTACAGGTAATAATCATAAAGGTAAGTGTGTTCAAAAACCTATGTGTCAAAGATGTGGAAAGAAACACCTAGGAAAATGTTTCAAAGGGACAGAAATATGCTATAGATGTGGAAATGAAGGTCATAAAGCAAGAACCTGCCATGGAAAAAGGAAGCATCCAATTGACTCGAGGAAAGGGAAACAAGTTCTTTATGAGGGATCAATTGAATGTTTTAAATGTGGTGTGTATGGTCATTATGAAAACACATGTCCTATGAAGAAGTTTCGTGAATGGGATCACCAAGATCGTACAAATATTCGTTTACCAATACCTAATGCCATTCCGATTGAGGATGAAGAAACTGACAATGACCAATCAAAGGTATGGATTATTTCATAACTATTATTTTCGTATTTTGGAATGTTAGGATATGATTCATGATTTTGTTTGTAGGAAAGAAGTATTTCAGAATAAGTTGGAAAGGAATGGTTAATGGATCATGAAGAATGTTGAATGAGTAAGAAGTCAACATATAAGGGCTTCAAGAGTTATGGTGAAATTCTTAGGAGTATTAAGTCTCTTTTGATGATGGGGTTACATTAGAAGACTTTTTATAGTATGTGTAACCCTGATGTTTAACATATGAAAATTTTATTCAAGGAATAGTTATCTATTCTTTTGTGGACATAGTTATAAAGAACCATTTGGGTTTATATGATCCTTACTTTTGAGGTAATTATGGGTTACTATATGTTATGATGGAAGTGAAAGGCATGAGATAAAATTGAAGTTAAATTATGTTATAGTTATTTTTGATGATTTTATCTCTTTTTGGGGAATGATTTTAGAATTATATAGTTTTGGAAAAAGGACAACATGCAGACCATGTGACAACCCGTCGCGTCAGACAAAGCTGCGGGAATCGAACCCACAACCAAAGTGAAACTGGTATTTATCACCTACCACTGGACTACGTGAAGTCCCTGGTTAGTTTAACTAATTCTTTTTAGTTAGATGATCTTATGAATCTAGAATGAGCTGATTTTGGGTTATCTATGGAAATTATTAACCTATCATGGAGGATATGTGATTAGGTTAATTACTTTTCAATACGAGACTTTAGAAGCAACTGATGTTTTTTGGAGATAAATGTTATGATTTAACTTGGAAGACTATGTGACTAAATACTTAAAATATATGTGTTTCAATATTAGTTTGGTTTACTTTTAAGAATTTTATGGACAAATTGTTTATCGAATGGTCCTCGTTGAACTTTGGGTTTTGTTGGACAAATTTTGGAGATTAATCATAGATTTTCTTTTTATAAAGGGTTATCCTTTTCTGGATTATCTGATCTTGTACTAAACTTTTTGGTTTTGGTTTTGGTTAAAGTCTAAAGACATGGGAATTATATAGTTCTCTTTGGTGAATTAGGTGATTCTCTAGAAGTTGATTATAGTACTCTTAATGTGAACAAGTCTTCCTAAATACTCGTCTTTTGGAGAAAATATGAGTTTGTGTAAGGAATCTAATAAAAGTTGAAAGTCAACATGATAAGTGATTATGTTTCCTTATGAATAAATTCCTCAATAAAAAGTAACTTAAAACAAAAATGTTGTCTATTAACTTTTCCTACTGGGGAATCGAATACCGTTTAACCCATCACAGTTTTGTGATTTTCTTGTGGTTAACTTTCTCCTAAACATGTTTTCTATCACTCTCCATCAGAACATGACCCTATGTTTTCTCCTCCATGTCCATGTTTTCCTACATAGAATCCTAGTATGGGTTAACTCGGGTGACCTTTGTACTTATCTTTCTTTATTTTAAAGTGATTGTTTTACCAACTCTTGTTCCGATGTGGGACGTTCAAGGATGTTTCCAAGCTCAATTTTAAAATTGTAAGGATGCAATTCCCAAAGGGGGGAAGGATGTAACACCCCAGGTAAATAAAGAGTATGACATTTTCACATTTATCCATATTTGTGAATAAAATATTAATATTACTTTAAAGGGAACGCTATGCTCGATGGCGTACCCAATATGCAACAACAAGTTTCTTTGAAATCTTACGTTGCACTCTAATAATAAAATAATATTATTTTAAATGGTAGTTAACGCATAGCCGTTGTAATGGCGGGAATGAACATAACTAACTAAAAAATGATTATATATGTTTGTCAAATATTTTTACATTTTTTCAATAAATGTTAGAGGATTAAAAATGCAAATGAATCCAGTTTTTAAGCGTAAACATTCTAATATTCTTTAAAAGGTCGATTAACCATCTTTTAATGGAGAAACCCTTTTAAATCCACTTTTTGACAATTTTATAAGCTATATTTTTCAAAATAAACATATTATTTATGATTGGGACATTGAAATTTACCTTGGGTTAATTTTTGGTATTTTTCTGACAATGTTCATTTTTCAATGAATAGTGAAAAATACTGCATTTTACATCAAAACCGCTTTTTCATATAATTTAATTATATGGTTATATTATCTTTTTAATTTGTTTTAAAGTTTAATTAGAATATATTTTTACCATGTAATTCAATTATTGTCATTGGGATTAATTTCACTTTGGAATTAGGCATAAACAAGTGCCAAACTTTTCATAAATATTGTTTCTAAAAAACCCGCTATTTGTTTTGACAACGGGAAGTTTTTTTAAATTAATTATTGAAATTTATGTGTTTGGAATTTGGTAAAATGGATTAAATATTTGGAATCATAAGGTCCAAATTATGTAATTAAGACTCTTTTGTTTTTGGACATTATGAATAGTAACAACGGTAATTATCTTTAATTATCTCGATTAATGAGTAATCGGGTAGTTAAAGATAATAAGATAATATCATAATAATTAAAAATGACTACAAAATGTGTCCTAAGGCTACTGGTTGTCTCATGGCCGACCATGGGATGCCTTGTGCCAAACTTGGGGGCCCCATGGAATCACTTTTATGAGAAAGTGACTTTTTATCTTTTTATTTTTAAAGAATGTTAAATGTAACAAATAATGTATCACCTAAGTAAAATATTTTTAATTTTGTCTACATAAATGATATTTTGGACTATAAATATTAATTAGAAAACTAAAAATAATTCCTACATCATGATATTTTTTTTATAATTTTTAGACATCAAATAAATTAAATTATTTATGACATCATGATGATGCAGCGATTACCTCATTAATAAAGGATTTAAATAAAATGGAAAGATATGTAAAATCTAAGACCTACAAATGTCCAAAACATATTGTATGGGTGTATTTCGAACCCTAATCACCTTATCCTCGAAACACACCAATGTGGGACCATTAAAATCCGAAACTCATTTGAAAATAAAGTTACATTTTATACCTTTCCAAGAGTGCCCCTCTCCTCCTCTTAATAAAGGCCCCCACCTCTACCTCCTTACCCACACTTACAAAGCCTTTTTCTGGGCCAACCTCTGCCCATATTGTCTCTCCACATCCCTCTATAACTCCTTGAAGCCTCACTTTGGGCATAAGCCTTCCCAAGGAAGCCTTTGAGCTCAAACCAAAGGGAGTTACCCGATTTTAAGGTAATGTCTTCACTTGAGTCCTTTTGTTTTATTTTGCTTATCCAACCCCCTAAAATCTTTTTATTCATTTCTTTTGTAACAACTACAGTATATTGAATATACTAGGATGTTTTTATAAGAAGTATTCGAGCTACAATTACACACACCTTCGTCTAATGGTTAAAGAAAATACTGTTTCTGTGGTTGGCGATTTTCTGCCTCACGAAACGATGATTGTTCAATATTCTTTTAACACCTTTAATGGTGGCCATTATGATGTCACTGTATTTTATATATTATATATATGGTATTTATGTTTACTATATGCTTTTGTATTTTATATTTAAAATATACCTTTATTCTTTTCATGTTGTGTAAATGCGATAATTTCATATGGGGAAGTGTGGACTACCGCCCCCTCAAGTGATGTGACTCGTACATGCAATACATGGAATGTATAAAGAATGAAATTAATGAACATATGTAACCTATATAACATATATATTATACTGGAATTATAATACATATATATATATATATATCATTTATTTTTAATTCCGTTGATATGACAATGAAAAAATGAAAGTAGCGTTCATGCGTACGTACGACCTACCGTCTCCATGAACGGTGCTTTTTGTTTTTTATCTCCAAATGATATGGAATAGTATAAATTGAATATGTACCGGATATATATGATATTTTAATCATTAATACTATTCTGGAAATTATTTACTTATAACTACATGGGCAATCATTTTTCAAACAAGTTCATTTTTGACTCATGTACCAAACATCAGCAAAAACGTCTGATATGAACTAACATTATTAAACAATTATTATAACATTATAATATGTGATATGAACTGAATAATAATCTCTAAATTAGGTACTTAGGAAATTATAAATTGACCAAAGTTTATTATTCAGGAATATAAAGAAACGAACAAGACAAGTCAGACTTGAGGTAAGGGATCCTACTCCTCTCTTTCTTTTTAAGTACACTCTTTTATGTCATTCCTTTTAAGCGCATATTTCTTGTGATTGGGATGTTCTTTTATATTACTCTTACTGTAATTTTTATGTTCATATTATGATAGACCCTATTCTCTCTCATAAATCCATTTTGGATGTTTTGAGTGGCGCCGTTAGGCTGCCGAATTTTCGTAAGAGATCTAACCTCTCTCTTTCTTTTTAAGTACTCTCCTTTATGAAACTTATTTTAATATCCTCTTTGTTTTTGTTGGGGGATGTTCTTTTATATTCCTCTTGCTGTAAAATTTATGTTAATATTATGAGATACCCTATTTTATCTCATCAATCCATTTTTGTAAGTTTTAAGTGGCGCCGTTAGGCTGCCGAGTTTTCATAAGAGATTTTTCATCTCACTTTTATTCCCGTGAGATTTATGCTACATTTGCAAAAATTTCCTTTGAGTGGTGTATGTACTGACCATTATTTTACTCATTGTGTAATATAATTTCATTTATGAGTATTTACATCAATTTTGTATTGTCCTTCTTTCACGGGGTGTATGTTTCGAAAGATACCCATGTCGGTAAGGGAACCTTTCACCCTCCTCTTTTTAAAAGACTTATTTTGTTATGTCTTTTAATTAACATACTATTATGTTGGGATATGTTCTTCTATATCCTTATTTATTTAAATTTTATGTCCAAGTGATGAGATACCCTTTATCTCTCTCATCAACTCTTTTTCTAAAATTTGATGTGACGCCGTTAGGCTGTCAAGGGAACTTCTTAACCCAATTTGGATTTCTTTGGGTTCAACATGTAGTTATTGAATATGTCATCCTTTGAATATGTGTGAATGAAATTTGATTGTTTTACACTTAATATCCACTTATATTGGGTGTATTAATATTTGTCACACATAATTATGAGATTGATTTATCCTTGACTTAAGGATACCTTCTTTACGGGGGATTTCATCTCATTTTACATTTCTATTGAGACTTCATTGTTGTTATGCTCCAATTCACTCTTATATGGTGTATATACTATCCTTTGGAATATTATATCATGAATTCCTTTATTCTAATTATATTATAAAGTTATGATTAAATGTTATTCCTCAATTATTGTATTCAAGTGTCTCTCATTTTTTTAAAAACCCTTTAGCTAAAATATAGTTTTAAATGTTTTAATGATTTATTCTTATAAATATTTATCGTTAATATCCATGTTTTCAAAATGGTTTTAAGGATTTATTTATATGGATATTAATGGTTTAAAATGTTAAAACCTTCAAAGTGGTATGGGACACTTTGATTGAAAGATCTCTTTATTAAATGTTTTAAATGGTTTCGAAAATGGTTTTTATAATGGATTTATTATTTCAATATCTTAAAATGTTATATTGTTATTGCAATATGGGAATGTTATATTTCCTTTATGCTTAAGTAATGTTCTATGATTATGTTATGGTTCTTGGGCATTGTTTATGAAGACAGGTGGTTCCGTGATAAACTAAGGGCGGGTGAGCCCGATATAGCTCTCCAATGCATTGGGTAACGCGAAGGAGTGAAAAATTAAGGTTTCTCTGAAGAGATTTAGGGAATATACTATGGTGGGTATTCCAAACGTAACCAAGAGGGTTACTCCCTACGTAATAATGTTATGAATGCCTCAAGTTACCTTCTCTGTCTTATTATTTCTATGATTTATTCATGATTTGATGAGGTATGTTAAAGTGCCTATGTTTTATGAGTAAAGTATGATTTCATTCTTATATATATATGAACTCATGTTTCCTTTCCATATTTTTATATCCCTTACTGAGCTTTTTATGCTCATCCTATGTTTTTTTGAAATATTTTTCACAGGTCAAGGGAAAGGTACATGACATGATGATAGTGTCAAGGAAGTGTCAAGAAAGAATCCGTGTTTTATTTTAAATATGTTTCCGTTGATGGGAAAAAATGAATACTATATTTTATGTAACCAATATGTTTAAATGTGGAATATAATGAAAGTTTGATGATCTAATTCTCTAAAAATCTAAACCTGAAAAGATCCTCAATGTGTAATCTTGTATTAACTCAAGATTAAGTAAGGTTTAAGGCTGGGGCCTTATAGAAAGGGGTATGTTTATCCTCAAAGAAGAATCTATCTTACATTTGTAGGGTTCATGATCTCTAACTATTGATTGTATTATGAAGGAAAATGTATTTCATATTGGAATAAGATTCCACTTATGAGGGAATCTTCATAGTCTTGAAACCAAACATGGGTGACTTATTTTGATACAAACCAAGTAATGAAGAGGGTTATGATAGAGATAAACTTGTGGATGTTACCATTAAAATATACCCAGGCATCACTATATATCTTTAAAAGTTAGGAATAAATCCACACAAAGTTTTTATATATAAATTTCCCTATATAGATCAAGCTTTTCTACATGGATAGGGTATATTTTTTTTGACATTACAATCGAGCCCAGGACAGTGGATCTAGGGGTCACTAAGTATCCTATATAGGTAGAAATCAATAAAAACATAGATACTGAAAGGAAATTCACCCTATATAGATCTGAATCATATTTTGGGGAAGGTTAATTTTATTCTAAGCATAGTTCCATAAATGAGAGATTTTGTATCAAGATCTACCATGCAGATTTGAATCATACACAGGAGTGGGACATGTTCATATTTTGATTTAGAGGATAATGGTTGGGTCCCTGATTGAGTACTCGGAAATCACTACATATCCCATAGTGATGGGAATAATGTACTCACATAGATTTTTAAATAGAGAATTCATTACATAGATCTAGATCATATGAAAGGAATATGTGGAATTAATTCTCTAAGGCACAAACCAACCATGCTCCAAAGACTTCTACATGGATCGAGCTATCAAGTTGGGGTGAAAGAAGCCACGAATAATGGTCCAACCTAAGATGTTTAGAGTAATGAAAGATGGAATTACACCTTTCAATTTAACATCATGTAGTAGAGATGGTGACCATGTAGTTTAACATCATACAATGAGGACATGGGTGCTATGTAGTTTATATTCTTGCTGCAAAGACTTGGGTGCTCACACAATAATTATGAAAAGTATATGTTGAGAAACCTTGTATTAGTGAGGTTAATGATGAATTTACCATAAATTATGGTTAAGGAGTAATATCCATTAGAATATATATTTTGTGCGATGTAAGGTCCTTCCCAATTTGGATCCAAATTTGGAGGCTTCTTTCCTGGTATCATCGAGGTTCTGATAACCAATATTGTATCTACTTGCATGAATAACTAGAGGCATGCATTCTTATCAAAGGATCATGTGATATCATTCTGATGGACTTCTAGTTTGTGCAATGTATGCAACCTCTTCTCATCGAGTTTTTTTTAACCCATCAATTCACTTTTATGGTTATTTATCTTTTGATATCTAACCATAGATAGTGATTCAGAGTGAGGGTAATTGGACTTAAATGGGTAGAACTGCTCTATTCCATAGACAAAAGAATATGGAGTCAGTTGTGTGGTGTTGGATGTTGCGGTAATATTGGACTATAAGGCATGCATAAGTTTGTTTGAATAATATTTCTTGTATGTTACACTATTTTATAGAGTATATTAAATAGAGACTTATTGAAATCATATATCTGTATATTTTTCAATGTGTGATAATAAGACAAATGGTTGGACTCAATTTTATACTACCAGTACAACCTTTTTGACTTAAAAGAACATAATTTGGTGCCATTTTTTGTCAATATTTTATGAGGTACTATAGATCTAGTGATGATATTGGACTTTATAAAGTTTATGATGTTCTTCATCCTAAATTACTTATGGGTTATGGCATAGAACTATTTAAAGAAGAAATCATTAATATTAAGGATGTATTTTAACTTATTAGCTATTGCTGGGGGATATAGCCCCATTACATCTATTACCCATATGAAAAACAACCAGGAGTATTTGGTAGTATACAATAGCTTTAGGGGTTGATGAATAACTTTTCCATTTATTTGAGAGGTGTGAAATTTCTTGGTGAATTTCATATAGTATTGTATCATTTTCAGTCAAAAATAAATAATCCTTCTAATTTGGTGGGAGATCCTCAAGATCCTTCCTGGACTTCCTAAATTGTAGTGAGGGTCTCTCCTTTTGAGATGAACCTAAGGAGGAGCCCATAAAAGCCCCATTTATAGAGGGATTTATATTCATTAAACTCATTATGAAGGGTGAAGTTTGCATCTTGACATTAAATCTATTCCTTTTTGGCTCAATCCAATGATAGGGTCTCATTTTAGAGGTATTCCATTATGGGGATCATCTATTTAATATCACACATCAACTCATCGTGCCTTGAGAAAGTGAAAATATGATTGATATCCCCCATGTCTCAGATGATGATTAGGGAAACTACCCTTCAGTGTGTGATGAAGAAGAACATATCATCCTGGTCAGGATCAACCATGGATATGGATGTGTTGGCTAGAGCATCAGTATCAGGATTCTATGAATGAAGGACATGATTCAATATTGGTTAAAAAGGGAATTATGCCATAAATCCCTTAACATAGTTGATGAGAGTGGTTAAATATTCCATATTGGTGAATTATTCCTAATTAATCTTCTTAATCAAAAGTTCTGAATCACCTTTTACATTTAGATGGGCTGTTTGTAGTTGTAGGGTTAGTTATTGGCCTATAACGAGGCCTTGGTATTCTACCTCATTATCATGTTCAATATCATATATGACATGAAACACTAAGATTAGAAGAGAATGTAACAACTAAAAAATTTATTATATATATTTATTAATTAAATTCAATCTCTTTGATAGATTTCTATTCACATAACACCAAGTTTAAACAAAAGGTGATACATTATTAAAATATTATTACTTAAACATAACCATTATAACTTAACTATTAAGTTGGTGGGTATGAATATAAATAACTAAATTATGAAAATTATATGGTTTAAACATGTATAAAATAAATTCAATTTGTATCCATCTATTATAAATAAAATAATAACCATTTTAAATAAAAAGAAGCATCTTCTAAAAAATTGTATTTTTTTAAAAGGCGGTTTAGTTGCACTTTACACACATAGTTTAAAATTAATTTTACCACTTTTAGAAAAGTTATTTTAAAAAATAAGATTAATTTTTTAAATATAAATTTCAAAATTATATTTGGATAATTTTTTGATAATTTTTGAAAAGATTAATTTTTTGATGAATAGTGAGAATACTGATTTTTATTGAAAACTACATTTTCATTTAAATTATTTACAAAGTTAAATTATATTTTAAATTGATTTTAAAGAAAAATTATTTGATTTATATTAAAATTCATCTAATTTAGGTAATTGGAATCAATTTTATATTAAATTATTTTATAAAACCTTTTAAACTTTCAAAAGTTTTTCTTTGGAAAAACTATTTTTCGAGGCGCCTGTAGGTTTAATTTTAAATAAATTTCTTAAAATTATATGAATTGAATTTGTAAAAATGGATTAAATATTTTTAATTTTAATGATTTATATTATATAAGTATTTCAACTTAATTTTTTTTCATAATAATTAGTAAAAACAATAATAATTTAATTAACACGGTTAAGGTTAAAACAAGGTTTTGTGCGTTACATGCACTTGTGTTAAAATTAATTTTCCACACACCTAGAATTTTTATTTGATAAATTAAATTTAAAATTTAGAATAATTATTTCTAAATTATCTGATAATTATAATTTTATTTTAAGATTAATTGATAAATTATCTCAGTTAAAAAGAATAGTTACCATAGTGAAAACTAAAATGGTAAAATTAAGTAAACTTAAAGGATAAGGAATAACATGTTAAAAAAATGTTTTTTTGGGTATTTGGATCAACCATATAATCCATAAAATACATTATTTATAAAATTTTTAGGCACTTGGGGTGAGAGTGACTTCTCATTATTGAATAGTTTTGGGTATTTTAAAAAATGACACTCATCCTCAATTATAAAAGTGCACTTGACCCCCTAACTTATTAACACATCTCAATCCATTTCGCTCAACAAAACCATGAAAAAATATCTCACCAAAATTTTTATCCAAATTCAAGTGGTGAAGGTATTCCCAAAATACCAACCCTATGGTTATTAATAAGAGATCCAAAGGAGGTTTCTCTAAGAGAAGGTAATTGCCTTCACTAAGATCTTTTTTTTAAAATTCAATTATGTTTTAACACAATAAAACCACTATGTACCATAGAATTATATTTTATTAATTTTATGGGATAATATTTATCCATCTCTACTTCCATCAAATGAGAAACAAAATTGTCTATCATGTGTACGACAAACTACCACCTCACGAATTGTTTCAAATTGTTTTCTATAAACACTTCTCATGGTTGGATATAATAATGTATTTAATATATATATAAACTATTTATAATATAATTATAATTATTAAGTTATAATATCAATTATACCTTCTTACTTTTCATTTCGTTTAAAATATGATAATGTCATTCGTGTGTATGGTGGACTACCGCCTCGTGAAACGATGCGATTCGTTTTTCACTTACACTTTACATGGAAGGTAATAAAAATAAATTTAATGAATAAATTTGATATATGTGAAATTATATAAATTCAATAAAATTAAAATATCATAAAATTCCTTAACCTTTCACTTGTTAAGGGAATGATATCGTTGCTCGTACGTATGTATGGCCTACCGTCTCCACAAAGCGATGCGATTCATGTTTTATGTACAATTTTCAAGAATGGTTATAAAAACGTATCTATTGAAAAAATTTAATATTTATAACATTAATATAATTATTGAGATGATGTAATTATATTATATGTAGCATAAATGGAACATTCATGACAAAACACACATGATAAAACAAGGTAATTAACACCCAAAATAATGAAAATAGTGAAATATTATTAACAAACAAGTAGTAAAATGTTATAAGAGGATAATATATGGTATGATATATATTATTATGGATATATAATAGATTTATAATAATCATATATTTATTATTCATGAGGTTCAAACACATATGAAGTAAATTAGACCTGAGTTAATAGTTTCTCGTCTCACTTTTACATCAGTGAGACGTATGCTATATTCACCACTTAGTTCTTTTGTGTGGTGTATATAATGACTCTTTTGATATGTTATATAATTAATTCATTTATATTAATGGTATTTAAAATTTCATTTGAATTTATTTATTTCATTGGGATTATGATTCATAAATTACCAAAGTGGTAAATATTTATTTTACAATCTCATCGTTTATCAGCATTGTTTATGATTAAATTTATGATGATGAAATATTATGATACATAACTTAATAAAATCATTAATTTTATTACCCTATGGTTATTAATGAACTTTTTAAGTAATATTACACTTTTCCCTCTCTTTGGTACTTAAAACAATTGAGATCTGTTTTACAAAAAGATAAATTTATTTCTCTCTTTGATAAAAAATGTCTTTTCTTCCGAAACCATGTTTTATAAAAATATTTAAAAATTGTTAATAAAATTATAAAAATGATATATTAAAGAAATTTTTATCCATGTTTTAATTTTTACAAAATGTTTTGAAAGTAATCTTCATGTAATTTTCTAAACAATTCCCGTTTGACTTTTACCAAAAATGTGAATGAAATCTTTATTTTAATGTGTATGACATGAAAAAAATTTTATTCATTCATGACCACTAAATGTTTTAAATTTTATTTTATAATTTTAAAAAGATATTTTCAAATAAAATTATTTTCAAAATATTTTGTGAACTTTTTATTTTAAAAGGTGATTTTCAAACTGTAATGGTTATTTTACTCAAGAGCATTTTAATGACATTTTTATGGTATTTATATTCATAAATTACATAAAAATTTATTATAATTATGATCCAATTTGGATATTCTGTATTTATATAATCCTTATTCTTTATTTGTATGGTTTATGATCAGTTTGACTAGGTATATTCAATTTTACTACCATTCACCATATTACTCTAGATGGTTTATGATTATGTTTACCGATTGGGGTAAGTATAAACATTTTGTATGATAGTTTTTCAATAAAAATGTTTATATTGATTATGCTTCACCCATTTAATTTATGTAATTCATTTTAATTATTAATTTATGGGTGTATCATGGTTATTTATTGCCCCTTGATGCATTGACTGGTCTCATGAGATAAATCAGTTGGCCAAATTAGATGGATTTTTACCTGTAGTTTTAAACTATATTATGGAAGGTATTATTAGTATGTTTATGATGTCAAATATTATTCATTCACTAATTATGAGATTAGTTATTGATGTCCATGTTATTATTCAATTAGTTATAATATCCATGGATAAGTTTCAACCTCATGTGATTATTTATATGGATTTATTTGATCATTATTTTTTAATGCCATATTATTCTCAAGTTATTATTTAAATGGAATGTATTTAAATTATTCTACTTTACATATTGATTATGATTATTTATTCATGATATATTTTATAGTATGATTACCCTTACTAAGCACAGAGCTCACCCATTTCTTATATTTTATTTTCCCCAGGATACCAGGAAGCATTTTTGATTGATATGTAGTGATACTCTAAGCAGAATAATGGTGTTCTCAAATAAAATAATTTGTGTATTTTATGTTTTAAAATGTAATTCTAATTTCAAGTATGCATCTATTTTAAAAGGATTATTAAACTATTCTATCATTTGGGATGTGATTGATTGTATCTAGTTCCAATGTAATAAAGTAATCCCCGACTCTAGGTTAATAGAGTGTGGGTCATTACCAGAATCTATTTGGTTAGGGAAATAAATAAAATACCTAGACCAACCCTATTTAACTTTAGGATTTCCATTATTTTTCTATTTGGAATGAAATAGGATCCATCAAAATACTTCTCCCTTATTTGGGAAGTTTCATAGTAATAAAAACCTCTTCATCTAGAAGCTTAGTGTTTTTTGGTGTGATTTTCTAGGTAGAATGTTCCACGAGTAAATTGGATAGTTCTTTCACTTTGGTATCCTTTTTCAATATAAATCGGATATCGTATTGATATCCGATGATAAACCATTTATCTAGACACTTATTTGGTATAAAGACACTAATGATGTACTTGAGTAGGTTTATATAGGAGATCAAATAGACTTAGTGGTGATGGAAGTACTAGATTAGCCTTTGTACTGAAAGAAGTGTGAAAGATAGTTTTTCTTGATATCATAATATTAGGTATCAGTATCCAACATTATTTGGATGAGATAGTAGATACTATTTTATTTCACTTTATCATTCTTCTATAAAAGAAGGGAATCAAGAGATATCTCTATAGTGGCCACATATACTATGAGTGACTTCCCTTATACTGTTGGAATTAGGGTTTTTGGGTATAGTAGATATTGATTAAGATTCTTGAAGTATTCTTGGAAATATTTGTTCCACTAATAAGAGACTGCCTTATTCATTAACTTTATGAAGGGGAAAAATTTACCAGATAGGTTGGATATGAAATACCTAATATAAGCAAGGCATATCAGAAACCCTATAAAATATTTAAGGGTTTGAAGATGTGAAATTTCAAGGATCACACTAGTATTATTAGGGTCTACCTTTATGCCATGGTAGCATACCATGAAGCTAATTAATTTTATTGATGTTACCCCAAAATCACACTTTAAAGAGTTCATCTTCTAGCTATAATTTTTTTGAAGATTTTTTAAAGGTTAGTGTCATGATCACAGTGTTGTTGGGACTTAACCACCATGTTATCAGTATAACATTCAATGATTCTTACTAGGAAGGGTTTGAAGATATGATCCATAACATATTGGTAAGTGGAAAAACATTATTCAAGCTAAAGGGTATGAATTGATAGAAAAATATCCCTTGGGTTTCCCTAAAATAAATGCATTTTTCATCTTTAGGGGACATCTTGATCTGATTATACCATGATTACCCATCTATAAAGGAAAGGTCTTGAAATCTCATAGTTTAATTAATTAGGAGTTCGGTAATTGAAATTGTGAAATATTTATTTGGAAAATGTAAGTTGAGATATCTAAAATTTATATAGACCCCAATTTTATTATTCTTTTTTATGAACAGGGATGATATTAACTATCCATTTTATATATTACACTTATTAAATGAAGCTGTCTTTGATAATCTTATCAACTTTAGACTCTAACTTGGAATCATGTGAGGGATGCGTTATCCTGGATGTGTATTTGAAACATTGGTGATTTTTTGAATAGCCCAGGTGATGGATACCCACACCGAGGTCCAATCCTAGATTTTATATATAATTATATGCAAAAAATAATGGTTACTTTTCAAATAGATACATATATTGCTCTTATAAAGGCATGAAAACACTGATCAACATGGTTTATAAGTCCTCTTGTGTTCATAGGTTTCCCTTCCTAAGAACATCAATGGTGGTGGAGAATATTTCCTTGAATATTATAGGGACGTATCTAAGGACATCCTCCTTTTCTTCCTTCTTAGATTCATTATAAGTACCCCCAGTACTAGTAAATAGTATGAGTGAGTCACTATCTTTTATGATGTATAAGAGGCTGCTATGATAAGTATTGACATCCCAAATGGAAAAAGAAAGTATAAGAGAATTTTTAATTTCCACCAATGATACATGGTTTTTTTTATGATCTAGTTGGTGATAGAAAATAAATACCCTTATTCAAGGTATTGATCTTCCAAGCATGTATAATATATCACTTAACAAACCTATAACCTTGATCATGTTTATGGGTAGTACATACTCATTACCTAACAAGTTCATGGGGTTTTCAAGGTGGTTCCCAAGTCATTGGGAGATTCAAACTGAATGTAGCCATATTTTATTTACTGTTTTCCTTCTCTCTTATATAAAATCACCTTAGTAGATCAGGATTCAAAAGATTCAAATGGGAATCTATCACCACACAACATTTCAACATTTCCATCGATTGGGTACTTCAAGCATTAATAGAATGACAATGACACTACTGCATGACTATGAATCCAAGGTCTCCCAAGTAGACCATTATATACCATGTCATTCTGGATAACATGAACTCAAAATTCAACACTCAGTCCCCAAATTGGTCTTTGATATTGATCTTTATAAGGGGATTTTTCTCACTCTTATCATACCCTTGAATGGTCATATTCATAGGAGATAAATCCAATGGTTAGAGAATAGTTTTACAAATAATTAAGAGGGGTGTGAATTGAGTTCTTGGAATTTTATTCACTTAAAAAACCTCTATTAAGGTAATATTTTTTATGACCTTAACTTATTACAAGAAAACAATGAAAAGAAAAACATAAATATAAAGATAGAATGTAGAATATTTTATTATGATTTAGGGAGCATAAATCTCCCAGTTCACTCCACCAACACTCAACTCCTAGAGCTTGGGTATTTCACTAGTACTAGTCCTTTTCCTAGGGATTGTCTAGATAATTGCATGTAACCGTCAATTGGTACAAATCTAAGAGACTTTTCTGATATCATACAAGGATTTACACAAACAACAACCTTCAACACTCAATAAAAGGAGTTATTAATTCTATAAACAAGAAAGAATAATGAGATATTATAAGATGAATTATATAATTTCAATATGTAACTGACATAAGATAAGAGATATCCAAGAGAGAAAATAATAATGAATAATAGATTAAGGTGAGTCTTTAAAACATAATAGGATTACTCTTGAAATCACAACTATAGACAAATTGTTTTTTCTTATTATTTTTCTTAACATAGAGAAGTGACATAGAAAGAATTTATAGAGAGATAGAGATTATGCTATCAATTCTATTCTTCTTACCCTTGTTTGAATATATCTATATATACTCTCTAAAAACTATTTTGAAAAGAACATCCAAAAAAAATATGGAGAAATTCAGGTGTCATTTTCTTAAAAATTACTTTAAAAAAAGTACTAATGAATAAAAATAAGCTCATCCCCTTCTTTTCTTGGTACTTACATCTTTTGAAAATTTATTTTACTATAAATAGGAATTCTGTTGTTCAATACATTGAAATAAACATTAAATTTTACTTGAAATTATCCAATAGTAATAAATACCCAAGTTATAGAATGATATAACCGATTTTGGATCACCACATTACCAAAATCCATGTATCTGAATTCATGTAACCTATTTGATAATGTAGCCAAAATTCACATAGGTGAATTTTACACATAGCCAAATCACATAGACATATTGATCACATATCCAAAATTTATATAGATAACTAAATCATATAGGTTATTGGAACCACATATCCAAATATTCCATGGATCCTAACCACATATTTGAATTCTTAATGCAGTAGATTCAACATAGACATTTCATCGATGTATCCATTTCTCATGTAGATGATTCAGAATCATAGTCGATTCACATGGGAGATTCTGTCATGTAGCCAATTGATGTATCCAAATATTCAACATAGAAAAACTCCACATAGACAACATCCTCACATAGTTGATTTTTATAGATTTAGCTAAAATTTCAAAAAAAATGTAAAATATAGAAGAATTAAACTATTATAGTAGAGTTTAACTAAATAATATTAAAACATATTAAACACACTTAAAATAAAATTAATTTGAAAAATAAAAAAGGGGTTTTGGGATCATAAAAACATAAATCACATGAGATATTTTAGAACAAAATCAATGTAACAACAATATCCCTCTTTTTGATGATCATAAAACCCATTAAATATTAAACATGAAATTTTAAAATTTTTAAAGAGTTTTATATAAAAAATATATAATATATAATACTTTTTAAAATTTTGTGTTTATATTTTCTTATCCATCTCTATCTATCCTCTCCCCCTTTTTGTGAAATTAAAAATGAAGGTAGAGGATAGAAAAAAATTTTACTATAGTATATTAAGCCATGAATAGTTAAAGTAAAATACATAAACTAAATTTGAATAAGTATTGACTAAAAATCAGCAAGTAAAACATTCAAGAAAACTAAAAACATTAAATGAAAACAATCATTTCACAAAAAAAATATATAAATAGAAACTTTATTAAACATGATGAATTGAACAAAATATTAATATAAAACACATAGATAAATACATATACACTACATCATTTAGATGAACCAGGCTTATGGATAGGTTCAAAGTCAGATGGAGGTTTGGGTGGAGATTTCTTGAAGGTTGGAGAGGAGAAAGATATAGTAGGTGGGTCAACCATTAGAGGAGTAACTACCCTTCCATTATCTACTATAGAACTCTATTTATCTCAAAAAATTGTTCTATCCCAAGGATAATATGTTATAATTCTCAAAAATTTGTTAAGGTTTTTCGAATAAATGATGAAATAATAGGAACTAGAGCTTATGAAGGCCATTTTTTTTACAAGCAATGAAGAGGTAGCTTCTATTTCAGTAGGTCTAACAGCAGCAACAACATCATACTTTGAGTATTATCTCTTATGTAAATTGGATGGATTAAATATAGAGTCCAACTTATTTTAATATTATTTATAATAATCATGAGGTGTTAGTCCAATGTATCTTCTTCCTCTGAGAAAGTAAAGTGCATCAACACACATGCCAATCTACTTTATAATATCAATCTTGTAGAAGCACAGAATGGTTTTTCAATCTTGTCAATCAATTTGTGATAAAGTGAAAAGATAATTGTTCAATAACCCTTTAATATATTTAATATTTCTAGTAGTAAGCCTTTGATAAGGATCAATAACTATAATAGCTGGTTGAAAATAACTAGATAGATATTCCGGTGGTTCAAAAAATAGATTTTCCTAAATCTTATCTATAAAGACTTATAATATGATCAGCCTCCCTTCTAGTGAGGTTAACTTATGGACCATGTTATATAACTACTCTATAATTACTTGAGAAAACTCAAGTACATTACTTTAGGGTGCTTGAGAAATTGAAATGTAGATATCATATAGGACATGTGTAATAGGTATAATTGTCTTGTACACAACAAGCTACTTCCCTTTGTCTCTAGCTAGAAGAATATAAGATTATTTAGATTCTAAATAAGTAGAATCTTATTCAGAAGGATTTGAGTAAAGATATTTAATACACTCATATATATTTTCTAGTATTATTATAAAGTTATTATGGTTCCTACTAACTATCCCAAGAGAGGATGAAATCATGCTTTAGATATCACTAGAAACTACTATATTTTCATCCATCTTATTTCTGATTGAGGGAATAGATTCCCTAATAAATCTTGTAATTTCATTCAAAAAAAAATATTATCTTCAAGTCATTATCTTCTTACATCTACCCTAGTTTCCTTAAAATCATCTAATAGATCCTTCCTAAACTCTTATAAAAGAACTGGAGTGAACATGTCACATTGTAATGACTATATATGGGAAGAAATTGAGTTAAGATCTAAAGAAAATTGATCAAATTGATTATGGAGATTAGGAACCACTGAAGGTTCTAAAGTAGTCGTGACACTTGGATGAAACCTCTTAATGAACTCAAATGGAATCACCACTATACTCTTTAAAGAATAAATGTTTTCCTTCATATCTGATTCAAAATTTTGAATATCATGAAGGGAATAATCAAAAAGATTTTACCGAACTACATGAAGGTTATAAATCATATATCTCTATGATTCTACTAGAACTCTAAGTTCATTTACTTCTGACTTGTTGGAACACACACCTTTAAGTTTACTAATATGATCTATCACAGCCACAAAATCTTTATCATTCACACCAGAATAAACTGGTTAAACTGATTGAAGATTCTTGATTAAATTGGTATGGGAAAACATTATCCTAAACAATCTATCAAAGTCATCTCTAGACACTATGTAATCCTTAAAATTTATAAAATCATCCCTGTAAGAGATCAAATCCTTATTTATTTCATCATAATCCCCTTCAAGATTATCAAAATCAGTGAAAAATTTTGATGGAAAAGTCTACATATGTATCTTAATATCAAATCCTTCAAAAAAATTTCTCACTAAAGGTACATCCTAATGAAAATGAGGAGGAGATGGAAGGTGCTATTGGATATTTTAATGAAAAAAACTTCCTCAAATATCAAATTACCACTTCTATATCTTGGTCTAATAGTTGACAAACTAGGATTAAGCTCAACTAAACTTTCCACTCAGGTCACTACAGCTGTTTGAACAAAAAGCACCTCTTCCTGGGATGATTCCGTAGCATCGACAGCTACACCTTCCTAACTATGAGTGTCTTCCAAAACAGGCCTAAAATATTTTAGTGTAGGATTAGATCTCTAAAAAAATTTCTCTTCCACTTCCTTAGTAGACACCACCTCAGTGGGTGCTATATCCCTAGGAGGTAAGGTCCTGGATTTCTTCCCATGAATTGGTGTAGGAGGTGGCATAAGAAAATGATTATATCCCTCCATTACAATAGGTTTCAAACATTTAAGGTATTATCCCATCTGTACCCAAAGGTATTTAGAAGGACCATATATAAATTGTTTCCCTTATGAACCTTAAATTCTCATTCATTCAGATACAATTCATTTTTATTCAAGATTAGAGACACAATTCTTTCATAGGGGTAATGATTAAGCTACCCCTTTCCATAAAAACAATGGTGAAGGAACCTCACCATGTACCATAACATTTCCATCTTCACATTTTTGACTAGGATATAAAAGCGATACATGTCTTGAAACAACACTTTATCCATTTCACATACTCTTTGATAAATCTCTATCTGAATAAATTTTCACAAAACTTTCCATTCATCCTTAAAATATTTCACTTCTTTCTTCTCAAAAGTAGACAACCCATAAAGAAACATAAAAACATATGAGGGTCCTGTTGAGCTTTTTCCAATCAGGGTTTGACTAAAAGTGTGCTCACCTTCTGAAGACAATGCAAGATATTTTCTATTTCCATAAAAGAAATCACCAGGCCTTTCCCATTCATGTTATTATATAAGAAATCATATATTTTACCAAACTATAACCCAATGTTCCTAAAAAATTAAGTGATCTCCTATTCAAACAAGAATATAGAATTATTTTTATAAAAAAACTCATAGCATTAGAACTGAAATACCTTCCCTAGTAACAAACCCATTCCATTCAACCAAACCATATCTATAGCTTTACTAGAAATTACTCACCACATCACACTTCTAATCTTGGATTTATTTAAAGATCCATAACTGCTATCATCTCTACACTTCATCTTCCCCATCGTTGGGAGGTCGGTTGAAGGAAAATAGATTCTAGAGGGTGATAATTTGGTTTTAGGAGAGAAATAACATAACTAAATAGCGAGAGAGGAGAGTGTCGATTTGAGGGTTAGGCTACATACCTAATTTAGGAAAAGGATATGTAGAGGAAGTGGTTTCAAGGTGAAATATTAATTTGAATATAGAATAAAATAAAATAAAAAGTAAGATAAAATATTTTTAAAAAATACAATTATTTTTTAAAATTAAATTAATGCACAAATAAATATAAAAGTAGAATAAATTTTGAAAATAAATTAAAATAGATTAAATTAATTTAAATTACAAAATAAATTAAAAATATAAATAAATTAAAAATAAATAGGAAAATTAAAATAAAATTAAAATAAAATACACAAAATAATTTAAAACTATTTGGATTCAACTAACCCCAATTCCTACTTAAAAAAAATAAAAATTCCCACAAGTACGGGTCTTAGTAAATTTTTTATCTAATTAATTCTCAGTAGAGATAAATTAAAGAGAGATATCAACTTTATCAGTGTGATATACATGCCTTGTTCTTGAATGATTTATTGTATTCTTGTAAATGTTGATATCACTGGTGTTATCACATTTGTTTGAAACTTGATTAAAATTGAATCCAAAATTCAACAAGGTTTGTTTTATCCACAACACTTGTGAAGAACAACTACTAGTAGTTATTTAATCCACTTTAGTAGTAGATAATGCAAAAAAGTGTTGTTTCTTACTAGAAAAAGATACCAGATATTTACCAAGAAAGTGATAGGTTCTAGGTACTCTTCCTATCAAGTATATGAACACCAAATTCTACATTTGAATATGACATTAAATAAAAATCAGAGGTTTTTTTGGAAAAAGTAAATAAATATAAATTATTACTTTAAAATACCTTAACAATTATTTTAGGGTATTTTAAATGAAATTACTTGGAATTTTATTGGAATCTATCACACAATCATACAACAATCATAATGTATAATCTACTAGAAGTCAAATACATTAGGCTCCCAAATATTCCTCTATAAAACTTTTTTCTGTTGGTTTCATAGCTTCATCCAAATAAATATTTTCATTATAAATCATATGAGTTTCATGTATATTACCATTTTCAAGTACAAATATTTTAGGTAAGTCAAGTATGTATTTGTTTTGATTTAGTACATTCCTGAATTATTTTGGATAAATTTAAAATCCAAGAAAGAAATCATACTCATTTCAAATTATTTTTTCATGAGTTTTGAAAAATAATTACACAATATTTTATTTTTAGAACCAAAAATCACAGAATTGACATATATTTGAACTAAAAAAATATCTAAAGATAATTTTTTCTTGAAAAGAGTAGGATATTCTAATCATAAAAAAAAAATATTTAATAAAAATAAAAGAAATAAAATGCTCACACCAATCTCTAGGTGTTGTTTTTAGACCATAAAGATCTAAAGATCTTTATTAAGTTTGAAAATAGAATTTAGAAAGATAGTATTTTCAAAACCAGGAGGTTATTCAACATAAACACTCTCTATATGAAAGTTGTTTAGAAATGAATATTTAATATCCATATAATATAATTTGAAATCCATTTGAGATAAATAGGAAAGAATAATTCTAATGTATTATAATATGGATAAAGGCTCAAACTTTTCATCATAAGTTATTCCTTCCTGTTGATTATACCATTTAACCACTAATCTTGCCTCATTTCTAGTGATCACACCATGATCATTCTATTTATTTATAAAACCCCACTTTGTTCCTATAATAAGGTAATAAGAGGGTCTATTAACTAATTCTTATACCTTGTTCATCTTAAACTAGTTAAACTCTTCTTGTATAGATAAAACCCAACTATCATATAATAAATCATCTTATAAGGTTTTAGGTTCAATATATGATAAAAAGGCATAAAATTATACAAGGTTTCCTACAATCCTTCTAGTCACAATTCCTTTATATAAGCTTCATATTGTAGTATTTAAGGGATGGTTTTTTTAGGTTTATTGGCTATCTTGGAAACAAAATTTCAGATTCACTGGTATCTATCCTTTTAGGATTGGTTTAACTAAATTCAACTTCCAAATAATCATCCTTTATATTTTCAAAATGTGGATCATGTATCATATTTTCAAATAAATCACCTAAATCATCATCTTGAGTTATTTTATGATCAAATAGATAACTTTCATAAAATTTTACATGAGGTGATTATTCAAAAATATTTTAACTTTTTTTTGAAAACCCTATAAGGCTTAGAAGTAATAGAATAACCAATAAAGATTAATTCATCATACTTTAGATAAAATTTTCTAATATTTTCACTAGTGTTCAGAATATAAACTTTTCATCAATTTTTTTAAATCATCCAACTTTTGGTTATCTATTATTTCATAGCTCATAGGGTGATTATTCAAAATGGGTCTAATTATAACTCTATTAATGACATAACATGATATATTTATAGATTTATCCCAAAAGTGAGTGGGTAGGTTATATTCACAAATCATAGTCCTAGAAATTTCCTGCAAGGTTCTATTCCTCATTTTAATAACATCATTTTTTTGAGGTGTACTAGGGGAATAAAAATTATGTTTGATACTATGCTTTGAAAAATAATAATTGAACTCATGGTTTTGAAATTATCCCCCATGTTCACTTCTCAAATAAATAATTTTGGTATCTTTCTCATTATGAACTAATTTATAAAACTTTATAAAAGAAAAACAATATTTAATTTCAAGACTCAAAAAGAAAACCCAAGTAAATATAGAGAAATAATAAACTAACACATAAAAAAATATTTCCCTCTTATTCTTTATATACTAGATGGTCCAAAAAAATCTATTTGGATATGTTTCAGAGGCTTATAAGTATTGAACTCTTTAATTAATTTAAAATATGACTTGTGTTGCTTACCCATTTTTAATGCATCACATAGTTTCTATTTATTTAATTTAATTTTATATAAATATGAAATTATATTTTTCTTAGTCAAATTTCTCAAAGAATAAGCATTACGATGAACTAGGTTATAAAAAATCTCAAGTACTTACGAGGTAATTGAGCTTAGATCGATAAATAATCAAACTTGACATAGTTTTTTTTTTTCGATCTGAACTCAAGTTTGAGCTACCAGAGTACTAACTCAAGTCAATTTAAAGTATTATAAAACATACTCGAGTATCTCTCAATTCCAATAAAAAATATAATTTTATATTATATTATTTTTATTCAACATATATTTATTTAATTTTGAGCTTGACATTTCTATTTTGAGTAAAAAATTCCATTTCAAGATAAAATTTTAGATACATTTTGTAATTAACTTGTTGAAAAAGCATCCTTATCAGATTTTATCCTAATAGAGTAGGTATATCAATCCTAAGTTGATCTTGAGTTCAATCTTGATCTAGGAAATTGATACTCGGTCAAGCAGAAAGTTCAAGTATTGAGCTCAATCTTGAGTATTGAGATACTCGGCTTGACTTGACCTGATTAAACCCCTAACAATGACCAAGTATTCTATTCCAAATCCATGATTCATTTGTTTTAGTATTTAAATAGTTAATTTTTTTATACATAAATAATTAATTTCTAAAGTATATACATTCTATGTTATAGGTTCCTCAAACTTAAGTAGTTTTTATTTAAAAAAAGAACAAGCAATATTTGAAAAATATATAGAGTAACCTTCATAAAAAAGTTGATAAATAATTATCAAGTTGTGTTTAGATCCTTATATATAAATAAATTTATTAATGAGAAATGATATTGTATTTACAACTAATCCAATCCCAATAATTTTCCCCTAGTATTTTCACCAAATTTAACATAACCTCCATCAATTTTGGATAAATAATGAATGTTTGAGAAATATCCAATCATATTCCTTAAGAATTAACTATTTATATACCATTTTTCATTAATTATATTATATAATTTTCCTTAAAAAATAAAATAAAACAAGTAGTTTTTTTTGTATCCAAATTATCTTGGGTCTTAAAATGTTAGTAACTAAAGATTTGGGAATCCAAATATGAATGTGCTATTCATAAATTCCATCATTTAATTTTGATAAATATCTTAAAATAAAAAAACGATCAACACCATAAAATTGAGGGTTCCTTAAAATAAAACTATTTTCATAATGTAAAGGTTCTACACAAAGAAAACCAATAAATTTAGTCATGTTGTATTCTTTGATTAAGGCACCGAATAGTTTTTTTATAGCTTTGGTTTTTCACCTTTTTTTCGTATTACAAACTTATATTTTTAGATTTTATTATTACCAAGGATTTAATATAGGTAATTTTTCCATTTTTTAAAAACAATATAAAACCTTTTAAAGGATTTGGCCTATTTTTTAAAGCTCTCTATTATATTACCTTACTCAACATAATAAAGAAAAAAATTTTCCATCTTAACTTTTATGTTTGAATTTTTTTATTTAGGTCCTTTTTCCACTTTGAAAAAAAGTATAGGACTTTTTTTGGGAATTATTTTTATTTTTAAGGAATTAATATTTATTTTCTATCATGTAAAAATATTAATTCAGTTCTACAAAATATAAAATTTTAGATTTAAAATATAATTCATGACCGGGGGAGTAAAATGAACGTATCTTATCAGATTTTTCTATAAAGCACATGTTGGCCTTTTGATTTGATATTTTAACCTCTAGCTCAGAATATGTTTCATCAGTAGAATCCCTAGAGGCACTATATATGTCCTTCATGTAACCTTTTCTATTTTTCTTGAATTATAGTTTCCATTTGTATTTATTTTTAGACTTACTTTTTTATTGAACTCATGGAAAATCTAGTTTGATATATTGAAGCTTATTTCACTCATAGAACATGAATTCCTTATAAATTCCATTATATTTTTTTTGTAAATTTTGAAGGATTTATTGAATCATATTTTCTTATTGTATAACTTTTTTGAACTTCTTAAAAAATTAATAAATCTCACCATCAGAATCAGAATATTTTCGAGTATCCTCATCAAATGATTTCAAAATTTGTATACCTTTTCTCTTCATGTTATCCTTTTAAGTAGAAAATTTCAATAAATAATTATTTTTTAAACCATTATTTTATCACCATATTTATATGATATTTCTATCTCATACATCATAAGAGTGCTGATAAATTCATTCATTTGGAACAAATTTACAGTAGTAGATTTCCTAATAGAAGCTAAAATTCCACTCTATTTGGATGGAAGAACTCTGAGAACTTTTAAAGACTAATCAGATTCAAGAATTGGTTCTCCTAGAGAAACAAAATTATTCATAATTTCTCTCAACCTTCTATTAATTTTTTTTTCTTTCCTATTTAATCATTATGAATGTTTTAAAAATTATCTTTGAAGTATTTCACATCAAATATCTTACATTATCAGTACCTATATAGGCTAATGATATAGTTGTACACATATCATGTGATATATCACATTAATAAAATATATTTAACTCATCTGGACTAAGTCCACATATAATAAAATTCATGTATTTGGAGTTTAAATAAAACTTAAATTCTCTAATAACATCCCATATTTATGGTTATACTTTAGGAATTATGTAAGAGTTAATGAATTTTAAGTGAAACTTTAGACCAAGGTTCTTTAAATAAATAATCATCCATGATTTCCAACATCTATGATTTTATTAATTTAAATAGGGTGATATAACCATAGACATATCTTCTCTATTTTCATATGCAACAACCTTGAATTCAATAACCCATAGACGATGGTTAATTTATTATATTGGAATAGATATAGTGGTTCTAATATCGAAGGAATAATTAGTTTATTAGTTTTGGAGAACCATATACACACATGATACCCATTCTAAATTGGGAATAAATTATAAAACATGACAGAAGAAAATATTCTACATCATTGAAACTAATTCAAATAATTCTTCTTCATAACCCAGGGAAATGAAAAAAATAAGGGTGAGATCAGATGCTCTGTAAGGTTATGTAAAATTTAATCTATCATTATTAGATAAGGTATAATCAATATAGAAATCTAAATAACTGAAAACACATGCTATTTAATAAATAACTTTATAAATAAATGCATATAGGGATAATATCAATGAAATAATCTCATGGATAATCATAACTATATTCTTAATGAATGAAATTATTAATATTGGATGTCATGATATTATACATCATTATATATATATTTTCAATACCTTACACAAAGAAAGTTTAATTGATGAGTAGGTATACAAAAAAAGCCATTTAATTTGGCCAAATTATTCATCTCATGAGACTACCAATGCATTAAGGGGATATCAACAACCAAGTCCCACTAGTCACAACATTTACAATTCATTCATCATATATTTAATGATCAATTAAATTTATAAATAATATGACTTATCAATAAATATTTGTATTGATTAAATAATATGAATTTATCAAGACTTACCCCAGTTAATCAAATAACTATCATAGGAAACCACCATATGTAAAAATGGTATTTCGTTTTAGAAATAATAATATCCATGATAAAAATAATATGGATATTTAAGAAAAATTAAATGTCTAATGATCATAAGAAAGTGAATTTTTTAAGAGGAGTTATGACCTCAAAATCATTAGGGGATAGTATATAACCATCGGTTCATTGGAAATATAGGTTTCATTATAAGACCATATCATTTAAAAAAATAATGAAAATGGAAATGAAATATTAAAATGATCTTTCGTTAAAGAGTTTTACTTATAAAACAATTGAAAACTTTCAGATGAAGCTTAATTTCTAAAATGGTTATGATGGAAGGGAAGCCTGTTAATTCCACGTACATTAAAAAAAATTCCTTTTGACTTTTTATAAAGAAAGTTGAAAGTGACCCTTTTAGAGAACATTATAATGATTACTTTCATAACTTTTAAAAATTAAAGGATAAATTATAATATCCTTAATTAATTATTTTATTAATAAAAAGGACTTTTATGTAATATTTTTGAAAAAACATGGATATTGAAGAAAAATATACCTTATTAAAAGGGAAATAAAATAATTTTTTCTTTTAAAAATTTATTTTCTTGATTCATGATCCAAAGAGAATAAAAGTTAGAAAAAAATATGAAAACTCAATAAATATATATATTATAATAAAATTATTGGATCTTATAAAGGATAAATGATAATATTTATTCAATTAAAATATAAGCAATCCTAAAAGAAATTGATATTGTAAAATAAACTCTCACCTTTTTGGTAACTTTTGAATTGTAACCCCTTGAAAGAATAAACATGAATTAAAACATTAAACACAATGAATAAATAAATATTCATGTTAAATATATAAAATTGGTATCATATAAACCACATTAAAATGAACAGGTGCATAATAACAAATATGTCTCAACAGAATAAAAATTGAGATGAAATCGCATACCTCACACTTCCCTTAAGTTGTACCTAATTTAAACTCATATATAATGGGTATAAACATGTTATTAATTTATAATATAACAATATTAATATATATAATATCATATATTATTCTCTTATAATATATTATCACATATTTTTTAATAATATTTCAGTATTACCATTGTTTTGGGAGTTGACAATATTCATTTCTCATGCATATTTTGTTGTGGAAGTTATAATTCATGTATATTGGAAATATATCCATAATAAAAATAATAATATTATTTTTATAAATATAATATTTTCTCATTAGATACATTTTTTTGAATCATTATTGAAAGGTTTACATGGAAAATTAATCACAATGTTTCATGGAGATGGTTGGTTGTACGTACACTCGAGCGACGATACCATTTACTCAATGGGTAAAATGTTAAGGAATTGTATGATATATTATATTTATATAATTAAAATAATGTCTTAAATATCATATATATTTATTATTTCCATCATTATGACTATCCATGGAATTTAGTGATGAAAAAAAATTACATCTTTTCGTGTGGCAGTAGTTCGCTGTACACACAAGTGATGGTTTAATTTACTATTTAATAGAGAAGAAGATGAAAAAAATATTATGATATAAACATAATAATATATTATTATATGTTTGATAATGGTAATAATATATTTTAATTGTTAATACTTAATTTAAGGTGGTAAAAGAAGAAGTAAAAAATAAAGAGTTTGTTGAAGATAATTACCTCTGCTTAGAAGAACCTCCTTTGGATATATTATTAGGGACCCTAGGGTTGGTATTTTAGGAATTAAATCACAAATATAATGTGTATTAGGATATTTGGGAGTTATTTTTTTAGTGTTTTTTCGATCCAAATGGATTGAGATGTGTGAATAAGTGAGTGGAGGAGGTTTCCTTTTATAATTGAGGTGAGTGACACACTTGTAATTCTCTAAGGTTTTTCAATAATTTCAAGCAACTTTATTTTAAATATGGATCCAAAATAGCTCATAATATAAGGGTAGAAGGTTAAGGTCAAAATAAAACCAACCAAATGGGTTTCATCAGGTATTTAATTCATTTTTATCCTTATCTTTTTAGATTAACCCATGATAAACCTGTTTTTACCTTAATCACGGTAATTAGTTTTTACTATTTTTACTATTAATTATGACCAAAAATAAAGTTGACCTTATTAACTAATATGAATTATAATGATTAAAAATATTTAATCCATTTTATTAAATTAAATTTATATAATTTTAATAATTTAATTTGAAAATAATCCCTCAAAATGTGTTGAAGAACAGTTTTTTAGGAAATGCATTTTTCAAGAATAAGATGATATTATATTTAATATATGACTAAAATTAATCAATATATGGATATAAATTCATATAGTTAGATATATAATATATATATATATATTTTGAATAATTAATCATTAAATATTATTTTAATTAATTAAAATGGATAGACATTGTGCCTTTTTAAATAAAAAAGTTTTATGAAAATTGTCTATTTTACCTCCAAATGATATTATCATTATTTATATAAATTTTATATTAAAAAAATTATTAATTATTTATATTATAACATATTATTATAAATAAAATGAGGAATATTTAAATACTATATTATAAATTATTCATAAAATATTATTTCTAAAGGAAAATTCCAAAAATTCATTCTAGGATTATTTTGACCAAGTATGTTCAAAATCAATATTGAATCTATCAAATTATAATTTTTTGACCTAAAATATTAAAATTTTCATTGTATTATAGTTTTATTAAAATATAATGTTCACTTACTATAATTTAATCCTGGGTGTTACGTTCTTCCCTTCTAAAAAAATTTCATCATTGAATTTTTTATAGATATTGCTTTCAGAACAAACGAGGGTGGTTATTCTTCATAACATCCTCAAGTTACCACATTTATTTATCCATTTTATGATTTCCCCAAAGTAACTTTACTAGTTAAGTCATATTATTCCTCAATACTTTCTCTCTAATATCAAGAATCATGATGGTCTTTCACAGTAAGATAGATTGGGTTCCAATTCTATTTCTTCAAAGGTAAGAACATGCATTGGGTTTGGAATGTACTTCCTTAAAAATGATACATATAATACATCAATTAATTTATATATTCTTGGTATAATTTACAATTTATAAGACAAAAATATAATTCTTTCCAAAATTTCAAAAGGTTCGATGTACCCAGGGCTAAATTTTTCTTTCTTACCAAACCTTATAACACCCTTCCATACAGATAATTTTAAGAAAACATGATCTCCCACTTGATATTACAAACCCTCCCTACAATTATCAACATAACTATTTTTCAATAATTTTGTTACTTTTATATGAGTATTAATAGTCTTTAACTTTGTACTTATCTCCTCAATAAGTTCAGGTCCTTCAAGTTTCCTTTCACCAACTTCATCCCAACAAGTTAGAGTATGAAATATATTTCCATATAATGCTTCATAAAGTTCCATTTGAATACTTGAATGGAAACTATTATTATAGAAAAAATATACCAAAGGTAAATAATGATCTCACATACCTCAAAAGTCAAGTTATAATGACCTAAAAATGTCTTATAATATTTGAATATTACTTTAGAACTATCCATTATTTTGAGGATGGCATGCGATACTCAAATGAAGCTCTGTATCAAGGGACTTTTGAAGACTCTTCCATAATTTCGATGTAAGTTTGGGATCACGATCAAACACAATTTAATGTATTTCACCATTAATTCTTATAAACTTATTAATACAGGGTCATTCAAGGTACTAAAGAGGTAAATCTTCTCTTATATAAAGAAAATGTGTAGATTTAGTTATGAAATCAAAAATAAAACATATTAAATCATTATTTATTGTAGTATTTGGTATTCCTAGGAAAAATTCCATAGTAATGTCATATAATTTCCATATAGGAATAAGTATAGGCTGCATGAATCCTATAGGATGATGTATCTCATCCTTCACCTATTGAAAAACTATGAATCTTGATACATAATTAGAAATTTCCCGCTTCATGTTATCCCACAAAAAATGTTACTTCAAATCAATATACATATTTGTGCTATCATAGTGTATAGAGAAATTCAAGCTATGGGAATCATCCAAAAATTACCTTTTTATCTCAGGTATAGATGGAATATATAGTCTCTTTCCAAATTTTAGAACTCCATCTTTACAAACAATGTCTTTAAATTTACCATCATCCACAACTTTAGTTTTCCTCTAAAAATTTTTATAATCAGATGATGAACTTTTTATCTTTTCTAGTAAATATAGCTTCACAATCATTTGAAAAAGGGGTGATGTCTCTCCTTCCTTAATAATTCCTGTATCCATATTTACTAGATTCATTATCATAATATCCCTATAAATCCTCATTTAGGTCCAAAATCCATAATATTTTCTACTCAATGCATCTATTACCTTATTTTCCTTCCATGGGTGGTAGTGTATTGAGAAATCATAATACTTGAGTAATTAAAGGCATACAATTTTCCTTATATTGATCTATTTAGATGAAAAATATATATTTTATACTCTTATGTTCTGTGTATATCTCACATATCTCACTAAAGAGATAATATATCCATATCTTCAAAGAAAAGATTATGACTCCCAACCCAAGATCATGAGTTGGATAGTTCTATTAATGAGTATTTAAATAACTTGATGCATGTGAAACAAATTTATCATTATTCATAAGGACATAACCAAGTACCTTCTTAGATACATCACTATACATCACAAATCCACCATTTCCTGATGGTAGAGTCAAAATCATAGAATTGAACAACCTCCTATTACATTCTTCAAATTCATTTGTATATATGATCTTAACCCCTTTACACACATAATCTTGGTTAGAAGGTTATCCAATTGGGATTTTTTTTTAAAAATATCTCCAATAGTAACCTTCTAAACCAATGAAACTACATACCTTTATTATGTTTATTAGTAGAGTCCATTATTTTACTGCCTTTGTATTCACATGATGAACTGAGATTATATCCTTAAAGAAAACATTTCTATGAAAAGAAACCTCCTGTAGCTAGAATTCACACTTGTTAAATTTCCCATATAACTCTTTCCCTCTAAGAGTCTCAAGAATGATCCAAAAGTGATTCTAATGTTCCTCATTGATTTTAGAATAAACCAAGATACCATCCATAAATACCATAATGATATTATCAATATATTTATTGAATACTCTATTCATTATATCCATAAAAATATATATTGCAGTAGTCAATCCAAATGGAATTACTGTAAACTTTTAATGTACATACCTTATTCAGAATGATTTCTTTAGATTATCTTCCTTATTTACTCACAATTGATGATACCTATAATGAAGGTTAATATTTAAAAAATATCGAGCTCTATGAATTTGATCGAATAATTCATCAATGTGAGTTAGATGATACTTTTTCTTTATCATAACAACATTGATTTCCCTTTAATCAATTCATAGAATCATGGATCTATCTTTTTTTCTTAATGAAGAGAACATGATCTCCCCATAGTGTAACTATAGGGTGAATAAATATTGTATCACACAAATCCTCTAGTTGTATATTTGACTCCACTAACTCTATAGTGTCCATTAGATAGAGATTCTTTAATATAGGTATTTCATCAGGGATTAAATCAATGGAAAACACAACTTACATGATCTAGTGGATTCTTAGATAATTGCTAAGGAAATACATCAAATTATTTCTGTATAATAGGTACAACCTCAATTTTAAGATTGCCTTTTCCATCCATATATTTTGTTTTTTATTCTTCTCCAATAATATCATTCATAAGAGCTATTAGGGGTTGATTTAGAAATGACCTAGATGATGGATTCTATGCTCTAAAGATAAGTAATTACACATCTTCATCACAAATTGTAATTTTCTTCTCTTTACAATAAATTTATTCAATATATTTTGAAAGACAATACATACTAAGTATTATATCAAAGTTAATCATATGTATGATAATAAAGATAGAAAATAGAGAAAATTTATGTGTCATAATGGGTACTTACTAACACATCCTTGTCGCAGTGATATTTCAACTAGAATATTTGACTAAAAACTCCCTCCTTAATGTGATAGGAAAATATCTAATTTTATTAGAAAATATGGAAGATATAAAAAAGTGTGAGGATATATAATAAAATAAATCATTAGATAAATTTTAATATATGATTAAAGTACCTACCACCACATATTTGGGAACTTTAACCTCTGTTGTAGCTATCACATATGCTTAGCCTTCTCCCCTTGGCATATTCTATTATAATTTCCCTTGATTATTGAGAAATTGGTTTTAATAATTCCCGATTTATTTAAATTTTAAGAACTAGATAAAAGTTGTATATTTCTTACCCTTACATTCATGAGCCAAATTATCCTTTTTACCACACTTATAAGACACTCCCATGCCCTTAAATAATTTTCTAAGATGTTTCTTTCCACAATTTTTACATGATGGAAATTAATTTATTTTATTATTATTTTTGAATGTGTTTAATTTTTATTAGTGTTCATATTTAATATTATTTTATTAATTCCCCTTGAATATATAGGATCTATAAAATTCTTTCTTTATTTTGATGGTGCATAAAATTATTTCATTATATAATAATTTTTTTGAGAAACCAGTGCCCTTCATATACTTGGATTAAGTACTTAAAATAAATGTTCAATATTGCATTAAATATTGTTTATATAATCTATATAATAAATTTATGTTCTTTTAAAGTTATCCTCATACTCCAAAACACTTTATTTTTCCTTTTTCTTTAAGCTGCATAACTTTCTCTTTATTTTAGTTTGTTTCTCATGAGGGAAATATTTATCAATTTTTTTTCTTAAAAATATCTCTATTATATGTATTATATTTCCTCTTAATCCTTAGTTTTATTGATCAATGACCACCATTGATCATAATCACCCTTTATAAAATATAATAACAATATAATCTTTTTCTTTTCATCGCATTCCAAGTCTAGAAATATCTTTTCAAGGGACTTAATCCATTACTCAGCTGCCACTAGATTACTAGTACCACTAAATTATGAGGGATTATGTTTCATTAAGAGATAAAATATAACAGAATAAAACTATGTAATAATAGGTTTATCTATTTAGGAGAGGTTATTAGTCATAACCTTGGTCAACTGCTCTAATATAGCCATGATCTTCTCAGTTCCAACACCAGTTGTATTGGATTGCTCAACATGGAAATTTATAAATTGACCTTGAGTTTTGATAACATTATTTATTATAGAAACCATTTATAAAAAATGTTATATACTATATTAGATCATAAAAATATGAATTTAAAATCATAATATATAAATCTAAATCTGATTTAACACTTAACATAAATTTAAAATTTATGCAATGTTAATATTATAATCATAAGCATGGTTTCTTTGGGAATATAAAAATATTTTCAAATCCTTCACAATGATTTAAAAATAAAATGATAATTAACCAAATAATATACCTCATGAGTATCAATAAAGGTGCATAGTAAGGCCCATTGTTATAAACCGGGTGAAGATCGAGTTAAAGCCCAATGGACCCTTTTTGGAGCTATTATCCCTAGGTACAACTGTTCCAGAACCACATCCACTTGTAGTATCCAAAAAAGTATGTATTGATAGAAAAACCAAAAAACATATACCTTATAAAAATACATGATGTTATTATATAATTTGGAATATCCTTAAATTATATCATAGCATTATGTTCATTAATATATGTTTTTTGAAATCTAGTTCCCAAGTTTTAAACTAAACCTACTATAATACCAATTTCAATAACCCCAACTCTATTAACCTAGAGCTGGTGGTTAATTTATTAAGTTGGCATAGACACAAGGGATCTAATACTAAAGGACTGATCAATTTAGTAGTTTTTGAGATCCAAATACATACATGAAACCCATTTTACATTGGGAATAAATTATAAAACATAATAAAAGAAAATATTCTACATCATTTAAACTCATTCAAAGAATTCTTCTTCAAAACCTGGGGAAAGGGAAAAAAAATAATAGTGATCTCAAAGCCTCATTAAGGTTACATAAAGTGGAATATATCATGATTTGATAAGGTATAATAAATATTACAAGGTATATAACTTAAAACAAATACCATTTAATCAATAACTTGAGTAAAAAATGTATCCATAGATAATATCAATTCAATAATATCATGTATACTAATAACTAAATTATCAATGAAATAAATGATTAATATTAGACATCATGATATAAAACATCATGATATCTATAGTTTCAAGACCTTGTTCCAATATAGTTTAATTGATAGATAAATATATAACAAAAAACCCATTTAATTTGGCCAAATGATTTGTCTCATGAGTCTACCGATGAATTGAGGGGATATCTATAACCGATCCACACTCATCACTATATGTCCAATTCATTCCTCATATATGGAATTATAAATTAAACTTATAAATAATATTACTTATCTATAAATATCTTTATTGAGTAAGTAATATAGATTTATCAATATTTCCCCCATTCAATCAAATAACATCCATAGTAAAGAACCATATATAAAAATGGTATACAGTTTAGGAAATAATCATTTCCATAATAAAAATAATATGGATATTATAGGGAAATTATATTTTTAATGATTAAAATAAATTAAATGTTTTAATAGGAGTTATGGACTCAAAATTATTAAGTGATAAGATATGACCATCAGTTCATAAAAAATATAGGTTTCATAAGAAGATCATATACTTTGGAAAAATAATGAAAATGGAAGTGAAATATTAAAATAATATTTCATTAAATATTTTTATTCCTAAAACAATTGGATATGTGTAATATAATATAAATTCATAAAATGGTTATGGTGGCGGGGAGGCCCGTTAATACCGTATATGTTAAAAAACATTCCTTTTGACTTTTTGTAAAGAAAGTTGAAAGTAACCCTTTTAGAAAACTTTATAAATATTAGTTTTATACCTTTTAAAAAGTCAATGATAACTTTAAATGATCTTAATAAATAATTTGAGTAATAAAAAGGACTTTTTTAGAACAATTTTGAAAAAATATGGATATGGAAGAAAAATACACCCGATTAAAAGGGAAATAAAATTTGTTTTTCTTTGAAAATTTTATTTGATTGATTTATTTGATAAAGAGAGGAAAATTTGGGAGAAAATATGGAAAATTATTAAATATATATAGGATAATAAAATTATTGGATCTTATAAAGGATAAATTATAAAATTCCTTCAACAAAAATATAATCAATCCCAAAAGAAAGTGAGATTGTAAAATAAATTCTTACCTATTTGGTAACTTTTGAATTGTAAACCCTTGAATGAATAAACATGAATTAAGACATTAATAATCATGAATAAATATATATTCATGTTAAATATGTCAAAGGGTAATCAAATACACCACATAAAAGTGAATAGGTTCATAATAAAAAACATGTCTCAATGGAATGGAAATTGAGATGAAATCCATCAGCACATGATTCCCTTTAGTTGAACTTGATTTAAACAATTTTATAATGGTTTTAAGCATGTTATTAATTTATAAAAAAATCATATTAATATTTATAATATCATATATGCTCCTCTTATAACATATTGTTATCGGTTCATTAATAATATTTCATTATTACCATTGTTTCTGATGTTAACTACATCATTTCCTCATGCCTGTTTTGTCATGGAAGTTCTAGTTTTTGTGTATATGATATAATACCACTATATAAAGAATTATATTAATGTTTTAAATATAATTTTTACTCATTATATATATTTTTATAACCATTCTTGAAAACTGGACATTGAAAATGAATCAAATCTCTTCATAGAGAGAGTAGGTCGTACATACACATGAGCGACAATATCATTACCATAATGGATGAAAGGGTAAAAAATTGGATGATATATTAAATTTAAAGAATAAATATTATGTCATAATTATTATATATATTCATTATTTCCATCATTATGACTATTCATGAGATTTGGTGATGAAAAAAATTACATCGGTTTGTGAGGATGTAGTCTTTTGTACACACGAGCTATTGTTTTGTTTCTCATTTGTTGGAGAAGGAGATGGAAAAATAATATAATATTAACATAAAAATATATTTTTATATGGGATATACTATTTTTATTATATTTAAATTTTAATACACAACTAAAGGTGGTAAAATAAGAAGTAAAACCAAAAGAATATGGTGAATACAATTACCTTCACTTAGAAGAACCTCCTTTGGATATCTCATTAAGGACCCTAGGGTTGGATTTATGGGAAGAAAAGTACCGATATAATGTGGAAAAATATTTTTGGGAGAGATTTTTTAAGTGGTTTTTCAATCTAAATGTATTTATAGTTATTAAGAGTAGAGGTGAGGATGTGCCCTTTTATAATTAAGGTGAGTGTCACACTTGTAAATTTTCAAGGTTCTTCAATAATGTCATGTAACTTTATGAGAAATATGGCTCCAAAATGACTCATAATATAAGGGTACAATTATAAGGTTAAAATAAAACCAGAAAATGGGGTTTTAAAAAGTTTTTATTTCATTTTTAACCTCATATTTTTAGATTTTCCCCATGGTAAACCCGTTTTTACCTTAACTGTGGTAATTAATTTTTAATGATTTTACTATTCATTTTGGAAAAAATTAAGTTTAACTTATTTAATAATGTTAATTATTTTGATTCCAAATATGGAATCCATTTTATCAAATTCAATTAATTTAATTATAATAATTTAATTTAAAAATCAACCCATAAAACTTGTTGAAAAACAGTTTTTCAAGAAATGCATTTTCAAGCATAAAATGATCTTATATTAACTATATGAATAGTAATAATAATTATATGGATTTAAATTAATATATTAATATATAAATTTCATTTAAATCATTCATCATTAAAGATTATTTGAATTAATTAAAATGGATATACTTTATGCCTTAAAAAATAGTTTTCTAAAAAATATCCCTTTTTACCTCCAAATGATCTTATAATTATTTATATCAAATTGATATTCAATAAATTTTTAATTATTTATATTATAATATATTATGATAAAAAATTAGTAATAGTTAAATACTGCATTTTCAATTATTCATAAAATCTTATTTCTAAGGGAAAATTTCCAAAATTCATTCTAAGATTATTTTGATCAAATAAATTCAAGATCGATATTCATATTATAAAATTATAATTTTTTCCTTGAAATATTAAAATTTTCATTTTATTATAGTTTTATTAGAATATAATTTTCACTTTCTATAATTGAATCTCAAGTGTTACTTCATCCATAACAACCATTTGAAGATGATCTTTATGAATTTAACCTTTTAGATTTGAGAAATCAAGAGTATCACCATTTAATAACAATTATTGGTTGGAGAAGATAATTACAAAGACTCAATAGGGGGAGGGGTGAATTGAACTTTTGAAATTTTCTTCACTTTAAATCACCCCTTATTAATATAAGATTATTTCTGGTCTTCCCTTATTATAATTAAGCAATGAAAAGAAAAATTGTAAGAGAAAGATAGAACATAAAATATTTTATAGTGGTTTTGGGAATAAAAATCCCCTAGTCCACTCCACCAATACTAAACTACTATATCTTGGTGATTTCACTAGTACCAGTCCTTTTCCTAGGGACTTACTGGCTGAGAGTAAGCAACTTCCACTTGGTACATATCCAGGATATTTTTTCAGGATCCTAAAATGATTTACACAAAAAGAATCCTTCAATACTTAGTACAATGAGTTCTTACTTCTAGAAACTAGAAAGAATAAATAGAGATTAAAATATGAAGCATATAGTTACAAGATGAAAATGATATAAGAGAATATATCTATAAGAGAAAAAATAAGAATAGAGAATATATTGGGGAGAGTCTAAAAATACACCAGGAATAATCTTAAATGAACTTCTATAGAGTACTTGATTCTTATTTTTCTTATTCTTAATATAGAGAAGCAACACAAAAGGATCCGATAGAGAGAGAGAGATAGAGAGAGAGAGATAGAGATAGATAGAGTATTCTATCACTTATATTTTTCTTTCTCTTGTTCAAATATATCTCTATATTCTCTCTGAAAACTATTGTGAACAAAACATCTAATAACACAAAAAAATATTCTATGGAGGAACTCCAAGTTTCCTTTATTGGTACTTGTTACCTTTAAAAATCAATTTTACCATAAAGAGATAGTATATTGTTTAATTTATAAAAATCAACATTAAATTTCCCTTGAAATACTCCAAAATAATAAATTCATAAGATGTATAATGATATAGCTGATTTTGGATCACCACATAGCTGAAATACTCATATCTGAATTCATATAGACGAATTAATCACACAATCAAAATTTACATAGGTGATTTTTCCATGTAGCTAAATTACATATCTATCTTTATTACATAGATGAATAAATCTCATATCTAATTGTAACCAAGTAGAAAAATATTCCAAAGATTTAAACCATGTAGCTAAATTATCATCATAGTTGATTTGACATAGCCGTTTCATCAATATAGCCATTTCTCACATAGTTGATTCAACAATATAGTTGATTCGCATAGAATATTCTGTCACATATTAGATTAACATAGCTGAATACTCAATATATTCTAACTCTATGTGGACAAAGTCCTCAAGTAGATAATTTTTCCAAACATAGCCAAAATTTCAATAAAAATGAAGATTGTAGTAGAATTAAACTATTATAGTAGATTTGAACTAAATAATATTAAAAACTACTAAATATAGTTAAAATAAAATTAATTAGTTAATAATAAGGGTTTTCAGGGTCATAAAACAAAAATAACATGATATATGTTGGGATAACATCAATATCCTAACACAACCATCCTCATTATACCCCAAACAACAGAGATTTTGGACCAGTATAAGGTTAATCCCAAAACTATTATCATTTAGATATCATTGAATGTCGACATTGTTGATATTTCCTGAAATTTATAGGGGTATGATATTTCACTTAAAGGATTTTTTCCGATCTTTCTCTTTGAACGAGACAATGTCATGAAAATTTTCCAAATTAGTTTATGCTCGATAAACCTTGGATGTGTGGAATTATATCTCAAACTATATGGGACTTTGGAGGGACTTGATAAGTGCCTCTATAATCTCTTTTTAGAGATGACGAGAACCAAGGACTAAGAGATTAGTTGGTATGGATTCTAACTATTTTAAAATTTCATACTTTTTCACTAAATGTTTGTACTTCCCAATTTGATGTAAAGACTCGGATTTTTTGCATAATTTTTTTTAATTATATGAGATTATTACGAGACTGTGAAAATTGATGGCATGTGATTTTGAGGCCCGGAGTGCCTAGAATGAACCGTCTAAAAAATGTTAATCTTTAAATAGCGTGTGTGAGTGGTTTTCCTAATAAAGTGGAATAAATATTAAATGGGTGCCTAAATAGGAAATCTGAGGGCATCGTTATGTTCAGGATATCGGGTTTACCCTAGGCGCGACATAAGATTAGTCAACACATGCCTCCAGTGAGAAAACCCCAAAATGGAATAACCGTAAATAAAATAATTAAATAAAATTATTTTATTTTTCAAATGCTTATAACTCACGAACGATGACTTGGATTAAAAATCAGAGACCACCGCTGAGCTCATGAGGGTATGCTTTCCTTAGGAAGATCCTAACCTTGGCTGGTACAGACCAATAGTGGAAGTTAGTTTTTGGCTATAAATAAACTAATTAAGTAACAATTATTTTATTGTTAAATTATTTAACTCCTAAACGGTAACTCAGATTGGAAATCCGAGAGAACAATTAAGTTCGTGAGGGCATGTTTCCCTTAGACAGAGCCTAACCTCGAACAGTGCAGGTCGAGGGTGACTGTTAATAATTTTTGAACTTTTTTAAGGTAAGTTCAGTAAACGTGCGACTGACAATTTCTATCTTTTGAACCGGTGCTCAGATTAAAATTCCGAGGGCACCATTGAATTCACAACGCCATGATTTTCTTAAGAAAAGATTTACTTCGACTGGAAAGGGTCAGACGAAAAATTTAATTTTTGGACTTTACAAAAATAATAATAGAATAAATCCATGAGTTATTTTATTTCTTTCTTAGTAATAGATGAGTGACGGTGGCGGGACCGTTGGGTTGTCAGATCATTTAATGGCTGGTTACACTTGGTTGTGTAACCGCACCGTCGGGAGATTAATGGGTTCATTAATTAAACTCATTAATGAACAGCATTGATTGTGCGACAAGTTAAAATCCCATTTCTTTTATTTAAATAAGTGGTTGATGTGGGTTTTGTGAACCCATGGGAGAATTATTAATAAAGTGCTGGCGATGTCTTCCACCATCGTAGAATGGAGCTTCAACACCTTTGAGGATCCAATCTGGAGATCAATGAACACCAACGAACATGCTTCGAATGTGGACCCGCATTTCCCATCCACACCATCTACCAACGTATTCAAGGTAGGGGGTTTCATTTTTTAACTAAGAGTTGTTCATTCTTGAATTACTTCCCATGTTATAATGCTAATGCGGAGTGCGCAAGATGAATGAACAAGGGCTGGAACCTTCTCCGATCTCGGTATTGGTTGTGTTCTTTGTGGGTGATCGAAAAATATGGCGGCAAGGTGAAACCGTGGGCCACACAGTGTAGGCGCCCTCCCAGGAAGGCCATAGGCGCAAATTGGAAGAAAATCGAACCACTAGAGCTTCATTGGTGGCCCGCGGGAGGTCCGCCGGTGCGGCAGCACCAGTGACTGGAGGAGGCGGCGACCAGACTTTGCCAGCCACATTGAAGCTGGGAGGCGCACTACGACGATGTGACATGGAGAAGGGCCGCAGCTCCGAGCTGTGGCAAAAGGTGGACCCATGACCATGAGTCCGTAGATGACTGGTCCATGTAGATCGGTTAGGTAGAGCAGTGCCAACTAGCGCCACTGATTGAAGGACCCGAACGACCGTGCTATTCGGGAGGGGAGCGGACCCCCGCGCTAGCCAGCGGGCCGGGCGGTTCTGCGGCCCGGAGGGCCGCGCCCAACTGGGTGGGCCAGGCCACACCCGCGGCCCAGCAGGTTGGACCGGGCCTAGACGAACTAGGCTGGGTCCAACCAAACTGGGCCGGGCCCAGCGGGTCGGGTCGGGTTGGTCTGATCGGGTCTAATTGGACTCGGACCCACTTACGACCTAGTTTCACTTAAATTGGCATATCTCCTAAACCAGATGTCCTTTTGAAGAAATGTCTACAGAACTGGAACCCTTAGGATGAGACGATCCTTTTGAGATACTCTACTTGAGTTTTGGAGAAAGTTGGAGTATGGCTGGGTTGGATCAAACCCGAATCCAACCAGGCCCTCGGCACAAAAATGCCTATAACTTTCATACTGGGCGTCTGATTGATACGCCATCTATTATGTTGGAACCTTTATGAAATGGAGGTTAATTGGGTTTCTTCTTCATGAGACTTCGTTCCATTTAAAATATGACAGATGTATTGAGGATCAGATCCTCCCAGAATCAAGCACGCTTAGTGAGGGAATCCAGTGGCTGGATGTGACGTGAAGAATGAATAGTGATCCTGTGTGGGTCAGTACCTATTGATCTTGTGTGGGTCTGCACTCAGTGATCTTGTGCGTGTCAATGCTCAACAATCCTATTTGGGTCAGTGCCTATCAATCCTGTGTGGGTCAGATCCTATGTGGGTCAGCGCTCAGCGATCCTGTGTGGGTCAGATCCTATGTGGGTCAGCGCTCAGCGATCCTGTGTGGGTCAGCGCCTATCGATCCTGTGCGGGTCAGCACTCAATGATCCTATGTGGGTCATCACATACCAAATCTATGTGGGTCAGAAGTATAGCCTCTTGATAGAATAAGATTATCTAGCTTTATGACTAATCATCTGTACTTCTGTACTTAAGTTATACCTGTTTTGAACTGAGTCTATACTTGTGCTTTGTGATTGAGATCATGCTTTGTGGTTATTCCTTTGTGAAATTCCATGAGACCTTTGGGAGTCTCAGGGTCCCTACTTGGTATTGTTATACTCACCCCTGCATGGGCTTCGCCCACACCTTGTTGTGTCTTGTGCAGATGACAGACAAATTGACTGAGATTAGGGATCTAGGACCAGACAATGCACGGAGGTGACCAGTTGATTTAGAGAGCCTCAATGATGAGATGTACCTACCCTTCAGGTATGATCCTTGGAGGAGGATCTCAGGAGCTATTTTCTTTTTCTATTGTATTATCTCTTTCAGTTGGGCTTGTACACTAGCCCCTTTACTTTCAGTTCACACTTTTACTTCAACAGTTTTACTACATGGTTTACTTTTGTTGTGTACCTAGTCTGTGTGTGTATAGGTTTAAATGAAATTCATTCTCATTTTAGGGATACGACTTTCCAGTGCTAGTCGCCAACCCCTGGCCTATGGAAGGTGGGCTTGGGGTAGTTACAGCACGGGCCCCGGCGAACGGGTTGTGACAAAGTGGTATCAGAGGGTGGTCGGTTCTACTAGAATAAATAAGAGTCTATGTTTTCAATGGAGAAATAGTGTTAAGTTTCTTGAGTTCATATTTTAGTCCAGGGAGTCAAATATTGGTGTGGCAGCCGACATATCCATACACCAAGACCCTAAATTCTGTTTTTCAACTCGGTACATGAAAACACTGATTGCGTGTATTTTTGAAATGTTTTTATTTTGATCTCTTCTGAGTCATCTCACCAGGTATAACTTATTGACTGTGGTTCATCTTGATTCTCTTTCAAGATACCTCCACGCAACCATCCAACCAGGATTCCAATGTGTGACCATGAGGATGGTCCATAGTGTGATAAGGCTTCAGTACAAGGACTGTTGCTTGAGATGGTACCTTCGGGCGGTGTCCCAGTGATACCACCGCCCATTGGTCAGAAGTTACTACCGACACTACCAGTAGAGGAGATATATAGCCTTAGTGACTTACACAAGTTTCAGTGATAGATACCCCTTAGGTTCCGAGGTGAGCCCAACTCACAGGCGGCTAAGGACCAGCTTGAGGTGGTGACTGAGTTTCCATCTAGCCAGGGCACCATTAAATCAGATGGTGGTCCTGGCAGTGAGCATTCTATGTAGCTCAGTAGGGTGATGACAGGGTTTAAATTACCTCTATCTTATGATATGGTGACTTTTTCAGTGGACATAGCTTGATAACCTTCCTCAGAGAAGGGGGTCTCTTGCCCTGAAAATCTATGGGGTTTGTCTTCCTAAGATATTATACAATTTTTATTGGAAAAAATGTCATTAATTGAGTATTCATCGAGGTGTACCGACCATTCCAGGTACTTGATGAATACGATACGACCAATGCTTCAAGGTTCGAGCCTCTAAGAGAGACATGTTTAGGGACATCCGAGCCAGCACTATTCCTCTGTGCATTCCTAATTATGTTAGAGTACTAGATAAAACCTTTGTGGTTGAAAATTCTTTGGCTGAGTAGATGCAGCCAGTGAATGTCAGTAGTGGGAAAGCAGAAAACCGACGTCAATCTTAGAGACTTAGATGTGTAAAATGTTTCAGGAAGAGGAAGTGATAGGTACAGATGAATATACAGGGAACTAGACATGGAAGGGGAGCTAGGAGAGTAGTAAGAGGTGGTGTACATTTTGATATGTTATAACCACCACCCCAATGTGGTCCCCACCAGGCTTAGGGAGCTGGAGGACAAGGGAAGGGAGTAGCTGCATGCGACTAAGGAGTGTGACCAAAGGGCTCCATGAATGATTCTAGGTACGGTCTGTGTCTACTACTAGCTACTGTAATTAATAGACATAGGTACTAATCATTCCTTCTTGTCACGAATCTTGTTCAAGACATAGAGTTTCCAGTTAAACCGTTGACTTGAACCTTACATCTGGAGATACCTATGAGAGGAGACTCAATAATCACACTTATGATGACAGTATGATCTGACCCTTGATGTGAGAGTTTTGGTTGGAACCTCTTGGTGGAAGCGTCAAGGCCTTAAGATGTTAGTTTGGGTATGAACTAGTCATCCATAGTTCATTCTCAGATTGACTGTTTTAGGAAAAAAGGTTGTGGTATATCTACATCATTGGAATGGAGTTTTCCTTGGTTGGAGAAAAAGGAAAACCAGGCAGCATGGGATAAACTCATGCCTAGGAGGGTGGAGCCGATCACTCTTGAGTTGACCAACCTTACCTTCATGATAGTTGGTGTTTTGAGTTTTTAGTTTCCAACAGTAGTGATAGAGTTCAGGAACATCCTTTCAAAATATGTTTCCAAGATTACCTCCCCATAGAGAGAGTGAATTGTACATTGTTTTGTACCCAAAGACATCACCAATATCTACAACTTCATATTTAATAGCTCTCATGGAGCTCTGGGAGTTGAGAGTATAGTTAGTTGAACGATCTAATTTCTACTCTGATCACAAGTGTCTCAGGTATATCTTCTCAAAGAATGACCTAAACTTGAGACAATGGTGATGGATGAAGTTCCCTCTGGGACTATGACTTTGAGATGGTATACACACTTGGGAAGGGAAACTTAGTAGAAGACGCACTCAGCAGGAGGTCTAGGTTACATTTGTTGAGTGAGGAGATAGAGTAACTACCCGTGTTACAATTATCCTTCATGGATAGTGATGGAGCATCTTACCTCCACTTTATGACAATCACTCCCCTACTTCTTCAGCAATTTAGGGAGGTACAATTTGGGGACATTCACTACGAGACCCGACGTGCTCATATATCCTCAGGACAGGATCCTGAAGGTTTTTATGAAGGTGGGGAGCTTGTCATCCTCTTTAAAGGACGCACTATGGTACTAGTGACGCTACGAGAGGAGGTGTTGAGGGAGTTACACACATCCCCTTTGGCAGTACATCCTAGTGTGGTGAATATGTACAAGGACCTCCAACATCAGTACTGATGGCCAATGATAAATAAATCAATGGCATAGTTCATTTTACGATGCATCACTTGTCCGCAAGTGAAGGATGAGCACCAGGTTCCAACAGTATTTACTCAGCCACTTGAGGTGCCAGAATGGAAGTGGGATGGCATCCCCATGGACTTCGTGACAGGGATACCACGTACGTCTAGGGGCCACAATTCAATCTAGGTGGTTGTTGACTAACACACCAAGTTAGCCCACTTCCTACCCATCTGAGAGAAAGGATCAGTAGAGGTATTGGGATGCCTCTACGTACATGAGATTGTACAGCTTCACGGGGTCCTATCGACAATCATCTTAGATTATGATGCTCATTTTAAATCCTGGTCATGGAAGGGATTACTGGAGGCATTCAGAACTTAGCTATGCTTGAGCACCGCCTTTCACCCTTAGACAGATGTTCTGATGAAGTGGACCATATAGATGCTTGAGGACATGCTTCGTGCTTGCATCCTTGATTTTTTCTATAGTTGGTAGGATCCCTTTCCCTTGGTGTATTTATCATACAACAATATCTATCACTACACCATTGGAATTCCACCATTTGAGGCCATGTACGAGAGACCGTGCATATCACCTCTATGCTAGACAGACCTAGGGGAGTCATCACTTATAGGTATAGAGTTGGTACGGGCTACCATTGAGAAGGTGCAGATCATCCAGGAGCAGATGGAGACTACACATAGCTGAAAGAAGTCTTATGCCGGTTGGAGATCGAGGCCCTTGGAGTTATAGGAGGGAGACCATGTCTTCCTATGGGTCTCATCCCGACGAGAATTGCAAAGATTTGGCCGGGGCAACAAGTTATCTTTGAGGTTTATCGGACCTTTCCAGATCCTCAGGAGAGTAGGCGAGGTAGTGTACCACCTAGCTCTTCCCCCACAGATTCACTAGGTGCATAATGTTTTCCATATGTCACAACTGAGGATGTACGTGCATGATCCATCATATGTTATCGACTAGGGAGAGCTGGACATTGATGATGGGGAGACGTTCATGGAGTTCCCGATGGAGATATAGGATCGACAGGAGTGAGTCCTTCGTGGGTGGTTGATTCCTCTAGTGTGAGTTTGGTGGCAGCATGAGAACCTCTAGGATATCACATGGGAGTGGGAGGCTTATATACGTGCTTAGTACCCCCATTTGTTTCCCTAGTTTTGTTGTGGATTTCAGGGATATAAATCCCTAAGGTGGGGAGGATGTAAAGACCCATAATTTCTATATATTTTTAATTATATGATATTAATATGAGACTATGAAAATTGACAACACATGATTCCGAGGCCCAGAGTGCCTGGAATGATCCGTCAAAAAAATATTAAGCTTTAAATAGTGTGCAAGAAGTTTTCCTAAAAAAGTAGAATAACTATTAAACGGGTGCCCAAATTAGAAATCTGAGGGCACCATTACGTTCAGGATGGCGGGTTTACCCTAGGCGCAACTTAATATTAGTCGGCGTAGGCCTCCAGTGAGAAAAACCAAAAATGGAATAACTGTAAATATAATAATTAAATAAAATTATTTTATTTTTCAAAATCTTATAATGCTAATGCGGAGGGTTCTGTTGTTTAACTAAGAGTTGTTCATTCTTGAACTTCTTCTCATGTTATAATGCTAATGCGGAGGGTTCGGGCTAAACAAACAAGGCCCAGACCCTCCGCCGATATCGGTATTGGTTGTGTTCTTCGTGGGTGACTGAAAAATATGGAATCAAGGTGAAACCGAGGCCCGAGTAGTGTAGGCGCCATCCCTGGAGTACCATAGGCGCAGAAGAGAAGAAAATAGGACCACTGGAGCTTCACCGGTAGCCCGCAGAAGCTCTGTCGGTGTGGCAACGCCGATGACCGGAGGAGGCAGTGGCCGACTCCTGCCAGCCGCAAAGGGACGGTGGTACCCGAAGGCCCCATGGAGGACAGGGGCGGCCGGACTTTGTCGGCCGTGTTGAAGCTGGGTGGCGCACTACGGCGGCGCGCTGCGGAGGAGGGATGCAGCTCCGACCCGTTACGGAAGGTGGAACCACGCCTGTGGGTCTGCAAATGACCAGTCCATGGAGACCGACCAGGTGGAGCGGCACCAACTAGCACCACTAATTGAAGGACCTGAATGACCGAGCCGTTCGGGAGGGGAGCGGACCCCCGTGCCAGCCAGCGGGCCAGGAGGTTCCACGTCCTGATGGGCCGAACCCACAAACCAGTGGGCCGGACCAGGCCCAACGAAATAGGGCCAAGTCCAACCACTTTAGGCCGGGCCCAATGGGCTGGGTTGGGTCGGTCAGACCGGGTCAGAGCAGATCCAGACCCACTTACAACTCAGTTTCGCTTAAATGAGAATATCTCCTAAACCAAACGTCTGTTTGACGAACCGTATATGGAAATGGAACCCTTAGGATGATACGGTACTGTTGATATACCCCACTAGAGTTTTGGAGAAAGTTGTAGTATGTCTGGGTTGGATCGAATCCGAATCCAACCAGACCCTCGACACTAAAATGCCTATAACTTTCAGATAGAGCGTCTGATTGACGCACTGTTTGTTACGTTGGAACCCTTATGACATGGAGGTTAATTGGATTACTTATTCATGGGACTTCATGTCAGTTGAAATATGACCGATGGATTGAGGTGTGGATCCTCCCGAAATCAAGCATGCTTAGTGCGTGAATCTATTAGATGGCTGTGACATGAAGAATGAATAGTGATTATGTGTGTGTCAATACCTATTGATCCTGTGTGGGTCCTCACTCAAAGATCCTATGTGGGTCAGTGCTCAGTAATACTATGCGGGTCTGTGCCTATCGATCCTATATGGGTCAGATCCTATGTGGGTCAGTGCTTAATGATCTTGTGTGCGTCAGTGCCTATCGATCCTGTGTGGGTCAGTACTCAGTGATCCTATGTGGGTCAGCACATACTGATCCTATGTTGGTCAGCAACAGAGCCTTTTGACAAATAAGATGATATAGCTTTATGACTAATCATCTATACTTCTGTACTTAAGTTATAACTGGTTTGAGCTGAGTCGATACTTGTGCTTTGCGATTGAGATCATGCTTTGTGGTTATTCCTTAGTGGAATTTTAGGAGACCTTCGGGAGTCTCAGGGTCCCTACTGGGTATTGTTATACTCACCCTTACATAGGCTTCACCCGCACCTTATTGTGTCTTGTGCATATTACGAACAACTTGATCGAGATTAGGGATCTAGGACCAGACAGTTCACAGAGGTGACCAGTTGATATAGAGAGTTGAAGTGACGAGATGTACCTATCCTTCATGTAGGATCCTTGGTAGATGATCTTAGGAATTGTTTTATTTTTCTATTGTATTATATCTTTCAGTTGGGATTGTATACTAAACCCTTTACTTTCAATTCACACTTTTACTTCAGCAGTTTTACTACGTGTTTTACTTTTGTTGTGTACCTAGTTTGTGTGTGTATAGGTTTAAAGGCAATGCCTTCCCATTTTAGGGATACACCTTTTTGGTGCTAGTCGCCAACCCCTGGCCAATGGAAGGAGGACTTGGTGTAGTCATGGCACAGGCCCCGAGGGATGGGTCGTGACAGGGT